>CAWUFW010000382.1:1680000-2880000 GCA_963921515.1 Calotriton arnoldi | reverse complement strand
AGGTCTGCTAGCGCCTCCACGTACGCGGTTTTGGCATCCGCTACTTGGGCTGGTGTGGCCTCATTCCTGTCAGCTGCGCGTGTAAGTGTAGCCAGTGCATGCTCTGTTTCTTGGATGCTTCGCTCAAGGGTTTTCCGGACACCTGTGATGTGTTGGATACATACGCCCCTGATCACCTTGAATGCGTTCCATTCCGCGGCTCAGGTAGTGGCCGTGCATGTGTTCTCCCGGAAATAGTTTTGTATGTGCTCCGCTTGTCGAAAGACCGGGTCTTCCAAACAGTCTTTGGGCAGATGCCATGTGGGGACTGGCGGCCTGGGTGGGCGCCACGCGAGAGTGATCGTATGGGTGTCATGATCTGAGATGACCCTGCCCAGGTATTCAGACTCCTGAATGAGGGGCAGAATGGAAGGGGAGCAGAGAAAGCAGTCCAATCGGACCTTGAGTTCATGTGGGATTGAGTGGAATGAGTATAGCCGTGTATGCGGGTGTTTAGAGCGCCAGGCATCTGTCGGGGACCAGTGAGCCGCCCACGCTGCAAAGCATTTAGCTTGCACTACAATTGGGGAGGCCGGGTGGGGGGGGGATATGATCTGTCTAAAGACGTGTTCTGAACACAATTGTAATCTCCTCCCAGGATCCATGGTGCTTGGGTATGCAAGCTTAGCGGGAGGGAGAGCGTGTCCCAGAATTTGCACTGATCTGCATTAGGTGCATAAATGCTCCCTAGAACTACTGGTTGGCCATCCAGTAGGCCTTGCATAAGGACATAACGCCCCTCGGGATCAATTGTCCGAGACAGTTCTTGGAAGGGGAGTACCCAGATAAGGGTCCCCGTGCATAGGCCGAATATGTGGTAGCGCAGAAAATGCTGCGCCATCGCTTGTGCAGTTTTGCCAATTCCCCTGTGGTGAGGTGGGTCTCTTGTAACAGCGCGATCTGCGCGTTCTGGCGCCTTATGTAGAGGTATATTGAGTATCACTTGCGCGCTGTATGCATGCCTCGCACATTAAGCGCAAGGCTAGTGATGGTACCTGTGTGAGCCATTGTGAATTGGGGGGTGTTGAGGAGAGGGGCACGATGGCGGCCAGCACCGAGGTGTGACCCGCCTTACCCCTCCCAAGCGCCTATGCTGGCCATGTGTCGCTGATGGTGCAGACATGTTGACACAGTGTAATGTGGTATGGAAACACAGGGAGGAATAACTGGGGTAGGGGAACAGCCCCAATGCTGAGGACCTATCGCTACAAGTGATGCGTCCAAACTGACTCTCATATAAGAAGAGAGCATGAACATAATGTGGGGGTGGCGTCACTTGCCTGCGAGGTGGTTCTCCGTAAGGGCATTTGAATGATCATTGCGCGCCAGCTGGCCTGTGGTAAAGATGTGTGAATGCCGTGCTGGTGGTGCGTGAATACTCATACTGTGAATTGTACCATAGTTCTGCAGGCTTCGAAACCCCGCTTACATGTTCTGCTGAAGTCCAGTTCAAATCAAGGTGTCGGCAGTCTGTGGTGTGACCAGGGGCGGAGTCCCCGAGTCCACTCTAGATTGCGTATCCTCGCTATCGTCTTCGCCATCAGATGAGAAGAGGTGTGGACCACGGTCTATGTCCGTTGCAGGGGAGGAGGGTCGGAGCTCTGCCGCAGCCTGCAGGGCTTTGCGACGTTCTCGTATGATTTGTTCCGGGTCGGGCGATCCCAAGGAGCGGGACAGCGCCGCTGTGTCTCCCTTTCTGTTTCGCTGCCGTGAGCGATGTCTTTTGGAGTGCGGTGTCTTCGGGCGACGAACGTGCGTGGCCTCTGCGCTAGGGCGCTGTTTGCAATGTTGATCCGCCCAATCATGGGCCTCCTCAGCGACCGTGAAGAAGATAGTGGAGCCTTCGTACATGATTTTGAGACGCGCCGGGAACAGCAAGGAATATTGTATGTTCTCTGCCCGCAGGCGGCGCTTCACCTCCAGGAACAACGATCTCTGTCGTTGTACGGCCCGGGAGTAGTCCGGAAATAACATGATCTGTTTGTTCTCGACGCGGATGGGGCCAGACTGCCGGGCTGCTCTGAGAACCGCATCTCAATCACGAAAGTGCAGGAATTTGGCTAACATTGGTCGGGTTGCGGGACCCCTGGCGGGGGCCTACGTGCTGGGACCCGATGGGCGTTTTCAATGGAGAAGAATGCAGTATGGTCCGTACTCGGAGTGAAGGACTTAGTCCACGTTTCCATATACTCTACAGGGTTAGCGCCTTCAATGCCCTCCGGGAGCCCCAGCACGCGGATGTTGCAGCGCCTCGAGCGGCCTTCCAGGTCATCTATGCGCTCCTCCATGGTGGTCATACGACCTAGGAGGGTTTGTATTGTCTCTTGATGTGCGCTGACTGAGGGCTGCACAGTGGCCAACAATTTCTCCCCGTCTGACACTTTGTCAGCCAGTTTGCGGTGGTCATCCCTGAGTAGGCTGATGTCTGTTGTCAGGGTACCCAGCCTTTCTTCCATGGACACCCTGGAGTGTTCGATGGCTGCCAGTACTTTGTTCAGTTTGTCCGATAGGGATTGATCCGATGAGGCTGTAGCTTCTTTAAATGATGATGATGATCCGGCACTCGTGGGGTTGTCTAGTGCGTTCCTCGGCACCGCTGTACTCGTCGTGGCCCTCTGTTTCCCCATTTTGCTGGGTGTAGGAATGCGCAGTACTCGGGGCGTCGTTTGTGCTATTAGCGGGCGTGGCTGAACCGCCGATTGGTGTGGCGTGCTGTCGGTGACCCAGGCGGTCCCCCGGGAGTTGCCGCCATCTGTGGCAGGGAGATGCGTTGGAGGGGGAGGCAAGGAGGTGCTGCCAGCAGGGTGCAGCGAAGGCCCACTCAAACCACCTCAGTGACGATCTGCCAGTCCGCGGCCCAACCTCCCTTCTCGAGTGAAGCGGTGCGTATGGAGAGGGGGGAGCAAGCGACCAGGAGCTGGGCACACTGGTGACCCGCAAGCCGCACCCAACCTAGTTGGGCCGATTCCGCAGAATCACAGGGCACACTCTCGGCGGCGGCCGCTAATGGCGGCTACGCTCACTGCGCTCGCCTCCCACTATTGTGTCCACCGCGCGACAACTGCAGTTTCTATAGGCTCCCGCTGAGTGCGTCCAGGGGGAGTTTTCCTGGTCTGTGTTGGATGAGCAGAGTTTGCGGCTAAGAGCCGCACAGGTCCGGAAACTCAGTGCGCAAGTATGTACCCTGGCCAGAAACTGCACCAGGCGATGCAAAGTCCAGAAATCGCAGAGGATGCCAAGTTATCCAGCAAGTGCCCGCGCAGTGGTCTCCAGATGAGAGCGCACACTTGTACAGGAACTGCAGGCAGCTGCGTGTTGCGGCCTGTTCAAGCGGTGCACACGAAATGTTCACTAGCGTTGCACGCAGTCCACACAGTGCAAACTCCTAGATGTGTTTAGTGTCTCTGTGGGATGGAATGTTTACAGAAACTGCCTGGAAAGTCAGAAGGGAGAGCAGCGCTCATTGCCTTCGAAAGTGGGCACCTGATGAGGCGTTCAGGATGCGGTGCCCACCAGAGTGTCAAGGGCCGCCAGAGGTGGAAAGAGCTCCGCGCCCGGCGGGGAGCAGGGCACTGTAGCGGGATGCGTGCACGGGTCCCTGGTGCAGGATAGAGTGCAGGACGTTGTAGCGGGGCTGGTGTAAGGCGTGCCCTGGTGCAGATGGAATGTCTTTACGTAATGAGGCAGGGGCTACCTTCACAATGATGGCTCCCCTCCGCCCGGGGCCCGCGCCCCGTCCAGGCCGGTCGGCCCCAGACCAAGCGGGGGGCTGAACGGGCGCTGAGCCTGGTTCAGCGCTGGCCGGGTCCCCGCAGTCCACCGCCGCCACCGGGCCACTCACCACTCGTTCCTTTGGCGGAGCTCGCAGCTTCCGTCCGACGACTGCCGTGGAGTCCGACACCCAGTGGTAGGACTCGATCGGTCAGGAGCGCCGAGCGTCGCTGGCCGCCATTTTGTCCCCAAGGTCGTCTCCGCTAGGAACGCCGCCCCTCTCCACCGATCCCGGCAGAAAGTGCATGAAATTGCAAGGGTGTTGCTCCTACACCCTTCCGCCACTCGTGAAGCCGATTTGCCAGTCTGTTCACACCCAGTGGTAGGATTCGGGCGGTCCGGAGCGCCGTGCGCCGGCGGCCGCCATTTTGTTCGCAAGGTTGTCTCCGCCGATAACTCTGTTTTCCGCCACCGATCCCGGCAGAAAGTGCACGGAGTTGTAAGGGTTTTGCTCCGACACCCTTCTGACACTCGCGAAGCCGATTTGCCAGGCTGCTTGGCGCGGTGTAGGCGGCGAGTTTCGTGCCCAAGCTCGGCACGTCCGCCATCGCAGCCGGCTTGGCCACGCCCCCCACTCTGAGAATGAACTTGTCCTATTTGTCTGCGGGGTGGTTCGAAGGTTAGAATAATTTGTTAGACCCAGATCCCCAAGATCTTTCCTTCAACTCTCACCTAGTGGTTGTTGCATAGTGCATGTATTCGCTCCAGCTGGGCATTGAAGGTTTCTCTGTTTACACTTCACTATTTTCTTTTTCCATGATATTTAGCTTACCAGAGTTAGGAGTCACATTTTCGTACTCTTCTAGTAATTAACTGGCAGAGCTTGTGGCTGTCTTTGTCGCCCCGTATGTCTCTTACAGCAAGACACTTTGGTTCCATTTCAAAAACAATTGAGAGTAGAAAAAGTCTGTTCTTGTTTTATATATAAATCTTAAACCCAAACTAAGGAAATGCATTCGGATTAGATTTATGTTGAAGAGTGCATTTTCAATTTTATCCACCTCGGGGAAATATTTTCACCTATGGAGGAACCTCTTACCCTTCACCCCCATTGAATGCGGGGAAGAGTTTTACCTCAACCCCCCACCCAATAACACACCCATAAATTGTTGTTTGTGTTTCTCTGCAATGTGTAAAATGAACCGTAATTGTTTTGTGAATCCCAAGAAGTTGCCATTTAGATTTCCATTAAACCTTGTAAAACCGTCTCCCCTTTTCCGAACCTTTCCTTCCTTTTTAGGTCTCGCCTACGCAGCGCGCATGCGCTGTATAGGAGGGCCTTTAGCCGTCGCTCTGCTCATTTTCAAGCACACACTGGTGCTTGCGGCGGCATCCACCTTGCGGGAGCGAGCAGCGGCGCACCACAAGCACGAGTGCAGTGCTTGAAAATGAGCAGACTGCGCACGCACCACTCCCGGGCTCAGCTCCTGCACCCCCTCTCGCGCGCGCACCACTTCCGGGCTTGTTTTTCTTTGCAAGTTCCTTTTCGAGGTCAGGCTGTCCCTCGACACCTCCTGTAAAGGACTCTTCGCTGCCGGAACCTTTTCTCAGCAAAGAATGACCACCTCCCAGTGAAGCTTTCCTCTGCGCCAAAAGGTAAATTTCCTCCTGTGCCAAAGTCTTTTTTTTCTCGGTGTCTGTGTCCGTGTTTGTTTTTCTTTTCCTCCTCGCTTCATCTAGCTCGCTCGATATCCTACTGATATGTTTCTTCCTCGCAGCGTCTCGCTGGCCACCCCGTCTCTTCCTTTAAGTGTTTTTGAATGTTTCTCGGTGACCCTCGCGTGTCTGACTGTGCGCGCCACGTTGTGCGGTCGTCGCCCCTGCCCTGTCCATCCCTCTGTGTCGTCCTGTCTCTTTCTCTCCTGCCGTTCTCACAGGTACCCTGTCTTGCTGCATTACTCCCTCTCTTGATGTGACCACAACTCTGTCTCTCCAACTGCCTCTATCTCTCCATCAGTTTTAGCCTGTTTCTCTGTGTGCGTCTCGGGGTTATTAACCACCTGTCTTTCGAACAGTCGCACTGACTTTTCCACTGAGTGCCACTGTCACCCGCCCCTCTCCCTGTGTCACTATGGCCCGCTCCTCTATTTTAACCACTTTCTCTCCATCTTCCCCAGTCTCCCTGTCAACCTCAGCCTCTTTCCTGTCATTTGTCGCGTCCCATGCCTCTTAGCTTCATGCAGTCCTCCCCACCTCTGCTCCCTTGTCGTACTCCCTCTCGCAACAACGCACATGCGCGTAAGCACGATCGGACTCTTTCTCACGCTGTCCCTTTCACTCTCCATCACTTGTCTTTCCCTCATTTCTTCATCCCAGGCCTCCCCTGTCCCGACTCATACACACGCCCTGGCTTCACAGGCTTTCGGACCTCCTTCTCACTCTACAAACCCTTTGATCAATGTTGCTTCTTACGGTCTCTAAGTAACAACTTTTCGCTCCCACCCTACCTGTCCCATATCTTTTTGTGAGTGCGTGTTTTTAATTTATGGGGGGGGGGGTGCGTGTCAAAGGCTTCCTCCACTGTAACAAATATCTGCACTGCTCTTTCACCCATCCTCTCCACCTCCCTACCCCCCACATGGCGCCCCTCGTGCGCCCCTACAGCGTTTTACCCCACCTCACCATTCTCCAAGCCGGTGGAGGTCTCGCAGTCGGAGATGACCTGCTGGGGCTTCCGTTGCTTCCTCCTGGACATCTCCCTCCCGTGGGTGTCTGCTCTCGTCGCACCCAGGGTGCCCCCCGGATGCAGTGGGTGCTGCCTGAGGCGTCGGGTCGTGTTCAATGTGCTCCGCACACAAAAAGCATTGGCATAGACAATAGGTCTCGCTTTTGGGCCCTTATAAGTATTTTGTTATGCAGCACAATATCCTTGCTGCAACAACATCAACTGTTGCATGGCTAAACACTTATAATGTCCCAAAGGCGAGACCTATTGGCTATGCCAATGCTTGTTTAGGTAAAAGCCTTGCTTAAAGCCATCTTGGGTACATTCTGAAAGCTTCCCTTGGAATGCATTCTGCCCGCTGCTTACCATTGGCTTTGTGGTTTGTAACTTACGTTTTTTGGCTTTCCATTTGCTGGCTTTATTTGTTTTAGGCTGCCCAGTGTGAGCTCGTCCCTTTGTGGCTTGTAACTTACATTTTCTGGCTTTCCATTTGCTGGCTTTATTTGTTTTAGACTGCCCAGTGTGAGTTCGTCCCTCCCAAAGAGCAAAGCTTTTTCAAACCAACTTCGATTGTATTCTTCCACAACTGCTCTTTTCTGTAAATAGGCCTGCAAATCGTGTTCTTATCTTGTTACATTTGCTGTGCATTCAAAGACAGAGGTCAAATGTGTAATGGTCATTTCAATTGAAAATGTGTTGTCTGTAATAACAGTGGGCTACAACACCATTGCATACTCCACTCTGCATGCTCTACTCTGCACCACTCCATGCCACTTCACTTTACGCCACTTCACTCTACGCTTTTCTACTCTTCTATGCACCACTCTCCTGTATTCCAATGCACACTACTCCACTCAACTCTGCACCACTGCACTATATACCACTCCAGTCTAATCTGCACAACTCCACTCTACGCCACTCTGCACCATGGCACTCCATGCCAATGCACTCTATGCCAATGCAGTCTACTCTGTAACACTCAACTCTATGCTCCTGCACTCTTCGCCAATCCACTGGGCGCCACGCTAATCTACTCTGCACTGTGCCACTGCACTCTACACTACTTTACTTTGTCATTACACTTTATGCCACTCTATACCACTGCACTCTACACTGAAACAATCTACTGTACACCACTGGGCTCTACTTTACTCCACTCTACTCTGCGCCACTCCACTCCACTGTAAACCACTGCACTCTGCTCTGCACCACTGCACTCTGCTCTGCACCACTGCACTCTGCTCTGCACTCTACGCCACTGCTTTGTATGCTACTCTACTCTGCACTACTGCACTCTATGCCACTGCACTCCATTCCAGTGCACTCTACACCACTCTATGCAACTGAAGTCTATGCCACTTTACTTTGTGCCACTGCACTCTGTCATTGTACTCTACGCCACTGCACTCTACTATGCACCACCCTTATCTACGCCACTGCATTCTATGACGCTGCATTGTACACCACTGACTTCTATGCATTTGCACTCCACGCCGCTTCACTGTACGCCACTATACTTTTCAACACTCTATGCCAATGCCCTCTACACCAGTCCACTCTACTCTATGCCACTTCACGCCACTGCACTATGCCGTGCAGCACTCTACTCAACGCCACTGCACACTACTCGGCTCTGTTACTGCACTCTACGCCACTGCGCTCGATGCCACTCTGCACCATGGCACTCTACTATACTCTGCAACACTGCACTCTACGCCAACTGAACTGTGTGACACTGCTCTGCACTACTGCATTCTATGTTAATACACTCTACTCTGCATCACTCCACTCTACGCCACTGAACTCTGCAGCAGTCCACTCTACGCCATTGTACTCTATGCCACTGCACTCTACGGCACTATATTCTACTCTGCACCACTCTACGCCACTGCATTCTATGCCACTCTACTCCTCGCCACTGCTCTGCACCACTCCACCCTACTCTGCTCCCCTGCACTCGTCTATGCAACACTCTAATGTACACTTCTGCATCCTACAACACTGCATTGTACGCCGCTGAATTCTATGCAGCTGCAGTCTGCCACTTCACCCTACGCAAATATACTCTGCACCACTCTACACCAGTGCACTCTTCACCTCTCCCTGCCACTCTACTCTGTGCCCCTCCAGTACGCAACACTCTATGCCACTCCACTCGTTGCCATTCCACTCTTCAACACTCCACACCACCATCCTTTACGCCACTTACTTTTAGCCATGCTGAACAGCAGCCAAGCTGGTGTACAACCTGCCTAAAACATATTGGCAAAGCCAATAGCTCTTGCACAGGCGAGACCTATTAGCAAAGCCAGTGCTTGTTTTCTTTCCTGCTTTTGTTCAGGAAGTTTAGTGCCGCAGGATGACATTTCCAGTTCTGCATTTGCATCCATTTTTTTTAAAAGATGTAATATTGCGCACAAGCACATTTTCTCCCAGAGGTAATCGATGTGCATTTCAGGGTAGGCATGCCTTTAAAGTTTAACGCTCTCAAACTTGCGGTTTTATAGGTATTCACAGACTTCTCAATAACCCATTCCTACTCTGAAACAGCAACAGATTTGACCCTGCCTAGGAAAGGATTTACTTATACTCTTATCAAGAGTAAATCTCTTTACTGGTAACAGGGTCAACTGGGACAGAAAATAGGCTCAGGGCCAAAATAAAAGATGCCCCATTCGTGAATCTGATCGCTGAAAACGTCTCCCACATGTTGGAAATCGGGACAGTTTTGAAATGTAAAGGCTGTGCGTGTTTTGCAAGGTGTGGGAGACTGCATTCATGTTTGCTTGTCAGTGTTTGTGGTAATATCAGGGAAATCAACAGTGAAACTTGCCTTCAAGATCATAAAACAGTTCCCAAACAGCCAAAAAGCATGCCCACACACTGCTTTGTCACACCAGCCCTTCTAACACTGCCAGATTGCCCTGTTGGCAATTGGGGCCCTAGCTGTTACCAGTGTGGGAAGGGAAACGTAACTCACTAAATTTGATGGTGGTGTGTGGAACGAGTTATTCCTCTGGGAAAAAGAAATACCTCCAGCCTCAACACGTCAGAAAATACAAGTGCAGTTTTAACAATGCATGCACATGATCTCAAATGCTGTTGTGCAATATGCGTGCTAGTGCATGTGACTGAGAATTCTCAAAACGTTTCCAGGAATAGTGCTGCAAACCTCGTAAGTCGCAAATTTCTAGGAGTGTCCTTGGCAAAACTTTGTGATTTTTTTTTTTTTTAAAGTGTTAAACTGCAGCCAAGTGAGGGACTAAATCTGTAGGTGCAGATGTAAAAAATTTTTTTTTTTTAAAGAACTGGGCCCAAAGAGTATTAAAATAAGTTAAGAGAGCCTGCCACGTATTCTTTCAGGTCTCTGCCAGTCTGAATGAAGCCATGGTTAGCTGAGGTCACACTTTCCATGAGTGAAAAAATAACATGCAGATCTATTTGTAGGTACTTTCTTGCGGCTGGTAAGAAAACCACTAACAATACCACATTCTTGTCTGTGGTTTTTACAGGAACTGTAAAAGAAGGAACACGGGAAATGACTACTTCGTTTTCCTTTTTAGTTTAAACATGATGCTAATTCACTGCACAGTTTTTTTACAAATTCAAAATAATTTTAAGTAACACTCAAAGTATTAAACGTTAAGACAGGGATTTTGCATTCATAAAGGTATTATGAAACACCAATTACTGTTTGATTCATACTCTATTTTTTTCCATATGTTTTTATTGGCTTTTTATCAATTGGTAGGCATATACATATTTGCATATGAGAATTGCAGTCTATACATTGTGTACACCTGTGTTCCATTTCTCATTTGTTATTGTGGTCTTACATTATGTAGACAGTGTACTACTCATTTAGCAGATTAGTATAGAATTTTACAGATAAGTAATATAATAAAAGTCCTAACTTACCAACGGGGCAACACAAAACAAAAATCATGAAGAATACCCCTACCCACCTACACTCAGAAATCTCACTACAGGAAATAGGATAAGGTTGCTTCTTCTTCTTTATGGATAGATGTAGGAGCCTCTAGGGCTCCAGCCATACAAGGGGTCACTTAGTGGCAAATGGGGTTTCGGGTCAGGAGTCTTACTGTTGCGATAAGAGTGTCTCGGTGGTTTGGACCTCGGTATACATACTCTCCGTTCTCGCGAACACAAGGATCAAAACACTATGGTGGTCTAGTATCATTTTTGAAGTATTCTGTAAAGTTTTGGAGGATTGTGTCCCAGTAAATCGCAACAAATTGCTTGTCCAATCCTCTCTTGTAAACCCTGCTGCTGGCCATAATTTCCACCTATGTCCATGAAAGAACCTCTTTCCCCTGTGTGATCGAAGGGAGAAAGAGGGACTACCATCTCATAGGTATTTCCCTTTAGGCCAGTAGAAGAGACAGGTCTATGAATTTTGTTGTGGCATTCTTGTCTTTGGGCCTAGGAAATGACTCGAGCATGCAGTGTTGAACAGTGACCACGTCTGTCAGTTTAGTGACTTTTGTAATATTGACATCGCCCCCTCCCAACCCACCTCCACCCTAGAACTGTTGCTGTGCTGAGTATGCCCCGGGAACATGGATTATGTCTGCCTGAGGTGCACGGCAGTGGGGCAAGTGCCTGTCGCCGTCGAGTATACAAGATGTAACCTATGAGGGATAAGTAGGCCGTGTACAGGATATGAAGTTGGATGCATTTAAATTGGGCATTCCTGGGGATTTTGCTTTGATATTCTAGGATTCTTAGCCAGCCGAAATCATTGAAGGCCTGCCCTGGGAGTCCTCCCACTTTTTTTGCTGTGTGAGAACTACAGCCGGGTCCCTTTGGAATGACTTGTAAAGCCATGCAACAAGGTGTCTACTATGGCCAGTAATGTGCAGGGTATGGGAGAAAGGGTTGGTATTTGGTTTCCGGTCATCTATGTTCCAGTGTAGGGTCAGTGCGCGCTTTATAGTGCAGGAGTGGTGGAAGGAGCCTTCATGGAGGTCATATTGGTCACATATTTCCTGGAAGGTAAGGAGGGTCCCGCCATAGAACATATCTCCTATTGTGTTAACCCCGCTGCTCCCCATGCCGCCAGCAACATGACTGTAAGTGTAATGCATCCTATGGGGATCCCTATAAGCGGTAGGAGTAGAGTGTTCGGGCTCAGTCGCACAGCATGAGAGAAACCTTGTTTCAAACAACCCAAGGCAGTGTTCAATAGAAGGAAGCGTGGCCCCAGGTAGTTAGTGCCAGGAAGCAAGGCTGTGAGTAGTGTGTCTTCGTGATAGTTCTGCCTGCTACAGATGTATCCCGACACCCACTGGATTTGGGTGGCGAAATAATAATTGGGCAAATGTGAAGCTCCCATACCACCCCTGGGGACTGGTAGTTTTAATTTAGATAGTGCCATTCTTTGCCTACATTGTTCCCATATAAGGTTAGTCAGAAGAGACGAGGTCTCACAGCTCATTCATGGATGGAACAAGGACCAGGAGGTTGGTGAAGAAATACAAGGGGCAAGGGAGCCTCACCATTTTTGACAGGGCTATTCGTTCCACAATAGACAACATGTGGAAGGTCGAAAACGAGATTAGCAAGCGTAACAATGTAATGGCCCAAGTTATTTAGCCATTCCCCAATCCGATTATGCATTCTCTGTTGCTTTTCTAGATGGGACAAATGAGCGACATGTTGTTGTTGACTTTGTCAAGCTAGTCCGCCAAACTTCCTTCTCGTTATCACTAGAGGATTTAAGTTAGCTTTTATATCTCGTATATAAAGGAGCATGTCATCTGCATAGAGGGATCTTGGTGCATGTGGTCACTGATTGGTATACCCCATTCTTGCCCCTGAGTTTGTATCTTGGTCGTGAATGGTTCAAGGGCCAGAGCAAATAATAGTGGGGAGAGGGTCAACCCTGCCTCATGCCCCTAGATACCGAATTGGGGTTGGATATGTGCTGTCCGGTCTTCACTTTTGCAGTGGGATTAGTATAGAGCTATCGGATCCAGCACAGTATTTGGGGGCCAAAACTGAAGCGCCAAAGGAGTTGGAACATATAGCTCCTGTTCAAGGTATCGAATGTTTACTCCAGATCAAGGGAGAGACAGGCGGAACGGTGATGCTTTGTTTGTAATAAACATTGTTTCCCGCTTGATTAGAGTGGAATGTTCATGTTTTACATTTGATTGTCTTTTTACAGGAATCTGAAATCACCGGGAAATCAAATTGTCTCTTCTGATGCATGCTGCACTATTCTTGCAGTATGTGGGAGAAATTATGAAAAATGCTTTTATTATTGGCCATTTATAATGTGCGTAGCGGGATTGCCTCCTGATCCTTGAAGTATGCAATTGTTATTCTTGCCCGTTGCACCGGCACACTGCCTCAGTTGAATGGGACTCCCAACCCGATTTGCCGCCTTTAGTTAATCATTTTTTTGCTAGATATTCTTGTCAATCACTTGCTGGAACTGTTGTGCCATTTTTTTTGTACAAAAGTGTTGGGCTGTGATTACTGTGAGACTTTTGTATAAGATTTCAAGCTGAATGTTATGGTTTACTGCCTGATGTCGTCATGTAAGAATCTCCACGCCATCCTGGCTTTTCATCAATGTATGTTTATAATGTGTATTCTCCATTTGATGACCATGCACGTTTTTGTGTACCAACTCCCTGATTTTAAACCAGACTAAGAAGGAGATCCTGATATTGGGAACATTACTGTCCCTAACTGGTCCCTTATAGATGGTAGAATTATACTGCCTTGCACCTCTTATCGTGGTGAAGAGCATGTGCATCCTGAATGGTATTTCCTTAAGTCCCTAAAGGAAACATGTCCCAACGTTTCACAAACTTAAATAAACAAAGTGTGGTGTTTCTGACTAAGCTACGCCCTATAGCCTTTTCAGAATTTCAGTCTACAGAAGAGGCTGCTGCTCTAGAATTCTGTTGTCGGGGCTCAATGTAACACATTCCTGAGGGTAGTACCTGTCTCTGATCTTCAGCCTCGGATACCACGAAGCCGGTCGCAAACCAATGTTTTTGCACAATGACTGGTTGCAGTATGGCCTACGTTTTGTATTGCGACTAATAAAACTTTCAGTCTGATCAAAAATGTATATTTGAAGGAAGTCCTAAAACTTCCTTCCTCATTGTTGCTAATGATTCAGGAGGCATTTAAAGACAGCTTGCAGATGTCTGCGAATTAAGGGACGGAGGCTTGCTTGGAACAGCAGACTTCTATCTCTGCACTCTCATTCACTGAACGAGCGTATTTAAAAAAAACTAATGCAACAGTAACATTGTATTTATCTTACCACGCCTTATGAGGCATTAAAGCACTTTGTGGGGAGTAGCACACTACTCCGGGACCCAAGGTTAGAGATAAATAGGTAGTAGATTAGTAATATGTGCTAACTTATTTTAGTAGATTAGCTGTGTTTGTGCTCTTGCGATCTGCATTTACTCTAACATTTTGAATAGAGATGGATTAATTGAATTGGATTAGTTATGTTATGTGTATTTGTAAAGTGCACTATCACTTGCAAGGATATCCTGCTGCTACAGAAGAGTATCCTTCTTAGTAAAGGGAAGATGTGAGATGTTATTGGAAGCGGTAGACATGTGTGCTAGTTAGGGGGATGAGATGGCTAGAAAGAGAGAAGAGTTTGGAAAACATGTATGGGAGTTCATTTTGGCCAGACATTGTTGGGATGAATCAGGTAGTGGAGGGAAAGGCAGAGGTGGAAGAGATTTTTGTTTTTATTTTTAAATGTTTATAAAATATACATATATACGCACACATCTAAATGTATACAGATGTGTCACTTTCTAGCTTGGCGTGGATTGCACTGTGCTAATTCTATGCCTGAAAACTTTGCTACCAAAACAGACATTTGAGGTGAGCAGATTCAGTGTTGCTGGTGTTGTAGGGTGCTCTATATAGGAGGTGCTCTCCACCTAAACTTGGAACAACCCAGAGTTCCGTGCTTCCTTTTTTTGCATAATTTATGCAGCACCTTAAGCCTGAAAGGGAATTGTTTTGACGTATACTGGGTGCACCCTTGTGTCTGGACAAAGCTATAGCTCTCTGAAGAGCTCATAACAAGAGCAGAACACATGTTGGGTTGCTTTTATTCATCGCAGGTTGGCTTGGATGATATTTTTCCAATCCAAAGCTGTAATGCTGTGCCTGGAGTGGTAAAAGGCTATTGTCATTTTTCAGCTTGGCATGGATGGCACTTGATAATCCTGTGCTTAAAGACTTTGCTGTAAAAATGGCAAGAGACTCTCACTTGTTAGCTCGTTGTGGATGGCACTGCGCTAATCCTGTGCCTAAAAACTTTGCTAGAAAAACAGACATTTTAGGTGAGCAGATTCAGTGTCACTGGTGCTGTATAGTGCTCTATACAGGAGCTGCTCTCCACATAAACTTGGGAACTACTCAGAGTTCCTTGCTTCCTTTTTGCATAATTTATGTGGCACTGTAAGTCTGAAAGGGTATTCACATGCACACCCAGCCAGACATACTCATTTGTGCAGAAATATACATAGAATGTTTATTTGTTTAATATACATGTATATCCTTATAAACAGAAGCATAAACCCATATACATGTATATAGATAACCTCACCTGCATACCCAGGTATACATATATTTTTTTCATGTTTTTATATATTTGTAGTGAATTTTTTTTATATCTAAATATGTTGTTGTACTGTTATAGATAGCATACAAATGCATGGTTTAATAGTCAATTGGGCAGCTTGATGTACAGCATTATTGGCTAATAATACAGTGCACTTGTCATCCCGCGGTTCACTTAAGACAATACTGTTAATGGCACTGGAAGTGAGGAAATGTGTGTTTATAAATGACCTTTAAACGATGCCAAAAAGCATGTTTACAAATTACGTTTAAAATATGCCAGTGCCATGATATAATTTAACTTACTTAAGTGAAACACACGTTAAATAATAATTTTTTTTAAATCTGAAAGGTTCTGTCTCATACTTGATGGCTTGTGCTTTGGCTCTTGGAGGTCAGCCAGGCTCCTGGCCCGGTCTGGCCCAGCTTTCCAAGCTTTCCATTAAGAAGTCCCTGTCCTGTGTACCTCGAAGTATGTATCCTTCCCTGAGCAAATAATGTATGTGTTCATGGAGCCAACGATGTATTATTTGGGGCCAGATCGCAGCTACAAAGCAAAGTAGACTACAAAATAACATGCAGTAACTTTAAAAATCAAGTAAATACTCAAGATGTTAATGTAATTTGTTTTATTACTTTGGCATTCATAGTATTCTATGCTTCTAATTCTTTGGCATAAATAGCATTTCTTACCACATTCTGCAGTTTCTATTTGCTTAAACAGTGGTTCTTCACCTGTGGTCTGAGGATCTGTGGAGGTTCTCGAAGTCTACCAAGGGGGTACACAACAGCTTAGAAAATTAAAAAATAACAGATTAATAAAGTGTATATAACGAAGAAGCAAAAATGCTCAATTGAACATTTGAAAACATTCTATAATTGTGAAGGAATTTGAAAGTGGAGGCTAAAAACGAAGTATCCTTAGATTGAATCATGGGAGCAGAGGAAGTGCATCAAATAGAACAGAATATAGGATGGACGATGAGAGGCCTCAATTGAATTTAAAAAAGCTCTAAACTTCCCATTAAAATATAGTTTTTAAAAATGTGTTTATTAATTAAATCAAATATTTCTTAATTTGTATAGTTGTTCGGTGAATGCTTGTTTCTCCATTTTTCGGATTCCAGTAATGAGTCACTTGGGGTCCCCGGGCTCAAGTAATGATTGAGTGGGGGGTCCACAGAAGTCAAAAGGTTAAGAACCATTGCCTTAAAAATGAATCCAATTGAACAGCACTCAATTTACTGACTTTGGAAAGCTGATTTAACTCTGCGTATTTTGCTGGCGAACTTGCTAATGAGAGTAATAATGAAGACAACTAATGGTAAGCAATAGGTGGGCTCCAAGCCCCTAAAAGTAAACCATATGTCTCCCAGCGACGGCACATGAGCTGTCAACAGGCAAGGCCTATAAAGACACTTGCTGTACCCAGCCTGCTTCAAACTACCTAGCTCACAGCCATTGACGGACCAGCCTGTACCCTTAAAAGGGACTGATGCTGCTTAAAGAAACATTGGCATCCAAGGAAGACGTCCACGGAAGGTGCATTGGTCCCCTGAACCACTATCTGCTCCTCCAAACTTCCACACCCTTCCTCCCCAAGCTCACCCACCATGACTTCCTAGTTTTTCGTTTACAAATTGTAGCATCCTCCCAGCCGGGGTACCCGCCTATGGCTACACCACACACGGAGCTTAGTAATGCACATCTTTGTCTGCGTGTGTCTGCGAACTCAACATTCTAAAGCAGCCTTCACTGTAATTCGTTCTATTCATTGTCATAGCTCTGTGGAGTTCATCAGGAGCCAAAAGGGTTCACTCATTGTTAAATCGCAAGACACTACACCCCACCCTCTGTTAAATGAAAACTTGCTACTTTTACAAAAAGATATACACATATACATTTAAATATCTTCAATTAATCTAATTCGTGCTATAATGGTTCGACCTGTCTGTGTCGTGTGAAGGTGGGAATGGCCACCCTTATGATCCAAGATCTGCTGCAATAGTTAAAAGGCAACAACAGTCACTTGTGTTTCAGAAACAGTCACTCCTTCACCACGAAGAGCTGGTGAACTATGACTCAAACGTCGAAAGTGAGAAGTGTCTCTGGTAATAGACTTCCCAGGACGCTGGGCAGTCACCATGTGTCCTTTGTTCGACACTACTTGGAAAGGTTCTGCATCAAAGGGGGCGTCAGATTTTCTTTTCCGCATCTGCCATGCAAGCACTCTGTCTCCTCTTAGGAAGACCATGTTCTCCCCATGTCATCTTCTGTCAGCATATGTTTTAATCTTATGTTTATGTACCAAGTCCCTCACACAGATGGTATTCTCATCTCTTTCTCCCCGATTGGTCCACTGGGGTATCTTGGTTGTCATAGCTCTCCCAAACATCGATGTTGACTGACTTTCACAAGTGTTCAAGTGAGATGTTGAAGGGTTGGCTCGTAATTTAGAGTTTAGCACAGTTTGTAGATTGAGCTTTTCAGTTGTAGCACGCTGCCCCACTTTATTGCAAAAAGTAAACATTGCAGTGTGATGGCATTCAATTGCATGACCTAACATTGACTACATAGTCCGATCTTGGGCAAATAAGGTCAACACTTACACTTGCCATATA
This sequence comes from Calotriton arnoldi, assembly GCA_963921515.1. Classification (NCBI taxonomy): domain Eukaryota; kingdom Metazoa; phylum Chordata; class Amphibia; order Caudata; family Salamandridae; genus Calotriton; species Calotriton arnoldi. The sequence continues at coordinate 2,862,267 of CAWUFW010000382.1, read as the reverse complement.
TCTTATCCTTCCCCCCCCCCCATCTAGAAGTCCTCTTCCACCAATCGGACCCCCCCAGATCGCCCCATCGACCCACATGTGCAACCGGCATGCAAATCATCCCTCTGTGTTCATTCCACTTTCCCCACAAGTTGGTCCATTTATCTGGACAGCCCAGACTCTCGTAGACTGCCCCCTCTGCCAGCATGCACTAGTCCATATCTGTCTTCCACTCACTCAATATGGGGGCCGATGTGGCCCTCCACATTTTAGCTATGTTTTTTTGGGCGACCGTAAACCCTAAGGTCACCCAGCCACGCTCTTTGCTATTGAGATGTCTCTTTCCATATAGTCAAAAGACACCACTTTGGCGAATTCGTCATGTTGATATTGCATACATTCCGAATACAGGGCATTACCTCTTCTCAATAAGCGCCGGGCATCCCCATATCATGTGAAAAAAGGTGCCCTCCTGCCCGCATCCCCCATGGCATAGCGCCGACCCAGACCTCCCTATTTTGACTAATGTAGTGCAGGCGAAGTATGCTCTGTGGAAAAGTTTGAGCTGTATCAGTTTAACGCGAGATCGTATGGCCACCCCTTTAGGGGAAGCCATAGCCTCCTGCTATCAATCCTCCTCTAGGTGTTCCAGGTCTTCCTCCCAGTGAACCCGGAGGCTGCACAAGAGTTCCGGGGAGTTAAGGATTTTGCAGTAATATCTTTGACATTTCTGTATTTTTTATATTTACTCTCACTGGTGAGAGGTCGCGTGTGCTGGTTCCACTACTGATGTGTAATTATACTTTTCAACTTTAACTAGTGGTCAATTTTGTAAAAAAATATGTGCTGGGGCTCTCGTCAGGAGGCAGCTTGCACCAGCCCATTTCTCCTGTTAGCGCCGCCTAAAACGGAACCAACTACTAATCCTGTGTGAGGGAGCACCCCGGAAGCCCACCAGTCGCCCTGATCCCGTCTCCATACCTTCATCAGGGGTTCCTTTCATCCGAGGGCCGAATGGCGACGACAGGAGCCGAAAACAGACACCAACAGTGAAAACGGACTGTCCTTCTCCTATACAGGAAGGAACCAGAAATAACGGAGCAGTCGAACCCTGGAGGGGCGGAGTTACGTTCGGAGCATCCCAGTCCGAGGCCGGAAGGGAAAGGTGCATCTGGCCAATAAGAATGGAGGAGGAAATGCCTGAGGGGGGTGTGTTCGGGAGTGGAGAGAAGGAAGTTTGGAGAGAGCTACCGGAGGAAAATCCAGGTGCCAGAGGAGCAGACGCCAGAGGAGCAGACGCCGGAAGAGAAGACGCCGTAGAAGGAGACGCGGGAGAGCCGGAACCTCCAGAGGAGTGGTGTGAGGACTGGTGGGTCCCCGGAGACTCGCACGAGCCGCCGCAACTCAGGAGAGTTGCGGCAGCAAGAGGTATGTGATTCGGAGAGGGGAAGGCGGGGCACATCAGGTGTTGGCTTTTTGTTGAGCACCCTGGGACCACGGGACGGGGAGAAACCCGAACGGTTGCCAACTGGGTCACTTTTTGCCTTTTTTTTTTCTAAATGAAACTCCCTCCCCTTCACGGTTCATCCAGCGACGCTTTGCACAGTGGCGTGGTGGTAGCAAAACGGTGCCAGATAGAGCGCACAGGCTCATTGCTCCTTTCCTTTCTTTTTTTTTGTTTGTTTTGTGTTTGCAAACTCCTACGAGAGGTGAACCTGGGGAACCCCGCCGAGCTACACAAGAAGAAGTGAAGGGCAACTTCTATCCTATGTGTCAACCCCTTAGGAAACAACAGAGATGGTGTGAAGAACTGTACCTAGGAGTGAACTGAACTCTACAAGTGTAATAACTAGAGAACCCTTAGTTATAATAAATACTATCTCGTTATTGCTTCTATACGGCCTCCTCGCTTCTGTTTCCGCCCATCCCTCCGACAGGTGGTGTCAGAAGTGGGATCGGGGGAAATGGAGGCCGTTGTCAACAAGATGGCGGAAGGCCAGGACAGGCTGGAGAAGATCATGGGGAAGTTCCTGGAGGTAGCCAGGCAATCCCTACATAAGACCCTTACACAACAGGGTCAAAGTCAAGAAACTGTAATTGGGAAATTAGCAGACGTTTTAGGACCACCACGGAGTTTAACTGCCCCTCCTTCGGTGGTGATACAGAAATATGTCCCAGGAGAGGACCCAGACTTCTTTCTGTCCAACTTTGAAAGAATGGCAAGAGCTGCCATGTGGCCGGAGGATAGGTGGGGGCAGTACCTGGGACCTCTCTTATCAGGGGACCTACAAACTGCATATCAGGCGGCCAACCCCCTTGGGGTAAACCCATACCCTGACATTAAGAGGTGTATCCTAGAACGAATGGGAATAGACGGCGAAACTTACCGGATCAGACTGCGCCATATCCGGAAAGGCCCTCAGGAAAACCCCAGAGCTCTTTGCTACAGGATAAGGGATGTAGCAGATAGATGGTTAAAGCCGCTGACGTCGTCAAAAGAAATGATACTGGAAAAGATATATCTGGAACAGTTCCTTACGTCATTGCACCCTCCAATACAACGTTGGGTGCGACAACATGCAGACCTCACCCTAGAAAAAGCAGTAGAAGTAGCCGCGGCATATTTTAGAGCACAGGAGCTACAAAAAGGCCGAGAAGAGACCACATGGAAACAACCTGGAGGTACATCCATGAGAGCAACAAGCCTTCATCATATTCCTAGAAAACCAGAAACCGTGTCCCTAGTCCCCGGTACCTTACCTGCGGCCCTTCCCCGACCTCCTTTCCCTTCAGGACCCCAATGCTTCCATTGCGGGGTTTTGGCCATATTGCCCGCTCATGCCCCCAGAAGGAGAAACCTATGGAGGTAGGATATGCCAGGGGCCTGTATTGCTCCACAGGAGAGGGCACTCCTCCTTTCCATAGAAAGGTCACAGTCAATGGAGAACCAAGAGAGGCCCTAATTGATACAGGGTGTTTACAGAGCGTTATGAGACCCCAGGCCACTCCAGGAGGGGTCCCGTCCACCACCGGAGTATTCACTATCCAATGCGTCCATGGAGACAGTAAGACATACCCCATGACGAACGTTGACATTCAACATCACCCTCCCCATCCACCTGTGTCCATGAAGGTGGGTCTGATCCCGAAATTACCTGAACCAATGGTTCTGGGAACCGACTACCCCCATATCCACGATCTGCTTGGAGACACCTGGAAAGAAGGAACCGAATGGAGAAAGGAGGCGCCTTTCTCTCAAATCCTCGATCCAGAGTGGACCGTAAAAGCTGCAAACGGCGAAAGAGAGAAAAAAAGAGTTGGGGCTCCAATCCTCCTAACCAACACAGGAAATGAACTATGGGACCATGATGGAACTTTTAGGTCAGCTCAGCAGGAAGACCGCACTCTTCAGGAGGCCTGGAGACAAGCCACCGAACAGGAAGACCCTCTCCACGTAGGTCCCCAATTCTTTAAAAAAAAAAAAAAAGGGTTGTTATACAGGAATGGTGGTAAGACCATGCCCATCCAGTTGTTGGTACCCCGTCCATTCAGAGAAAAAGTTCTATACTTAGCCCACAGTCATCTATTAGGAGGTCATTTTGGAGCAGAAAAATCAGAAAAAGCCATATTGGATAGGTTTTATTGGCCAGGAATATACCAAGAAGTAAGGAACTACTGCAAACAGTGTCCTGTATGTCAGAAAAACAGTCGGTATATACCACCACGAGCACCACTAACACCGCTGCCTGCCATTGATGAACCATTCACTGGGGTAGGCATGGATATCCTTGGCCCCCTCCTTCCCTCACGCAACTGTTATCGCTACGTGCTGGTCCTGGTGGACTATGCTACCCGTTTCCCCAAGGCAGTAGCCCTTAGGCAGCCCAATACAACACAGGTAGCCAAAGCCATGATTTCCATTTTTTCCCGGATAGGATTCCCCAAAGAAATCATCACTGATCAGGGAACACCCTTTACCTCCAAATTGATGCAGCAAGTCTGTCAACAGCTAAATATTGAACAAATCCGTACCGCCGCATACCATCCCCAAACTGATGGTTTGGTGGAGCGGTATAACGCCACCTTAAAAAAGCTGTTGAATCTAGAAGCCCGGAAGTGGGAAGATATGCTCCCCTTGGCCTTGTTCGCCATCCGATGTGGGCAACAAAAAAGTCTGGGGAACTCCCCCTTTGAGTTGTTATATGGGAGGCAACCTCGTACCCTTATGGACATGGCCCGAGAGGAATGGGAGGAAGAAAAAGACACCGCAAAACCTCTCTTAGAGTATGTAGCCAGTTTAAAGACCCAACTTAACCAAATACGAGCCATAGTAAGAACAAATCTGGAACAAGCCCAAGCCGGCCAAAAAACCCAGTATGACAAAACGGCGAAAGAGAGAGAGCTAACCATAGGAGAGATGGTTCTGGTTTTAAGACCCACCTCAGAGCATAAATTGTTAAGCCAGTGGCAAGGACCCTATAAAATCCTAGAGAAAGTGACTCCCGTCACATATAAATTAGAGATGGACCCAAAAGGGAGCCATACTCCGATTTACCACATCAACCTCCTAAAGAAATGGGAGGGTCCCCTTCCTGTGTTAGTAGGGGTTGAACCCTCCTCTTTGGTAGAACAGTGTATAGATGGAGAGTTAGCCGAAGACAGAAAACAACAACTTAGAGCCGCTTTATGTCCCATCCAGTCGGTGTTCTCTTTGATTCCAGGAAAAACCACAATCCTGGAGCATGAGATCCCCACCACCCCAGGGAAGAAAGTTAGATTACGATTGCACCGTATTCCTGAAGCGAGAAGGGAAGCGATAGACAATGAGGTCTGTCAGATGATGAAACACGGGGTCATAGAACCCTCCAAAAGCGAATGGAACTCCCCCATAGTGATAGTTCCAAACCGGACGGATCCATACGCTTTTGCATTGACTTTAGGGAAGTGAACAAAATATCTCAGTTTGATGCCTATCCCCTTCCCAGGGTAGATGAAATGATAAAGAAATTGGGGAGGGCTCGATACATCAGCACATTAGATCTCTGTAAAGGGTACTGGCAAGTGCCCCAGAAGGAACAGGACAAGGAAAAAACAGCCTTTAGTACCCCTAGGGGTCTATTTCAATTCAAGGTGTTGCCCTTCGGGTTGCATGGGGCCCCTGCGACCTTTCAGAGACTGATGAACATTGTACTCCAACCCCACAACGATTACGCAGCCGCTTATATAGACGACATTATCATCTATAGTACAACCTGGGAAGAACATCTAAAACATCTAACCCTGGTTGCTCAAACCTTAGTAATAAATGGGTTGACAATCAATCTGGCCAAAAGCCAACTGGCTGCAAGGTCTGTGAAATATTTGGGGTACCTTCTGGGGGAAGGTTATATAAAACCCCAAGAAGAGAAGGTGGCAGCGATAGCCCAGGTACCTTTTCCCAAATCTCGAAAGGACCTCAGGGCCTTCCTAGGTCTGCTTGGATATTATAGGCGGTTTATCGCTTGCTTTTCACAAATAGCCACTCCCTTGACTGACCTGCTCAAAAAGAATATACACACAGAGAAATGCCTTCAAAATCCCACTCACTCAGAAATCTATGCCTTTCAGCGCCTTAAACAACTCATTACATCAAAACCATTCTTGTTAAGTCCTAACTATGATAAACCCTTTCTTTTACAAACAGACGCCTCCGACAGCAGCCTTGGGGCTGTATTGTCACAGACAGATGAGACTAATCAGGAAAGACCAATATTGTCCATCAGTCGCAAACTGTTTCCAAGGGAAACACGGTATGCCGTTATAGAAAAGGAAGCCCTAGCAGTTAAATGGGCCATTGAGGCCCTGCGATACTACCTAGATGGAAGGGAGTTTCTCTTGTACACTGACCACGCACCCCTTGAATGGTTGTCCAGAAACAAGGGACATAACCAGAGAATTCTGAGATGGTTCTTGACCCTACAACCCTTTAGTTTTGCATAGACCTGCTGGGTGACGACGGAAAAAACGGGGACTGCTTTCGCAAATTCGGAATGCCTGGTCAACCCCCCGACACTTGGGCTTGATATCATGTTGGGGCCTTGCTGCGTTTTGGCTCCTTGTGTGTGAGCTGTGGAGTCTTTGGAGGTCTTACCATCCTGGGCGCATGCAATTCCTGGTTCCCACCACCAAGGATAGCTTTGTTTTAGAAGTGAAAGGATGCTTCCATTAGGGTGGAGGCTTCTAGCTTTTTGGAGGCGCTGTTGGGACTACATGTCACGAAGGAAACACTGGCTCTGGCCATGGTCCCTGAGAATGGGGACCCTTTGACTTGGTAATTGGTACGCGTCCCTGTTGACTTTGGTTGCAGGACCTGGGTGACTGCTTTTTAAATATTTTTTGGGTGCCGCCACGCCCTCTTGTCAGACTTCCTTCCCCCTGGGGTGTGGTCAGCCAGCCCTGCCCTGGGGGGGATCAGCAGCAGAGTGGGGCCTTAGTTCCCGGAGACGCCCCAGGTACCCTGGTTATTCCACGCTCCCGTGGGGTTGCCATTGGTGTCGAACTTTTAATGAGGATACCCTGTTGACACAGCTCTGTCGGTTGGAATTTCTCAGTGCAAGTAAAAATTTGAATTCCCACTGTTGTCTTATTAGTTCTTCTTATTTGGTTGGTACATTTATCTTTGGGGAAAGGGTAAGTAGGTGCTAGTTATTAACCACTATGTTTTAAGTTGTTGGGGTAATTCCTATGCATTTTGGCTTTTTGATTGTGTGAAGGCGCTACCTCCCCACACTGTCTCCCCTCCCCACATTGTCACCCCTCCCTGCTGGGGTGGTGTCCGCAGTCCCTGTTGTGCTGAGTTCCTTTTCTGAGGTTGCTCTTGCCACATGTTTGTCCAACTACCTGATCCCTCCTGTGGTGGTGTGGCGGAAAGCGGACCTCCCAGAGGCTGAGTGTAGGGTACACTCTGATTCCCCTGTGCTTGGTGTTGAGGAGGGACATTCAAGGGGTTTTGTGGTGGCTGGCCTTTCACTCTCTGCTGATCTTTCTGCTTATGGTATGCCTTCAACAAGCATCTCTCTGCCAAGTGACCCGGCATACGACAATAGAAGCACTTCCTAGGGTCTAGTTACTGCCAACCTCCCAGACCTCTACTGCCAAAGCCGGTTTGGAATCCCCTGGGGTTTTTCGATGGAGCCCCCGAGGAGAGGTGCCATTTGCACGGTTGCGTCCATTGCTGCTGCCTCGAGGGCAGTCTTTCTTAATTTGTTTTGAACCAGTTTTGCGGTGTCTCTTTGGGCCTCTTTTCTTGCTTCTTTTTGTAGTAGTGTAGTATGTGGGCTAGTATCTCCCGTCAGGGTTTGGTATCTGAACCAAGTACACTGTCCAGCCCTCTCTGTATCTCGGTGGGTAACCCCTTTTTAGGTCGAGTATTCGAGACCTCTTGTATATACTTTGGTATATACTTATATCTGTATGTACTTTGTGGGCTCTGGAGATCAGCCCTAGGACTTGTCTGCTTCCGCTTAGGGACTTTTTTTTCTGTTCAACTGCCTGTATTTAACTGTCTTGATAGAAAACGATCAGCAGAGGACAGTAAAATACCAGAATTGCTTTCTGCTGAGGGACTTTCTTTTTTTAATTTTTCTGCCAACTGCCTCTATTTAACTTTCTTGTTAGAAAACGACCAGCGGAGGTCAGTAAAATACCAGAATCACTTTAGCATTCTCTAGATTCCAGTCCATAGAAATTGTCTTCCACCAGCACCCGTAGACAATAATATTTTTTTTAAATCTTGTGTTTTCAGTGATATGACCACCAAAGGCCCTGATTTTATATTAAAAACAGAGCTTTGGACTATTTCATTTCCTGCTGAAAGGCAATATTTCTCTCCATGTGTTCCCATACCTGGCGTGTCACGCAGTTTGGTGCTTACTTTCCCTCCATGTTAAAGAACAATAGATGTTTCAGCACCCAGGTAATGTGCTGCATAGCTAAATACATATAAGGTCCCAAAGGTGAGACCGATTGCATTGCAAATGCGTGTTTAGAATGTTGTAAAAGAACGAGAGTTGTGGGCCCATATCAGTCCATGGCTGTCCTGTCTCCTGTCCCCATCATTCCCTCATTCTACTCAAGAAATCTGTTATGCTCTCCCCTGATTTTATGGTCTCTGCCATTAATACTCCTACATCTGGGCAGTTGGGGAATGACTCTCTCAGAGCTGTCCATATCCAGTGGCTATGCGAATTAAACGCGGCCCGTCCTGCTCGTTCTCGGTTAACGTAATTGCTGGAATGCTGCTTAGCAGGCTCCTAATGTCACCTATCGCTAGGTTGATACCTGCGATGTTCTTCTCGAAGCATGAAATTAATTTCCTTTCCCCATCCAACAATGACGGTAACTTTGTTCTCAATCCCTTTTTGTCCATCTGGGACCATGGCATGTATACAATCCCTGACTTTCCCCTCTGTAGTAACGGGTATATTCTTATCTCGGGTGACTCTGCGGATTTTTCCCCAACATATCGTTCCCATCTTTTTAGGCATTCCTGCATGTAGGTTAAGTTCCACTTGGGGTCTCCCCCTCCATGCAGGTTGCAGTCTTTCACTATTGGCATATCCTCTGGCTCAAATGATCCTAACCTAGGAGAGGACCGGTCATACTGGTTCCTCTCCCCAGTCTAGTCTGCTAACAGGTCACAAAACGGGTATGCAAAACTCTTGCCTTCCTTTCTTGCTGCTATTTCCCTGGAGGTAGATTTATCCTTGCTGGGCACTCCTATGGAGCAGTGTGCATAATCGTGTGCACGCAAAAGCGCCATCTTATTTTTCCTGATTCTCGGATAGGTGAGTACCAGGCTTCCTTGGTCTTTTATTTTGCAGTCAGCCTCTCTACTTTGTCGACCGAAGTGTGAAGCACTGATCCCTTCTAGAAGCATCTAATTTATTTCTGCCTCCGATTCTTTCCAGCTCTGCGCCCTGTACTTGCTCCCGCTTCCCTCATATGAAGGGCACGCTGCTCTGAATTTTTGCTGTGCTTTCTGGTTGCAGGCTCTCTTTCTCTCTAGCCTCATCTCACGTCTCTCTTCCTCACCCAGTCTGGTTTGCCTCATTCGCTCTGAGCTGCACTCTGTTCTCTTTGGCCTGGCTTTGCCTTCAAACTCGCTTTCTGTTTCCTCGGCTAACTGGGCAAATCCTGTAGCCTCACCCTCGTCATCAGTTCCCCGGGGAACTGGGGCTCCCTTCCTGTCCCCCAATCGCTGTATCACTATTGAGAACCATCACGTATCTCCATGTCACTCGAGTATGTTCGTCTGTACCAGTGGGAGTGTGTGTTTTTCTTGCTGTGGAGGTCCTATGAGTTGGACGTGATAGACCGGGGGGGCAGGTCGAATGTTTTGGGACTGTTTCAGGGACTTTGGGTTGCGCTGGGAGCCTCGGAGCTTGTTGGGCTTTTCTCTCTCATGCTTGAGTCTAACTGTCCGTCTTTCAGTGGGGGGACTTGTCGGCTTCTATTATTGTTGGATTTGAATATTTGAATGGAGGAGGAGCTAATGGGATCACCTCCATTCCTGCATATGATGGGGGAGGCGCAGACGCCATGCTCATTGCCAGCATTGCTGGGCTATTGCTCGTGACCTTTTCGAAGAAAGCCCGTAGTTCCAATACTGCCTCTCTTGTCTCTCTTTCGACCTGTATATTTAGTTTTTTTAAGTGTTTTAGTATGTTCAATCGTGTTGGTGTGAAATGTTCCCTCCTTTGGCCAGGGGGGGGGGGGGGAGAGAGAGAGACACACAGACATTCTTGGCAAAAGTTATTAAGTTTCTTTATCTGTGCGGGAAACCTGGTTTCCATGTGCTTTAATGGGGAATCCATGGCGATTTTAGTCATTTTGTGGACAAATCTTATGGCGAGTTTTGTTTGTACTAATTATAGGCAACTTACAATTTTATGCACTATGAGCTCAGCGCTGACAATTTCTCACATAAAACAGTTCAAACGACTATTTACAAGAAAACAAGATAAAACTGTATACGTAGTATTGTAACATGGGGATATAAAACAATTAAAACGAGCGATCCGGTGGCTTAGTGAGCACAGGACCCACGTCTGCGCATACCCTTCTTTTTGCTTCTGTCACCCTAAGTGGGAAGGGTATGCCCAGACGTGAGCCCCGTGCTCACTGTGCCAACTAGATTCAAGCTAGCCTGGCTGATGAGGGGTGATACCCCAAAACCGGACCCATGATGCTTGGCAGTTCGGGCTGGACTGTTCCTGAGGGGAGCAGGGTCAAGACCGATTTGCATATGGCTGGGTCTAAACTGGGGTGGCGTGGCGTGGTGAGTAAAAAAACTATGGATTAAACCCAGATCTGTGACTGGGGGGAATATTTGATTTGTTCAGCATTCTGTTCATCATTTGTTTTTTTGGCTCACATTACCATACAACATTCCTTTAAAGCCATATCTATTGGCACTGCCAATGCTTGTTTCACTGCTTTTATGCCCCTTTGATTTGGCTTTTTCGTCTTGATCCCGCTTCTTCCCTTGCTCATGGTTTGCTTTTCAGATTTCTCAAAACTTCACTTTCCAGTAAGCAGCTTTTCTCCGCCTACTGTTGGCCTAGCTGTATAACAACAACGCAGTCTACTACATTAACCCCTTAGCTGCTAGGCCTTTTCCCCCCCCCTGTGCTAAGCCTTTTTTTGGCTATTTGGGGTAGTTCGCACTTGGGCCCCTGCAACTTTTTGACCACATAAGGTATCCACGCCAAATTTGCGTCCTTTTTTTCCAACATCATGGGGATTTTAAAGGTACCCAGGGTTTGTGGATTCCCCTAGAGGGGACCCAGAAATTAGCCAAAATACAGCTAAATTTTGTTTTTTTTGGGAAAATGCAAAAAAAGGGCTACAGATGAAAGCGTCTGGTTTTTCCCTGCAAATGATATAAAAAAAGGGATTGTGGTGCTGAAATCACCATCTTCCCAGCTTTCAGGGACGAGCAGACTTTTGTCAGAAAACCAAAACTTTTTACACAGTTTTGGCATTTTTCTGGGACATAGCCTATTTTTGCTATTTTTTGTGCTTTCTACATCCTTCCAGTTAATGGTAGAAATGGGTGTGAAATCAATAATGGATCCTGGAAAGCTATACATTTCTGAAAAGTAGACAAAATTCTGAATTCAGCAAGGGGTCATGTGTGTAGATCCTTCAAGTTTTCTTTATAGAAACAAACAGTTAAATATAGGAAAAATTGAAAATTTGTTGAAAAAAACAGCCATTTGTGTCAACGTTTTCACCTGTAACTTCTTCTAATTATGACAGCTATTTGAAAGCAATATACTGTTACATCCGCTGGACCTTTCTGGTTGTGGCGATTATATGGGACTTGTAGGTTCACCAAGAACCCGACGAACCCAGAGCCAATAACTGAGCAGCGTCTTGCAATATTTTTTTATTATGTACCGGGTATATAGCAATTATTCTGGGAAAATTTATACATGGAAAAATCGGTATGAAAGACACCTATGTATTTCTGAAATGGGATAGAAAGAGGAATCCTTTGACTGGAAAACTGTAAACAGTGGAGCTGGAAGTTAAAACCCTAACAGTCGTGCAACACACATACAAATGCTGTCCCAACACATATACTATTGGGAAGGCTACTCATACATCTGAATGACAAACTAAACGATGTACCACATTTAAAAAAAAATATCAATCTTTTATAAAAAAAAATTCCATAGAACATATAGAACCACAAGAACACAAATCATAAAATTATATAACACAAAATATCTATATGAAATTTATACACATGGATCTCAAGGAACAAATTAAAAAAACAGAGTACATAAAAACAGACAAAGAATGATATGTCATTAAAACAACCATCCGTGATTACACAAATTCTAGGGCTGGAGCCCGGTATGTCTCACTTAATTGAATACTCAAAAGGCCCAGACCATGGCACAGATTGGGTTGTATTTAAAGGTGTGTCGACGCGTTTCGATGGCTAGTGGATAATACCATCTTTATCAAGACAAATAATTTTCCGACTCTCAAGCAATTAAAAAGCAACAGTGCTGCAATCAGAAAACACCTGCATAATAAAAACACATGGCTTAGTGTCACAAAATAAATGCATGTCACAATAAGAATAAAAAGATTATTAAAACACTTTATTCATAACATGATCCTACTGATATAATGTTGCAAGAAAAGATTTAAACATCAAATAGTGGTCAACCAAGACATATGATCCCCTTCCCAAAGTGTTTACCCAACCAATCACATTCATTCTTCTCCCTAAACACTCCCACACTTTCATACTTACTTAATGCTTACCCAATATGGTTTAACTGCATTACGTATTGGTTTTACTTAAATTTAACCTTCAATGGCAAAGTTTACCTATGATAAATAAGGTATGCTACTGCGACTTCCAGAAACTGGTATGGTCTTGTGAGGATAAGATAAATCCTTCAGTCATCAACAATGAAGAAATGTGTAGATATCTAAAGGAGGAATTAGAATCCTGTTATAAACGACCCTTCTTCCTCCTTATTATTTGGTCACCATTGTTCTATATTGGGAAGTTATATCTCTCTCACCTGGATAATTGATATTAACTGGCCGCCTCGTTATTCATGGAACCAGGAAGTGAAAGTTTCTAGGATGGACTCTATCTCTCGTCAGTTCCTAATTCACTATAAAGATAAGTGTAATCTGGATTAGTCACTATTGCTCAGTACCTGGGGCTATTAGTGATATCACATAGTGCCTCCATGATACATCAATGGAAAACGTACCTGATCAAAGAGTCACAAAATTCAAAGTTTTATTTATCCTTGGTACTTATTTTCATTTTTTTCATTTTTTGTTTGGTTTCCACGTGACCTTTTGTAATTAGGATCTAGATAAAGAGAGTGTGATTTAATATATAATTGTACACCCATGACATTGGGAAATGGTTGTCTCTATCATTATAATTCTATTTACAAGATAATTGACTTTATGAATCTCAGAGAGACCGCTAGACTCGTCTTTTTGAAATTCTTACTACTCATGTCGATGGTTTCTATCAAACATCGAGTCTGGCCACACTAAACTTGGTAAGAAGCCTATCCACTTCCTATACTTTACATTGACAGACATTTGTCTGTTGCTACTTAAACATAACCTCTTTTGCCATTAGTCTCTACTCGCTAGAGAAAACAGTTGTAATTGCAATCTGCACTGAACTTTTATCTGACAATCATCATTGCTACCCGTAAATGTTACTGACATTTTTTTTTCCAGAGAGAAAAACTATAAGTTTTATCTACCACGATACATTGCTTTCATATTAGCCTTGAAATACCAGGAAGTAATGCTAACTAGCAAAATGTTGTCACAAATCTATAGAAATTTAAAATACTACTAGGCTACTTCTAGGCTACAAACGCTCTTGAAGTTTTAAGAGAGATTAGTCCCTCCCGGCACATACAACTCTCAGCGACAAACACTTACTTGTGGCAGTATTGTCCGATAATCATAGCGTCTTCCTGATGGTATACGATAGCGGGAAACTGTTTAAACTGACGGAAACACAATCTTATTTATATCGGTTCCCATCACTTGCACCTGTGTACCATTAATTGCACACGGCATTCGCAAGTTTAAACCCGATCCGAACCAACTTCCGGCGGGTAATGGAAAGAAACAAAGACCGAAACACTTGACTTTTCTAATCGACAACCGGCGCCATCTTGGAATGGTTATCTGGCTGGCTTGTTTATGTTCCTCCATCGGCAATTATTGTCAAACTAGATTAAAGTTTAGAAGTCGAGATCAAATTTTATCAACAATTGTTGTTATTATATTATACAAAATAAATTAAGAAAGGTTTAAACTTGCAACACCTCCTTATCTCTATTGCTGGGACTCTTAGAAAAAAATATATAATAAACAATTTCTGAGCTACTTCATGTTCAAAACAGACATTTTTTCAATGTTTGTTACATCTAAATTAAAAGCAAGATGCCTTCGCCTTAAGATAATTTAACACAGCGAAGAATCATCAACAAATATAAGGGAACCCACATAATATCCAAGTCGATTTAAGAAACATTAATATATCTTCGTTATACACAACTCAATTGTACATTTTGATTTAAAAGCAAGTACGATTCCATAAAACGTTTTATTTAAATGTAAACCCCATAAAGGGTATAGGTAACAAAGCCTAAGGCTCTATGAAAGTACTAATGGAATGGCTGTATAAGGTCAGCCTATACATTTTATTCATGGTCCCTTTAGCAAGTAATCAAGGGCCCAAACCAACAGGGTTACATCTCTATATAAGTTGTATTTAGACTGACCATCTAAACGAAGGACATCCAATCCTCTCTAGTGTTAAGACCTTTAGCGACAGTATTCAACTTACAAATATACCATTGCTCTCTCATCTTTCTGACCTTATCCATATCTCCTCCGCGCCTGTTAATCTTTATTTTTTCTAGAATGAACCACCTAAAATCTTCACATTTGTGACCTAATTCAACAAAGTGAGTAGTCAGTGGTGCATTTTCTTTATTAATGCGTACGGAGGACTTATGTTCTAATAGCCTATATCTGAGTTCGCGTCCAGTTTCACCTACATAGCCCAAACCACATGGGCAAATTAAAAAGTAAACAACATTTTTGCTTCTGCAATTTGTCAGGGCCACTGATGAAAAGATCTGGCCATTATGTTCTAATTTTTTGGCTACTAGACATTGTTCACACATTGAGCAAGATCCACATTTGTGGTTTCCCACAGCTTTGGATCGATATAGGGTGGTTTGGATATTCTAATCTTGATCAGTATATGTGTGGACCAATGAGTTGCGTATATTTTTGTTACGCTTAAATGAGAACATAGGTTTATGAATGGGTTCTTCTCTATCGTCATTAATCATTTTCCAGTTTCTATTAATTATGTTTTTGATTTGATTGCTAATATGAGAAAATTTACTGACAAACACTATTTTTTCATTCACTAGTTTATGATCTTTCTTATTAGTTGTTTCTAGCAGGGCTTCTCTATTATAAAATCTAGCTCTTGTATGAGTTTTTAATAAGTTTTTTAGGATAACCTCTGTCCCATTTCTGAAATGGGAACAAAATATAGAGTTTTAGAAACAGTAGATATTTGCACATTTCCAAAATTGGGAGTACCCATACTAGCATGAGAATTATAGGTCATTTTTCAAAATGACTTCTTTATTACACATTGTCTTTAATTTGGAAGGCAGAAATGCATCAAAAGTCAATAGGTAATAACAGTTGCTCTACAAATCTGTGTTACCCTAAGTCTCCCGATAAAAATGGTACCTCACTTGTGTGGGTAGGCCTAGTGCCCGCGACAGGAAACGGCTCAAAACGCAACGTGGACACACCACATTTTCACAGTGAAAAATGACCCTTTTTTTTGCACAGTGCCTAGCTGTAGTTTTTGAACCCTAGCTCTGCCGGCACCTAGGGAAACCTAGCAAACCTATACATTTTTGTAAACTAGACACCCAGGGGAATCCAGGATGGGGTGACTTGACTGGCTCTCACCAGGTTCTGTTACCCAGAATCCCTTGCAAACCTAAAAAATGGTTAAAAAAACCACATTTTCCTCACATTTCTGTGGTGTAAAGTTCTGGAATCTGCGTGGATCCACAAAATTCCACCCACCCCGCATTCCCCTATGTCTTTCGAGAAAAACGGTACCTCACTTGTGTGGGTAGGCCTTGTCCCCGCGACAGGAAACAGCACAAAACGCAACGTGGTCACACCACATTTTCACAGCGAAAAATGGCCCTTTTTTTGCAAAGTGCCTAGCTGTAGTTTTTGAACCCTAGCTCTGCCGGCACCTAGGGAAACCTAGCAAACCTATACATTTTTGAAAACTAGACACCCAGGGGAATCTAGGATGGGGTGACTTGACTGGCTCTCACCAGGTTCTGTTACCCAGAATCCCTTGCAAACCTAAAAAACTGTAAAGAAAACACATTTTCCGCACATTTCTGTGGTGGAAAGTTCTGGAATCTGCATGGATTCACAAAATTCTACCCACCCCGCGTTCCCCAAAGTCTTTCGAGAAAAATGGTACGTTACTTGCGTGGGTCAAGTACCCGCGACAGGCAAGGGCCCAAAACCTATTGAGGCGACATCAAAATTACCTATCACAAACCAACCTGGTTTTGCAAGGGGGATCCCATGACTTTGTGGCCCGGGGCTCGGCGGCCACCTAGGGAAACCTACCAGACCCACACATTTCTGAAAACTGGACACCCGGGGGATTCCAGGGAGGTATGGCTTGCGTGGATCCCCCAACGTTTTCTTACCCAGAATCCCCTGCAAACCTGAAATTTAGCTGAAAAAATCACTTTTTTCACACATTTTTGTGTGGGAAAGTTGTGGCATCACCGGGCTGACACACATTTCCTACCACCCAGCGTTCCCCCAGGTCTCCCGATAAAAGTGGTGCCTCACTCGTGTGGGAGGCCCAAGTACCCGCGACAGGCAAGGGCCCAAAACGTAATGAGGCGATATCAAAATTGCCTATCACAAAATGTTTTGGGCCTTTGCCTGTCGCGGGTACTTGGGCCTCGCACACGCAGTGAGGCACCATTTTTATCGGGAGACCTGAGGAACGCTGGTGGTAGGAAATGTGTCAGCCCGGTGATGCTACAACTTCCACACAAAATGCGGGGAGCAGAAAGACTGTGGCTATATTTTTGGGGGGTGGGGGCATTGGTATGCCCATTCTGGGCAGCCCCCACGCATAAAAATAGCCAGCGTAATCGCTGGTGCCTAGTAGGCTTTCTGCCCCCCCCCGGGGGGCAGATCAGGGGCCACTGCCCCCATCTGATCCCCCGGGGGGGCAGAAAGACTGGAATTTCTCAGGGGGGGGTATTGTCCTGCCCATTTTATGCAGCCCCCACCCAGACATGAATAAAAAAAATCCCTGGTTTCTAGTGGGCTTTCTGCCCCCGGGGGGGGCAGATTGGGGGCTACTGCCCTTATCTGCCCCCTGGGGGGGGGCAGAAAGACTAAGTTTTTTTTTGGGCGGGGGGGCATTGACATGCCAGTTTTGGGCAGCCCCCACCCTAATTTCAATTGCCCAAAATAAATCCCTGTCGTCTAGTGGGCTTTTTGCCCCCCTCCCAGGGGGGCAGATTGGGGGCTACTGCCCCCATCTGCCCCCAAGGGGGGGCAGAAAGGCTGTAATTTTGGTGGGGAGGTGGGGGCATTGGCATGCCCGTTTTGGGCAGCCCCCACCCTATGTAAAATTGCCCCCAAAAAATCCCTGGCATCTAGTGGGCTTTCTGCCCCCCCGGGGAAGGGGGGCAGGTGGGGCAGAAAAACTGTAATTTTTTTTGGGGGGGTGGGGGCATTGACATGCCCGTTTTGGGCAGCCCCCACCCTAATTTCATTTGCCAAAAAAAAATCCCTGGCGTCTAGTAGGCTTTTTGCCCCCCGGGGGGGGGGCAGAAAGGCTGTAATTTTGGTCGGGGGGGGGTGGGGGCATTGGCAAGCCCGTTTTGGGCAGCCCCCACCCTAAGTACATTTTTTAGAAAAAAATCACTGGTGCTAGTGGGCTTTCTGCCCCCCAGGCAGAAAGACTAGTATGCCCAAAACACAATGGGGGGAGCAAAGGCCCTTGCCCAAGGGGCCGCTCCCCCCTCCCTGGCGCTAGTGGGTGGATCCCTACTTGGGGATCGCCCTCCTGGGGTGATCCCCAAGCAGGGATCCACTAGGGAAGGGTACCATTGGAAAGGGGAGATTCTCCCCTTTCCAACGATGCCTCTCCCAAGTATTTCGGTGCTCGGGGGGCTGAGATAGTCCCACGAGCACTGAAAGACTGAAACTCAGTTTCAGTTTAGTTTTCAATGTAATGACGACAGCGCGCCATGCGCGCGATCGTCATTACACAGAAAACCAGGGGAGGGCCTCGGGAGGTTGGGGAAGCTCTTCCCCACCTCCCGAGGCACAAAAAAAAAATGGAAATCCCTCTGCTGTTTACAGCAGATGGATTTCCTGCCCCTGTCCTCATGACGGAATGGTTCCTTCATGAGCACAGGAGCACCGATGCTCATGTCGGAACCATTCCGTCATGAGCATCGAAGGGGTTAAAAGTCACGTTGCAGAATTCTCTAGAGGTGTATTTGTTTATGACTTGTCCTCGTTTTGGTTGCATTACGTATAATGCCACCTTCCTTCCCAATTTGGGAAAGCGAACGTAAGTTTCGTTTTTTTAAATTGTACCAACTGGTGATATTGGCGCTTGCCTAAAGGCTTTTCTATGTGTGCTGTTAGCACTTCATAGGTTGTACGCATCAATAACACACCATACCATACTCTGACCTTAATATACTATACAATAACAGGCCATGACGTACCATACTGTAGAATAACAGACCATAACATTGCATATTATACAGTAACAAACCATACCATACTATACCTTACAACAGGCCATACCATATCATACAATACAATGACAGGCCATACCATATTATACATACTATACAATAACAGTCCATACAATAAAGCCAATACCATAAAATGACAGACCATACATTATCATACAATAGTGCACAATGACGGGCTGTACCACATCATACTACCCAATCCAGACACCCTCACCTCCTTTTACCTCTGCCCACCACTGAGACCTCGGTTCCCCCTCACCTCACCTCTGCCCACCCCTGAACCCTAAAATAACTTCTTTATGAAGAATATGAAAAGTGTGTTATTAAAAAGAAAATACCTCTGTAGTAAAGTACTGCATGGTAAAGGTACAAATACTTACCTGTGTGGTATTTACTTGCGTGGTAGAGGTCCTGCATGGTAAAGGCTATGAGAAAAATGCTGTTACCCCTCAGGCAGGACACAAATATTTCGGGGGCAATGTTGGTTGTTTTTTGCCCACAGTATGTTTGTCAGGCCCCTTTCACTCTTACACAGTTTGCCATCTTCCGACCTCCCCCCTACCTCTCCACATCCTAGAATTTAGGTCTCGCTTGAGACAGCACATGTGCTGTCGCTTACAAGACATTTAATTTACTTAGGGGGTTTAGAGCCCGCCCATTGCTTACCATTGGTTGGCTTTATTGTCACTCATTTCCTTGCTTATCTTTTGTCAGCAAGTGCCGGCTTTCCTCTTCCTGTGTTTGTCCTACCCTGGAGCGTGGCTCAAGTACTGCTTCCCTTGCCTAGTGTCCTTGTACTACTTCCCTTGCCTAGTGTCCTTGTACTGCGTGCCGCTTTCAGAGGTACTTTATTTTCCTTTTATTTGCATCCATTTCCCCTCTCTAGCTTTGTTGCTTGCCCTGCCCCCACCATCCTCCTGCTTTGTTGCTTGCCCTGTCCACCCCCTCCCTCTTTGTTGCCTGTCCCTCCAGAAAAAAAGCACCCAAATGTCATGCCAGCGGGTGTCAAGATGCTACAAAGATGCAAGCAGCACTGCACCCCCTGCTCTACATGGCCTTTGTGGTGTTGTCTTCATGCGAGGCCAAAGCAGGGATTTCAGATCGTACATAAGATAATTAAACCTTTGTTTTTTGTGAAGGCTGAGAATAATCCCATACTAAGAAAACTGATCACTGCCCCTTTTGGTTAGTGCTGGCTGCATCATAGCACTTTTTTTCCTGACTTTCAGCCACACTGCTGTACAGCATGGCTAAAAGAAATTCTTTTTGGTGTCCGACATGTACAGTTACAGACTGGATCTCTGATTAAGTGTGCTTCTATTTCTTTTCTTGCCACCTTTGGCAAATGAGAGACTCTAGCACAAACACAATGCCAAAAGGTCAAACCAAATTTGTATCAAAGTTGCATATATTCATATGTTTTGAAATATGTTTCCAAATAACCTGCATTTGAGGCACTGTTTACAATCTTTCCCTATTGAGCATACTTATTTTCTTCTGTTTCAGATATTATGGAAGAGGGACACAGTGTTGCAGTCTTGATGCCAAAAATTGAGGAGCAAGATGCTGTAGTGATTGCTGAAACCATAATTGAGCCAACCCTTGAGAACATCGAAGATGGAACACCTTACAAAAGAACAGATCCATTAAATTACGTTATTCAAAAACTCAGCAAATTAGTAGAGAACGAGAAGTCAAAGCGATGTGTGCTAATCGGGAAACGTTCTCACTCAGACAGTTCCTTGTCACCTGGAACCGGAATCTGCGACTTCCCTGCCAAGAATATTGAGGTGCCTTCTCTGTCCCCACTAAAAAAGTTAAGAAGGACGCCCTGCTCAATATAGAAGTGAAACAGTTCCTCAAAGCAGCAAAAGCCAGTGTGCTACCAATGTAGTCTCTGTAAATTGATATGTGCTTCTTTTGAGTTGTTAAGCGATCACATTAAGCAGCACGGTGAGAATAACGAAGTAATATTAATGTGTTCAGAGTGCCATTATACATCTAAACAACAGGAGGAACTTGAGGCTCACATCAGAAACCACTATGAAAGTAACAAACACCCTGTGCAATCAAAAGTCAAACCACAACAAGGCCCGCATCTTTCAAATGCAGCATTTCAAGGAGTCTGTGAAGGAAGCGACCGTTGTATTACCAATCGGACAAATTGGGATTGCAATGAGTCCCATTCGCCTACATCCACATCTGTGGTGGGAATGGGTATTAAAAAATGGTACACCTACGAACAGTATGGAATGTACCGGTGCTTAATTTGTAGCTACACTTGTGGTCAACAGAGAATGTTGAAGACTCATGCGTGGAAACATGCCGGGGAAGTTGACTGCTCTTATCCAATATTTGAGGATGAGAATGAGCCTGCAAGCTTGCCTGATTCAACTGTAGCACAAACTCCACAAGGGAGTGAAGCAGTTGTTTTATCATTGGAAAACCAAGTGTGTGCCCCCAATCAACGTCCTTTGCAGCTTCAAATGTCTGAGCATTTTTCACGCCAGTTGATGCCAAATGAATCACTCGTTCAAGGGACCGACGCATTGAGCAATCCAGATGCCCCCTCTGTAACAGCAGAAATTGTATTGGAGGAAGAGACTATGTCTGATACAGAGCAGGATACTTTGATCACGGATAGCCTGCTTTCTTCAGCTCAGAAAATCATTAGCTGTAGTGAAAATACAATAGGCCATGTGAATGTAATAGTCGAACGTTTGCCCAGCGCTGAAGAAACTGTTTTGCAGAAACCCTTTATAAGAAATGCTGACATTGAGGTAGAAAAGAAACTAATTTCAGAGGAATCTGAGCTCGCCTCGAAAGAATACGTTTACCATTCAGAAAAAAATGCAGCGGGGCTTGAAGAAATATTTATTGGATGGTGCAATTCAGAGAAGCAGGAGAGCGATTTGATTCCTAGTGAGGGCAAAGCAGCCAATGAGAACATCCCTCCGGCACGTCGGCGGACAAATTCTGAGTCGCTAAGGCTTCATTCTTTAGCTGCAGAAGCCCTGGTAACTATGCCGATCCGAGCTGCAGAGCTTACCAGATCCAGTTACAGGGGCATCACAGAAGTTGCTTCTAAAGCACCTGATACAGGGCAGAGACCTGCTGATGCAAATTGTTCTGCTCTCCCAAAAATAGGTCCATTGGTTAAAAACTATTCTGACGAGGTTAATAACTTAAATTGGATTAATCCTGAATTTGTTGATATCCAAAGACACAAACCTGATTTTTCAGATGTGCCAGTTAAAATGGGAATCAGCATGTCCCTGCTCACTGTAATTGAAAAACTAAGAGAGCGAACAGACCAAAATGCAAGCGATGAGGATATTTTGAAAGAACTGCAGGATAATGCACAATGCCAACCATCAAGTGAAGCCAACTTGTCTGGAACTGACTTGGTGGAGTATTTACCCAATGCAGACAGACCTTACCGCTGTCGTTTATGCCATTATAGCAGTGGGAACAAAGGATATATAAAGCAACACCTAAGAGTCCACCGTCAGAGGCAGCCGTACCAGTGTCCAATCTGTGAACACAAAGCCGAAGACAGCAAAGACTTAGAAAGCCACATGATCAACCACTGCAAAACCAGGATGTACCAATGCAAGCAATGTGAGGAGTCCTTTTATTACAAGGTAAAGGTTTGGGTGTGAACCTCTAACTAGTACCTAATTTTGAAATTTACTGTACCGTCTGTATGACTGCAGTTTCTTAAACAGAAAGTAATTTGGAAGGTTTGCACTGGGAATGCTCCATTAGTTAATACAGAACATCCACTTGTTACTGTGTGTGTTAAAAGCTACGTAGAGGTTCAGTTTAAAATCCCATGTACATTTGCACATGATTATTACAAGTGCATCTGTTAGTAAACCTGGATTTACTCTGCAGTGTAGTGCACAGTCCCCTGCACCTTTTTTCCAGTAAAAAAAAAAAATCTGTAACAGGGCTTTTCTGTTTTAGTTTAAACCTATAAAAACCAATAAAACTCCACCAAAAGAGAAATAGCCCTTATCATTGTAAACATATAAGCACTCATAAACACCTGCACGCCCACAAACTAAAATGTCATTTAAGGAAAATAAAGTGAGAACAAATGTGTAATTTTTTGTATTACTTGCTGAAGGGGTCAACACAACATGAATTAGTAATTCATGACAGCAGCAAGAAAGACTGCTTCAAGATTAATCTGCTTGCATTTTATTTTTAGGGATGTCACTGAAATTCAGTTTCTTTTTCCTTTTGTTTGTACCAGTTTTGTATGCTTGGATAAAAAGTGCAGGGTTTAGAATCTTGGTTTCAGCACTGCTCTAATTACTCTATACACTGCAGAGAATCTGGGAATATTAAAATCATACCTGAGCTTTTGTTAGTGTTTAGTTCTGTCACTGATCCGTTACATGGCTGGATCATTATAACCTTGTCTAGTATATCCTTACCACATTTTCCCATAGACTAGAAATGGATAAAACCCTTTGACACATCAGCCCCTTTGCCCAGGAACAGGCAGAGTTGTCGTTTTTACCATGGTTTTCACTGTTTTCTAATTCTTAGTCATTTGTTTTTCTATTTTTGTGGTTTATACATACTTGCAGTTTGTGGTGGTAATGGTCATGAAACCCATGGGTGAACCCAGAAAGCTATTCATTACAGAAAAGTAGACAAACTACTTAATTCAGCAAGAGGTCATTTGTATACATTTCTCAAGGTTCACCAAATAAACTAATTGTTGAAGTAAAATAAATCAATGAAAGTAAGTAGAGAAAAACAAATACGTGACATTTTCATCTATAATTCTTTTGCCCCTATGGTTGTTTTGTAAACATTTTATACCCTTACATTCAGCAGACTCTTCTAGTTGAAGGAATATACAGAGTTCATTTGTTGTCCACGAACGCTCAATACCCAGAGCCATCTATTGAGCTCCTGCTTATGATATTTTTGAGTACTGTCCATACATCAATTCATATGATAAAATCTAATGAGTGAAAAAATTGCTATGAAACAAACTGCTGCATTTTAGGCCATATCTACTAGAGAGCACATGCGCTGTCTGTTGCGAGACATATTGTGGGCTTACTAAGTACATTCAGGGGCTTGGAGCCTGCCTTTTGCTTACTATTTGTTGGCTTTCCTCTAACTCTCATTTGCTTGATGCTTATTCGTCTTCCAGCTTGTAAACAGTGTTTGTGTCCCTCCTACGGAGCATTTCCTCTTTAACATCTCTTTTGATTGGCTGGCTTCTATGCTTCCACTTCTTGCTTTTCAAGCACTACTTTCTCTTTTGGGTTAAGCACTCTAGGCGATTGCAGGTGTCTTCCAGTTGTCTCCCTTGTGTGCTGCTCTCCCCCTGCACTCCATTTTGCTCTCTCATCTGTGTGCTTCTCCCCGCACCCTCCATGTTTGTTGCTTCTCTTCCCCCACCCTTACTCTCCTTGTTGCTTCCCCCAATAGCTGTGGCATCCTCCCTTTCCTGTTGCTTCTCCTCCCCCATTGCATGCTTGCACCTGTGCTTCGCCCCACCTGCTGCAGGTTTGCTCTCTCATCCGTTTCCCCCCACCCTCTGGGTTGCTTCCGTGCCACCCCCGTGAGACTTCTCAGCAAAGAATAGTGGGTAATTTGGGTCTGCCTGTGGCCCTCAACATTAACTGGTCAAAACCTGGACCGTATTAAGTCAATGTGACGTCATTGAGGTCAAAACTTGGTTACAGTTCTGGTCCATTCCTATGACATGTTAGGCCCACCCATACAAGGGAGGCAGTGTTTCAATATGGGGAAGTGTGGGAAGGCAGGTTAGTTCGACTTTGGCCATTGGCTGGAAATGCCTGAGTTTTCTGTAACATAAATAGGGCAAAAGGTATTTTGTAACGCATACTTTGATAATCCATCAAAAATAATGGGGTTGCCCTTTGTCCCTCAGAACCTGGGTATATATTGTTAAAGACTACAATGTGGTCTGTTAGGTATCGCAATTTTTTTGCATGAGAAGATATATGCTGTCCAAAAATTGTCACACCTATGCAAAAAGATTAAAGTGTGGTCTGAATGAGTTGAACTCCTCCAACACAGGATGGAACCTGCCACCAGGATCAAAAAAGTATTCACACAAATCAGGGATGGGTTATATTACCAACATTTCCGTTGTTACTGGAATCAAAATCCACTATTTAATATGTGGTATCCATACACAAACCTCGCAGAATCCCCAGAGGTTTCAGAGTCAATTTATCACTCTTAAGTCTTTCCCTCACTTGAATGTTTTGTGTGGATACTTATTTGATCCTGGCAGCAGCTTCCATCCTGTTTTGGAGGAGTCCAGTTTTGACTCGAGTTACAATACGGTAAAATTCCTTCTTTGATGAAAACTGGTAGGATACTTATTGATCCTTGTGAGCTCCATCCTGGATTGGAGGAGACTTGATTCGCATATTAATTCTTTTCAGTTAGGCTGTCCTCAACTTGCCAGTTGTGAGGAAGACCCGCAGTGATGTGTATCTATTAACACATACATACAGGTTCGAAAGGTCGACGACCACCTCATAGGTCCATGTTCTTGGTCAACCAGTCTTAAAAAGACTGATAATAAGATTGGGTGTTTGTTGAACTATTTTATATAATAGAACAGACATTTCTTTAATTGTTTCATGTAAAAATGTTTGTATTGTGTTCTGTTAATCACTTTGCAGTTTTTGTCACTTCTTCATTAAGTCCAGTGCTCGAAAAATCATAAAAATTTTACTAGACCTGCAGGTCTAGTAACTTGAAAAATCTGTTCGACCTAACTGTAATGTACTTGACCTCTGTCTCTGAAAGTGGAGCAAATGTGACAAGATTTAAGGCATCTTTATTTCTCATTCACTTTGTGAGCAATAAAGATGCCTTTAAATCTTATCTTGTCACATTTTCTCCGCTTTCAGAGAGAGACGTCAAAAGTCAGTTTGTCTCCCTACTCGCCAGAAAGGGCGAGTAGGCCCTAAAAATAGCTCGTCCTGATTAAATCTGGCTCGCCATACTGACCAGGCGAGTGGATTTTTTGAGCCCTGAAGTCACATTATTTCGTTGTAGAGGGTAGGGCCCAATGGCAAGATGGTCCGTACCCCACCCCATTTCATTTCTCACTTTTTCCCCTGGCAGTCTTGTGGGCTTTCAGATGCTGTGGGTGGGCAGAAAGGGGTGTTTACCACTTATCTGCCTGCGCCATGGGGGTCAGAAGCCCACCAATGCTAGGACTGATCACATACACCATTCTTTTTCTTTCTTTTTGATAAAAATGTATTCGTAGTGTCTTCTATGCTTTCTGCTCTCCACCTCCCTCCCCTGCATAGGCAATTTGGGGGTACATTCCCCAGTCTGCCCCGCCCACCCAAAAAAAGGCAGGAAGACTATTGGAGCTGTGCGGGAGTGGTGTGCAGCCACATGCCAGGGCGGGCTGGCCCCCACCCCAATTCTTTCATAGAAATGTATCCCTGTGTCACCCCTGTTGGGTTCAGGGACCTAATATGATGCTCCCCATCATCATCAAGTCAAAATTGTATTGGTTTCAATCTCAACTGAGATCAGCAATACCTAACATTGTATACATTTCATCAACAATTAAAACAATTTGTAAAAAAAACTTAAGAAATGTAAAAAATAATACAACATAGTAACTCATTTTGATGAGCTTTTACCACATCAGTCAATTCATCAATTTGAGTTAGATTGCATTTAAAATACATTGATATTAAAAAACGCTTTCTAGCATCAATGATGGTCGTATTTGAATATACAAAAAGTATGTGTCTAAGATCTTGGACCGCACTGTCACAGATCACATATTCCTGTCAAATTAGCAGTACCAGCCCAGTGCCTTTTATAATCATTCAAGGGTAATATACCCAGTCTTAACATATGTATTGTTCATCTGATATTGTAATCCAAAAAGGATGAATATTTTTGAGTATGCTTAAATAAAACTGTATCTGAGTAAGGTTTGTATATTTTTAAGGTCGAGCAATGTCACTCACATAACTTATTCTGGGGGCTGCATTAAGTTGTGTTGAGCAACTTAATGTGTTGTGCAGACGTCCACGTCTGTAAATGAACAAGAGTACATTGCATTTCAGGTAAGGCAACCCTGAGGTTAGCATTAAAAGTATAATCTTTTGCGCTGTCAAATGTTTCTCGCTTCATCGGTTCTCTCAACTTGCCTTCTGAAGCGTGTAATAGGTTGTAAGCCCATCTAAGCACATTACCCATAGACAAAAAATAGGTACTAGTGAGAGGAAATTCCAGTCTTGGAGCTTGCATGGGAGTAGCTTGACTAAGAGAAAGAAATTTACGAGAATCTTCCTTCATATAAGTTTAAAAAAAAATGTATATAGGGAAATATGTTCTAGTGCATACAGAGCTGGAGGAATTTTTACATCTCTCTCTTGCTCGATATATATATATATATATATATATATATATATATATATATATATATATATATATATATAATCAACTCCAGTTCCAATTCCTTCAGTAAAGAAGTGGACACCGACACGGGGGTTAGATCAACGATTCTGTCTCGGTTTATTTAGTATACGCTGTAACGCGTTTCGGCACTTCCTGCCTTGCTCACACAACAATCGTCATTATTTCTCCACCATTAAAATGCAGAGTTAGAGGTCACATGATTCGTGGTTCACAATGGAAACGGAAGACAGACTTGATAATAACTCTTGTACTCAACAATACTTTCATTATTGCCGATCGTCCCCAGCACAAATCAAGTAATTCAAATCATTGTTTGCTGCTTCTGAATTTCACCTTCAATTTACCGGCATGGAGACAATTAAAATTCATTGTCACTCGCCCATTAGTACTTCCAGTATAGGGACTTATACATCACATTTCAGGGAAGATATTTCATATTACGTTTATCATAAATAATGCAAAAAGTGCTAGTGCATAATAAACCCCGACTGATCTTCTAAAAATTTTCCAACCCAAAATATACATAAACATGATGAAAACCTGGGACACTACTCATCACACTAAGAGATGACTTTATAATAATGCATCTTATTATACATCCAGGTGTATGCAGAAGTTTTTAAATTTCATGTTTCATACTTCATGAAATGTCAAAATAAACACAGTTAAATCACAATGCATAAGCTGACATGCGTTGAATCACTCTTGAATTACATGTACTTCCAATGGGTTTAGGTCTTTCCACAGTTTTGAAAGGCAATCAATCTGCTACAATTTAATACAAATAAAATCACAGACCAAATGCTTTATTGTGGATCTACAGTTCCAAAGTGCAAGTGCTACCAGGACCGGTTCACATAAAACTTGTCTGTACCCTTGGCTGCTTCCCAAAATTGAAACAGGCATTTTCCCACTTCGGTTCGATACATCTAAAATTCAAAGTGCAAATACTGCATTATTAATCTAAAAATCCAAAGTGCAAGTGCTAGTGCAAATCTGGAGTTCTAAAGTGCAAGTGCATTATAGATCTTATTCACAGTTGATGTATATATCCCATATATGGACAATAGAGTGTAAGTGCATACAACCCGATTTGTCCTCTAAAAGTAGGAAAGCTGCCATATTGTATATTCCTTGGTACTCCTGTTGTATAAATTAATCTACCATAAACCTGTAAAATTCTACCAATGCCTTAATCACAACAGTGTATGCTCAGCCACATTAAAAATTATTTTATCAATTTTTGTAAAAAAAACAATTTTTCAAATCATCTAAGTCCCCTCCTAGGCTTATCAAAAAAGTATGTCTTCCACATTCTACTCACTGTTACTCTGCAGTACATTAAAAACTCTGATTCTGGATACCCTTACTACACCTAGTGGACATGTAAATCTTCTTCTGCATTGAGCCCAAATGGGATCTTTGTATTGAACAGCAGTATATATCTGGACTCCAATTGGCGCAGTCTGGCCTCACGATCTCCACCCCTCCTTAATTTCGGCACCTGATCTACTGCATAATAAGACACATCATTCGTGTTTCCTTTGTGTATTTCATTAATGTATCGTGCAACCACATAGTTCTTGTCATTGGTTTTTACTGCCCTTAGGTGCTGTAATATACGGATATGCACCATGTGAATGGTGCTACCCACATACATTTTTGGGCAGGTACATTGTAAAATATATACGACATAATCACTTCTGCAGTTCAGGGAGCACCTGATCTTCCATGGGCTATTCATGAGGGGTGATATCACTTGCCTTTCATTACACGCTATTTTGCAAGCTTTACATTTAAAGCATTTATGGAAACCGGGGCTGGCTTTCAACCAGCCCTCCGATTTGCTGACTTCTGGTCTGCTGTTCACCAGATCAATTCTCATTGATTTGGCTTTCTTAAAAGTGATCAAAGGTCTGCGCTGCAGCATCTCACTCAAGATTAGGTCTCTTTTCACCAGATACCAGTGCTTATTCAGACTGTCTCCCACCTTAGAGTGGTAAGCACTGTATACGGTAATCATTCTTACTTGTTCGTCTGTGGCCTTTTTCTTGCTGATCTTTGCTACATTTGGTCGAAGTAAAGTCTCCCTTTCGATCTTGTTGACCTTCTCAAGTGCCTGATCTAAAACTTTTGAATTGTATCCCCTCTGGACAAATCTCTTCGTCAGGCATACCTGTGCTTCCGTTAGTTCTTGCGCCTCGCTACAGTTGCTTTTCATCCTCAAATGCTCAGCATAAGGTATGCTCATCTTCAATTTCTGAGGATGAAAGCTCCTGGCGTGCAGGATAGAATTCCCCGCTGTCGGTTTTCTAAATGTGCGAGTGTGGACTGCATTATTTTGGACATAAACTTCCAAATCAAGGAATGAGACTTTTGACCTGCTGATGTTATCTGTGAATCTAAGGTTGAGGGTGTTCTCATTTATTTCCTGTATGAAGTGTGTGGCTGATTCCCATGTGCCATCCCACACTAAAAACAGATCATCGATAAATCATATATATATATATATATATATATATAGTCAAAGTGTGAAATCCCGGTATTGTATAGAATGCCTAGGTAATGTATGGAATGCCTGATGGTTTTCGGCAAACTATGAAATATACGTTTTTTGGGAAAATGTTACATACTTTTCCTAGGCATTCTATACAATTCCTAGGCATTATACAGAATGACCAGTACCATTTACGCAAACTGTTAAAAGGCCACAAGATGAGATTCCTAGGCATTCGGCAAAGTGTGAAATCCCGGTATTGTATAGAATGCCTAGGTAATGTATAGAATGCCTGATGGTTTAGAGGCAAACTATGAAATATAAGTTTTTGGGGAAAATGTTACATACTTTTCCTAGGCATTATACAGAATGACCAGTACCATTTACGCAAAGTGTTAAAAGGGCACAAGATGAGAAGCCTTTATTAATTAATACGCATTTGAAAGTGAAAGAACAAAACTACGAAATAAAGCACAGGATATTCTTACCGGAAAACAATGAAAGCAGAACTGAGATTGAAGTACTTGTTACACTAAGAAAGGCCTGAGTAACACGTGGAATTGTACTCACTTTTATTCTTCACACAAAAACACCTTCTATACACCTTCAACACGTGGAATTGTACTCACTTTTATCCTTCACACAAAAACACCTTCTATTTTGGCACTTTGATCTTGTACATACATTTCACGACTTAAACAAGAATGCGAACAGAATATTGTTACCGGTGAAACACAAAGCAGAACTGGCATGACCTACAGAATGCGAACAGAATATTCTTACCGGTGAAACACAAAGCCGAACTGGCATGACCTACTTGTTGCAGCACCAAAACACCTTGTATTTTGGCACTTTGATCGGGATTAGGCGTATTATATACTTTGCCAGCAGACAATCCGGCAAAGTATACAATGCCCAGGCAATGTATAAAATATCAATCGTTTCATACTTTGTCGTTCGATTTTCAGGCACTCTATACATTACCTAGCCATTCTATAGAATGCCGGATTTCACACATTGCCGGGCGGGAATAAAATGGCGGGATTAGGCCTATTATATACTTTGCCGGCAGACAATCCGGCAAAGTATACAATGCCTAGGCAATGTATAAAATATCAATCATTTCATACTTTGACGTTCGATTTTCAGGCCTTTTCAGGCATTCTATACATTACCTAGGCATTCTATACAATGCAGGATTTCACACTTTGACTGTAACATATATATATATATATATATATAATGTTTGAAGTGGTGCTTTCCTGATTAATTATAGAACCTTTTAAGTGCGCTGATGTGAGCTAATGCCTTATTCCCTATATGCAGCAGATTCAATTTACTTTTTAGTGTCTGTGTAAGCACCCTTCCTAAACAGATGTACGTTTTTACTATCTCCAGTGGGCAGCCACCCAGATTCCAGTTATAGGGACAGTATTGCTTCTTTCATCTAAAAGGAATCACTTATCTTCGAGAGATTTATTTTCAAGTAATTTTCCTCGCCATATGAAAATAAAGCATTCAAATTTCGCTGAAGATCAATTGGGGTAACATCGAAAATCATGTTGTCTGCATACATTTAAACATATACTTCTTGTGAATCAGTTTTAGGAGGGAAGGTCTTAACATCATTGAATTGATCAGGCAAATCATAAAGATAAATGGAAAACAAAAAGGGAACTAAAATACAGCCCCGTTTTAAGCCATTCTCTGTGGGAATAGTTGGAGATAAACTGCCAATCCGCCGATCAAGATTTATCCCAGGTTGACAAGTGTACTGCAGTGATCAGTCACAATAGATGTTTGGTATCCCAAGCCTAACCAATGTACTCCAAAGGGAAGTTATGTCCTTCCTATCAAACAGTCGAAAAGTCAACAAAAGTGGAGTATAGTATTTGTGATCTGAGCACCACATTTTTATCTATCAGGGTTTCAACTAATGCTATATTGTTGGTTACTGAGAGCTTAGGTCTGAACCCCGACTAAACTTAGGGAATTATCAAAGTCGAATATGCCCACTCCTCTAGGCGACCTAAGATAATTGTTGCAAAGATCTTCCCCACAGCGTCCAGTATAAGTAAAGTAATTTGACAATAGTTACTTGGTAAGGAGCTAGAACCCTTTTTTATAAAGGGGAGCAAATACGCGCCCAGACCAGGTGAATGGAATTTGGCCTTTATAACAATAAGTAAATAGAGTAGCTAAAAATGTGTCCCAAGCTACAGGATTCTCCTTCAGAACGTTTATTGGAATTCTATCAGAACACAATGCTGCAGAGGATCTAGAATTTGTTTTGAATATCTCAATTTGCATTGCTATAGGAGTGTTACACTCTGAACATATGCATTTTGCACTTGTAAAGAAAAATAAATTTGGGGCATCTTGTGCATCTCTAAAGGTGGATTTATGGCATAAAGTTTGAGAAAATAATCTTGCCAATGTGAGGCAAGGGTGGGAATTGCAGGAGGAGCATGCTTCTTAATAGGAAATGTTGCTATAAGACACCAAAGAATTTATGATTTTTCTCCAGTGTAGCCAAGTGGAGATCTAACAAGTTTTGATCCTCTCTTTTATTGTTGAAATTAAAATGCACTTATTTCCGAAGGGCTTGTATTCCACGACTTCTCATTACTGTGGGTTTAATGTGTTGCAACCATATTACTTTATTTTTTTTTTACATGAGAGATCCCTGTCTTTTAAGTCTTTTTGCTTTGACGATCTCTTCTTGTGAAGTTTGCTGGGTTTCTGTATCTTGAAAACAACTGTTAACAATTTGTCTTCCAATTCTTGGACAAGATGACCTTTTCTGGCAAAGCAAAGTCCCTCGTGGTGAACAGTATTTTATTCATCTTACGAATGGAAGAAGAATTCCAAACGATCCGGCCTTGTGTTGGTTCAATCACTGCAGTACCATTCCCTGCGCTTAGTGTCCAGAACGAGTTCTGATGAAACTTTAAGTCAATGATTGAATGAATTATTGCATGGTCAATATCATGGACATATTGAACGTGAAGTTGTGAAAATATATTAAACAGATCGTAACTAGAAATAGCATAATCAACGATTGAAGATCCAAAACTACCTCTCCTTGTAAATAATGTGGGGATGTACTTGTTAACTAGTCCATTTAGGATCACCCCATTTATAACCAGCAGGCAGTCTAGAGGCATCCTTCTTCGCTTGTCTGACAATTGTTGAGATAGAAATGATTTAGCAGGAATAGTCCATGCTTCTTCAAGATTTTCTTCTTTGGGCTTGCAGTACAGCATTTTATACCTTAGTATTAAAATCTCCCATCATTATTAACTGATAATTTTGTTTAGACTCAAAGAATGATTCAATTTGATCAAAGATCTCCAATAGAAGCGAATTATATTACATACCAGGAGCAAAGTAAATAGTAAACCAGAACATTTGACCATGGGTAATATGCCTTTGATGTTTTTTTGATCTTAATACATTGACATTGTTACTAGAAAAGGGTATAACTTCAAAGTCCCACAGAAAAGCCACAAAAAGTAAAATGGCAAAGCCACCTTTAGCATGTCCTTTCTTTGCCTTCTGCGCCCAAGTCTCTTGAAGGCAGATCATTGACCGCTTTAAATTTCCTAAGATATTAAGTTATCACCTCGCAGCCCTGCTAGATTTCAGGAGATTATCACCAAATTATTGCTAAAAAGGGAGTTTAAATGCATAGTTTGTTTTATTTCCATTTAGCTTCCCAGGGAGCAAGCCAGCACCAGGAACTTTTACTATTTTTATGCTCTGATGAATATAAGTTATTATTTCAACTCATCTACCCTCTTGATCAACATGCATGATCATTGAGCCAGTGGAATCTTTAGCGCTTGCCAAATCTTTGGCTGGAGTGCTTGAAGGCAATGAATGAGACTTCAGTCTAGACCCTGGATTGGGACTCGCATTGGGGGAAGATGAAAAGCTTAAGCTACGTACATTAGACTTGTTTTTGTAAAGAATATCACAGTCCTCCAAGATAATAGAGAGGATCAAATTCACTAGAATTCAACTCGAAATATAGGCAAGTCATATTGTCATGGAAAAGATACCAGTTTTAATTCAGGTGAAGAAAGCAGGTGCAGTTTTGGGTAATTGCATAGTAGCCATACATTCTTTGTCTATTGAGTGGATTTTTACCACTCAAAAAAATATCTGTAATCTCCAACTCAGTAGTGGCAGAAGGAGACTTAACAGAGTTGACTTCTGATGGAGTAAACTATATTTAGAACGTATTACTATGGGTGCTCTGGACTTAAGCAAACCTTTCGTGTTCCTTTGATCAACACTGAATGCACAAGCATGTAAATTTAACCTAGTGGGCAACACTTTGGAGTACCTAAGGCTAGTAGCCGGATAATCCATGTGCCTCAGGTGCAGAGTTGTACTGTAGAGGGTTCTTTTCCAAATTAATGGCGTGGTTTGATGGTACATCTTTTGTTTTAGTCTGATAATCAAATCTTATTTTTCAGGAGCTCTTTTTGGTTATCCTGCGGTCTGCTTTTTTCCATGTCTTTATTACATTATCTGCTCTTAGCTGGGTTGTAGTTATAACTGTGGGAACAGATGGAACAACGGCCAGATTTTCCTGATCAACAGAGCTTTTGCATTTATTAAATATTGTAAAATGTGATAGTTGCTCTTATTTCGGGGTTCCTCTTGATCTTCCGATGTTTCTAAAAATAATTTCTTTAGTGAGTATACAGTCCACTTTTCCTTTTCCCTTTTATTTTTTGATTTAATTTTGCCAGTTTGAGTCGCGCATTTTTTTTTCTCTGAACATTCCAATTCAGATCTATTAATTAAAGGAGTAACATTTTCTTCATCTGCTTTATTGCATTTGTTGTTGTTGAGGATGAGCCATTTAAAGATATTAAAAATTTTAAAACTGCTATTTGGATTTCAAGATTGTAATCAGAATTAGTGGTTACCTTCTCCATCAACGCTAAAATAGATTCTCCTATTCTTTGTAATGCCTGCAGAGCTTCAGAGAGGTGGACATAGTCTCCTGGGGGTTGGAAAGAAGCAATGATCGTGAAATCATGTGAAGAAGAAAGATCTTTTGCAGTTTCTGAGCCATTGCTCTGCGGGTTGTTGAAAAGCTTGTGTCTATTTTGCAGATGCAACCCTATTCCTGCTGAGTAGCTTACTCATCTCTACATGTGGTAAAGTAAAATCCAAAGGTGGTGAAAAGTAAGGAAACACCTCTGTGATAATGGACTGTCTACATGCTTTCGCAGGCTGATATGAACTACTTGTACTCTTTGCGAGAGGAACTTTAGTGAGCAGAGTAGTCATATTTTCCACTGGAAAGTTGCTGCCTTGCTGATCGATGTTAGTATCGTGAGTACTAAAATTATTATCTCTACTTCCTTCCTGAATCTAGGATATTTTAGAGAAAAATTCAGGACTAAGTGGGAGACCTTCTAGTAAGCCGATGTATAGAGATGTTTTTCTCCCACCTTTTACTAGATAAATTTCTCCTTGCCTCCTTAACGAGATAGTGTAATTCCTTAATTTCTTTACTATCATAATTAGTCCTTAAAGCAATTGAAATTTAGGCTTGACAAAAAATAAAATTAAAGATTGAAGATAAAAAGGAAAAACACTCCAAAAAGAATCATATATAACTTTCAAGACCACTCGCCTCACCTGTGGACAAATGATTGCCGCCACTAGCCAGGATGAGGACTTCAAGTTCTTAAGAAAACGCACATAATTCCGTACAAAAGTTTCCAACAGAAAATAGATTTGGATTTAGTGCATTCGGCCAGTGAGAGTTATAAGCGGATGATTATAACTTTTACAGTTGTCAGGATGTGATTGCTCACCCTGTGCTAGTAAGGAATCACCATGCACTGAGTCTCTGTCCTGAGGAGGATCGCGCCTCCTGAAGGGGCTAGATAGCTGGGCAGCGCCAAAGAAGCTGGGCAGCGAAGAAAACACTGCAGGGAAACCACTATCACCGAAAAGCCGATCGCACGTCCTTCAGCCGTTGGTTCACACCTCCTTCCCTGGTTGGGGATGGAGGGGCAGCGAGGAGGCAACAGGCGCCGGCAAAACAAACAGGGCGTCCTCCGTTTTCCTCAGTCATGTCCGTCCTGCTTCCAGCTGGGATGTGGCGTTGTGGGCAGGCACGAGCGCGAGCTGGTCACAGCAGGTAGGCCTCCCTCCCCTTACCCTTTTTTCCACAGGGCGCAAATATTGCAATTTTTTTTTTTTGTAATGCATATTTCAAGATGGCAGGAAATAAACAGATCTCCTTCATCAGGCAGTCATATTTAAGAAAGGAATTCCAATGTGATCAACAGGATATGCAATTTTAAATGGCATAAATATACAAAATTGTTGAACCTTTAAAGCCTGATTAATAACTTTTTTCAATGCCTATATATCAAAAACTGCAGAACCAAACCAATGAAAGCATGCTTTCTGAGTAAAGTTCTACTTTCATGCCAAGTTTGGTGCAAATCTATTCTGTATTTTTGGCTGTATGTGCGAGCATGATTGTTGGTGCTATAAATGGGAATATACCACCCCACAACCAGTCTGTTTTCTTTTACCGTTCACGGATCTGCACATAAATTGGCATACCAGACCTTAATTGACTAACCAAGCAATTACCAAGTTTGGGGCCGACCCCTCCATGGGATCGAAAGTTGTAGGCACATCAAAAAATGCCTTTTCGATCTAAAGTGGGGCTGAACCATAACCCAGTGATAATTGCTTCTGTGTATTAAAAATGTAATAGACATATATATATATATATATATATGTGTGATTTATCTTTTCATATAAAAATTGTAACTAGAGGACAATTGGAATAGATGAGAACAATTTCCTGAAGCCTTTTGAAAGGAAACAGGAGCTGGTTGGGAAGCGGCTAAGCTGAAATGGGACACTGCAGCTTTATGGTCGTCAGCTGCAGTGTCCCAACATGCCCTGCACTGGTAGTTGCTTTAGTTTTTTATCCAGCTTTATTCAATAGGTACCTGAGCAATGGGCGCTGAATTTTCCATCTTTTTTCTGAGCGTTAAAGTCCTCTTTGTCTTGAGAGTTTGATCTAATGCTTGCAATACTTGTACTACTTTTTCCATCGAAGAAGAGTCCCTTCATAGTTATCTCAGGCATTCTATCTACCCTCTTTCACTGGTACCGTATGCAATTCTAAAGGGGTTGTGCAATACCAGTAGGTGAATGTACACCTGGAAGAGACTACGCTTCAACCTGAGGTTGTTCAACAAGGAGATGACCTGCACCTAAATATTATCATACACAGCGACAAGACTATGCTTCTGGAGATACTACAATAGTCCAGGTACCTAGGACTGGTCTATTTATACACCTGTTTGGCTGACAGTGTCTCCAGGAGAGAGAGAACAAGACTAACATCCTGACTGCAGCTGCACAAGCGATAACAGCGTTAGTTTTAAAACTTTTCTCCCTCTGCTTCCAGCTAGGTCCTTTATGCCATTGGTTCCAGGTCTCATTCAGCCAGCAGTAGACATTCCTTGCTCCTTCAACAGCTACAATGGTTACACCTCAAGATGTACAAATCGCAAGACTCACCTTTTTAAGGGTTGATTCCTTCCAGACTCGATCATTGTAGTCAAGAAAGAGAAATTCTTATGTCCTATTGATGGCTACCTCTGCTAGGGATAGAGTAAAAGACGGAGTGATTTTAGCTGAGAAGTTTGTTGGTCATCACCCAGAGGGGAAAGCAGCAAGTGCCATTGCTTTCCTAGGTCACAGTATCAAGTCCCTTCGTGAGTCTTTACAAAGGTTCTCAAAACATTGGCAGGATTTTCAGAAGGTTAAGAATCAAGGATTGGTTGTATCCAGCCAAGGTACATGTGCAGCATCTGACTCCTTAAGCTTGACAGTTGTTGTATATTGCCCCAGTCTGGTTCTTGGAATATCGTTGTGATGCTGACCACCTTTGTACATACCTGATGCACACTGTTAACCTCTGATTTGCTGGCACTTACTGTTTTTATACCTCCATGTGAAAGATAGGGTGCACTGCATGAAGTCAGAAACATACCCCAAAACTGGTTTAAAAGAAATACAAATATTGCAAAATTCTCAGGACCAATAACATAAAAAGATGTATGAAATTCCTCAATGGCCGCAATAAAAACAAACCTACCACTATTGAAAATCATCTAGAGGCAGGCACCCTGGAAAAAAATGATTGACGCCCCCCTCCTGTGTGCTATTCCGGGGGGGGGGGGGAAGAGTATATCCATTGACCCTATCATGTATCAATTTCTGAAAATTTAGGTTGGTCCAAGGTCTCCGAAGAGAAGGTGTTGCATCCTGAAGTAGTTCACTACTGTCTTGCGAATACCAACCGCATACCATACCCTGTTGTGGACAGGAATTTCTCCTACATTAGTTTGTGTACGCCTGACCTGGATAACTAATTGCATGTGAAGTTTGTATCCTGACTTTTATTTTGGCCCTGGTGTCTCACTAATCTAGCGTTGGACGTATACCAAGGCCTGTTCCTGACT
Organism: Calotriton arnoldi; assembly: GCA_963921515.1. Lineage (NCBI taxonomy): Eukaryota > Metazoa > Chordata > Amphibia > Caudata > Salamandridae > Calotriton > Calotriton arnoldi. The sequence goes on along the minus strand of CAWUFW010000382.1, from coordinate 2,824,372 downwards.
ATGTCAGGCCCTGGACATGCCCTGTTACCTGGAGGAACGCACCACACGCCCTCAGAGTTAATAGTGGGCTACTTGCATTTCCTGGGTATAAACGTAAAGCGGTGGCAGCAGTGTACCATGCTTTTGTGAATCTTTAGTTTGAGTAAATGTTTTTATCTGTGTCAGTGAGAGAATCTGGCCTACTGATATCCCTTGTGTAAAGTTCCATTGTTATGTGAAACTCAGAACTTTGCACTGACATCCTTTATGCATCTCAAGTGTGTTTACAATGAGTCTGTAACATGGGTGTTAGTATGACTGGTGCATTTGAGTCTGACTACTGAAGCCAGTGAGATCCAATTTGGGGATTGCATGGCACTAGATGTAGGTTGAGGATAGCTTATCCGTACAATAGAATTGTATTGGCTACATGTTTGTGGCTGGAGGTTGGATATCAAGATACTTAGAAATACCATGACAACTTTTTTTTGTTTACAAGGGGCTGCCGATTAGGTCTTTTCTAGCACTGCCATGTGAAAGTTGTGGGGGGAGGGACGGGTAGACAGCTTCTGTTCAAGTTAAGGAATTTTCTAGGGTAGCTCTGTGATTTTCTCTGTCTTATTACTGCTTCAGGAGGGCTGATGACCGCCTTGGAGCCATCCCAAGTACTACCTGCTTTGAGAATAATCACTTTACATAAAGTCTGTGGCTAGAGAGCCTCCTGGAACGGCACTTTGCAGAGAACCAACCCAAACCGGTTCTGAAGATGGAGACATTGTAGCCACATCCCTGCCTGGAAATTGTGTATAAAAGTGGGATTCAAACCACCTCATTTTGTTCCATTCTCAAGTTCTTCTTGAACAAGGAAAGAGAGTGCTCCACACAATAATTGAAGAGCTTCTCTGTAACCTGGGCTGATGTCTGCCTAATTGCTCATTTCCCAGGCATTTGGCGAGCTCACCAGAATGCATCCTTTTCTGTTGGAGGACCTTAGGGTCTGGCTATAGATCTTAGAAACCTGCCTGCCTGCTGAGAGAAGGAATGAGTGTGTCTGGATGTGCAGGAGGCGAGAATTTCCAGGAGGCGCGAGGACCTTTTGTTTCCGTTGAGCAAAACTCCAAAGATAGCTGATGATCCAAGAGAGTGTTCTAGGAGAGGCCTCGTGTTGTGAAAGGGCCTCACTGACTTTTCTTTGAAGTTCCTGGTGTGAGCTGTGGGAATCTTATTCCAGAAGCATATTAGTCAACTGCAGTTTGAAAATCTGGTGCTGCTGCCACCTCTGAAGAGTGAAGGACCATATCACTGCTAAGCGGAGAGCACGATTTCCCCAGGGGACCGTCGCAGCTCAAAATCGACGGTCAGAAGACTCGGCCTGGAGACTGCAACTACCTCGCTGGGTGCCTGCCTGCAGCAGACTTGTGAGACCTGCTACTGCTGAGCTGGTTTCTGCCTTAGAGATTAACGTCCCTCAGCCTTTCGTCTTATGCTGAGCAGAATAGCTGCCACTACGGTTCTGCATTAAAGAATCCAATCTGCGTAAAAGGGATTGTGCAGCTACATCTGGCGCACACAGTCAAGAGCATTCTTGTTGGTAAACCACAGGGCTTAGCTTGCCAGGTGAATTGAGAGACACAGCCTGCAGGTCACATCACTGCACCCGCTAGAGACTATTATTTTGGAAATAAAGAACCATAAACTGTTGAGTTGATCTTACTATTGAAACCATTGAGCACATGTAAGCTAAATATACCTGAGCGTAATCCTGCCTAGATGTGTAGAAGGAAGTGAACACTAATAGCAGGAATCCTGACCCTCGCAGGAAAAGAGAACGTTTACCAGAAAGGGAAGGATTTGCAGCCACCCCACAATAGATGCAGCATTCTGCAACCCTGCTTGTCGTTTTCGTTGAACTGTACAGTATTGAGTTCTGCTCTGAGATTAAAAGTACTTTCCTTTCCATAGGGACAAGCTCTAGCTGGGCAATACCTTTATTGTGTGTGTCTGAAAGATTGTTGAGTTCTGAGCTGTTGCAACCCCACAATACCTCCTTGAGAAGCCTCTGACTACTTACCCACTCTATTCTGAGAGTCAAGTGCAGAGAGGGTTGTACTTGGCCCAGTTTGAAGAGCCATAGTAGGATGGACTCCAGGATATCTGTGGCAAACATCCTCAGCCCCCACAGTTGGGACCCAGTAGCCCCTTTCTTTACCCTGCCTCCCCTGCCTGCTACCCCCCCCCCCCACCCCTTCTCGAACAGGGTCTGATAAATGTATTCTGGTCCTCTAATATGGTAACTCAGAAGGTCACAAATTTAACCTCCTAGAGTGCATGAAGTGTGAGCAGGCATGGCTGACAAACATTTGGGTATTGTTTTTTTATTATAATTCTTTTTATTAACATTGCTCATGTTCAAATACGGTACACAGCAGCAGTTCATTATACAAATATAGGGATCACAGTTCGTCATATGATTGTCGCATGCATGGAAATACAGACAGCCAAGTGCAATAACCTCCTTATCCCATCCCCGCCTGTGAGGCTCGGAACCGTCGCCAGGGACCCCACACACATTTGGGTATTGTTGTGAGGATCACTGACGTTAACAACATTAACATTGGTGGCACAGGGACGTGGCCAAGCAACATGGTCGATAGGACGTGAGCTCTCATGCCTCCCGGCCGGCTCGCCAGATAATCCTGCTTTGAGCCACCACTGGGGTGCCCTAAAGAGCCATCCGCTTTCCTCCGATGCCCCCTTTCCTGGGGGCCTCAACTAGCGAAGGGGGAAAGTCTGTGACCCGCTGGGAGACCAATTACACCTGGGGAGAGGTCCACGCGACTTGTCTGGTTGCGGTAGGCGGGCCTGGATCCTGTGATGCCCTCCTTCCGCGCTGAGTGATCCCGGGAGTGGCCTGCTGCACTGGGGGGGGTTCCGGAGCCCTGGAGGAGACGCCCGAAGGTGGCCCTTGCCCGGTGGGATCGTGGTGGAGCCCCAGTGTCCGCGTTCCGGAGGTGGGGCCTGTGACAGGGGCAGGTGGCGGCTCGTTAGCCGGGGCAGGCTGCTGGCGAGCTTGGATTTGAAAACCGCCAACTGGTATCTGACTGGCGTGACGAGGCGCCCGGGGGACTGCGTCCTGCCGGCCTCGGGCGGCGCTGCAGCCTGACGGAGCTGAGACTGCCGTGAGGCGAGAGGCTGACTGGAGGATCCGACGGCTGGGTCCGCTGTCCGCCCGCCACCCCTGACTGAGACACAGGCGGAGTAGAGGCCCGGTTCCAAAGCTGACCGGGAGTGCGGGCAGCAACGGTGCGAGAAGTGGAGGCTCCTAGGCGCTGGGGGCCCAACATCTACCCTGGAGGCCGGGGCCCCGGCGGCCTGCGCGAGGAGGAGACACGCGGCGGGGGTGGTCCCATGGGGCTTATGGAGGTGAGCCAGAGCACAGATTAATTTGGGATATTCTGCCTCTGAGGGGCTCCTGAGGGTTCTGTGGAGGGAGCGCCTCCTGCGGCCCTGTTGAAGACTGTTGGGCGAGTACCTGGGTTCTGGGAGGACTCCCCACTACTATAGCCCCCAACTGGACTCGTGTTCTCCTACGAGTCCCTGCCCCTGGGGATTACCAGCAAAGGAGCAGGACTGAGGGAGAGGGGAAGAACCGGCTGCTGCTCTGCACTTGTCGCTGGCTTGGACAGGGGAGGGCGAGGCCTCCCCCGGCGGGACCGAGAGAACAGCGGTGTGGCCTGCACACTGATCGGAGAGACGCGAGCGGGAGTCCCAGGCCAGGCAGGTGAGTTGCTTCTCACCCTGGACATTAAGTGGGTTGGTGCTCAAGACCCCACAGTTACGGCAGACTCCTGGCGAGAGCAGCGGGGGCTAGTCCGGCAATACTGACCGAACGCTGTGTGTTCAGGGGCCAGGTTACCAACGCAGTGATGGGCAAGGATAAGTCGGCCCGCACCCCCGCTCCCAACACTATCACCCAATACACCACCCAGCGCCTTCCTACCCAGCGCATCACCAGACAGACTGGTCCAGAGGGTGATGGCGACAATGATGGCGAGCCCTCCCGTGCAGAGCTCCTTGCGGCCATCCAGGGGTCCCGTACCGCGCTGGAGAAGCAGATCGAAACGGTCTCGATCGATGTGAACCTGCTGAGAGCGGATTTGCGAAAAGTGGCTGATAAAGTCTCAGTGGCTGAGGGGGACATTACGCAGCTAAAAGGAGAGGTAGCCTCACTAAAATTACACGTGACAGAGCTGTCTAACTCTACGGGAGCGCAGGGCTGAGGAGGCGGAGGGTCGTGCCCGCCGAAGCAACATCAGGGTCCTGGGAATACCTGAGAGGGCCGAAGAGGGCAAGACAGAATCCTTCTTGGAACACTGGATACGAGATAAACTCTGCCACAGAGGCCTTTCGAATATGTTTGTGGTGGAGAGGGCGCACAGGGCCTTGGTTTTCCCCCCCCCCACCCCCGGGGGCTCCCCCTAGGGCAATAATTGCAAAATTTCTGAACTACCAAGATAGAGACTGCATCTTACGAGCAGCTAGGGAAGCCCCAGATCTATGCTACGACAACAGTAAAGTATCTATATATCCTGATTATACTAGACGGGTCCAGGAGCAACGCAAAACTTTCCTCGGAGTCAAGCAGAAGCTCAGGGAACTGCATATGCAGTACATGCTACTCTACACAGCCAATCTGAAGGTAATCATGCAGGGGAAGGCCCACTTCTTTGAAACCCCTGATGAGGTCTGGGAGTGGCTACAGATCCGGGGGATTCCCCCCCCCCCCTCCGGAGCGGCATGGGGATCGAAGCGGATGGGGAACTCGGACGCCCCATAGGGCAAGGGGTGATCGCCGCAGGAAACGATCTGTGGACAATGACTATCCGAGTTCACAGAGAATCCCCGTGGCTGAGGATGGAACCATGCAGGTGAAGGCCCAGGGAGCGGGAGCCTCCCCATCACTGTCTCTCGGGTGGGGAATGGAGTCGGCCCCTCTTCCGGAGGCGTTCAACCCCTCAGAAGAAGTGATTCCTGAAACAATCCTGGATACAGGCCGGGCCTTGCAGGACTCCGAATGAAAATATGAACTTATAGGTTGCAGGGTCTTAAATTTGAGGGGCCATACAAGCACATACACAACGGCCTGGGAGGGGAGAGGGTACCTCCCCCGGGGGGTGAAAGAGCTTAAGTTGTTTTGCACTCCAGATACGGATATTGGATTTCACAGAAACACTGGGGGGCTAGAGCCCTCGGGCGCATAGGCCCCTCGCAATGGGGCGCCTCCAAGCTTGAATTTCTTGAGTTGCTGGTCGAGCTTGGCGGAGAGGCCACATTCTTTGGGGAAGTTGCATGGTCCCGTTTGGGCTGAAGGGGATGCTTTGCACGTCCTGGCACCAGTACGGGGAGGGCCCAACCTTATGCACTGTTGCAGGTCATTTGTCCGTGGGAGGGGGTCGTTGGGACCGGTTTACGTTACATGTTTACATATGTGTTTTACAGCATGGAATGGTGAGGCAGGCTCTGTATGGTACGGGGCCAAAGGGCATTTGTAAGGAATACTATCATGACAATGGAGACTAATTTTATGAGCTGGAATTTAAGGGGGCTTGGCACTTGCACGAAGCGCTATAGGGTTCTCACACTTCTCTGAAGGCACCGCGTATCCGTGGCTTGTCTCCAGGAAACCCACCTAGATGACGCCGGCGCCCAGGGGCTGGCGAGGAAGTGGAGGGGACAGATATTCCACTCATCACACTCTACATATGCTAGGGGAGTACTTGTGTGGGTTGCACCAGAGACACGGTTTTCACTCACTTACATGGAGGCCGACATCAATGGTAGATACATTCTGCTGAGAGCTAAGATAGATGGCCGAGACAGTCATATTAAATATATATGCTCCGAATGTGGACGACCCGGACTTCTCCCAATCCCTTCAGGAGGTGCTGACGTCAGATTTGGGTGCCCCAATTCTTTGGGTGGGTGATTTTAACTGAGTTCTGGACCAAGAGTTGGATAGGAACCCCCCCACCCCCCTCCCTCACCAGCCAGGGTACGAAGCCCCGAATGACAGAGTGACTCCGGGAGGTAATGGGGAACCTAGGCGCTCAGGACATATGGAGGATTAGGCACCCCTCTCAGAGGCTGTACACTTGCTTCTCTCCGACCCACAACACATCCAGTAGACTCAATAGGGTCCTAGTTGCGACCTCCGACGTTGACTTAGAGGTAGACGTGACCCATCAGTCTTGATTCCTCTCTGATCACTTTCCGGTTGCTTGTATGGTCCGTTGGGGCCCCCATGAGTACCTCCCAAGAGTGTGGCGAATGCACTCGGACATACTGGAAGATGTAATTGGCAGGCAGCCTATAGAGGGGGAACTGAAGACCTACATGACGATTAACTGGGAAGGGGCGGACATGACCAGAGCTACAAAATGGGAGGCTTTGAAGGCAGTGGTAAGAGGGGCCTGCTTAAGCTTGACTTATGGGGTTCGTCGTCAACTGCATCGAGAGTTAGAGATGGAGGAAGCGGCCTTAGCCAGAGTGCAGACCCAGGACTGGGTTGATCCCGCTGCCGCGGCCTGAGAATGGGAAATCCAGACACGCATTAGCGACATTTGGGACAGGCTCGACCAGTCGGTACCGACAACGCCTACACAGGGAGGGAGACAAATCGGGACGCCTACTGCCCTGGATCCTCCGCAGAGAACAAACCCCGGCTTCAATAGTGGCGATACGGGCCCCCAATGGGAAAATTGTACACACCAGAGCAGCTATCTTACAAGAGTTGCAGCTCCATCTTCAGACCGTTTATTCTGCGGACCCAACAATATGCGCGGATTCCTATGCTTTATATTTGCAAAGCATGCATCTAACGAAGCTCCCTGCACAAGCCATAGAAGATCTCAAGCCCCCGCTCACCGCAGATGAAATAAGGGCCGCCCTACTAATGCTCCCGGCTTCTAAATCTCCGGGGGGTGATGGATTCCCCCCTGAATTTTAAAAGAACATACGCTGACACTCTGACCCACCCTCTCTTGCAGGTATATCAGGAGGCCTTTGATAAAGGAGCCCTCCCCCCTACCATGAGACAGGGGGAAATATGCACGGTCCTGAAGCCAGGTGGGAACCCTCCTCCTATCGCCCAATCACCATGATCAATACGAACGCGCAAATACTATGCAAGCTCCTTGCCTCACGCTTTGGACCTCGGATGCCACGCCTCGTGCACGAGGACCAATGCGGCTTAATTCCGGACCGCAACACTGCGATAAACTTACTTCGCCTAACGCATGTCATGCAGGAAGTGAAACACGGTGAGGAGGAGATGGTCCTCGTGTCGATAGACCTAGCAAAGGCGTTCCACACGATTGATTGGGGATACCTCCTACAGGTTCTCCAAACAGTGGGGTTTGGACCCCGGTTTTGCCGCTGGGTCAAAATACTGTACAAAGAGCCCAGGGCGTGGGTGAGACTGAGATGGTCTCGCTCTGGGGAATGGACTCTAGAGCGAGGCACCTTTCAGGGGTGCCCGCTTTCGCCCCTCCTCTTCGCCCTAGCCATCGAGCCCCTGGCGGTGCGGATAAGAGATGATGGCACAGTGGGGTATCAGGGTAGGCGACACAACCCATATTGTTTCACTGTACGCGGACGACGCTCTTTTTTTACCTAACATATCCCCGAGTGGCCCTACCCAAACTTTTGTATCACCCGGAGCGCTTTGGGGAGGTCTCTGGCCTGCGACTCAACCGAGACAAATTGCTGATCTTCCCCTTGGCGGGATTGGCCGCCAGCCCATTAGAAGGCCTTCCAGACATGGAACTCAGGTGGGAACGAGCTCACTTCCGGTACCTAGGGATCCAGATTGCTCTGGACAACGCCCAGTTAATAGCCCTAAACCTGGGTAGGGTCCTGACGGCCCTCAGGCACTCAGTGACTTTCTGGAACACATTACCGTTGTCCCTGATGGGTAGACTCGCAGTGGCCAAAATGGTGATGCTACCAAGGTGCCTATACACACTCCAGAACTCGCCCTGCCCAGTTCCGCAACGAATCTTTAAACGGCTCAATACAATTCTTATCTCACTACTGTGGGCTGATAGGCGCAGCAGAGTAGCTCTCACCACTCTGACGCGTAGATATAAAGAAGAGGGACTTGAGGCCCCTCGATTTGACTTATACTATGCGGCTCAGCTCCAGCATGCGTCCCGCTGGTGTGAGGAAGGGGACAACTGGGAAAAACGGCTCCTAGCGGGCCGAGTGGACCCAGGGGCCCTTCCAGCAGCGCTGATGAGGGGGAGAGCAGTGGAGGGTGACTTGCCCTACTTGGTGCGTCAAACTGCGACTATTTGGCAACAATTTGTAGAAAAGGTGCTGAAACCTGCGCCCTTCCATAGAGAGCTACCCATTTGGATACTGGCTCCACTCAGAGACATGAATGCCCATATGTCCTTTCAGGCCTGGAGGGAGGGCGGATGTGAGGTCCTCGCGGATCTCTACCCAAATGAGATGTTCCTAACATACGAACAAGCCTGTGAGGGCTTTGCGCTTGGGCAGGGTCACTTCCTACAGTATAGGGGGATCCAAGATGTAGTGAAAATTACCTGGCCTCAATATCCAGACATTCCGCAGCTGACAAATACCCTAGATGTGATCCTTACTTGTGATTCGGGCCGCAGACTGATATCGATCCTATATAAGGCCATGAGGCGGGATTCGACGATCCAGCCCCTGTCGTCCCGAGCAGCATGGGAGAAGGACCTGACTATGCAAATAGAGGACAGTACTTGGACTGCTATCTGCGAACTTATACACACAGTCTCCTGCAACACCAGGTTTAAACTGATCCACTATAACTTCCTACACCGCACCTACATTACCCCGGCAAAGCTACGACGCATCTCACATAACCATGATGGTAGGTGCCCCAGATGTGGCGCACAGGAGGCAGACTTTCGGCATCTGGCGTGGGCGTGCCCTGAGAGGCAGCAGTTCTGGGCACAGGTGGTGGAAAAGGTACGAACGAACACAGGTCTTCCCATACGAGAAGAGCCAATCCAATGTTTGCTAGCACATGTACGTAAACCTAAAAAACGAAAAATACCATAAAAGTTGCTGCAACTCATGGTGGTCCTGGCCAGACGTAGAATAGCTATAAATTGGATGGGGCAGAGAAGCATGGATATACCTACATGGCTGCAAGATGTTAGGGAATGTACCCTAGCGGAAGAAACACACATGAAATTAACTCGCACAGATGATAATCTACAGGCAGATCTCATGGAATGGCGTGAGCTGTGTAGCTTGGCCTTCAACTCGAGGATGGAGGGGAGTGAGCATAGTGATACGGCGCTCAGCTGGACCGGCTCAGATGCGGGGGATGACCGGGCAGGGCAGGTCTCAGAGGGTCTAGTGCAATGATTGCCCCCCCATTGATTATAGTGAATTTTGATGACGCCTATAATGTATTTCTAATTGTCAAGTATACCACAGCCTTATTTTGGGGTGGTGTCCTGATCAAGCTTGGGATTATGCACGAAATACCAATGATCTATTGTATGCTGTAATGTTGATTGTTTTTTTTTTTAACAATTAAAAACTGAAAAATAAAGTTTAAAAAAAACAAACATTGGTGGCACAATAAGCTGGGCTACATACAGGAGAGCAACTCACAGGTAGCATGAGAGCTACCAGTAGCTCGCGAGCTACTCGTTGGAGAAGACTGGTCTACAAGAATATCAGTGGAGACAGAAAATGCAGGTATGTCCTCACCTATGTAAGGTGATGGTTGTGTGTATGTATTTTTAATATTTATAGATCGTGTTGTTCAACCATGGGCTTTTGATGCTGTAGAATACGCCTCCATAGTGTTTACAACAGGCATTATGGTGGTCAAAGCCATGTTTTCAGAAACTACTTAAATTTCAATAACCATGCCTCCTTAATAAGATCTGTTGGGAAAGTATTCCATAGCCTTGCTGCCACCACTGAGCATGCTCGTCCACCTGTGTGCTTTTTCACAAAGGCTGGATCTTTCAAAGTGGCAGAGGAGATTGTATGCAGAAGTCGAATGGGACCACTGGAAGCGGTATGTAACTTATGAACTGGGCATGAAGGTTCATATTTACTGCACTCTGATGCAGAAGCCACTGGGCTACCCACGTTTAGTTTATTCTAAAAAAAAAAGATTATTAACTGGTGTAGGAAACTGGGCTTTTTTGTTGCTGTTGTCCCCCTACTTTTTGCCCCCTTTTTAGCTACGAGATGCTAGTTTTCAACTCGGCCTGGTAACCAGACCTCAGTGTTGGTGCTCTTTCCTTTAAAACAAGGTATGTCTGATTTTTAGGTCTCGGCTAGACACCGCTTGCGCTGTCTCTTCGAGACATGCTATATCTGTGTGGGCTTCAGCCCTCCCATAGGCTTCCCATTTGCTTGCTCCATTGTCGCTCTCTTATTCTATCTCCTAATTTGTCCATGGCATTCATTTGTCATGCCTCTTGCTGTGTTTACCACTCCTCAAGAGCAGGGACTAAGTACTATATGAATACACTGGTAACCATTTTAACATCTGTTCAGGAACTCCTTTTGTATTTAATCTGGAGCACTTGAGACAAGTGCTCGTGGTTTACCGCTGTAAACCGGGCTATAAATCTCGTTCTTATCTCACATTTGCTGTGCATTCTATGACTGACGTCTGTTTTTATTTTGTTCATACTCTTTGGTCTCTACTTGCATGTCTTTTGAAATGTGTATAGTTTTGATTGGAGTTTTTGGAGAATGACGTGCTTCTTTCACCTTGTCAGTACTACATGTGGGATTAAGGTGACTAGAGGGTAGGCGAACAACGGGTTCCCTAGCCTCCTTTTTTTTTTTTTTTTTTTTATTTTTTAAATTTGTTGGGCTTTTTTGGGTTTAGAGTCTCCTGTACTTACTTTAATGGACCTTGGGTGTGACTCCTCAAACCATTGGCTTCTTTAGCTCCGTAACCTTCAGCCATTGTCAGGCACATCCTTGATCATCTCACCATTTTTCTCTTGTCTGTTTCACTGTATCCTCTATCCTCCAGTGGAATGCAAGGGAGACTGTTTTTAGGTTAAAGCTTACCAGACAGGGGGGGGGGGGGAATGCATGGCCAGGCAGTCCGACATGGCGGACACGCTTTCGAGTAGCTCCTGTAGCGCGCATAAATCCTGCCATATAGATGTAGCTTCAGCTACACCGACCCTCTGCAAGACTTGGTGAGACCTCGGAGCACCCTCGATGCCTCCATTGAGCTCCGGTTGCCACCTTTGAGCTGCCGTAGCCGCGGACGGATTGAGACCCGAGTGCCGGCCTGGGCGTGCCTGGCCTCCGGCGAAGCGGGTCTGCTATCTGTGGACTGCGCCGCGGCCTGGGGATTTGGTCGCCCGTGGGTGGCCCCCCCCCCCGGGGGCTGCACTCTGGCGAGGCCTGGATTACCTATCCTGTGATGCCGGGACCTTGGCCTCACCTGGGGGGCTTCCGTGGGGTATGACGCGGGTGCGTCCCGAGTGAGCTTGGGCCTGGCTGTCGATCTATGGCGGAGCTGCACCGCCATTAACTACTCTTTCCGGGCGGGGCTGTGACCGTTGGATTGCCCCGAAAGATCCTAGAGCGGTGTGCTCCCGCCAGCGTGCTCGCTGACTCAGCGGTCGGATCAGACCGCGGTGCCCCCGCTCCCCCTTCCTGGGGCCTGATCATCAGGGCGGCAGTGGAGCGGGACCCGGAGGCCCGTCTGGAGACTGGCCTATTTATCAGTTTGGAGCACTGCGGCCGGGGTTGCAGTGCGGTCCTGATGCGCGGTCCGCCCGGCTGTGTGGTCTTGGAGGCTGCGAGGGGGATCACAAACAGCTGACGGCCAGACTTCGGTGGCCGTCTAGGGCCGCGCCGTGATTGTGGCCTGACTGGGACTTGAAGATACGCTTTGACCGGGCAACGCTGCCATTTCACCGGCTGCCCGCTTGGGGCCGTGGCTGCCCACTCGGGCCGTGGCTGCCCGGTGGCCATGGGGACGCATTGGTGCCACAGGGGTGCGCCTGGTGGGGGCTGGGTGCCCCGGAACTCGGCGGTCACACCGGACTGCGATTATATACTGGGCCTGATCCTTGTGTGGCCTTGGGGCAAGACTGTGCGGCCCGTCCTGCGGCGTGTGATACCAGCCTGGGATGGAGTGCTGGTGAATCCAGAGGAGCCTGACTCAGACCCGGGAACTGCGGCATACTGGAGACATACTGGTGAGTGTATTGGGCCCCTGGCTGTTACATCTCGCTGCCGCTTTCGGGCCGGGGGCCTGGTGCACAAGCATAGAGTGGGCTGCCCTGTTGGCCTGGTGACGCTGCTACCTAGCCCCCAACTGTGATCCTCTGCCTGATCCTGAGGGACGCCGGAACATACAACTGGTGGCGTAGGCCCCGGCTGCCGCCGGGTCGCCGGGGGCCTGAGACACCCATTAGGGGGGTCATCACCTGCGGAGGCGGCGGGGCTAGGCCCTGGTGCGGCTTGTGGGTGTGGTACCGTCCCCCGGTTGCCGCCCCTGAGTGCGCTGTAGCAGGCTTCGTGGGTGCCGCCGCGCATCGGTGGCTTACCCGCCCTTGGCCCTGCTAGAGACATTTATCCTGTGGCGTTTCTCCTCTTACCTGAGCAAAATGGCTAAAGACAAACCTTCGGGGGCCACATCTAAACAATCCACAATGGACAAGTTCACTGGTACTGAGGCCCAATTATCTACCCCCCAAAAATCCGGCGAGTGCTATTCCCGATAATGCGCTGCTGGCGGCTATCACACAGTCCAGAGACACGCTGGAAGCCAAAATCAGCATGGTCGGATCTGACGTCCTGCTCCTTCGGCAGGATCTTCGCAACGCGGTGCAGAGGATTACCGAAACTGAATCGCTGATCTCTACAACGGAGGATGCAGTGACCACCCTTCAAAAGAAGATGTCCAGCTTGGAGTCGCTGACGTGCGGCCTGGCGGCGAGAGTGGAAGACGAGGAGGGCCCGCTCGAAGGAATAACCTCCAATTTGTGGAGTTTCCTGAGGGCTGCGAGAACAACAATACAGTCGATTTTCTTACTAAATGGCTCATGGAGTGGCTCCCAGCCGATTCCTTGTCTACATGCTTCATAATCGAGCAGGCACATCGTGCTCTGCAGCAAAAGCCGCCGCCCGGGGCACGTCCCCGTCCAATTATTGCCCGATTCCTCAACTATAAGGACCGAGATGTGATTGTCCAACACGCAAGGCTGAAGGAGATCCTTACCTATGCCTCTCAACCCATCATGATCTTCCCAGACTACACTAAAGTGGTCCAACAGCGCAGACAATCATTTGCTGAGGCAAAAGCCCGTCTGCGAGGCGAGAAAATTCAATATTCCCTACTATTTCCAGCCCGCCTGCGTGTCTCCTACAAATCACGGACCTACTTCTTCGAGTCACCCGAAGAGGTGATCAGCTGGACAGACGAATCGGTAAAACTGAAGCCCCATGCTCCCTCTGGTATAGACTCTGACACTTCATCGGGAGGTCCTGGCCGGGACCCACCCAGGATCAGTGGGAAACAACAATGCCGGTCACGCTCTAAGAGAAGGTCCCAAAATCGCAGCAACTCTCGAAGACGTGTAACGGAGGGTCAACAATTGCCTAAGCCTTCCTAACCCATGCTGGAAGAACCGTTTGCTAAGATACACTAACCTTGATGGCTGATTAATCTTGGGCTACACAGACTTGTACATTTCAGTGGGTTTGAAGAAGCTTTAATGTACAAGAAACGTTTATTGGGGATCCATTGGCTGGGAGCGGATCGTAGCCCCCGTTGGGGGCGGGACGCTCACCATGCCGCGACACATGCTTCAAAACTTTTGAGGTATTGGAGGGGGGGGGGGGGGGTTCATGGGAAGTTTGTTGTTTTTTAGTGTCACAATCTTCTATCTCCTGTATAGAGTCCGATCGTATCACATTCCCCACATGCCGGTCTCCTTGCACGTCAGATACCTGACATGACAGGAACCCAGGTGCGGCGATTGAATATTGTTAGCTGGAATGTCCGGGGCCTGCTGGACAAGATTAAAAGGGAGGCCATACTCCGCCAGGCCAAGCGCTATAACACAGATGTTCGAGGCATATGAGCTGCAGAATTCATACTTTTGCATAGATCGCCATCTGGTGTCGGGCTCGGATGCTTGCACCTTGTTGATGTCTTGGAAGAAGTCTTTTGTAGTCACGAGATAGGTGACTCCTCCCTTGGACGATAGTGCGCATGGGCATCGACTCCATCTTCAGATTGTTTTTTTCCGCCATCGGGTTCGGATGTAACTTCAGCGCTCCGGTTCGGTACCGTGTTTTCCAAACCTTTTCCACGCGCAAAGCATCGCAAACTCGACTGTATTGTTTTCATTCGCGTGCCTTTCGACGCGCTAACTCACAACTCTATTCCGGTCGTCGACGCAGGCCGCTGGGCCTATCGACGCCTTTCGGGCCTACGGCTAATGGAAAGGACTCCATTCAAAAAATGCCCCCAGTGTGGAGCTAAATTCCCACACAGCGACCAACACAAGGTCTGCAACCTTTCTCTCGCCCGAACACGAAGAAAAACATTGCCAAGCCTGCGCCTCCTTCCGCTCCAAGAAGACTATCCGTGATCGCCGGGCTCGACGACACGTTATGGCGCAACGGGCTGCATCGGTGCCAGAAGACATCTTCGATGAAGGCCCCGATGTTCCAGAGGCAGAGGATTCGGAGGATCTCGAGATCGTATCCGAAGCAGATGACTCCGATGACCACATCACTCCAGGTCAACGAGTGAGTACAACTGCCCCTGCCCCAACCCCACCCAAAAAAAAGAAGGCTCCGGTCAAGACTTCGCCTGAAGGCCTTAGTCGCGACCCAAAGAAAACTTCAGAAGCCCCGCCTCCGGACCCGGCTCTGAAGACAAAGGAGAAGCCTTCCGGCAGCTCGGGACCGAGCAAAACAGTCTGTGCCGAAAGCGGGAACACATCCTACTCCCGCTGTCTCCAAAAGACCTCGGCACCGAGCACTTCGGCACCGAAAGAATACAAGGCCTCGGATCCGAAGAAACTTCGACAACCTTCGGATCCGAAAAAGATTTCCGACTCCACACAGAAGCCGAAGGCCCCAAAAACCCCTTCTAAGGCTCCAGAGCAGAAATCTAAACCACGTTCGGAACCGAAAAAATCGGCGCCGAAGGGAGACGCCAACGAGGAAGAACTGTTTCTACCGGATCCTATCGAACCGAAACAGAAAACACTGCATGTGGACCCTAAAACAGGCCATATTGTCAATATCCCGCACAACAAGAGGAAATTCGACACCCCACACATCCCTGAGGTGCCTGTGAAGAAAAGAGACTGTGCAACTTCACCAATAAGACCCTCTTCTCCTGTTCTTCCTACTAAGCCTTTGTCTCCTCCAAAGTCTCCCATACTTCCTCCATACTCACCACCACCACAGGATGATGATGACCTAGGGGGTGGGGGTGCACATAATGACCTTTTCGATGATCCTGATGATGACACTAGCATACCACAGGACACATGGGATGACTACAATCACCCTATAGATCCTCCAGACCTTCCTGATCCGGATGCATACCCAACAAGGCCATCTCCCCCAGATGACAACATTGGGTTTAGTCAGCTCATTGATAGGGCTGCCCAATATCATGGCGTTCAAATGCATTCAGACCCCACAGAGGAAGTCTTCCTAGTAGACTTTTTGCACAGTCACAAAAGACAGTACAGCATTGGTCACTACCAGGGAATCTAAGGGGAGTTGTCCTTTAATGTAGGTGGGATCATTAGGGGCGGGTTTATATTTTTTATCAATCCGAGGATTGAGAATCCTGGTCCTGACAGGGTCTTTGAAGACGTCTGGAGCATGTTTGATGACACCTTTCAGCATGGGTAATGTGCCAACTCTCAGACCTCCGGTGATGCTCCACCTCCAGGCTTGCTAAGGTTCCTCTTGCTACTTGTAGTTAAAAATTGCTTTTATTCTGCTGCCATTTCGTTTTATGCTGCTGGGGGTTGTGTGAGGGGATTGTGGGAATTTTTAACTTTTCGCTCGTGTTTTATTTTGTTTGTTGGGAGTGTGTTATACTCCTTTCTATTGCCTAATCTGCCGATATTTTCAGAACGGAGTGTGTTATACTCCTTTTGTACTGCTCCCTGCTCTCTAATTTGGCCAGTTAGTTAGTGACGGCCATCTTGACAGGGCTGTGCGTCATTCACGCTCAGCGCTCTAGTTGATGCACGCTGCTCGCCCTCCACACTTCCCTACTTAATGGGCTGTGGTCGGACGCGCGCCGCGGGCGTGCCGCTGGCGCGCCGAAGGCAAGCCCGTCTGCGCCCGTCAGCGTCAAGTCAGTGGCCAGGGCCAGTTATGCTGCTCGATGTGCGCTGGATGTTGGAGCTCACTTCCGGTATTCTGGTGAGTTCCTAAAAGCACTTCGGCCTCCGCCCTGTCGCATACACTGTTATAGCACTATGCCTTTTAATTCGGACTTTGTCTGCGCAGCCTGTGGTTTTGCTCCAAAATTAGAGCTCTTGCCGATCCAACCGCACGCTAAATCCACAGTATGCCCGCACATTAGAGCTGCCCTTATAAATGCCAGATCATTGAGGAAGCATCATGCTGATGTTTTTGACCTGGTCTTGGATAAATCTCTGGATCTGCTGTTTGTTACGGAGACCTGCTTGATGTAGCTTCTAACCCTATCGTTGCGCTGGCTACCCCTGCTGGCTTTAAGCTCTGTCGGGTGGACCGCCCTGTTGGTAGAGGGGGTGGTTTAGCCATCTTGCACAGGGATAACTGGGTTCTCCATAGCGACACTTCGAGCATATGGGATGAGTGTGAGGTCTTGGATTTTAGTATCCACTTCTCCGATCATTTTACGCTGGGTGGCTCCCTCATCTATCTCCCCCCTGGGTCGGCTACTGCCTTCCTCAAATCTTGTGGGGATGCTATAGCTGAGCGTGCATTGCGCTTCTGCCATTTCATGGTTCTGGGTGATGTGAATCTCCACCTTGATCAACAAGATGCTAAAGACTCTGTGGTTTTTCTTGATTCCCTTCACTTAGCCCATCTCTCTCAATGGGTCTCTCAGCCCACTCATCAGGGTGGCCATATCTTAGATCCCATCTGTTCTAATTTTCCTGTTCAGGTGGCTGAGCCCTCCCCGACCTCTTGGTCGGACCACTTTCTTATTTGCTTCTCCTGGGAGATTGCTCAGCCTGCTCGGCCTACGCGCTGTCTTCGCCCTCCGCTGTTCAGTAAAATCGATCCTCTTCAATTTATGAGCTCCTTGGCTGCCTCTAGGCCTGCCCGTCAGCAAGATCTTGAAGGGAACGTGACCGGGCTTACTAAATGGATAGCTGATTCAGTGTCTTCATTATCTTCACTGCGCCTGCCTAAGTTAGTGAGGAATTCTCCTTCTAAACCCTGGTATCTACCGGAGCTTAAAACTCTGAAACATGAGTGCAAAGTTATGGAGAGGGCCTGGCGTGCCAGCAGCTATTGCCCGTTGGCGAAACTCACTCTTAGAGCTAAACAAAAATGCTACTATGCCGCTATTGCGGCTGCAAAGGGACGATACTTTGCGTCACGTATTGACCAGGCCAATAACAATGCAAAATAAATTTTTTCAATTGTGCAAAGCTTTATGTCTCCAACTACCTTGGTATGCTCCTCGCCTGTTTCGGAGTCCTGGTGCAATACCCTTAGCAAGTTTTTTCTGGACAAAATTTGTGCCATCCAGGCCACGTTCTCATCTTGTGCCTTGATGCTTACGCCCTGTTCTTTTGTCCGGCCTTTAGCTGATCCATTGCATAAGTTTTCATCTTTTTTGCCAGTAGATTTACCTACTACCCTCAAGACGCTGAAGGTCTTGAAATCAGGCTCTCCAACTGACCCCTGCGCGGCCAGACTTCTGGCCACTGTCGCAGACTGTATTAATCCTGAGGTCAATCAGATTATCAATATGTCATTGCGGGACGCCTTTGTTCCATCATCTTGGAAACAGGCGAAAATTCTTCCCCTACTTAAAAAGCCGTCCCTTGATCCTTCGATTCCCGGTAATTATCGTCCCATCTCGCTTTTGCCTAGCCTGGCTAAGGTTTGTGAAAAGGTGGTCACAAACCAACTCACTGAGTATGTTGAAACCTATGGCCTGCTCCATCCGGCCCAATCGGGTTTCCGGGCTGCATATAGCACTGAGTCAGCATTATTGGAGGTGTCTGAGGCGATTCGTGAGTGCCTGGATGCCGGCGGGAGGGCAGCTTTGGTTATGCTGGACCTCTCGGCGGCATTCGATACAGTGCCTCATGTCTTGCTCCTTGATCGCCTCCTGGAGATCGGCGTATCCGGGTCCGTTTGGGGCTGGATTAGGTCTTTCTTGGAGGGTCGCTCGCAGCAGGTCTGGCTTCCACCGTGTACCTCAGTCCCTCAACCAGTGGCCACGGGTGTTCCACAGGGGTCATCCCTTAGCCCTCTTCTCTTTAACATCTATGTTACCCCGCTGGTTTACCTCGCGGAGGCTTTAGGGGCTAAGGTGATGGCCTATGCTGATGACACCCAGCTGCTGTTCTCCTGGGGTCAGGATGAGGACGCAGTTGCCCCTGCTCAACATTGCCTATCTTCGGTTTTTCACTGGCTTGCTCAGGCACAGCTTAAGTGCAATGAGGAAAAATCAGAGATCCTTTTGTATGGCACATTTCCTGTCGACTTCAGAGAGAAGCTATGGCCCCCAGGTTTCTCCCTACCTACTTTTAAGGGAGACTCTGTCAAGAATCTGGGGGTCTGGTTCAATGAGAACTTGCTTTTCTCTTCGCAGGTCAAGAAGTTGGCCGGCACTTGCTTTGGCATTTTGAAGACCTGGAGGAAGTTTCTTCCTCTTTTGCCTAATTCTGCAAAGGAAACTGTGGTCCGTGCTCTAATTCTTTCCCGCTTGGACTACGGCAATGCACTGTATGCGGGCATTCCAGGTTACCTTTTGAATAAGTTACAGGTGATTCAAAACTCGGCCGCTAGACTCCTGTTGGGTCTCTCCAGCAGGTGCAGTGTGCGTTCTCATTTGCGTTCCCTGCATTGGCTCCCGGTGGAGGTGCGAATAAAATTTAAAATTTTATCTATTGCTCATAAAGCCCTCCACGGTCTGGGACCCATCTATCTGCAGAAGCGGATTGCTTTCTATTCTCCGGTGAGACAGTTGCGTTCTTCCTCCCAACTTTTGGCACAGACCCCGCGGTTCAATCGCCAGAGGCTTGGTGGGAGCTCCTTTACCCGGATAGCTGCGCTGGCATGGAATGCTCTGCCACTGGCCTTACGGGGCGTCAAAGATCCGATGATCTTTAAGAAAAAGCTGAAAACTTTTCTTTTCTAGCTCTGTCTTTTGACTCCGACCCTTTTCAGGCTCGCGCCGGGACACTCCTCGGAGTATCTGTGCGCGTTAGAAGTTTATATAACATAACATAACCTCCAGACAAAGAGTCTAAATTACTAGACGCCCAGGCAGCTAATCACTGGAGGATAGCTAATGCACAAGCATTACTTGCCAGATACGATAGGGCTCACTACGACGAGCTTGAGGGCCTAATGCAACATTTGCCTGACCAATACAAGGCCAAAGCCAATGATTTGATTCAGGAGGGCAAGTTTAATCACAAACGCATCCTTTAAATGTGCCCTCGATGCAGCAGACACTGCATCTAGATCAATCAACACTAGCGTGTTATTACGAAGACATGCTTGGTTGCACATTTCTGGGTTCAAACAAGAAGTGCAAACTACTATACTGAATCAGCCGTTCAATCAGGAACAACTTTTTGGACCAGCTGTAGACACAGCCTTAGAGAAAATGAAAAAAGACACTGAGACTGCAAAATCTATGGGAGCATTACAGTCTCCATCTACAAGAGGCTCCTTTCGTCGCTCCTTTTATAGGGGCGCATCCAAGAACATCAGCACAGACACTGCTTCCTCCTCCTATAAAAGTCCCACACAAACATCCCCCAACAAAGGGTATTTCAGAGGTGGGTACAGGGGAAATAACAAAGGGAGAGGCCGAGGTAACAACACTCGGACCTCCCCCACTACCAAACAATGACTTCCCTCCGCTCCCTCCAGACCATTCCACTCCGGTCGGAGGAAGCCTCTCCCAGTTCCTACCTGTCTGGAATTCCATCACTACAGACAGGTGGGTAAGACAAATTATCCAGTATGGTTACTCCCTGGAACTTACTGCAACTCCCCCCAACATACCGCCCAAACAGCGTCCAATGTCCACGGAACATCTAACGCTTCTCAAACAAGAAGTTCTCTCACTGCTTCAAAAGCACGCAATAGAACCAGTTCCCCTAGAGCATCAAGGGACAGGGTTTATTCCCTGTACTTTCTAATCCCCAAGAAGGACGGTACTCTCAGGCCAATACTGGACCTCAGACCTCTCAATTTCTACATCCAGTCAGATCACTTTCACATGATCACTCTCCAACAGGTCCTTCCACTGCTGCAACAAGGCGACTTCCTTGCCACATTAGATCTCAAGGACGCCTACTTCCATATTCCCATACACCCTGCTCACAGGAAATGTCTAAGGTTCACAGTGGACGGCCAGCACTATCAGTTCAAGGTTCTCCCATTCGGAGTAACCACAGCACCCAGGGTCTTCACAAAGTGTCTTGCGGTAGTAGCCGCACACTTGCGAAGACAGCAAATCCATGTGTTCCCATACCTGGACGACTGGCTGATAAAAGCCAAGTCACACAGTCAGTGTGTTCATCACACTCACCAAACAATTCAGCTGCTACACCATTTGGGGTTCACAATAAACCACGCCAAGTCACATCTACAGCCCTCCTACCTACATCAGTATCTAGGGGCCACAATAGACACTTCCAAAGCTCTAGCATACCCCAATCCAGCCAGGATAGCCAGTAGGCAAACCCTCAACAAAAAATTCCAACCACAACACTGCCTTCCAGCTCGAGTGTTTATGCAGCTCATAGGAATGATGGCCTCTTGCATTTTCATAGTACCTCACGCAAGACTTCAGATGCGCCCCTTACAAGAATGCTTAGCACGTCAGTGGAATCAAGCTCAAGGTCAACTTACATATCTGGTGTTGGTGGACGGCAGCACACATCGCTCTCTGCAATGGTGGAACACACAAAACCTTTCCAAAGGGCGGCCGTTCCTAGAGCCAGTTTCACAGATGGTGCTAACAGCAGACGCATCACTCACCGGCTGGGGAGCTCATCTCCTAAGCCACACAATTCAGGGCAGATGGACCACTCAACAAAAAGTGCTCCACATCAATCACCTAGAACTACTGGCAATATATCTAGCGCTAAAATCATTCCAAGCACATCTCCTCAACAAGACAGTCCTGGTCCGCACGGACAATATGACAGCAATGTATTACATACAGAAACAAGGAGGAACACATTCTTTGCAGCTATCTCATTTAGCGCAAAGCATATGGAGATGGGCCATTCCGCAAAACATATATCTTCTGGCAGAACATCTTCCAGGAGTGCACAATCAGATTGCGGACCTGCTAAGTCGTCAGAGACAGCAGATACACGAATGGGAACTTCATCCTCAAGTTCTTCAACCATTTTTCCACATGTGGGGCCACCCAGACATAGATCTGTTCGCCACACTCGCAAACGCAAAATGCCCAACCTTCGCCGCCAGGTTTCCACACCCGTTGTCCAAAGGCAATGCGATATGGATGAACTGGTCAGGCAGATTTGCGTACGCTTTTCCGCCAATCCCACTGATTCCGCTAGTAGTACGCAAGCTCAAGCAACAGTCTCTCAAAATGATCCTAGTTGCTCCCACATGGGCACGGCAACCATGGTTCACAACACTCCTGGAACTCTCAATAGTTCCACACCAAAAACTACAACTCTCCCCGAAGCTGCTATCGCAGAACCATGGAGAGATAAGGCACCCAGATCCAGCACAAATGAATCTAGTAATCTGGCTCCTGAAGTCCTAGAATTCGGTTACCTAAACCTCCCACCGGACTGTATGAACATTATCAGAGAAGCCAGACGCCCTGCTACTAGAGCTTGCTATGCAGCCAAATGGATAAGATTCATCATTTACCGCAATAACAAAACTAACCCGCTAGATGCTTCCATTCAGAATATCATTTGCTATTTGCTGCATCTACAAAGATGTAATCTAGCATACTCATCCATAAGATTACATCTGGCTGCCCTTGCCGCCTACCTGCAAAACAGACATTTGTCATTGTTTAGAGTACCCGCTATCAAAGCCTTTATGGAAGGCCTTAAGAGGATAATTCCTCCCACACTGCCACCCTCTCCAGTGTGGAACCTAAATATTGTCCTTACCAGGCTCATGGGTCCCCCATTTGAGCCTTTACACAAATGTGAACTGCAGTTTTTTACATGGAAAGTAGCTTTCCTTGTCGCAATCACCTCTCTCAGGAGAGTAAGTGAGATCCAGGCTTTAACCATACAAGAACCATTCTTACAAATACATCGTAACAAGGTGGTTCTTAGAACAAATACTAAATTCCTTCCCAAAGAAATCTCTGCTTTCCATCTTAATCAATCTGTAGAGTTACCAGTGTTTTTCCAAAACCCAGATTCTGTAGCAGAGAGAGCTCTTCACACACTTCACGTCAAAAGAGCTTTACTTTATTATATTGACAGGACTAAACCTTTTAGAAAGACAAACCAACTGTTTGTAGCTTTCTCTCCACCTCATAAAGGCAACCCCATCTCCAAAGCTGGAATTGCCAGGTGGATAGTCAAATGCATTCAAATATGCTACCATAAGGCAAAACGCACATTAACAATTCCCCCTAGAGCGCACTCAACACGCAAACTAGGGGCTTCCATGGCATTCTTAGGGAACATTCCCCTAGAAGACATTTGTAAAGCAGCGACATAGTCTACTACACACACCTTCACCAAACACTATTGTGTAGACGTGCAGGCGAAGCAGCAGGCTTCTGAAGGCCAGGCTGTTCTTAAGACACTTTTCCAAACCACTGCAACAGGTACAGGTGACCACCGCTAGGGGAGACGCTGCTGTACAGTCTATGCAAAAGTATGAATTCTGCAGCTCATATGCCTCGAACGGAAAATGCTACTTACCAATATGCATCTGTTCTTGGCATGTAGAGCTGCAGAATATCATACGCCCACCCGCCTCCCCGGAACCTGTACCTGTTCCAGTGTTATCTTACTTAGATACATTCACATGGACATCTTTTCTGTTTCTTACAAACTCCATCATTTCCCATCATGGCGAAAAACAATCTGAACATGGAGTCGATGCCCATGCGCACTATCGTCCAAGGGAGGAGTCACCTATCTCGTGACTACAAAAGACTTCTTCCAAGACAACAACAAGGTGCAAGCATCCGAGCCCAACACCAGATGGCGATCTATGCAAAAGTATGATATTCTGCAGCTCTACATGCCAAGAACAGATGCATACTGGTAAGTAGCATTTTCCATCCGAATGATACAGGAAACTCACTTGCTGGGCAACAATACACCAAGTCTTGCGTGCTTTGGCTTTGTCCAGACCTTCCACTCTGGATTCACTAGGGGTTCTCGGGGAGTAGCAATGCTAATCCATTGCAGGGTGCCATTTGAACATGATAGGACCTGGTTGGACCTCCAGGGCAGATATATAGTGGCGACGGGCACATTATATGCTGAGCACCTTACCCTAGTTTGTGTGTATGCCTCCCCCCCACCCCCCCACCCTTGTCGTGGAACTTGGTGGAGCGATTGACCTCCCTTTGGGCGGAGATTCCGTAGGGCCTGGTGATAGCTGGGGGTGACTGGAACGACGTAATGTGTCCTTCGACAGATAGATGGCGTAGTACGGGATTGCGGGCTGACGCGCTTGAGTCGAAACTCCAAACGCTGACCCAGGGAGTGGTATGGGTCGATACCTGGCAGAAATTACACCCGTCCACGAACGAATATATATACTTTTCGAGCACTCATGACTCGTTTTCTTCACTTGATCATATATTAATGTCTGCTCCCCATATCCACAAAATTGAGACAGTTGAGATGTTGCCCCGGGGCTTGTCGGATCATTCTCCAGTTGCATTACTATTGCACCTGGGCCCCAGGTGCTCCCTGCCCCGCTGGCGCCTCTCGTCGTGGTTCCTACAGGATGATCACTACCACCAGTAGATGTATACCGCTATTACTGAATATTTTTCCCACAATGTTGGCACAGTCGACTCCCCCGGGACCCTTTGGGAGGCCAAGAAGCCAACGCTAAGGGGGGTGGGTATTGCCTTTTGCACTGCACAACGTAGGCAATGTCGGGAAAAACTACTCTGCACTGAGGCCCAAATCATTGACCTAGAGCGAAGGAGCAGGGATGCAAATGGTGGCTTGGTTCGCCGTCAGCGCTACATGACACAACAGCTATACGCTAGTGACCTGTTGGACGAAGCCAAGACGTATTGGCTTGCTACTCGTAGCCGGATATATCAGTGGGGGTACAAATCCAGTGCTCTTCTGCACTGTCTATGCCAGCATACGCTCCGACCTGTGATTCTCCCTGAAATTCTTGACACCCCGCTGGAGATTCTCCCTGAGGCCACCATTGACCGGTTTCTGTCTGATCTGCCCCCGAGGTCCCTGCCGGATTCTGTGCGGGATGACCTGGATGCCCCGGTCACGACCGAGGAGATTCAGAGTGCTCTCGCAGACATGAGCTTGGGCAGAGCACCGGGCCCGAACGGATTTCCTTGTGATTTCTATAAGAAATGCCCATCTCAACTATCCGCACATTATTTGGCGGCGCTTCACGTGGCGGCAGAGGACGGTGTCACACCGAAATAGTGGTGGTCTTAAAACCGGGTCGGCCCCCAGACCTGCATACCTCATATAGACCGATCTCCCTACTCAATGTTGAGGCGAAACTTCTACCCAAAATCATCGCGAACCGCATTGTCTCGCATATAGCAACGTTAGTTCATCCAGATCAAGCGGGCTTTATGCCCGGTCGTGCCACCCGACATAATATCCGTCGTGCACATAATGCTATTGCCTCTGTGGATCGGCTGAACGAGCCAGCTGCGCTACTCCTTGCTGATACCGACAAGGCCTTCGATTCCCTTAGCTGGACCTCCCTCTTTGCACTGCTGAGCCGCCTGAACATCGGCCCTCGACTTATTAAATACATCCGCCTCCTATACACAGATATTACCGCCTCGGTGCGGATTGCCGATTCGATCTCGCGGCCATTTCGCATCGGAAGGGGTACCAGGCAGGGATGCCCCCTGTCTCCCTATCTTTTTGCACTCGCCATGGAGCCACTCGCGGCGTGGGTAAGAATTGATGCCTAGGTATATGGCTTTGAGTGGTCACGGGAGGTCTCCGATCGTATAGCACTATACGCTGACGACGTATTATTCTTTTTAACGCGCCCGAATAGATCAGACCCACGCTTACTTCGGATAATGCAAATTTTTGGCAAACTCCGGTCTTTATGTGAACGCCCGCAAATCGTTTCTGTGGCCTCTGCGAGGGGTAATCGGCTCGAGACTTGGACGAGTGAGGTGACAGTAGTGCCAGATGGATTTAAGTATCTTGGGGTCTTCCTCTCAGCGTCTCAACCCACCTCCTGGAATAAGAATCTGGCCCCTTTGCTGATCCAAATTAAAGAACAGGTGCGCTCCTGGTCACACTTGCCTTTATCATTATTCGGCAGATCGGCCATCTTTAAGATGGTCTCAATACCCCGCCTTCTCTATCAACTTCAAAACCATCCATACCCAATATTGCATACATGGTTCCGGCAATTAAACGCGGTCCTTAATCACTTCCTTTGGGGTGGGGGCTCCGTGCGTGTATCACTAAGAACGTGCTTCCAGTCCACATACTGTGGGGGGCTCGCGACTCCGGACATCCAGGCGTACCATGCTGCGTCCCATCTCCCCATCTTAAATGACTGGTGGTACGGAGATAGATGGGACCCTGCCTACGCCGTCGAGCACTGGCTTATGGACACTAAATCACTGCACACAATTCTATACTCTAGCGCGACACTCAAATCGCTACCGCCCGCAACCAGGACGGTCTTTGTGATACGGCGACAGGCATTGCGTAGGATGGGATGGTGGGGCAAACTCACGAAAGAGACTCCTCCTTGGCGCAATGGCCTCCTACCACAATTGTCTGAGTTGCAGGGATTCGTGGGCTGGGATGCTATTGGTATCTCAACGATTGGCGCCATCCCCACGGTCAGGTCCTGAAATCATTCCAGGAGCTACAATCCAAATTCCAATTGTCCCGGTCGCAATTCTACAGATATCCTCAATTTCGCCACGCATTCTCCCCTTATTTAACACAACAAGACAATATTCCCTACTTCAATTCCATTGAAGCCAAGGTGTTTCTGGGCGAGATGGGTGCACACAAACTTACAGCACTATATCGCACATTGGTCACTAATAGCCACACCACAGTTAACAAGACTAGAGACGCCTGGCAGAAAGATTTGGGTCCACTTGATGAAGACGACTGGGTTGAGGCTCTTGAATCCCCGCACGGTGCAGCCATTGCAGCGCGCCTTCGTCTTATACAATTTAAATACCTCCACTGTGTATATTTCACTCGCTATAGGCTTTGGCGAGCCGGGATGATTGCATCCCCCCTGTGTTTGTGCTGCGGAATGGCCGAGGGCACTCTCCTCCACACGGGATGGGAATGTACTGCTTTATCGCGGTTTTGGCGTGGGGTACTGACCTTTCTCTCTGAGGTGCTGGGGTGGGACGTTCCACGGTCACCGCGTTTAGCTATGCTTCATATTACGGAGGGAATTGGAGGTAACGGGTACAAAAAACATCTGCTATACCTGGGTCTTACTCTGGCTAAGCGAGACATCGCTAAGGCTTGGAAAGCGACTTCCCAGCCATCTGTAGGGGCCTGGAAACGGGCCCTCGACTTTTCCATGGGGCTAGAACTACCAATTTTTAAGGCTCGGGGATGTCCCCAGAAACACCCGAAGATATGGAAGCGGTGGGCTGACTATCGGGGTTTGTATCTTGAACCTATCCCCCCTACACTACACAATGAAGATCTGCCATGAAGATCTAATGCTGGGTACTAATATTGAGAATAATTATACCTGTACTCCAATATTACAATTGGAGATTTTGTACGATAACATGTATATGGACTTTGTGACACCGATGTTTCTTGTTACTAAAGTTTGCGTTTATTTCAGATTTTTGCATATTCCTATTTTCGACAACTGTATATTGTAAAAGTTGATATCCATACCATTGCCATGATACGTATACAATGTGTTGCCCTGGTGTCGCCTGGGCTCGTGTGTCTGTCAACAATAAAATCTGTTGTGGGGGGAAAAAAAAAAGCTTACCAGACAGCACATCTGTCTGGTTTGCTAACAACATCTTGGGGACATTCAGAAGGGTTCCCTGGTAATGCATTCCACCCATTGCTTACCATTGTTTTAGTGGTTTGCTTGGGCGAGATGTGGTGGCGAGAGGGAAAATCTTTCTACAGTGGCAAGATTTTGGAATTGTGCTTCATTCTAATCACCCATATCAGGTGGTAATATTGGCCAATGAGATGTTGAAAGGGGGTGGGGGAGCCAGAAGTGCAGTTAGGCAGAAATGTGACCCTGATTTTGAGAGAAGAGTTGAAACATTGTGAAGGGGTGGTCATAGGACCTCTTAAGGCCTCAGATTGGTTAAGTGTTGTTGTTTTGGTCTGCAAACCAGAACTTAAAATAAGAATGTCTTGATTTATGTGGTGTGAATGATGTTAGGTGGATAAGGCACCCTATCCCCATCGTTTCTGAGACTTTTACCGCATGGGGGGCGAAGGGGGTGAAGATATTTACAACACATGACTTGTCGAACACTTAAGGCCAAACAATTCTGCTTCCTCAGTCGCAATGCACCTAAGAACATATAAAGCCTAACAATTTTTAAGAATACCTTTCTGATTTGCGTATGTCTCAGCTGTTTTTTCAGCATGCTGTGCACAAGTTATTGTTAGGTATTCCTAGAGTGTAGTGTTTTCAGGATGATATCTTGATACATGGGTCGAACATGAGTCCACATGACAGAGTGGTGTAACCAGAACTGAGCAGCGTGAGGTAATCTGAATTGATAGTGAGGATAAAGGAGTGCAAGTTTGTGGTGGTGGTAGTTTGGAATCTTGGACATGTTTTATCTGGTTTTGGGATTCGACCAAAGATTAAGTATGTGGAGGCTATAGATAATGCTCCAAATCCAGTCAACTATATAGTTCTATTGCACAGAATTTCTTGATAATTTTGTTGACAGAATCCAAGTATTGAGGCTATAGTTTTGAAACTATCTGATACCACAGACAAGATGATTATTTACATTGATGCTAGTACATATGGATTAGGGCTGTGATGATGCAGAAGAAAGATGCTGCACAAAGGCTGATCGCTTTAGCATCGAGGACCTCCGGAGCTGCCAAGAGCAGCCACTCACTAGTAGGGAAGAAGGTTCTGGGGTATTGCTGGGAGTACATCAGTTCCATACATGGATAGTGTGACACCTTTGAAATAATGACAGACCACAAACTTTTGATTACAATTTTTAGTAGGAAGGGTGTGGGTAGAACCCACCCTACATATAGCAATGGGGTTCAACTGGTTACAGGAGTATAAATTTGGTTTTAATATTCCTTTCTTCGAAAATTAAAATTCTAATTGCCTAACTGGCTTGCCAATAAAAGGCGAGGAAGATTAAATAGGTGAGGATTGGGTAGTAGCTGGTATAGAATTGGTTAATAATGTAGCATTAACCAAAGAAGAGTAGTTGGATCGTATTGGTGTGGATGAGGAATTGATGGAGCTGAAGAAATATTGAGCAATTAGCTGGCCTCATGTACTGGAGAGGGAGGTGTGCTATAAAAGTATATTTTGGTTTTGTCTGAATTGTCAGATAAGGATAGGATTGTTCTTAGAGCACACAAGTTGGAGGTGCCAGCATCTCTTAGATGAAGATTAAATAGAGATATTGCAAAAAGGTCATGGTTGTATGACCTCTGTGACGAGAAGAAATGGGTGTAATTTTT
Source organism: Calotriton arnoldi (assembly GCA_963921515.1). Taxonomy (NCBI): domain Eukaryota; kingdom Metazoa; phylum Chordata; class Amphibia; order Caudata; family Salamandridae; genus Calotriton; species Calotriton arnoldi. The sequence continues at coordinate 2,795,258 of CAWUFW010000382.1, read as the reverse complement.
GGTGGTCTGACATGGATCCAGGTATTGATAGATTTGTCAGAAATCGGATGGCTTGTGTTATAAGTGATAAGGCTTGGGTAGTCAGAGAGCATGAGACATAGCAGGGCCATATTGTTTGGGCAGGGCGTCTGACTGCATTTATGTGGTTAGTTTGCAATTTCATTTGCAAAATCAAACCGTGATTTGCTTACTGTAATATTGTAGCTCTATCCTTCAAACCCCAGGTTCAGGCCACTTCTGCTACCTGTTTCGGGCTTTTAAAATCACTAAGGAAGTCTGAAATATCTACCTCTTGACACCCGAAAAAGGATTGTACATGCGCTAGTAACCTCCAGGTTGGGTTAAGCCAATGTACTCTATTTGGGAGCCCCTTCAAATCTGCTGACGCGGCTTCAGCGTGTACGGAATGCCGGAGCTCGGCTCATCTTGAACATCCCAAAAAGGCTTTCTATTAGGCAGGGTCTTAAACAATTGCTTTGACTACCGGTTAAGGCCAGAATCAAATTTAAAACCCTCATGATCACACAGAGAGCATTCTATCAGAAGGGCCCGAATTACATTCAAGACAAGTTGGAAAAAAAATCTATCTTCTGGGGGCACTCCGCTCATCCAACCATAACTTACTGCGCGTTCCTAAAAATCGGAAAGCCAGATCTGGGGGCAGATCTTTTTCCCTTCTGGACCACTGCCTCTGGAATGCACTACCACTTTACCTTCGTACCATCACCAGTGAAAGTCTGTTCAAGGCTCAGCTAAAGATCGCTCTGTTTAGTGAGATGTGAATTTGTCCTTACTCAAAGCCCCAGGACGCTTCTTATGAAGCAGCAGTTGCACTACACAAATTACTTTTCATTCTTTCATTTCATTCAACGTAGTTGTTTTTTCCCCCCCTCTTTTCATGCCATAAGATTTAGAAGTAGGCTCTATTCTATTCTTGAGACACACAGAACTGATCTCCAGATAAATTAGGGTTTGTGTGTTTAAAAGAAAGCAAAATGTATGAGTGACTTTACCTGATCGTCTTTAGTTTGTGTCTTTCAGAGCCAGCTGAGAAACCATGAGCGAGACCAGCATAGTCTTCAGGATGCCATCTCAGCGGATAGTGAATCGTCACCTGCTTGTAATGATGCAGAGGGAAAAAGTGCTTCTGAAGGTAAAGGTCAACTTTAGAAACCGAGTTGGTACATTGTAAACCCTGCTGCCAATGCTGTGCTCTCATTCATTAGGATGGTTGTTGAGAACCCATTAAAAAATGTTAAATATGGTTTGCGATCTGTAAATACATGGAAGGTCAGCATTACTGTATTGTACTCTGATTCCTGTTGATGCCTCAGAGACGTTTCATTTAACCTTTTCTACTCCTTCCTCCAGTGTTTTTAACCTCCTTGAATGGCTTTATGGTGTCTATACGTCATGAAAGGGTGTCACTAGGATGACCTCCTGATATATATATATAATGAATTCTTTTGGGCCTACACTAACAAAACAAGCACTGGTAAAGCCAATGGGTCTCAGCAATCAGAGAGCTATTGTTGTTGCTAATGTCAATGTCTTTTATCCATGTTGACTAGCAGCACGGCTGCTGTTCAGCATGGCTGAAAGTAATGGAAAAAAGCTCAATGACGCAGCCAGCCCTGGCTGCGTCATAGCACTAATCTTTCATAGCACTACTCTTTAAGCGCCCACATGCCATCACAAATGGAAACAAAGTAAATGAGAGCAACCCTGAAGCTTACCAATAGTAAGCTAATGGGCGGTGTGAAGCCCAATGATTGAAACCAACATGTCTTGAAGGTGTGGAACTGTTGCTTCTTCTCTATTAGAGAAAGTTGGTACAAAACTTTCTTGGTTTTCATGGTGATGTGTTCTTTGAGGCCGAGGTCCTTGTACAGGGCGAATCAGAGTGACTTCTGTTGGTCAAAAATTGGGCTTCAAATCCAACCAGATTCCTGCCATCAAGCAGGTTTAGACTGTTTGTTGCATGTTGTTGGTTGGCATGTGGGAGGAAATTGGATTGGTGGGGTTACACTTAACAAAGGTGTTGGACATCCAGGACTGGGAGAGATGCAGGCTGTGCTTGAAGTGTGGATTGTCTAGAGTCAAGTTGACGTTAATGTAGAGTAGTGTGTTGTCATCACATTGAATATGTTTGGTGCTGTTGTCGGTAAGTTGAGTTCCAAGGGGTTCCATGTAGAAGTTTAAGATGAGGGGGAAATGAGATGGATGTTTGGTAGACTCAGCAGGAGATAAGGAGCTTATAGAGGCGTCTATATGTACAAGTTAGTGTTGATTGGAACATCAGAAGAACCGGTGAATGATGTTGCTAGTGAATTCCATTTGAGATATCCGGGTTGTGGATGAGGATAGGTTAGTCAAGGGTATCCAAAATGCCCTGTAGCAGCAGTAGAGTCAGGAAGCAGGGGGGGGGGGGGGGGGAGAAGAGTCGTATTAATCTGTGTCAGGAAGGCAGCATCCATGATTTGTAAGGGAGCTGGTTACATACTGCTGCATGATCTGAAGCCAGATTGATAGTCCTGCAGGAGTAGACTGATGCTGATGTGATCTTTGAGTTGTGTGTAGATTGCATCATGCAAGTGTGTCGGCAAACTGTCAAAGGACAATAAATGCCCCTTTTATTTCTCAATCCCTATACACCTACCTCGACTTGTCTTCTATCAGCCACTTCTCCAGTCATCATGCTTCTAAAGAAAATGTTTGTACATTCCAAATTCTGCCTACTTGGGTTAATATTTATACCTTTTGGATTTTTAACTGACACGCACACTGATTTTGTAACTAGATGGCCTGATCATATCCGCCTAGGTCTCTAATCCTCTGATTGACTTTCCCAAGAGGCAAGAATGCCGTTGAAAGTGACCTACATCCATTAGAGTCTACGCCAGAAGATCGCCTCTTATTTGGAGGGGAAATTAAAAAACTCATGGATGCTTGAAGTACTCTATTACACTTCTTTACATCTGCTCCAGCTACATAGTAAATTACGCAGTCTTCTATAATGATTGTAACCGAAGGATAACAGAGAGTCCAGCAAGACTGATCAGGACCACCCCACTTCTTCTTTTTGGCGTCTCCTTATCCCTTCAGAGCTGGACGAAGATCCATGAGTCACTTGAAGTCTGTTGTGTTCTGAATGAATTCAGGTCCTCCATCACCGCTCCTTCCACTCTGGATCGCTATCCTCTCCTTCCACCCCTGTCTGTTTTTTCCAGTATTCCTCTAAAAGGTATAGAAGCTGTTCATATTGTAAAACCGGTGCTGGTTTCAAGAATCACATAAAGGATTTAGTACCTTTTCTTTATGGTGAAAAAAATGGCTGGGTATCTTTTGTATCATCCTGGGCTTCCACTGCTTCAGTTGCTTATTTCTGTCCAAATGGCTATTGGGGCATAGTGTGGGATTATGAGCCATAAAAATGCTTTTTTATTTACACCATGCAACCTCAGACATAACTCAAGTCCTAGTCTTAGATGGGGTTAATGAGGGAATTTTACTATCGCCGTATGGTGCTCCTCTTCAGACTGACTTTGTGGCCACTTCTTCACTACTTCACCAAGGTTATGGCAGCAGTAGTGGGCTGCTTCATATACCAGGGTATATACGTATAGCCTGACTGCCAGGTGGTGGTGGTGGGAGAGGGAGGAGAGTTGGCTTGTCCCTTCAGTGAGCCCCAGGCTCCCTTGGCAAAGTGACTTTGAAACCTTTATCTTGAAACTGCCTCCAATTTGCCCCTTGTAAACAATTCAAAATCATGCTTGGTCGTGACCCAGAATGTCTTGATTGGAGTTCTGCTGGACACCCCTCCAAGGGCAACCTCCCTTCCTCCGCTCAGCTACCTTTCTCATAGAGATTGATAGCTCTTTGGAATCAGACTATCACTTTTCATTGTTTTCTCATGGCTACTAAGTTCTGGAAGAAATCACAATGCCTCATATGATTATTTACTATACTATCAAACTCTTAGGTTTTTGATTTTACATTTTGCAACAATGAATTAGTGAAAAAATGTGTAGGTATGTCTGTGTTCGACTTATCAAGGTTACTCAAGACTCCCAGAAATTGGGCCTTTGTTTTTGAAAGCATTGAGGAGGAACAAGTTGCCTTTCATCAAGGCTTCTATAATGCGCATACATCTTGTCAAAGCACTCTATTGCCTTAGAAGTCCAGCCACCAAGAGTAAAAGCTGTTAGTTACCTACATATGAAAAACGTGGGAGCCATGACTCAGTAATTAAGTCAGTCAGGCCATATACGTGTTCACAGTGGCAGCAATACCCCAAGTCTTGTGAACTCTGATCTGCATTTTCCAAATTATACAGATTGTGAAATTTAGTCCAAGTAGTAATTTTACTAGTCAACATCCTGTCAAGATGTTATTGTCATTTCTCTCTGGTAGCAAAACTGTGCCAAAGATCGAAGAAATATCCAGAAATAATATGCTGTGGTTGTTACCAACATCTACAGTGGAGACAATTTGTCCATATGTCTGCCCGCTGTCAAGTTCCTATGCAAGACTGCGTAGGACGCAGGAATGAATGCTTAGTTAGATGATCCTTCAGTTTTAGCACTGACCTTGGACGAGCGCTAGTATCCGATGATTGTTTGGATTGATAGCGTCCTAGTGTGCGTTTCTTGAGAACTAGTTCTGCTAACCTTTGTAAATTGGCTATGTCATCCAGGTAAATGGTGGTTTCATATGTTATTCTATGAAACTCTATTGATTTTAAATGGTGGTATTCTTAAACATGATCAGATTGTTATATTAATGGATTCTGAATTTATTTTTTTAAATTAAATAGTCACTGATCCACAAGTTAACTATATAAATTACCCGTGGGCTACAGAAAATCGCACGTAAAGTTGTCCAGATTTGTAGCACATTTTCAATTAAAAGCCAGCAACCTATGGAAGAAAAGAGGGTCACACAATGATGTATAGTTAATATTTTGACCGGCAGTGTACAGTAAAGGGCACTAATCAGTGTTCTGCCTCTTGTAGCATACATTTATCTTGGTTAATAGGACCGTCATGTATTTAAATATTTAATTGCAATACATGCAAAGTTTCTTGATTCTTAAGGCCATTTTTCTGTTCTCTGTATGCATAGTTTTTCTTGCATGAGCAGTGTTTTTTCTGTGTCGTGGGTACCATTCCAAGGAATTCATTTTTGCCAGCCATAAAAAAGATTTGCTGAGAAATTATAAACATTTGCAGAGCTAAATTTCCATTCGCATCTCACACAGGCAGTGTACAAATGCTGCATGTTATCAGCAAAGCTGTACTAAATAGTAAGTGGTCCAACATACAATGCCTTTCTCTTTTACAGCTCAGTGTGCATCCCAGAAATTCTACAAATGTGATGTGTGTGAGTATACGAGTGTCTCCTACATAGGTGTACGAAATCACAGAAGAATTCATAACTCTGACAAGCCCTACAGGTGAGCATGAAATGTTGTAATTTGAAAATGCAGAAAACTGATTGACTGATAATCAAGGCTCTGGCTTGGTTGTATGTCAGTACCATGTATTCCCTAACCAAGCATGCCTTAACGCGGTCTTAATAACGACCGCGTCTTAACCACGCATGCCTTTACCACTCATGCCTTTACAACGAATTTAGCTGTAATGGCATGATTAGTAAAATCATATGCGTGGTTAAGATTATGCCCTAGCCCCCGCCCTGAGTCCTAAAACCCAGTCACCTGCCCCGAGTTCTACCCCGACCCCAGTCCTAAAATAGCCCAGCCCCCTGCCCTAACTCCTAAAAGCAGACCACAGCCCTAAAAACAAATCCCACCCCAGCCCTAAAAATACCCCAACCCCCCTGTGCCCTGAGCCCTAAACCCGGCCCAAGCCTTGTAAATCTACTCCGAAACCCCTCCCCCCTGCCCTGAGCCCTAAATCCTTGACCCCAGACCAAAAAAACAGCCCAGCCCCCCACCCTGAGCCCTAAAACCGTCCCCCAGCTGTGAAAAACGACTCAGACCCCCTAACCCCTAAAACCCTGACCCCATATTTAAAAACTTCACAGCCCCCCGCCCTGAGCCCTAAAACCGTCACCCCAGCCTTTAAATTGACCCGACCCCCCCTGTTTGCACCCTAAAACCTTAACCCCAGACTTAAACATCCCAGTCCCCCGCCCTGAGCCCTAAAACCGCCCACCTAGCCAAACAAAGTACCCTGACCACCCGCCCTGAGCCCTGAAAAATAAAATAAATAAATCTTTTTCACCAAGCCTTTCCTCATCAGGGCAGGAAGTCTCCTCCGCCCAGTCTGCAACACCTCCGCTCAGAGTCTAGACCGCTAACGTCTAAAAAATGCATATGCATGGTAAAGGCATATCTGTGGTTTAGACGTGCGTAGTCCCGCCTGCGTTGTTCAGCCACGCATTGTTTAGGAATCGTGGTTAAGGCTGTTTCCCCTCTGGCTCAACTACCCTTATGTATGATAGAATGCATAAGCTGAATTTGGAGCTTACTCCCCAAATTGCCTCAGGAATAAATTGCAGAGCACTTGAATGGTAGGCGCAACCTGAAGAATTAAATGACTTCACATTGATAGGTCTTGTCTGAAACAGCTCATGCAAGACTTTTTTTTCTGGGGGCTGAGGGGCTGCCCATTGTTTACTATTAATTGGCTTCATTGTCACTCTAATTTGCTTTCTTTTCATTAGATGGTGTGTGCAGCATTCACTTCCACATCTTGTTTGTCTCTCCTCTGGAGCATTTCCCAAGTACTTGTGTCCTTCCACTGCTCCCTAATTGGCTGCTATTTTTTACTTTTTGTCAAAGCACTGGGCTAGTTTCTCTTGTTTACTCATTGTCCCTGCCCTCCATGTTTCTTCGTTCTCTGTGTTATTTGCCCCCGTCCCACTGTCCTCTTTGCTGCTTGCCCTCTCCCGTTGTCCATGTTGTTGTTTGCCCCCTCCTGCTGTCTGTTACTGCTCTCTTTCCCCCAAGTGCTTTCCATGTTGTTGCTTGCCCACTCCCGCTCTCCTTGTTGTTGCACTCTCTTCTACCCACTCATTCCACCCCACCCGCCGTCTGCGCTGTGGCTTTCCAATCCTCCCTCCCTCCTTGCTGCCTCCTGCCCCCATCCTGAAATAAACAAAAAAAAAACGCTAATGCGTTGGCTGCGTCATACCACTATGTTTCCTGCTATACCTAACGTCTGTGTTGCCCCCCATACATCCTCATGTGTTTCCACCCGCCCTACCGCAGTAAAAAAACAAGCATTTGCAATGCAATAGGTCTTGCATTTACGAAACTCTATTGCATTGCAAATGCTTGTTTGTCAAAGCGCCCATGCAGCGCTTTCACTTTAATGTCCTCGTGCCCCTTGTCTTGGACGAGCCGCATCTAAAGAAATTTGCGTGGCCGACATTAAAGTGAAAGCGTGGCATGGGGCGCTTTTACAAAAAAAAAAAGCATTTGTTTGTTAAGTTGACAAACAAATATTTTTTTGTAAAAGCGCACCATGCTGCGCTTTCACTTTAATGTCGGCCACACCCATTTCTTTAGATGCGGCTCGTGTAAACAAAAGGTGCCTGGCTGATGATAAAGTGAAAGTGCCGTATGGGGTGCTTTAAAAATGTTTTGGACATTTTGATTGTGTGGTTCCAAGGTCTCATGTCTGTGTATGTGATCACTGGTAGATTTGGATTTTCACTATGTATATGTTAATGTGATGTACTATTCCTTATGTTCTATGTTTTCTGGACAGCCATCTAAAAAAAAGAGGAATATGAAAAGATATATATATATATGTATGCTTTGATATATGAAAAATAATATATTTAAAACATAATTGATGGTTGTCGTTAGGTTTCAGATATTATTTTCTTCAAATATTGGTGTTATTTGAGTCAGGAGAAGTTTCCCAGATGTTGAATGGTTTCACTTGTAGGCCCTTCCAGTATTTAATGTTCACCACCCTTGAATGCAACACCACCTGAACACCTGGCTGAACGATGGCAAGAATTTCCTGCTCTGTAAATATGTAATATATATTTGTCCTAGCCTAATCACTGTTAAAATGTAATCCTGAGTGAATTTGCAATTTGTATATATTTATATCTCTAACCACTAGCATATGTAGTAGACCTTTGTACTTACTACCATTCCTATGTGATTTTAGAGTTTATCTGTTTGTATCTCTTCCTTGAGTGACTTTACAACTTGTACATTTGCAATTTTTTCCCTCCTTTCACTCCACTTGTATATATAACTCTAACCACTAGTATATGTAGTAGACTTTTGTACTTACTATCTTTCCTATGTGATTTTAGAGTTTATCTGCTTGTATCTCTTCCTTGAGTGACTTTACAACTTGTACATTTGCAATTTTTCCCACCTTTCACTCCACTTGTACATTTGCAATTTTTTTTTTCCTGTTTATATCTCTTATGTAACTCATGTAATTCAAAGGCCTTATGTAACGCAACTGGTTCTTTTCGGGTAATGTTCGCGCTATATAAAATCGCATTAAATAATTAAATAAATAAATGTTTAATGAATAACATTATTTACAATTCCTTTACCCAACAGAACTGTTTGTAGCTCATAACTGTATACCCAGGTTCTGAGGGACACCGAGTACCCCCATTATATTTAAGGGTTAAAAAATAGAGCATTTAATAAATAAAGGAAGAAGCGCGGCCGCTCTATTCAAAGCGGACCTCGCTGGGAAAAAAAAAAGGTGCGCAGCCGTTGAAGGAAAGCACGTCGTGTCTGGTGTAGGGCAGAATAAATAAAGAAAATCGTTCTCACAGACTAAATAAACATACCGTGTAACCACACAAGTAAAAGGTCCAGTCCTTATGGGAAGTTACAAGTGCAGACAAGGCGTTACTAAGGAGGAACTAACAAGCCTATTAATGAATCGGAAGCAACCATTTAGAAAGGACAGTAACAGGAGCCAATTGAAAAGATGGGCGGAGCCTCAAGTCCATACCCGAGTACAGCATGCCTCGCAGAGCAGTCCATGCGCTGCCCAGGCTCGACCTAAAAAAGCACTATGACGCAGTTAGAACTGACCTGCCCATTGGCCTAAACTGTTCTATATTTCATGCTCTTTGGGTACAGCGCACTAGTGGGTACAATTTCATAACAGAAGCAGGATCATGGCAAAGCCTCTGTGCTCACCTTAAATTTCCATAGTTGAAGTGTGTCCCTAGTAGAGGGGCGCCCCTGCAACTATTTAGCTTGTTCACTTGCTGTGATGGTGAAATTTATGCTAATACAGATCAGTAGCATCTGTGCAAAGGCAGGGTTTCTAGTGTTGAGCAGCAAGGTGAGTACTTATGTATGTGGAATGAGATGTCTGGTGTTCTCTTGCCTTGTCACTCGTCCTCCTTCACTCCCTCGTCTGTGTTGCGTCTTGTCCACACTCACCTGTCCTTCCTCCCTTCCTCGTTTGTGTTGCTTCTTGGCCCCCACCCTCCCTTGTCTGTATTGCTGCTTGCTCCCACTCTCCCTCCATAGCACAAAAAAGCTATACGACAGAAACACCGTCAGCTGCTTCATAGTGCTTTTTCCCCCCACACCCCCTGTTGTCTGTTTCCTTCTCCCCTTGGCCTCTTTCCCACTAGGAATTTTAAAAAAGCGATATTACTCGCCAGCGCTGACGGCGTCATAGCGCTTGTTTTCATCTTTAACTTTCAGCCTTGCTGCACGTCAGTCATGCTGCAGATCAAAATGGCTAAACTTTGACAAAGCCAGTAGCTCTCATGGGTTAGACTTATTGACTTTGCCAATGCTTTTTTTTGGTTGAGGTGAACATGTAAGTGCCTTCCACAAAGTGGTAGTGCTTCGGAATACTTAATTGTTCCGGTGGATCATATAGGGTGCTGCTAGATGCAGAAGTAGACATAGGGAATATATCCCCGCCCCCTTCATGTCCTGGATTCAAATCACTGACCACTTATTATTGACATTAGAAAAATGAATCGCACCCAGAGGGTATTAATGTGTGCCAGATTTGTGAACTTTGAACTTTTGGTTCAGAGAGAGGTCCAGGAGAGACGAGAGATACTTGTATCATCCAAGGGTGCAAATCATGTAGTGAAGGAGTTGAACAATATTACATGGCAGGGTACCTGTGAAATCACTTCACATATATGACGTCTATTTTGATTTTCTTTTTCTATGCAACAGTTTATGTTGGAAAACAAAGTACTGCATATGGGGACCTGCGCTACTCGCCCGCTTCAGATATCCAAGTGTACCTTTGGATATGAGTGTCATGTGCAGAACTATCCGAATAACGTTTTCTATCTCAGCATGCTCGAGATGGGTCTCACCAATCTATTTTTCTTCAGGTGTCGAATATGCGACTTTGCCACCACAAACATGAACAGCTTGAAGTGTCACATGAAACGCCATCCGCAGGAGCACCAGGCAGTGCAGCTCATGGAGCAGTACAAGTATGTAAGAGTTAATATTTATCCAAGCACTGAATCTTACTCTTATTACCGTTTGCCTTTCGGTTGGCTTGCATTTGCATTTCCAGAAAAACATTGGTAAATGCCTTCAAGAAATGTGCGCTAGCGCTTCAGCATATTTGTACTTCTTTTACCTTGCAGGGGGGATGGGTGCATGGTCTAACCCCAGTGTAATGTCTGCTAGAAGGTTAATTTCATATCATTTTTTGTGCATGTTTTTTCTGTACTTTTATTTTATACCATTCAAATTGGTAATGTAAGCAAGCTCCCGGTTTTATTTTTATTTCTGTGTAGTATTTAGTTTTTATGATTCCTTTTCTGACCTCTTTCAACAACTTGTTAACGTTTGACACACAATTAACAGAATAAGAGGTTATTGGCATTACTGAGAAACCTGAACAAAGAACGTTGTTGCAAGAAAAAAGAATTGAGTTGGGATGAAAAAAATAAAGCCAAATATTTAAAAAAGATCGCTAGAAAGTTAGTGGATTTTGGACTTTTACTGATATGGTGAGTGCTATCAGGTTTTTCTAAAAGTTGCAAGACATATTTTAACATGTAGGAATAAAGACACGCAGATAGGGAATAAAAATACCCATCTCAACAGATCTCTCCACTTATCTCTTCCTTCAGCTATGCCAGCTCAGGACCACAACCATACACTAAATCTGAGATTTAATGTGGTAGGTGGAGGTCTTATTTTTCCCTTAATATGCAAGTGTGGCCCAAACTTCTATAGCTCTTGAATTAACAAGGCAGGCAAAGGCTCTTCTCTCCCAGAGCAACCCAAACCTGCAGTCTCCACTATATTCAATCAACACACTGTGCTGGCTGGAGCCAGCATTCACAGGGGTTGAATTAGGAGTTGTCCAGAACAGGAAATAACACCTATTGGCTACTGTTGTTTTAGCAAAGACACCTGGCTGGAGGTGAGGGCACAGTTAATATGCTAGGGAGGGATAGAGTGGGACTAGTTAACTTGTGGAGACCTATATAAAATGTTTTTACAAGGCTCACAGGTCACAGAAGAGTTGGGCTAAGATTAAGCAAATTAAGAACTTCCAATTTGGTGCGATGGGGCTGTCCTAGTCGAAATAATGGAAGCAGGGTAAATCTTCTTTCACTACATTTTGTATTTTTTCCTGCATTGGAATTCACTGCTAATATTTAATGTGGAAATTCTTAATGGTCAGGAGGGTGCCTCATTATGTAAACTAGAAAGGGCAAGGGTCTCTGGATCCACAAAAAGGCATTGGGCACGCATGAAGGGGTGAGGACAGGTAACTCAAGGCAAGCACATTTTCTCTTGTACGATTTAGGTAGCATCCAGCAAACGTTTGCCTCTTACCCTCGCATATGCAGGGTGCCACTGTAACTGGGAACTGAGCTATTACCTATCCCGACTGTCTGTCTGCCTTTGAGAGTCCGAGAGGGGCTTGGGGTTGAACCCCTGCTCAAATTACGGCTTCCTTCAGCCTAGCTAGATTAGATGGAATCTGTGCATTTCAGAGTTTATGTAGGTACTGCTCAGCGTACCATCCTAGATTGCTCTTCCACATCCTTCCTCATTATTGGGGTTCATTTATTCCGCAGTAGACAGTATTAAATGCATTTTTTAAAAATGGTGCATGGCTACTGCTTTTCCTACCAATCCCCATGCTTGGACTTTTGGCATCCTTTTACTTATTCGAGAACATTTCTGACTGACGCATGTCGCTGCATGGATTACTGGGCCTTTTCTTGGTTTCCCTCCCTTTTTTGGCGTATGGGCACACACAATATCCCACTGCCCCTGTGGTTAGTTCTTATTATAAATATAAATTGCATATCTGTTTCATATACGTCCACCCATCACACCACCAGGTTCTGCGCCCCATAATGTGATGACCACAACTTGATGGTCATCACTCACGACATGACAACACTTCCAATATAAGCTGAAAACCAAAACACCCTCCCAAACACGCCCTACGTGGTGTAGCTTGCTATATGCACGTTGTAGCACTGCAGTGCCCCAGATAGGGTAGTATGCGCCACACACGTGCTACAATACAACACGCAACTAATTCATTATTTAGCATTGCACATTTGACAGCCTTCTGTCAGGACATTGAGTCCTTTTTTTCCCTCTTGTACCTAGTTCATTGTAGTATTATGGATATAACCTTGCTGTTTACATGTACTGTACTTTCTCCGCAATCATACTCGGGTTTTTCTTAATTAAGTGAGATCCGCAGTCTTCTTAAAGGCACCTGTGCTTCTTTGTTTCCTAAAGCCACCAGAAATTAACATATCGAGTAATTTATATTTGTCTACCATTGGTAATTATTCTGGACCTACTGCACAGAACTATTGAGCCTTCTTAAGGGTGGTGCATTGTAAAGAATTATTGAATGTTCATCCGCTGCCTCCGTTGTAACTGCTCAGTATCAAGTTGAAGTCAAAAGGGTGATTACGAATATTTGTGAGCCTTTCCCTCTGATCATTGCAGACCCTCACCCTAAAACACTGTCCGATGACCATGGTCAACTCAGTTTTATTTTAGATTTAAAGGTTGTACTTCTATGACCTCGTGGCTCTTCGGAATTGATGGAGTCATCGAGTTGTAGAGTGGAGCACCATAACATGCCTAGTTTGGTCACCGGAAACTTGCACCACAGGGCTCCTTTGTGCCTACCAGCTCAAACACCTCAGTGATTTCTTTCCCACTTGCCACGATAACACATGACTTCATAGCTTCGAGTTCTCTGTTTGATATTCTGTCCCTTATTGTAACAATGTCCCTGCCTCTTCTGTCTCTGCCATTGACTGAATTTAAACAGTGCCATTTTCGGCTGACCCGCTGGTTTTGTGCTTGCAGTACCTGCCTTCTTGGTCGTATTATTCACTCTGATGCTCTCTTACAGGGTAGTTTTCAACCGGTTTCATTTATGCCATTCCAATTTTGAAGCACTGTGGATTAGCCAGGAATTTGTATCAACAAAACCTAACACTCCCAAGTGGACTGAGGCGATGGGTTGCCCATTTTAACAGACCCTGTGACAGAGGGACTGGTTCCCAGTCATTGTTTTTCTTTTGTAAAGGGTACTGTTGGACCACACCATGGCTGGTACATGTCCCATATTTGAAATGCAAGAGGTGCCTAAAGCATTAAGGGGTGCTTTTAGGTGCCCTTGGAACTATTAGTCACTACTCCATGTACTTGAGGTTTCCCTGCGACCTAACTCAACCAGATTTGGTACCGAGATGCCTTTCCGCCAGAAGAGGATGTTTGAGATTCTCCCTTATGCATCCCTAACTTAAGCTAGTTGGCTGTCGGCTGCAGGCCTCAGCAACTAGGAGTCTAACCAACTCTATATTTTCAACACATGATGAATATCGCTGCCACCAGAGAGCACAATCCTTCCGAGAGGCTCATCCTCACCCCCAGATGATCAAGAGGCATGATCTGTGCATTATGTAGTAAAATAAGTAAGTTTTGGAAAATTTGGAGGATGGCAAGTCCCCTAAACTGTATACAGGTAGAAAGAAGTATTTTCTATGAATGCCCCCTGAAATGAAATTCTTCAAGACAGTGGCATCTGGTCTGTGCTGGAGAGGTTACACAGGGTTTCGGTTTGTTACCTACGTTTGTTTAATCACACCTGATTAATCTCAGAATGAATAATCATGTGATCCTATTTTTTTCTCATTCATTTCGTGTTTTTAATTTTGGGCAATTAGATGTAATTCTTGTGGTTTTTTTTTTTAACTGGTGGAAGACCCCTAAATTCCCTATCTTAATTTTTTTTATTTTATGAATGTAAATTCATTTTTTTTTTAAATATCTTTTTTTAATTATCAGGCAGAAACCCATCCCTTTTAGAATTCCTTTAGCCCTCCAGCTGTTACTGTTTTTAAGTTCCACTCATTCTTCTGCTTAGATTGGAGTGATGCTATCCAGATCATTGGTCATAGCCTGACTAAATTAAGATTCCTGTAGTGTAGTATGCACAAGCCTAGTCAAATGAATTGACCCGGTGCAGCACATAGAAAATGCAATAAGATAGGCCCTCAGTTTAGAAAAAACAGGAGCTCAACAAGCCACCGTTAACTGCTCCACTCATTACCTATGGAAGCCAGAATCACATATTGACTTGTGCGTGGCAGCAGAAAGTGGCTCCTAAGAATTCATGGAGTCTTCTATTCTGTTAATATCACACCAAGAAAATAGTGATGCTGCTGGGTGCAATAGTCACCAGGTTTAATGTTACTCCATTATTGCAAGTTCTGCCCCTAGGAGGGGGGATAGCTCAGTAATACTGCATCTTGTCCCATATTCCGATGTGTGAAAAACGTTAAAAGCTGTGTTTTCTTGTGGTGTATTAATGTCGACATGCTGCGCAAACTGTTTGCTCCCAAATCAGAATTCCAGCAGGACTCTTAGCGAACTCTAAAGTGTTATGAAAAGCTGGCAGAGTAACGATGATCGTCAGACTCTCCATCGGGACACTGAGGAGTAGCTGTGCACAGTACAAGTATCTTTTCATTAATTCTTTTCGTTCATTCATATTTCCTGCTGTACTCCAGTAGCATGAACAGTATGCACCAATTTACCCAAGTTCCTTTCCACATGCCTCTTAACTTACTGCCTTGAACCTCAACACTGGCACAGACCTGTAGCATCTCATCCCTTGTTTGACATCTTAGACAAGCACTTTTAATAGGTTTGCTGCAAGAACTTGTATAAACGTTGCACAGAACGTGTAATAGAGGAGATGGTAGGAGGAACACTGTCAGAATTTCACTGTGGAGGTGTTAAATCTTCCAGCACTAATTGGATTGTGAACAGGGACTTAATTGCTAATAGTTACAGGGCCCTCCACTTGAAGTGAGGAACCATGATACATTCTTTCTAACTTTAAGCATGATTACAAGGATGCAGTGATTGAGGAGTCTAAACATCAGGCAAGAACAGGTAGGCTGCCATGATCTTTAGTCTGCAAGACACCTATGATGCAGATTTACTTTAGAGGCTGGGACTACCATTAGACCGACTGGGGAGTTTTTCAGATGATTCAGCATTTTAAAAGGTACTGTTGTTCACTTTACAAGCGTAGTCAGAAAATGCAGGCTAAAGATGCAATAGTGCCAATTGTAGTTTCCTGCAGAAACGACAACTTTCCTGGGTAGAAGAGCATCAACTGTGCAAGGGCCAACCTGTTTATGAATGAGATGCTGACCGCATCTTCCGTGACATCCCACTCACATGGATAATAGTTACAGGCTGCTCTCCAGTTCACACACATCATAGACCTCTCCCATTCATGTGAAAACACAGAATGCTTCTTTGAAGTCCTTGATACCATACTGGAGGAACAACATACTTTGCCCTTCTCGTTATCCTTGGCAACTTGAATCTAAACCTGAAGGATCACACAAAACTAGTCTTGTATTGGCTCTTTTCTGACCCCACCCTCATAAATACTCCGCCATCCCCCATTCTGTCACATCGCAGTCTATTTAACTCATATTGGGCACTAATTTTATCATCTGCATGACCCTTCAGTTCCTCCACACCTCCTCCATCCACCTCCAGATGAAAAATACACCCTGACTCTATCTGAGCTCATTCACTTTAGCTCATAATGACTTCTTCGCTCCGCTTCACTGTCTTCATCAATCTCATAAACGCATTGAGATTATCCTTTGATGCACATTTCTCACTCCTATCCTTTATCCCCTTAAACACCCTGAATTCAGCCTTGGATATCTCCTGACGCCTGATCCATGGAACCCAGTGTGTGCTCTTGGCTAAGCCCCAGGAAGCTAACAAACAAGTGTTTCTAGACCACTCTTGAAAAAGCCCAGACTAGTTGCTTTAAGAACCTCTCTTCAGCCAAACACAAAATACCCAGCACAAAAGCTACTATCACTGCTCTCTGCATTTCACACCACTGTAAACCTGTTCATTCTCAAAGCCCAAAACAGTTTGTTCGAGGCATATGAGCTGCAGATCGTACACTGTGCATGAGATCGCCATCTGGTGTTGGGCTCGGATGCTTGCACTTTGTTGTTGTCTTGGAAGAGTCTTTTGTAGTCACGAGATAGGTGACTCCTCCTTTGGACGATAGTGCGCATGGGCATCGACTCCATGGTTAGATTGTTTTTTTCCGCCATCGGGTTCGGATGTACCTTGCTGCGCTCCGGATCCACATCGATCGGTTCCCCTCTCGACGCGCAGAAGAACCTCCTACCGTTCGACGGTATTGTTTTCGATCGCGATCCCCTCATCGCGTCTCCACTCCAACACTGTTTCGAGTCCGGTCGCCGACGTTGGTCCGTTGGGCGTGTCGGCGCCATCATCCAGCATATGGAAAGGACTCCATTTAAAAAATGCAGGTGTGGGGCTAAATTCCCACACACAGATCTCCACGAGATCTGTAATCTTTGCCTCTCTCCAGAACACGAGAGCCAACACTGCCAAGCCTGTGACTCCTTTCGGTCCAAAAGACCATCCGTGATCGCCGGGCCCGACGACACGAAATGTCCAGGTCAGCCGCTCCCGCACCGGACGACATCTTTGACACAGGCTCCGACAACCCGGACACCGGAGATTTACAAATCGACACCTCCGGAGCCGAAGACTCAGGGTCCGACGACCAACTCATCACACCACACCAACGTACTGTGAGTACTGACGTCGATGCCCCTGCCCCCAAGAAACAAAAGGCTTCGGTCACACCTTCGCCTTCGGGCCTAGGTCTGCACCATCACAAAGCTTCAGGAGCCCCGCCTTCCGGCTCGACTCCCAAGCACCTAAAGCCTTCTGGCAGCTCGGGACCGAGCCAGCCACGTCCCGGAGCCGAAAAACACTCATCGGCACCGAAACACAAGACTAAGGTCTCGGCACCAACAGACCCTTCGGCGCCAAAGTCCAAGGTCCCAGACACCTCGACACCGAAGCATACCAAACCTTCGGAGTCGACAAAAAACCCTCGGTGTCGAAAACTTCACCAAAGGACACCAAACAACCTCGCAAGCCCAAACAACACTCTGAGCCGAAATCTTCGATGCCGACCAAACACGCCAGCTCAGAAGAACTCTTGGTTCCCATCGACCCAAAGCAGAAAACTCTGCACATTGACCCTATTACCGGACAGGTACAATCAGTAATACCTCACAAGAGGAAGATACAGGAACCAACCACACCTGAGCCACCTCATAAGAAGAAAGACTCTTCCACATCACCTATAAGGTCTTTCTCTCCACCTCCACAACACCTCAGCCCTCTACACTCCCCGCCTCACTCTCCTCCACCTTGTTTTTCACCACAAGGGGATACAGACAGGGAGGATCATGATGATGACATGCAGTCACCTCACAACACCTACACTGATGACGACCTTCACAGTATCCCACCACAAGACCCCTGGGACAGTTATGACCTCCCAGATATACCTGTCCCTGAACCATACCCATCAAAAGCCTCACCTCCAGATGATGCTATAGGGTTTTCACAGGTGATAAACAGGGCAGCACAATACCATGGTGTCAAGTTACACTCAGACCCCTGGAAGAAGACTTTTTACTAGAAACTTTTAGCCAGCCTCAAAAGTCTACCCATACTCTACCTATGCTTAAAGGCATTATTAAACATGCCCCTGAGGTCTTCAGAGACCCAGTTAGGGCTAGGGTTCTTAACCCAAGGATCGAGAAAAATATAAACCTGCCCCTTCTGACCCAGCTTATATTAAAGGCCAACTCCCTCTAGACTCATTAGTAGTTGCTAATGCACGGAAAAGGGCAAACTCCCAGACTACTGGTGAGACACCACCACCAGACAAGGAGTCCAAATTACTCGACGCATCGGGAAAAAGAGTTGCGTCTCAAGCAGCAAACATGTGGCGCATCGCCAATTCCCAAGCCTTACTGGCGAGATATGACAGAGCCCATTACGACGAGCTTGAAAAGCTCATTGAGCACCTTCCACATCAGTATAAGACCAAGGCCAATGATCTAATACAAGAAGGCAAGATTGTCACAAACACCTCAATAAAGTGCGCCCTTGACGCAGCAGATACAGCAGCACGCACAATAAACTCAAGCGTTTTGCTGCGCAGACACGCATGGCTACGAATATCTGGCTTCAAGCAGGAGGTACAATCTACCATCCTCAATCAACCCTTAGACCAGGAACACCTGTTTGGGCCTAATGTGGACACTTCTCTAGAAAAAATGAAGAAGGACACAGACACAGCCAAAGCTATGGGAGCTCTACAAGCCACACCTAGCAGAGGTTCCTTTCGTCGCTCCTTATATAGAGGCGGCTCCAAAACTACAGCCACAGACACCACCTCTGCTAACTACAAAAACACCACTCAAACCTCCTCTAATAGAGGTTACTCCAGAGGTAATTACAGAGGTAATAACAACAGGGGTAGAGGACGCGGGTTTAACACACGCACCTCCCCTACCACCAAACAGTGACTTCCCTCCGTTTCCCCCGATCATTCCACTCCCGTCGGGGGAAGACTGTCAAAGTTCCTACCTGCGTGGAATTCCATCACCACCAACAGGTGGGTAATACAAATTATCCAGTATGGTTACTGCCTCGAACTCACTTCTACTCCCCCAACATACCACCCAGACAGCGTCCCATGTCCACGGAACATCTAACGCTCCTCAATCAAGAGGTTCTCTCTATGCTCCAAAAGCACGCAATAGAACCAGTCCCTCTACGACATCAGGGCACAGGGGTTTACTCACTATACTTTCTAATCCCCAAAAAGGACGGTTCCCTCAGGCCCATACTGGACCTCACCCCTCAACTATTACATTCACTCAGATCATTTTCACATGATCACTCTTCAACAAATACTTCCACTACTCCAACAAGGCGACTTCCTTGCCACACTAGATCTCAAGGACGCCTATTTCCATATTCCCATTCACCCTGCGCACAGGAAATACCTAAGGTTCATAGTGGACGGACAACATTATCAGTTCAAAGTCCTCCCATTCGGGGTGGCAACAGCACCAAGGGTTTTCACCAAGTGCCTAGCAGTAGTAGCTGCGCACTTACGAAGACAACACATTCACGTGTTTCCGTATCTAGACGACTGGCTAATAAAAGCCAAGTCACACAACCAATGTGTACAGCACACACTCCAAACAGTTCGGCTACTACACAATTTGGGGTTCACAATAAACCATACCAAATCGCATCTCCATCCCTCCTACATACATCAGTACCTAGGAGCCACAATCGATACCTCCAGGGCCCTTGCATACCCCAATCCTTCCAGGATAACAAGTATGCAAGCCCTCATCAACAAATTCCTACCTCAACACTACCTTCCAGCTCGAGTGTTTATGCAACTCGTAGGAATGATGGCCTCGTGCATCTTTATTGTCCCTCACGCACGACTTCAAATGCGGCCCCTGCAAGAATGCTTAGCACGTCAGTGGAACCAAGCTCAGGGCCAGCTTACAGATCTGGTGTTGGTAGACAGCCGCACTCATCGCTCTCTGCAATGGTGGAACATACAAAACATTTCCAAAGGGCGGCCGTTCCTAGAGCCAGTTCCACAAATAGTGCTCACAACAGACGCATCTCTCACCGGGTGGGGAGCTCACCTCCTTACCCACACAACGCAGGGCAGCTGGACCAAGTCACAAAAACTGCTCCACATCAACCACCTAGAATTATTAGCAATATTTCTAGCGCTAAAGTCATTCCAACCGCATCTTACTCACAAGACTGTCTTAGTCAAAACAGACAACATGACAGCAATGTACTATGTACAAAAACAGGGGGGACACACTCTCTACAGCTGTCTCGCCTGGCGCAAGCCATATGGAGATGGGCCATTCCTCAAAACATTTACCTCCTTGCAGAACACCTTCCAGGAGTTCACAATCACATTGCGGATCTGTTAAGTCGACAGACACAACAGATTCACGAATGGGAACTGCATCCGCAAGTTCTACAACCTTTTTTCCAAATGTGGGGCCATCCACAAATAGACCTGTTCGCCACACAACAAAACACAAAATGCCCAACCTTCGCCGCCAGGTTCCCACACCCGTCGTCCAAGGGCAATGCAATATGGATGAACTGGTCAGGCAGATTTGCATACGCTTTTCCGCCTCTCCCACTCATTCCCCTAGTAGTACGCAAACTCAGACAACAGTCTCTAACAATGATCCTAGTTGCTCCCACATGGGCAAGACAACCATGGTTCACAACACTTCTCGAACTCTCAGTAGTTCCACACCACAAACTGCACCTCTCTCCACACCTCTTAACTCAGAACCATGGAGAGATCAGACACCCCGATCCAGGTCAACTGAATCTGGCAATATGGCTCCTGAAGTCCTAGAGTTCGGTTACCTTAACCTTCCACCTGAGTGTATGCAGGTCATTAAAGAAGCCAGACGTCCCACTACCAGGGCTTGTTATGCAGCAAAATGGAAAAGGTTTGCTATTTATTGCAATAACAACAATATCAACCCACTAGATGCCTCCATACAAAACATTATCTGTTACTTGCTGCATCTGCAAACATGTAACCTAGCATACTCATCCATAAGATTACATCTTGCCGCTCTAGCCGCATACTTACAAAACAGACAGCATTTGTCACTGTTTCGAGTACCTGCAATTAAAGCCTTTATGGAAGGCCTTAAAAGAATCATTCCCCCTAGATTGCCACCCTCTCCAGCATGGAATCTAAATATTGTCCTCACCAGGCTCATGGGTCCCCCATTTGAACCTCTGCACAAATGTGAGTTACAATTTCTTACATGGAAAGTAGCCTTCCTAATTGCAATAACCTCTCTCAGAAGAGTGAGTGAGATTCAGGCTTTAACCATACAAGAACCTTTTTTACAAATCCATCGTAATAAAGTAGTTCTCAGACCAAACCCCAAATTCCTACCTAAAGTAATTTCTGCTTTTCACCTTAACCAATCAATAGAGTTACCCGTCTTTTTCCAAGACCCAGACTCTGTAGCAGAAAGAGCTCTACACACACTAGATGTCAGAAGAGCCCTACTTTACTACATTGACAGGACCAAACCTTTCAGAAAGACAAAACAATTATTTGTAGCTTTCTCCCCACCACATAAAGGTAATCCCATCTCAAAGGCTGGCATTGCTAGATGGATAGTCAAATGCATTCAAATTTGCTACCAAAAGGCTAAACGCACCTTAATAATTCCCCCTAGGGCACATTCCACACGTAAACTAGGGGCTTCTATGGCATTTTTAGGGAACATCCCCTAAATGACATATGTAAGGCAGCAACATGGTCTACGCCACATACCTTTACCAAACACTACTGTGTTGATGTACACGCAAAGCAGCAAGCTGCTGTGGGCCAAGCTGTTCTTAAAACACTTTTTCAGACTACTGCAACTGATACAGGTGACCACCGCTAGGGGAGACACTGCTATACAGTCTATGCACAGTGTACGATCTGCAGCTCATATGCCTCGAACGGTAAATGCTACTTACCAGTATGCATCTGTTCTTGGCATGTAGAGCTGCAGAGTCGTACACGCCCACCCACCTCCCCGGAACCTGTATCCGTTCCAGTATAATCTTAATTAGATATATTCACATGGACATCTTTTTCTTCTTACTGACTCCATCTTTTCCCATCATGGCGAAAAACAATCTAACCATGGAGTCGATGCCCATGCGCACTATCGTCCAAAGGAGGAGTCACCTATCTCGTGACTACAAAAGACTCTTCCAAGACAACAACAAAGTGCAAGCATCCGAGCCCAACACCAGATGGCGATCTCATGCACAGTGTACGACTCTGCAGCTCTACATGCCAAGAACAGATGCATACTGGTAAGTAGCATTTACCTTTCCTTTCAAATCATCCATGTTGGGACTACATTTTTCATAATGCTTATAGTGCACCAAACTGCTTCCCCTCACCCGGGCCTACATTTCTTCCTTCCCATCCATCTCCCTCGTAATCCCCTAGTTAGTACAGGAGGGCAAGTAAGAGGTAACAGATGAGCTAACTAGGAGATGTTGAGTAAGGGGAATGAGAAGGAAGAAATTTAAACTTTTAGTGGGGCAAAGGGAAGTGATTTGGTGTGCTTTAAACATGAAAAATGCTCCTAAATTGTGAATTTTTGGGCATGCTCCTTTCTCCTGACTCTGACAACTTTTCACTTTTGATTGTAGCGTGCCCTCATAAACACATTGAGATCAGCCTTAGATGCACATTTCTCACTCAAATCCTTTACCCCCTCAAACACCCTGGATTCAGCCTTGGATATCTCCTGACGCCTTATCCATGGAACCCAGTATGTGCTCTTGGCAAAGGCCCTAGAAGCTGAATGTCCCATATTTAGCAGGCTCACCCACAATCTGTTTTCTAATAGCCTTCAGCTCTGTTCTCTCCTCTGATATATCTTTCACTTGCATTTCCAGCTTCATCACCATAGCTAGACTGTCTTCTCTTTTCAACCACCTTTGAAATCTGCTGCAATTAATACTGTGAAAATCTGACCCTTATCAACATACATGCCTCTCGCTTGTTGTATGGAATGCTCTTGAGTGATTTATCTTCTTTGTCTGCAGCTGCTTGTTCTAGGATTCCTGATACTCTGATCAGTCCACGTATAGTTCCCTCCACCAAGCCACATGGTAATAGCTGTTCAACCAAAAAGGTTTTCTCCTCCTTGCTTTCATAACTGCAGCAGTACTCCTACATGTACTTGTCATGCACAAAAGGGATTACTGTAATTGCTCGCTAATGGGTCTCCAGAATTATGCCTTCTCTCCCATTGGCAAAGCAATCCAATCATTTGGAACACAAGTACTGTTCACCTTCCTGTGTCAAGAGCCCGCCTCCTTTTTACTGGATAAAGGTTGGGCAGCTAACCTCAATTTAAGCTCATTACCCTGGTCTTCAGAGCGGACTGGCTTGCTGACATACCTCACTGCTACATACTGTTGCCTCAACCAACTAGATCTCTATGACCCACCAACTGTCATGGTACATCACTACCCCACAATCCGAGCCAACATGTGTGTGGCCCTTTGGGCCACACACATGGCCCAAAGGACGTCTCCCTGACCCTTCAGCTCACCTTCTACAAATGCACACGTGTGTTTGTAAGAATTCTGGTCTGTCTTCACAAGTCATCGTCTCATAAAGGGGAGTATATGGCCACACCTCAGTTTCGCGAGTTGCTCAGTCTACCATACAGATTACTGTACTATATACCAATATTTGTTCATTTGTACAGCATTCAAGTTCGAAATGCTACGACTGCCAAGTAAATAAACATGACCTTTGTTGAAATTCTATGTTATTGGGCAGGAATTGCTGGGATCTTGTTGTTTTAAATTGTCTCTCAAACACTGGCATGTTCTAACCTTCTCCAAAGTGACATATCAACTTTTTATGTTTTGTAGATGCTCCCTGTGTGGGTATGTATGTAGTCACCCTCCATCATTGAAATCTCATATGTGGAAACATGCAAGTGACCAAAATTACAATTATGAACAAGTGAACAAAGCCATCAATGACGCTATATCCCAGAGCAGCAGGTGTGTCAACTTTGAATGTGGTCATTGGTCTTGTAATCTTAGAAATGTCATCTGTTCAAATGTTAGTATTTAATTGAGAACTTTTGAACCTGCTTATTGTTTGATACTTATTTATATATTTTTATATTAAAGGGTTCAAGAGGAAACCCAAAGTAGTGTGCAAGATGGTGCCGATGATACGTCAGAATCTTTCTTTCAAACCCCAGAGAACTTGATGTCGCTATCAGAGTTGGCAAGCCAGACTAGAAATGAGATGGTTATTTCAGAGGAAGTCCAAAAACGAGGCGTTTTAAGGAATGCAGTGTACAGTTCAGAAAACAGTTTAACACAGCCACGGCCGAGTATGGAATACTGTGTCCTCCTGTTCTGCTGCTGTATATGTGGTTTTGAATCTACAAGTAAAGAACTTCTTATGGATCACATGAAAGAACACGAGGGGGAAATAATCAACATTATTTTAAGTAAGGATCAAAATGCTGCTCAAAGTACAATCTAGTAAATACAGTTGGCAAAACATTTTCAGTCCTTCGAGATGCACGTTCAAATCTTTGTGGGAAAGAGTGGACACAATTAGTGGAGACCTTGAAAAAGATGCTGGTTCACTATTGGAACACACATAACCAAATATTGAGTGGTTTAGGGAAGTGTGACATAGCTTAGTTTTCCCTACGTGCCAGACAACAGAATGTTTACTAGTGATTAGTGATTTTGAAAAAATGTGTTTCTCTGAGCAACGTCTGACTCTAATTATCACTTAGACCTCAACGGTTCCAGTTGGAACTCCATAGAAATGGCTCCTAGACCTTCCTCTTCTACTTCAATCTAATCCAGGGCTTTTTTTATGTCCTTGTGAGTTGACAAATTGGTGGTGAACCAGTTCCAATGACTTCCATGTCCTCCCTTTGTTCACTCGCCATTGATGGTTACTTGGATGCCCTGGCACTTGCCCATTGCCATAATGGATGATTGAACCCATGCTGGAGAGAGCACTTCCCCATAAATGGCAAGATCCTTCAAGCACTAAGGAGTCCCAGTGAGCATTACTGAGAGCAAGTGAAAGTGAGTGGTTAACATAGCAGTCTAAAGCAGTGGGTCACTGGCAGTTTGTAAAGTAAGAGTCATGTTAGAGGGTGTGTGCAATTGTGGTTTCTTATTGTTATTTTTACTGCAAGTTCAACTTTTTAAGTAGCAGTTAATAATGTTTGTTACAGTTGATAGTTTCATTCTATTTTTTAGTAGCAAATGTACCATATTTTATTTTGTGCAGTAATTTATATATGTTTTTAGTTTACGGCTTAATTTTGGTTTTGATATTGCATTGTACAGGCAGATGTATAAAGGGCACTCACAACCTTTGGGCATAATATGACTTTAAAGAAAAATAACCTGTCCGTACAAGTGATTTCTTACTTCCCTCGTGTTTTTTTCTTCTCTAAGCATCTAATACACACCAGTCACTGATCTTTGAGGAAACTACAGTGCGGCTACTCTGCCAAAGAAAATCTCAAATATCTAGCAAAGTACTACAAATTGAACCTTACCCCTTTGCATTTCAAATGCTTATCCAGAAAAATAAGGATTTTATGTGTGAATGTTGCCATGATATTTCCATCTTTATTATCGTAATTTAAAGCACAGCAAAAGTCTTCAAGATGTATTTCTTGTGGGAAATTGATATTTGCTCAACCCAGAAGCAGCTTAGCCCTTTGACTGGTTTTAATACTGCTTCAAAAAGGCTCAAGTATTAATCAACCTGAGTGAACCAAGTGGTGGCTGATTCTACAACTTATGCTCATATTACCAGAATTTCTACAGTACCTTTAATTTGAGCAGTTAAATAATTGATTAAGCTATACACAATATGGTGGATCAGTAATTGAGTGGTGTTGCCTCCATGCATCTAAACTTTGAAGGAGCATTGGGCCTGACTATCCTCCTTATCCCTGTTAATTATGTGGAGTGGAAAAGAGAGAGAGAGCTGTAAGCAGGATCAGCATATAGACATACACACATCTCCTTTATTTCCCAATTGATTTTGAAAGCTTTGGAATTTGCCAAAATCAAACTTTCCCACAGAGACCAGTCCTAAATGTCTCCGTCTTTTATATGGGTGAAGATCATGGCTCCTTAGACCATATCTCTGTTCAGCTGATCAGGAAAGCCCGCAAGCCTTTCTGCACTTTCCTCTATTTCATAATTTTATTTCAAAGTTTAGGAGAAACTATAGAAGTTTCTTCATTCTGATGACACCAACTTGGTCGTGCCAGCTTTGATTGACAAATTCTATATGTATACCTAAGGACACATCCTAGACTGCCCTCATTTTAAATGGTTTGTCTCATGAAGCGGGGTATTGGATTCTAAACCATTTGTTGTTTTTGGTGATCCTAGTCATACTGCCTTCAGGTCTCAGTACAAGAGCCAGTGGCTCTGTTATACCTAAATAATAACTGTGCCCCTCTCTTTAAGTGTTAGAGATTCTCATAAATGACATTTGCAAAATCTTTTTCTCTGTAATCCTGGCCTTTTAAGCTCCCACTTTTTATTTTAGATTTCCTTTTTTTTGTCAGAAAAGCCTAGGCTCCATTTACATGTTTCCTCTACTCTGGAAACTCTATTTTGAGGTGATTTTGTGTTTTTACCCATAATAATATATACGCCATGATTTCACGTGATCAATGAGCCTTAAACCCATTCCGCTTCATATCTTGAAATGACCCTTCATGGAGACATAGGCTCTGTGTTAACCCCTGTTCTTTCCAGATTTTCTCTCAAATGTAAACCAAAATAAGTGGATCATTTTGTTGTGGTACAAGTGGGCTATGGGGACAGGTTCATAATACTTCACACCAGCATAGAAGTATAGGCCCTTCATAGCACTGCTGTTACAGAGTCTTCATGTTCTGTCTCAGTCGCTCAAAGGATTAGAAGGTTTTTCTTTTTTCTTTTTTAATTCCTTAAATTAACTATGGGAATGTTTCAATCAAGCAAGCAAATAAGGCTTTGGTTGCATCCTAAATAGCTTTTTATATATGCTGCTGTTCTGAAATTCAAGGAGTTTTCTGTCCAGAGAATATTCATACTTATTCTGTCTGAACTACAATTTATTCACATAGTTGTTCATTCTTCTAGAGAATTTCAGCAAAGCGTCCAGTTTTCCTTCCCAGAGTACATAGTTGATGCCTCGCATGCATCTCTGTATCTCCGTTTGATCATTTGCTTCCAGTGGGAAAGTCAGGGGTAAGAGTGAGGAAACTATGTCTTAATTATGGCACCAGTAGTTGATGTGCTTAGGCTCTTCTAGCTCGCATAATTGGTTGTGGTCAACATATGCGCCTGAGATCTGAGGAGAGGATATGCATCAGAGAGGCAGGACTTTCTGGAAACATATATCCATGCACAGTACACAGAGCACATCATTTATAAAAATGTACCAACTGAAGAACAACACCTCTTGTTTGACTAAAGAGACAACCAGGTCCAGAGGCTTCCTTTTTTAATGTTAAAATGTTCTGCAAGATGTTCCTAACTGAGTTAAAAGGTGAGCTATAAAGCAGTCTTATTATTGATACACGTTTAAAATATAATCAGTTTGTTTTGTATTCTTGCTGTAATGCTTTCTTTCGACTTTTGGGGTTAAAGTACCCGTATGTTATGTTTTTTTTGTGATATTTGAATATTGTATTTTTAAACCTATTTATATTGTATTTATGTGAAAATTTTATTTTAAGAACCCTTCTTGACTTCTCAAAAAAAGAAATTAGTGCACACCCACTAGTGCACTGCCTTGATTGGTGCTAACTTTATGCCTGTCTGCGTGTGTCCTTTGTTATTAAGGATGGCGAATATTTTGGAAGGATCGGGCCTGAGATGTGTCTACATTTTAAGACATTGAATTGTTAACTGCCTAAACATGGGTCTGAGTTGTGATTTTAGTGATCAGATATTTTTTCAGATTTTGAAATCATTGCATTATCTGGTTCTTACCTTACCTTGATGTTATAGACATGTTTGAAAGTACGTTCCACATAAACCTGACATCGTCAGCCACTCAGAACAGCATGAAGAAAAAAAAAATAGTCTTGTTACAGACCAGAGTTGCACAAGTGATTGCTCATTGGTGGCCACCACTTGAAAGATATGTAAGGCATTGGGCATCTGTAGATGTGGAAGAGGCCACTAGGGCTAAAAGCAATTGGTTGAAACATATGGAGCTTAACATGACAGATACTAGGGTCCCAATTTACAAAGGTGTTTTGCTGTTAAGTCACAAAAGCGCCCTTCCTCTGTGAGTCACAAAGGGTTGTGTTTCAATGGTTAGTGACCGCAGTTGAGGTCACAAACTATTGATCTGTTACCGACATAGAAGTTGGAGTGTTAACTGATTCAGAAATGGGAAATTACCATTTGGCAATTGTGACTGGAGCTTCGGGTGGAGCAGGCTGGTTCGTGGCACCAGTGCCTGCTACCCCCTCCCTGATACGTTTTGTAGCAGGAAACCTATATTTTTATTTTATTTAAAGCACCTGCTCCTTTAAAAGGGAGAAGAGCTACTTAAAATATTTTTTTCTGCTAGGAACTGATGTGTGCTTACCCTTGCAGCCCCATGCTTTCGCAGTTGGAGAATGCCATCCTATTAATCATTGGGAAAGAGGCTTAGCGACCTGTGAATCCACATCTTTCGATGTGACATATATATATATATAAGAAAATACCTAGTAAATACTTCAACAGACGTTTAAAAAAAAAAAAACTATTTACATTGTTCCTGTAACAAAACAATAAATATCAGGCTTATTAATTAGAAGACAATGGCATGCACAGACATATGAGGAGATCAATTGATAGGTTTCGAGATTTTTATCATCGTTCTACTTTTGATTTTGAGCAAAAGGTGCTTAGTGCTCACACCATGTTTGTCCAGAACATTCTTGACCTAATAATAACTCGGTTAACAACTCATGCTCTCATTACTAATGGCAGAATTTGTCCTTTTGTTGTAACTCCTGGGAAATTTGTTACACCCGCAATGCCAAATCTCTTCGAACCCAGAATTATGGGTACATAAACTATGAACCTGATAATTTTGGGCCTGGAGACAATGGGCCTTTACTGCTGCAAGGGCTGCGGACAGCATTACAGCCCATCTCACACGTGGCCTAGTATGCAGTAGCATGGGGAAGCAGACAGTGCTCTTGGTGGACAGATAATAGCCCGCCCTGACCTATTTCCTCCCACGTCACACCCTACTGGCTTTTCCTGCCATTTTCCGTCTCCCCAGAGAAAGTGGAAAATGTCTGTTTTCTCACTGGAATCTAGGAAACCTACAAGGGTAAGGATCTGCTTTCCCTGGACCAATGTGGTTATTTCCCATTCCAGGGAGAAATTTTGTAATTGGCGGATTTCTGTGCAGCTATACCGGCCAGAATCGAAAATTCAGCCACTTTGGTATTCTGTCATCAAAATCCACTAAACTCAAAATGGGGGCCTTGGGGTTGGAACGCCTTTGACACCATTAGCAATTATATAAGGTAATCATTATCTTAATTAGCCATGTTAGATGTATACATTTTATTTTGCACCAACGTTCTTGCTGACCTTGTGTTTGTTTTTTGCTGTGTTTTGTTTTGCATTGTCGTTTGTTTTATATCTGTCATTTTGTCATTAAATGACCAAGCGCCAAATCAAAAAAAGAAAGTTGATTAAAATATTAAAACATATCAGTTGACTTCCTCAAACTGTCTCTGCAAAGGATTGTCTTCTAATGAATGTTTATCGATTAGTTAATTGATTTGTTTGACAATAATGTGATTTGTTGAAGTGTACCACAGCCTGCTACTGTTACTTACCCCAAGCTCATAGGTTAGCTCTTGATTGTTTTCATATCAGTACATGATTAGAATTGCAAAATCAAGGCCAGTTCGCTGCCACTTGGTATGGAAATGCACTACCAACTGCTTTGTGCCATGGCCTAACTTCATAAAATGCCTGCTGCTTTCCTACAAGTGGCATCTGAAGCCATCTCTTGTGTTACTCCAGCTCCTGCATTTGTTTCATGTATGTGCTGTGTGTTACTAGTAGTGTGCACCCTCCCTGCAATGAATGATTTGCTTCGTCTTTTACATGAGGAAGAATTACAATGAAGTATGACTGCGGGCCGGTTATATTAATTGTTTTATTTTAAGGCACTAAACTTGTCCGCAAGGAGACGGCCAGTGCTTGGTCAGAGACCTAGTCTATATGTGAAGTCTCAGTACGTATAATGAAGGCGTGGTTCACCAGAAGCATATATTCATGTTTTGCAAGAGACAAAACCATTAGATCACTAACATTACAAATCAGATCCAGTCTTGGTTTTTGTCCAGACAGTGCTGCCAAGTGGTCTCCCTTTAGGTTGTTGCAGCTTTTGAGTTAACATTGCTTTAAATCCACAGGATTTCTGTAGCCGTGTTCCTACAGTCCAGGGTGCATAGGTGATGACTTAACACTGGCTGAAAGTGTTAAAAATATACAGTGCTTCCACTTGACAGCGTGACCCTTATCACGGCATTTCTAACTGTATCTTGGTTTGGCATTTATCTAAACATCCATTGTAGTGTGCCTGGAAGTGTTTTAAAATGTACAAATGTATTTTGTTTTACACAGCCAGAGACTTTCAGTTTCACAAAGCTGCTTGCATTGATACATAGGCAGGGTTTTAGACTTGAGTTCCAGGACAGAGCAGAGTAACAAAGGATACGGCAAGGGAAAAGATGAGAATTCCACCTCCAGGGGCTGCACAGGGTTTCAAAATCGCAAAAGAGAGCAAAATACATAAAAAAGATAATTATGAACTGTTGTGGATATCTTCTAGGTCACAAACCGAAACACCTTAGAACCATTGTTGTTCTTTATTCACTGGGCAGCAGCCTGATTGGCAGCAAGAACAATTTGTCTGACAGGACGTCATTAAAAAAACATTTTGCCCACAACCTTGGAGTGAGAGAGAGAAACAGGGACAGACAGTGACTCTCACTCACACAGGTGTGCCTGTAAACCAAAGAAAGAGCCCCTCTGATGACCATTCAGCCTTGCTCGTTCTTTTACGGGTGACGTAAGCGATTGAATATCAAGGTAAATGCCCTATTAATGATACCAGATCTGAGCAATGGCCTATGTTCATGATTTAAATTAGAGAAATATAGCCTTTTATGATGGCAGGTTTATGTACCAATTGTTAATGGTTTCATAATAACAGCCCAGCATTCTTGAGACAAGATGAAGTGCCCTGAGTGCCCTATTTATTATGCTCCCATTATGCCCGTCTGTACTATAATTTTGTTGTATTGTTAGTCGTTGCAGCATTTTCACTAATTGCCTGTTCACTTTACTCCTTGTGGTGAAAGGGACCCCTTTTGTTAAAATTGTGACTTGTTGTTACACTCTCAATTTGGACCTCAGTTTCCATGTTGCTGTATATTAACAGAGTTGTTTCACCAAGATCTTGATAATGCCTAGAACATCCCCTCATATGTTACCTTTCCACCATTAGTAGGTTCTTCTCAACCTTTTGCTGCTGAATATTTGCAACAGTTGGTGGCAATCTATAGCACTTAAAATGCGAAATGACTTAATTTTAATTTCTGTTACAGTTCTCTCTAGTACTATATACAGCTACAGACAAGCACTTCTTGGACTGCTCCCCAGTTTCACATGTAGCACCAGCCTGGACTCCACATTTACATCGCGGCCCACCACCGCTACCTGATAGACGTTACTGAAAACTGCACTAAAGTTAATAAACACTATTCAAACGTGCACCGCAGATCCATGTCTGCTCAGCCCTGATCCTACGGATTACATGATCTTCTGTTTTTCATTAGCAAACAGGACAGACCACAGCTGTGATTGCTTTGTTCTTCTTTGCAACCCCATGGTGATGACCGTTGTTATTGCAGAGTTTTAGAAACATAGGCCCTCGTAGCTTATCGTTTCTCTGTAACTGAGCACTATAACCGAGCACTATAGATGCTAGTGCCCTAAT
Source organism: Calotriton arnoldi (assembly GCA_963921515.1). Lineage (NCBI taxonomy): Eukaryota > Metazoa > Chordata > Amphibia > Caudata > Salamandridae > Calotriton > Calotriton arnoldi. The sequence goes on along the minus strand of CAWUFW010000382.1, from coordinate 2,763,213 downwards.
AGCCTAGTTTCAGATTGTAGCCCCTTCATTTTTCTTTTTTGTTTCATAGAACAGGCTCTCTGAAAAGAGATCCATTTTGTAAGGCTTCGGCCAGCCTATTCCCTTACAATCCATCACCTTTTTCAAAGGTAAGGAGACAAAGGAGGAGCTCTTCTACCTCACCTTCCCCTCTCCCCCTGTCTAGTCTGTGCGCTCTTCTTCCTTCTGAAACTGCATGACTTTTTATGCATGCTCTCTCATATCCCTGTTACCAGGGAGGTAGCGCCATGAAACCACCCGGTGTATGCGCGCTTTATAAATCATTATTAATTATTATTAACATTAACAATGGCTGGTCCTTTTAATGGAACAGTACATGCTACATGCTGAGGCCGGTAGGCAGACATTAGACGTGCTTAACCCTCTGATTTGGGTACCATTGAATCACCTTTGGGCTCTCAATACCTGTAACCTAAGGATTGCTGATTATTCTATGTAGGTGTGTACAACCTTTATTATGGTAACCCATGTTCCTAAGCAGAAGGCTTTAATCCTTCACTGAAAATGTTATACCCCCCATAAACCCTAAGTCTAGTAGCATTGTGTAATCTCACACAGCAGATGGCAAACTAGAGTTCATCCCTTAGTCTAATGCTTTGTGTGACATGAAAAGTCAGCAAGTTATATGCATGTGGAGTGGGTAGCACATTTTAATTTCCAAGCTCCGTTGTCCTCCGCATCCCGTGAGCCATAATTTAACCACAGGATCATCACACTTCTTAGAAGCCTAGAAATTGAGAATATTGTTGTGGAGCACTTATTTAAGAGAGCGAGTACAGTCACGTGGGAAATCCATTGTGGGAGGAGCTCCAGCAATTCACTGACCTAATGGAGAAGCCGTTAAGGATGGTTACTGGCCATCATATGGCATTTAAAGTGTATTGTCCTCGTGTTACAAGGCCTGACTGATTGTCGACATTCTCTCAAGCAATAATAAGGAACTTTAAACTTGAATCAGATGAAGCCCTTACTCCATGTAAGACTGGGTGGGAGCTATTAAATCACTCATTCAGAACATTGTGCTTTGCTTGAATAGGTTCCCAGCCTCAAGTTTTTCTTCTCAAAGTTTACCAAACACTCATGTCAACAGGACACGGAAGTGGTTAAACTAATTATCTAAACAGCCTTTAATGGCTACCTTTTTTGCTCAGTGAGGGTGAGCTGGGTTCAGTCACTGTATATTAATAGCAGTGAACTGGTGCGCACAAAGATTGTTTAGGATTAGTCTCTCATTCATTCCATGTAACCATTGAACTTCCCTTGTAAAATGGAAGAGCCAGTTCTCAGAAGGGCAGATAAGTTGTCCGGAAAGGGTCAACATTTTTCATGTAGTGGTTGGTGGCCATACACATCATAAGTCAGTCCTTCCACACCTGCCTGCCCGATCCATTCTCCTAGAAGCTGCCAGAATTCTGTTCATCTCATGCTTAGGCTCTTACACATTGAGATTTTAGGTGTTAAAGGTAAGGTAGTGATCACCGTAATCATCTTATAATGCCCAATTAAGTCAAAAGGATCCATACTTCAGTAGTTCCTTTCCGTTTGAGTTACTATCCTACTAACTAGTCAGTGACATACTGGCTGTGGGGGCATGTTGACAGCGCAATGAAAGTATATATAGCTTCACTTCTACTTATTTTTATTTCTGGTAACCTACAGAGTGTTGATGTACCCAAACATTAGTCGAGAAGACTTCAAGCATGTACACGAGCAGCTCATTCTTACCGGAAAGTTGAACTCAGTCATGTCGTGTTTGGTTGTTCTGTGCAAGAAAACTTACTTGAAATGTAAACATGGAAAGTATTTCATTATTTTCGTAGTATTAACCGCTATGTGTTTGTTGTCTTGTGTGTGTCTGTCGTCACAACTTCACTTGCGGAGCTGTCATATGAGCTTGAGCAGACTGAACTCTTGCAATTCTGTGCAGAGAAGCAAGGTAGCAGGGAAATAATATTGTCAGTGAATCCCTGATGCTTTTACTTTGAGATTTGCAGCAGTAGCACTAAATCAAATATGTTAATGTGGGGTAGTTGCTTTACTCCTTGTTAGTGCATTGTGAATGCTTTGTTCAAGGGATGAACTAATGAGAAAAATGACTTTAATATGTCCATATTTCTTTCCGCATAAGCCTTGATCTTCATTAATATTGCCATTAACAAATATATAATTTGACGTGTTGTAATAATCCCTGTGATCAAGGCGGCACTGCCTGAATTGTTTTTCCCTTGTCCGATCTAGGAATGGCCCCTTCTGCCCGTGATTCAAAAGTCCTTATTACAGATGTTTACAGGGTGCAAGGACCTCAGTGCATACACCTAGTTATTAGTTTTCATAGGCACTTAATGAATCATCAAATGTACAGCTGGTGCTCAAAGTAACACAAATATATATTTAATACAAATTGACTTTTGAGTTTGATATTCACAGACATTAGATATGTGTATTTTTATAATAAAACATTTTTGTGTAACACTAGATCACCGTTTTTATAGCGAAACTAGACTTTAGAAGACTGACATTTAACTGTTTATCTATGTCACTGTATTTTATTCATATGAGATGGTTTGTGCTTTATGGGATTACCCAGCACAGTAAGCTGCATGCCTTAAGCCTAAAGCTCTAGGATTGTGATTTTATTAGAACAGATTGTCTGTTCAAAGAAAAGGGGCAAAGTCTGTAGTACTGCTATTTCAACGTTAAGAAATACCGTACAATGTTAAAAATAATTTAATTTGCTTATTACAAGTTTACTATTGTATTGACCTTTATTGTATTTTGGTAATAAACATGTTTTATTAAGTCTTTGCTTTTTTTCTAATGTTTACAACAATCGGGTACTAAAGCAGTGGATTTCTCTTATGCTACCCGTCTTACTTTCCTGCCTACTGTTATCATGTTATCCTAGCCAATTATGATCCAGTTACTTAGGAGGTGATGGCTGATCATGTGATGGATATGGTGTGGGTTCTGAGCCTTAGAAATTTCTGTTTGAGCTTGCACCCAGAAGCGAACCAGTTGTAACTCATTGAACTCCTCTGGAATGTTGTGTGTCTATATAGTATATATTCACTGAAAAAACATAAGGTTAAAGTGGTCATACGTAAGTAAGGTAGTAAGATTTTAACTTACTTTAAAAAGGCCTTCGAAATTCACATAAACAACCAAAAGTTAAAGTAGATTTATGCATAAGCTTTAAAACCCAAAAAAAACCACTGACATTCACTAATTATTTGTAAATGACCTAAGTATAACTGGTCCCAACCCTAGTGGATGACCACAACCCATGAGTGGCTAACTGTCCACAGACAATCCCCACCCTACATTTTTCTTTTCCTTTTTAAAAAAATGTTTTTTCTTCTGGTCCCGCATGACTCCCACGGGAGCAAAGGAATCCACGATGTTCACGGGACCATACAGGTTATCTCTCTGAGTCCTGCAGGACACCAGTGAGAACTGTCAAGTACGCCAGCGAGAGTACCGCGGGATTGGTTCACTGGAAATAAAAAATCTTTTATTTTGGTGGTGTCTCTGGGGAAAAAAACGATAAAAAAGCAGAGTCTCCGTTTCCTGTAATGGCAGCTGCAGCATTTTCTTTCATGTTGCGGACAGCCAGTGAGATTGCTGGGTCTCAACGATCCAAACCGCCTGACTGGGGAAAAAAGCCACCCAACCGATCAGAATACTCTTTTTAATTTTATTTGCCGTTCCGCTGAAGCCTCGCCGGATCAACTGTCCATATAGCTTTATTTTTGTAACCTTAATTTCCCCAAAACTGCTGAGCAGATTTGCACCAAAAAACAAGCTTTCTAGGTAAAGATCTTTCTACCAAATTTGGTTTAATTCTGTTCAGCCGTTTTCTCTGTATTGCTGTTCAAAAATCCCTATGGAAATTGCATGGGGGAAAAGTGTTTTGGGACCCTCCTTTTTCTAGCCTGCGTACTTTCCAGGAAGGAACTGAGGTGGGTGAACTTCTTGAGTTTCGTCAAGACTCTTTGTCAAAGTTATTTATGAAGCAAAAAAGTCTTCCTACGGAAAATCTGACTTTCGTATACCTACACTGTGGTGACCGCAACTGTGCAATATGCAGATTCACAGTGTTATATGCTCTTTATTACCATTGTTGAGTATGATTAGGAGCTGAGACTCCTAAGACGTAAAGCTTCAAGTGGATCATGATGCCTATCCCCACCCTCAGCTGTGATAATAAATAGCATATTACACAAAACACTTCTGCATGTATGGTTTGTACCTTGGATCATTTTCATATGAATTTGTTTTCTAAAAACGATTTAACTAAAACCAGGGTGCCGGAGGTTAAAATCGTGCGGAGAGATAACATTACATAGATGACTATTAGAGTTATTGCCTATGCAAAGTCAGGTTCTGATGCAGCCTTCAGTAAATAAGTTCTGATGTTCGTATGTCCACTGATACTTGCTCCTCGTTGATCTGATGATCAGGTTCAGCCATTTGATCATTGCAAATCCATGTTCTGTTGTTATGGCCCTGGCCTCCATACCCGCCATCCATTCTTTCTTGCCCCCTCCTCTCTCCAACCTTCTTTGCTCTTGCCCTGCCTGCTTCTCCTGCCTGGTTGAAGTTTTCATTGAATTGCTTTCTTTTGAAAGAATCTTGTTTCCTGTAAACGCCATAATACCACCAGGTGCAGAGACGCTACAGGAAACCTGTACTAAAATAAATAAACGGTACCATTCAATCTGAGAAAGTGAACTGTTTTTCTCAGGTCATTTTTACAATACTTTGGTAGTAGCATTGAAATAACATGTTTTTCTCGCACCCTCGAGAAGGCCAAATAGACCAGCTTCAAAGGCTTGTCCCTATCTACTGACAGTCGGACAGGATTATATATTTGGGGATACTAATTGTCGGCACCACTTCGCAGGTAGTGGCCATGAATTATACTATGCCAAAGAAAGACCTCCAACAATTGTATACCAAATATTTCTCCTGGCTAGGTAGAATTGGTGTAATGAAGAGGAGTCCTCCCGCAGATCCTTTATCTATTTTAAAATATACCATTGGCAACCTTACTGTCAGTGTTGCTGTCCTGCACATTCTGTCTACTTCTTGGCTGCCAGTTAAGACTCCTTATAGAATGGGTGGAAAAAAGATTTGTCAAAACCTTGGTGCTTCATAGAGCATCTTATAACAGGCATATCCCTATGGCAGGTTCCCTGGTTACAAAAAGGACTGTATCCTTCACTTACAACTAAGATTACAATTGCAGTCTAGGATAAGGTATCTTCCAGGCCAGTTTCATCACTTTCCTATCACCATTCACACCCATCTTGTATAACTCAGACTTTACTCCGTCACTTATCCCCCCTTGGTTTAAGATCTGGCACGAAAAGAGAAGTCTAATGGTTGACTCACTCTTCGCTAATCAACGAATACTCTTCTATGACCTCAAACTGAAATTTGATCTCCCAGTACACCAAACTTTGCCACTGGGTGCTTTGCCCAACAGTGAAGGAGGGGGCATCGAAACCGTTAACAGGGTAGAGAAGTAGATGAAGGATGGCGCATACGTTAGAGCCTTGATTTCCACTTTATGTAAACTCTTCCTCTAAACTGCTCCTGATGCTAAAACACCACGCTAAAGAAGATGGGACCAAGAACTTAGGTGAGAATTGACACAAGGAATTAGGATAGTTGTTTGACACAGCCTGTACTTTTGCCTCTGATAGGCACCAACATGAGGCACAATGCAAAATATTGACATTATCAAACCCCAGCAAAAAATTCCTAGTGGTAGGTGTAGGAGACGGCATGGGTCTACAGGTTTCCTCTTACATCTTCTGTCATACTGTCCCAAACTTGAGAGATATTGGGATGAGATCATAACTGACTTAAATAGAGGATTCGAAACCCAGATCACTAGAGATTCCAATGTAATACTATTAGGATCTCCATATCCAGATTGCTAAAATCCATGATCTGGCCAAAAGCCCTTAGAGGCAAGCAGCTGGCAATGGCAGTAGTGGTGGGGATACAATGTTCGCTCTTATCCTGGTGACAGACTACCATTTCCACTCTCTCCACTTGTTTAACTAGATCATAGGGCACTCTAGCCGTGGAGAAGATGGGCTTAGCAGCAGAGAACAAACTAAAGTTGGACCGAAATCAATTTATATGAATCCTATCATGATTTCCAAGAGGTTTTGTGTCCTCGCTATATTAAAGCAATTAGACTCCTCCCTTAGAAGATATCCCAGGTCCTGACGAAATAAACTTTAGAAAGCCTCCACTTCCACAAACATAGAGCCCCAGGCCACCGCACATAAAATATTAACAAGAAAAGGCAACATTCAGCAACCAATGTAACATTGATAAGAAGACCATGGGGGATCGGGAGGTTAGCAAGTTCCTAGGTTGAAAACACTATACTATGGTTGTTTCTGCATGATATGTTGCCCGCCGGCCGGAGGGTTGTGGACGAATGTATGTGTTATGTTAATAAAATACAATAAAACCGCTAAACCTACAAAAATGTGTTTAATTGGGCCCTATACATATATACATACATATATTCACAAGGAAAACCGTGATGGTAAAAATGAGCCGCACTCATGAGTGATTAGTTTCCAATCTGCTCATTGTAATTACATTGATAAAAATACAATACGAGCAACGTCCCTACGCGTTTCGGCCCCACAGGGACCTTGATCCCGTGATCAAAGTCCCTGCGGGCCGAAACGCGTAGGGACGTTGCTCGTATTGTATTATATCAATGTAATTAAAAAGAGCAGATTGGAAACGAAACACCTGAGAGTGCGGCTCATTTTTGTCATCACGGTTAAAACTTGTGAATAATTAGCGGCGAGGCTCTGCCGTCTACAAGGATCGCACCACCAAGAGCGCCAACAATACCCTCAAAATCGGGCCATGGAGGAAAAATATATATATATATATATATCACCTTCTCATTGTTCGCGCAAAATCCAAGCCACTTCAATGGCGGGCCGTGACGGGGTCGCGAACCCCTAATATCCACCACAATCGTAGTCCACAGGTTTAGGAAAAACGATGTCACGGCCACACAAAATCCTTTTCAGCGTGTATTTATTAAAGCCAAGTCACTCTACGCGTTTCGGAGAAACACCTCCTTGTTCACGAGTAAGAGTGCAAATGCAAATCAGATCTTTTTAAACATATCATGTGACACACCTTGTGATCGTAAACAGTGAAAACAGATGTCAAAGTGGTTAACCATTCACGGAAAGGAAAGCATACTATAAGTGATATTTTATGGCTTCATTTCAAAATTGCATTAGTAAAATACGGAGAAACATGGTAATACAATTGCTAAAATAAAATGAACTGTTATTATATTTTCAAGCGCATAACATAAATTATAAATTTAAACATAAAACGCTGAACGGTTATAATTCAGCCGATTCACATGCGCCCTTAGATTGAATGTCAGTGTTATTCAAATCAACCTAATATGTACCTACTATATCAGAGTTTATCATTAGATCTAACCCAAGTGGGCAATTGCACCTACTTAATGATGTGCAATAACTGTTTAGGAGAGAAACAAGAATGCCCATATACAATCTAAATAGATCGTAGTCGGACTATTATGAGCTTTAAACCCACAGAGGGCATTAACACTCCCCTAAAACATTAATGTTGACCTAAACTCATATTCCAATCTTAATGAATATAATAAACACTGACAAAATTCTTTTCAATAGGCTAGTCATAACTGCCCCAGTGGGCACCATATACAATGCTCGAATCTGCCCTTACCGGGCAGCAAAAAAATAATCAACAAACCCGTGTCTCCTATTTATATCAATCAACATTATCACTCTTATTGCTTTCCACTTGCCGTTTGTAACACACCTGGTCCCTGCAAAAATAATAAAAAAATAACCAAAGGTGAGATACTATACAAAATTACATATTATTTCACATTTTCACTAAAAATTCATATTTACAAGAGAAGTGAGGAAATAAAAACATCAATAACATCAGTTATACAGATGGTAGCTCAATTTATGTTAAAAACAGGAGAAAGGGAGAAAAATATAGCAATCGAATTATTATCCCAAATGTACTGAAAGTGCTTCATCACAATTATGTCCTTCTGGATACATTGTATGGTATTTTATAATCATTTTAGACTCCAGTCTTCTAAGTTCTTGGACTCTATCACCCCTCTCTCTCTGATGGGGACATTATCCAAGACACAAAATGATAGAAGTGCATTGTTGTTATTATGGTGGGTCGCAAAATGCCTTGCTATAGGATATTGCTTGTCGTTATTCTTTATTGCCCTCAGATGTTTCAACACACGTTTCTTGGCCTTATGGATCGTACTGCCAATATAGTATTTGTTGCAAGGACATCTGAGGGCATAGACGACAAATTCTGTATTACAAGAGTAATGTCGCAGGATTTTAAATGGTTTACATTGAGAAGAAAGGCATACCTCTTTACAGTTAGAACTGTATTTACAGGCCTTACATTTTCCACATGTAAAAACCCCTGTACAGAACTTTGTTTCTTATTTGATGTGACCAATGTTTTACAAATGGTGTCCTTTAAAGACCTCGCCTTTCGGTAAGTTATTTGTGGATACTCTTCCACAACTTTGGCTATGTCTGTATCTGTTTTAAGGACTTCCCAATATTTTGACAGGGCTTCTCTGACCTTGTGCGATCGTTTGTTATAACCAGTAATATACCTCACATTAGTTAACTCTGCTGAGTTTTTCTCTTTCGATCTATTCATCTTATCCATAAGTAAATCTGTTCTATCTCTCTTGTCAACTTCACAACAGGCATTCTTTATACATTTAGATGTGTAACCTCTTGCTTTAAAGCGTTCACACATAGTTAGTCTCTCTTTTTCAAAATCCTCCTCTGTGCTACAGTTTCGTTTCGCTCTAAGGAGCTCACCCAGAGGAATGCTTCTAATGAGACTCATTTGTAAAACATTGCAGGGACCAGGTGTGTTACAAACGGCAAGTGGAAGGCAATAAGAGTGATAATGTTTATTGATATAAATAGGAGACACGGGTTTGTTGATTATTTTTTGCTGCCCGGTAAGGGCAGATTCGAAGCATTGTATATGGTGCCCACTGGGGCAGTTATGACTAGCCTATTGAAAATAATTTTGTCAGTGTTTATTATATTCATTAAGATTGGAATATGAGTTTAGGTCAACATTAATGTTTTAGGGGAGTGTTAATGCCCTCTGTGGGTTTAAAGCTCATAATAGTCCGACTACGATCTATTTAGATTGTATATGGGCATTCTTGTTTCTCTCCTAAACAGTTATTGCACATCATTAAGTAGGTGCAATTGCCCACTTGGGTTAGATATAATGATAAACTCTGATATAGTAGGTACATATTAGGTTGATTTGAATAACACTGACATTCAATCTAAGGGCGCATGTGAATCGGCTGAATTATAACCGTTCAGCGTTTTATGTTTAAATTTATAATTTATGTTATGCGCTTGAAAATATAATAACAGTTCATTTTATTTTAGCAATTGTATTACCATGTTTCTCCGTATTTTACTAATGCAATTTTGAAATGAAGCCATAAAATATCACTTATAGTATGCTTTCCTTTCCGTGAATGGTTAACCACTTTGACATCTGTTTTCACTGTTTACGATCACAAGGTGTGTCACATGATATGTTTAAAAAGATCTGATTTGCACTCTTACTCGTGAACAAGGAGGTGTTTCTCCGAAACGCGTAGAGTGACTTGGCTTTAATAAATACACGCTGAAAAGGATTTTGTGTGGCCGTGACATCGTTTTTCCTAAACCTGTGGACTACGATTGTGGTGGATATATATATATATATATATATATATATATATATAAATATGATTTTTTGTTTCGCTGCAAAAAAACACAAACTTTAACGCTTCCCAGGCATCTGACGGCCAGGGTCCATCCGATGCTAGTGTGCTCATGTGCGTCGGACGGCTCCCGGCCGTCCATGCACATGGCACATGAAATCCCTCTGGCGCAGGCACCAGAGGGACAACCTCCAGTCTTTCTGCCCCCCTGGGTGGCAAATGGGGGTCACCACCCCGATCTGTCCCCCAGGGGGGCAGAAAGCCCACTAGACACCAGTTTTTTTTTTTTTTATAAAAGAGGGATGGGTGCTGCCCACAATGGGCAAGACCATGCCCCTGCCCAAATGTATTTGGAAACAGTCTTTCTGCTTCCCCCCCCCCATCCCCTGGGCCCAGGCCAATCCTGAAGCTGCTCTCATGCATGAGAGACGCTTCAGGATTGGCTGCAGGGCATTCTAGCAGCCTGTGCCGCCTGGAGAAGAAGAGAAAAGTGCAACGCGGCTGGCTGCAGGTAATTTTTTTTTTCTTCTTCACACTGGTGACACCTATGCCCGCCCCACCTCCCCCCTCCGCTCGTCCAGCACACCGGCCGTGCCTGGGTGTGCATGGACTGGCAGTGTGGCTGGTATGGATCCCTCAGTGGTTTTTTTACCCAGAATACCCTGCAAACCTAAAAAGTCATATTTTCCTGACTTTTCTCTGTGGGAAAGTTCTAGGATCACCGTGCCAGTACAAATTTCCTAACGCCCAGCGTTCCCCTCGGCCTATCGATGCAATTGATACCTCACTTCTGTGGGTGCCCAAAGCAGTCACCCTAAAAATGTATAAAGAAACTGCCCTTTTGGACCCACTTTGGTTCCCTCTCATTCTCAACAGGTTTTTGGCCCTTCACTGTCGCAGGCACTTGGCCCACCCACACAAGTGAGGTATCATTTTTATTGGGAGACCAAGGGAAACGTTGAGTGGTAGGAAATTTGTGCCGTTGCTGTGATCCCACAGCTTTCTCACACAAAAATGAGAGGAAAATGTGACTTTTTAGCAAAGTTTGATGTTTGCAGGGGATTATGGGTAAGAAAATGTATGGGAATCCACGCACGTCACACCTCCCTGGACACCACCGGGTATTAGAACAGGTGTTATTTCCAATTGACTTTCAGAGCATTTCTGCCTTCCAAATGTAAGACAATGTGTAAAAAAGAAGTCATTGTAGATGTGCAAATAACCACTGCTTCTAAACTCTATATTTTGTTCCCATTTAGGAAATACATAGGTTTCCTTGATACCTATTTTTCACTATTTATATTTTACCAAATGAATAGCTATAGACCCGGTACACAATGAAAAACCATTGCAAGGCGCAGCTCAATTATTGGCTGTGGGTAACTCGGGTTCTTGTTGAACCTACAAGTCCTATATATCTCTGCAACCAGAACGGTCCAATAGACATAATGGTATATTGCTTTAAAAAAATCTGCCATACTTGCAATCAGTTACAGGTGAAAACGATGGCACAATTTGCTGTTTTTTTCAACTCAATTTAAAAATTGTTTTTATTTCAACTGTTAGTTTCTATAGGAAACCCTTGAGGGATCTACACAAATGACCCCTTGCTGAATTCAGACTTTTGTCTACTTTTCGGGAATGAATAGCCTTCCGGGATCCATTATTGTTTTGACACCTATTTCTACCACTAACTGGAAGGAAGTTGAAAGCACAAAAAAATAGGAAAAATAGGCTATTTCCCAGCAAAATGCCAAAAATGTGTTGAAATTTTGGTTTTATGACAAAAGTCTGCCTGTTCCTGAAAGCTGGGAAGATGGTGATTTTAGCACCACAAACCCTTTGTTGATAACATTTGCAAGGAAAAAACCAGATGCTTTCTTCTGCAGCACTTTTTCCCCATTTTTCCCCAAAACCCCAAACTTTTGCTGTATTTTGGCTAGTTTCTCGGTCCCCTCCAGGGGAATTCGAAAACCCTGGGTACCTTTAGAATCCTCAGAATGTTAGAAGAAAAGGACACAAATTTGGCTTGAATACCTTATGTGGACAAAACGTTATGGGGGCCTAAGCGCAAACTACCCAAAATAGCCAAAAAATTGACTAAGCACGGGGAGGCTTAGCAGCAAAGGGGTTAAAGTGATGATATAGTTAGGAATTGTAATATCTTACCATATAGTAAAATAAAAAACTTAGTCACTGAAAAAAACAAAGGTTAAAGGATGTTGTAGTTAGGTTGAAAATGTCAGTTAACCCTTTGGGTGCTCATGACGGAATGGTTCCGTAATGAGCACCAGTGCTCCTGTGCTCAAGACGGAACCATTCTGTCATGAGTACAGGTATGGAAAAAGTGATTTTTTTTCAGCTAAATTTGAGGTTTGCAGGGGATTCTGGGTAGGGAAAAGTTGGGGGATCCACGCAAGCCATACCTCACTGGACTCCCCAGGGTATCTAGTTTTCAGAAATGTGTGGGTTTGGTAGGTTTCCCTAGATGCCCCCGAGCCCGGGGCCAAAAACCCAGGTGCCCCCCCTTGCAAAACCAGATTGTTTTATGATGGGTAATTTTGATGTCTCCTCAATAGGTTTTGGGCCCTTGCCTGTCGCGGGTACTTGACCCACCCACCCACAAGAGTGAGGTACCATTTTTATCGGGAGACCTGGGGGAACGCTGGGTGGTAGGAAATTTGGGTCAGCCTGGTAATCCCACAACCACCCACACAGAAATTTGAGAAAAATTTGATTTTTTCATCAAAATTTGAGGTTTGCAGGGGATTCTGGGTAGGGATATGTTGGGGGATCCATGCAAGCCATATCTCCATGGACTCCCCCGGGTCTCTAGTTTTCAGAAATGTGTGGGTTTGGTAGGTTTCCCTAGATGGCCGCCAAGCCCGGGACCAAAAACTCATGTGACCCACCTTGCAAAACCAGATGGTTTTGTGTTAGGTAATTTTGAGGTCCCCACAATACGTTTTGGGCCCTTGCCTGTCGCGGGTACTTGACAAACCCCAAAAAAGGCCTGCATCAGAGGATAACTCTTCCGGTACCTCAGTGGGCAGTCAGCTGTGTCGTCTCATTCATCTCAGATATATTCTAGGAATCTCTCTGAGGTCTTTGGCTATGAAACAACTGGTGCATACAGCAGTGCGTGTTTCACACTAGAGAGACGGTAGTTGGGCACACAGTTTTGCCTGTCGTGGCATCCCTCTGCTGCAGCCGTGGGCGAGGACTGCCGCAGAGATGTGCACTGAGCGCCTCTACGGGACTACGTCAGATAATCTCAGATCCGCTTCCGGTACCCTACAGCATGTCGACCCGGTCCTGCCTATGGAGGGTCAGTCATTGTCCGATCGGCAATGCGGGTGCTGAGCGCTCCCTGCTGCTGGAGAGCAGAGCTGAGCTGTTTACCAGCTGCCCAGCCTCTGCTCAGCCTCCCTGTGGAGCAGGAGCGGGGCTCTCAGTGGCCGCCTTCCCCACTCCTTCCTCGCTGCACCACAAGCATCCGACCTGAGCGGCCATACAAACGAGATAAACCACTCACAGCCATACACAATAAGCATGCATTTCTCGTCCAGGCTTGTACTCTAACGATGCATTGTTTATTCATACAGTGCTTGCTATCCCGGTGTTGCCGGTTCGTAGCGCTTAATAACAACTGTTACAAACACCCAACTCACTGCTACGTAAGGTATCACTCTCGGAAAAAATCAAAGCTACGTCACCCCCGCCCTTCTTTGAACCTGGTGACCTGCAGGTGAAACATAGATCTAATCAGTGACCGCTTGTCTCACTGATCTGTTATTAGCTATAAAGCGCCACGAGGACCTTTTTGCGGATTCAGAACACTTGTAAATGTACAATAAAACATTCATGAAGACATCGCTCCAAAAACGTCACAAAACAATAAAGCAATACGTCAAACGCTCTGTCCAGTGTCGAGACGCATCTTCCCATGATAATTGCATCGTTGGCTCATGGTACAAATCATCCACAAAAGCAACCCACTCATTTGAAAACGAAAAGCAAACGCCCGCAAACAGACGGCAAAGCAATGGCCCACTTACCCATTTGTGCCGGTCCTTCTGGGGGCACATTCCTGGGGAGCCTCTGGTGGTGGCATGCAGGTCTCTGGCACCCTGCCTCATCTTCACTCAGAGCATGGAAAGCTCGTTCATCGCCATGGTAACACTTCACAGTGGAAGCTGCTCTCTTAAAGTTGTGTTTTTTTAATGGTGCTGTTTGCTCCGAGTGGGGCAGATGCGCTCACTGCGGCGGGAGAAGATGCACCGGGCAGGAGTGCACGGAGGGAGCTCGGAGGGACCCGCCAGCAGCTTGAGCACTCAGACGGGCTGTCACTGCTCGGTGTGACTCCGCACCCCAGATGCAGCCGGGTGTAACTCTTATCTGGCCCTGGGCCTCAAACACCACAACAACCCCTTCCCTGACCGAAAAATCCCCAGCACATCCCGACACGGTGCCTGTCCTTCCGTCACTACGGTACTGACATAGAGACCTGTCACAACAACGCTCGGAAGTGAGAGGGGCCTGAAGCCCCCGGGGTACTGGCGCCCCTTAATAATAGTGCTTATAGCGCCAATCGGGTAACCAAGGTCTCCAAGTCAGGCGGAGTCCTCGAAATGAGTAGCCATGACGCAAGCTTCAAGCAAGCTGGAGGGTAATTAGAGACGACAGGATCCGCCACCTACTTCCCAAGGAGAGGCAGACAGCAGGAGTGTACCATTCCGCCTCAATGACAGGGCTGCAGGGAGGCTGCAACTCTCCCAGGGAGAAATCAAATCTCAGGGGTGCCATTAACAACAAGCGCGGTCCCGAAAGTGAAAGGAGGACCGCGCTGCAGACATATGAGAGAGCTGACTGGCGCATGCTCCAGGCGTAAAGCCAGCGTGGCCAGGACACCTGGTGCATGCTCCTTCACGGCTCTCGTGAAGACATTTCTTATCAGCTTGTTAAATAAACAAGCTGATAAGAAATGTCTTCACGACAGCCGTGAAGCAGGCGAGACAGTCCACCAAAAAGCCAAAGGGAGGCAACGAAAAACCCTCCTTTCCAATGGGAAGCCAGCGTTTACCATAAACGCTGACGCTACCCAATGGAAATGAGGGGCGGGGCTCGAGTCGCCTTCTCGAAACTGACTTGTTGACTATAGCTCTCGCAGGCGAGGAGCGCGCTCCGCCAGCCGAGACCTAAAAAAAGGGTCTGGGTCCTGCAAACCCATTTTTGCCATGCAATTTTCCACAGGAAAATTCATCAGCGATACTTTGATTTAAAGTGGAGCATAGAGATTAGCGCATCCCTGTGTGTCATAAAATACCATCACATCATTGAGACCGTCACTGTGAACAATCTTGATGTATTTTCGATGGAAGTCAGGCACATGATAGAAATGTTGGAGAGCAACATGGAAAAAGGATACTTCCATGTATGATGAATGTCAACAAGACACCCCAATACCTCTCACTAATCTGTCAGCGATTAAATGAAATAATCTTTGTTTGTTTTAAATGTGATTGTTGTGAAGAACTACCTATTCCACAACGCTTGATAATGGCACAGTGGGCCGGAATGTATATAAATAGCAATCAATAATGGACTCGCAAACCGTGAGCAAGACTTGATTATCGAAACGCGTTGGTTGAGCCGAGGCGCGGCTGTTTGCTTGTAAATAAACGCCTTAATACCTGAATCCCTGGAGTGCCGTGTTCTGAAGGGGGATTTTTTGGGGGAGACATAATACCAGCGGCGTCACTAGGGGGGTGCGGACTGCACCCCCGGACTCGGGAGTTACCGCACTGGGTGACACCAACCCTAGTGACGCCACTGCATAATACCTCGCAGATACGGGTGGGTCTCTGACGAGTGCGCCGAATCAAGACGACTTTGTTGATATATCAACGATGCTCTCCTGTGGTATCCGGTAAGGGAGGAGCCACACCAGTTGGTTCTGCTTTTACAAACAGTTTATTTTCGGCAACGAAACAAGACGCATTTCAACCACACACGGGGTCTTGGTATATATAGATATATATTTGGGGCCCAATTCTTTTAATATATATAATTCATTTCTGAAGTTCTTTTCAAATTAAGTTGTTCTGCAAAAATGAGAATCCTACAGATACTTGTTCAGGCATCTAATAACTTACATTCAGTTCACTGGTGACTGTTTTCTTTTTTTCTATGCTGATTTGTTTGACATGTTTGACTTCTTTTAAGCAATAATAATAATTTCTTTTAACACCTCACCGCAAAGTAAACATTTTGTCATTTCTTCTCTTTGGAACACCTAATTGATTCGTTTATTCTGCAATAGATGTTGAAAAAAGCTAGGGAGATGCATTTTTTGTTGATTTCTGCAGTTTGCTTTAGCATCATTTTTATGTCCCTGCCTGCTTGTCAGACCGAAAGATTAAATGGTCGTGCCCGTTTTGTTTATTTTTGAACGAATGTCAAAATCAAAACTAGCACAGACTTGCACAGTGAAGAGGAAGGTGGACATACCTCTGGCATGGATGCATAACCCCCTGTTCTAGCAGGTGAAGAGCGGGGGAAATGATGCTTGGGAAAAAGCGCTGTAAAAGGAGGAAATACCATCCCCTCCTCCCCATCATGAGAGGTTTGGGAAACGTAAAGCTGAGCTGGCTGTAGGATGTCTGATAAGATGGCTCTCAAATACTTTTCAAACCAAAAACTATCCCACAAAGGCAAAACTAAGAAAGATTATTTTGTGGAAAAATCATTTGAGCAAAGCAATGCAACCAAGAAACGTTTTGATCCCTCCATATGGAGAAACATTGTTGAGTCACATTGCATCAGGTATTTATTGAGGATACAGATTTTTGCTGATTGAGTACTACTATTAATGTTAAAAAAGCTTGTGCAGTGATGGGTACATGGACCAAAAGGAACGAAATATGGCTAAGTTAACAAAGAGGCCTGTTGGCAGGGAGCAGACGGAAACATTAGAAAGGATATTCAGGTGAAAGGAGAACAAATTTGTGGTATGAATCCAGTAAGAAGCTGGAAGCACTTGTAGGGGCAGGCAACATAGGCAGCAAAATCCCAAAGCAATATCAGACGGAAGAGACAATAATAGCTTCCAGCATCAGGTGAGAAGAAATGGGTAATGTACCCATGAGAGATGTGGCTGGAGTGCTGAGGTGTTCAGAAGGTACAGTGGTGGCATGGGATGACGCTTAGGCTGCTCGATCCCCCTTAGCTGCAGGCTAATGTGCACCAAGGTGCACCCTGAAGTACATGGGCCCGGGGAGAAGGTGTATGAGGGAATGATCCCTCTTTAGTCCACTCCGTTCACCAGAGTTCCAAAAAAACACATTGAAAACTTTTCAAAGGAAAGCCACATATAGCCACCATACATTTGATTGGGAGTCTTCCTCAGCAGAGATTAACTGTCATCACCTCCAGTGCGTAAAGTGTTTTGGCGCGCTTTTTGCAGGGCACGATCTGCCGGCAAACCTCCCTTGCGTAGATCTAAAGTTAGAGTGATGACTTGGTCGTAGGTGATGGATTTGTTGTTTAGATTAAAATAATGTTGCTCTCTGGGTCACATTAACAGAATTCTTTTGCAAAAGGGTACGAATTTGCGCTGATTTATTTCGGATACACCTGCATCTCCTAATGGAAAAGTGTCTCCAGCAAAAATAGTGCTATCAAGGAAGGAGGTGTGGCCTTCAAATATGTAACAGATCAGTTTTTTATTTTTACAACTCACAGAACGAAGGGACTATGAGAGAGGATGTTTGTTGTTGTTATATGTTTCCCGATGGGTTGGTTAGTTGTGCAAACCACTGCATACATATGCTTCGGGACCTAATATAATATATTTGAATCCACCTTTATTTCATGTTCAAAAGCAGTCGGTCTACAGAGATAAGTAATAACCAATGGGACCCCCCCCCCCCTTTTGTTCCTTCCGACATCACTCTCTCTCTCGGGGTTCTTGGGGAGGATTGTGGCTTGTGACGCATCACTGTTAAAGTTTTTAAACTACTACAACATTATGGAGGTATGTTAGGGACCGTTTCGTAATATAATAAGAATGAGTGTTGCTACTGCCTCAGTACATGGGATTCTTGAATGAGAATGATTTGATAGGAAAGCTGACTTACCCAGCAAGTAGAACTTAAATAGTGTTTAAATATAGAGGTTACAGTAACTGACTATGAAGTTGATACATATACACTATAAACCCTCCTTAAAGGACAGCATATTACATGCATTTCATGTCCAACCAGTGAAACAAAATCTTTTGAAATCCCAAAGAGAAATGATAGGATAAAAAAGGAATTATTATACATGTACATCAGCGCTCCATAGAAACTTTAAAGTGCAAACATTTCTGTAGCTCATACTCTGGACATTCCTCCAACTCTTTTGGACCTGGTGCTGCCACTCGTATAAAATACTGAAGTATACAAACAAAGTGATGGGTGGATTGATTGAATTAATGTCAGGCACTTTAAATACTGGGGGCGCATCAAGTCCATCATTATTTTGCACGCTACGCAATCTCGGTTTGGACCCAGCCATATGCAAATCATTGTTGACCTTGCTTCAGTAGGAATAGTCCAGCCCAAACTGCCAGGTCAGATCCTCCCTGAACCATTCCTTGGTACAATCTATAGAAAAGCTTTGTGTCCTCTAAGGGTCCAAACGATAGAGTCTCTCCTTCTACTTAGAGGCATATGGTGGAGCAAGGAATGTCAGTAGGATGATAGCTTCCCCGACATGAAATGGAGTGACCACTTCTGGAAAGAACGTGGGATAAGGTGGGTTGAGAGGCAGAGCCTGCAGCTCGCTCGTACGTCTAGCCGATATTATGGCAATGAGAAAGATTGTCTTTTATGTCTGAAGTTTCAAAGGACAACTGTGCAGCAGCTTAAAAGGGATGCACATCAAAAAGGTGAAGATTAAGTTCAAGTTCCCCTGAGGCATTACAAAGGGTTTTGGTAAAAACAAATGTTGCACACCTTTCAAAAATCTCATCACAACAGGTGATTTAAATAACAGGCTGATCTGGCAACCACAACATAGTCAAAAGAGCTGATAAGAAGCCCTTATCAGTGTCCAGAGACTTTGCTGTGCTAGGGAGAGATTCTGCACCAATCCACAACTTTGTCCCAAAGGCTGGCGTACACAGATTTTGCACAGGGGCACTTCACTGCCAGGATGACCTCCACAAGCTCAGGGAAAGATAAAAGGTTCGACTGCTCAATCTCCAAGCATGAAGATGCAAATTGTGCAAGCTTAAGGGGAGAATCTTGCCCTGCTACCGCAACAGAAGATACTTCCAAAGTGGCAGCTTGATCAGAGGACAAATGCCCATGCCCAGGAGTCCCAGGTACCACACCCTCCTAGCTCAAAGAAATGTCCCCAGCACAAGTAAGGAGTAATGCAGAAATTTAAAATGCACGTTGTGAGCATAAAATATACACAAGTAAGTGGATTCTTGTAGTTTTCTTTCTTTATTCTCTATTTCTTCAGACAGCCGACACGTGTTTCGTCGCAAACAGGGTAATAATCCCGCGACTTTATCAAGGCTATGTTCCTGTTGTCGTCAATTTTATTTTGTGGTGATAATTCCAACCCACAAGTGGGGTTCAGTAGCTCGCAACGTCTCACTCTGTAGTTCAACCGTCGGAGGGATCTAATTACGTCCCAAACTCCAAAGTCTCAGTTTCGGTTTCTTGTGTATCAGATCTCAAGACGTCGCTCAACGTGCCATTCCGAGTACAGGACACGACTTAGCTCAATCCAGTGCTGCTAAGATGACATGGGCCTGGGCGTTCCTGATCTTCTTCAGAACTCTGGGCAGGAGAGACCGGGACAGGAAGGCATACAGGAGTTCCCAGCTCCACTCTAAACGGACGGCGTCTCCGAGAGTTGGAATCTCCAACATGCAAAAATGCAGATTTTACGTGCTCTCGGCCGTGGCAGAAAGGTTGAGCCAGGGTTCTCCCCATTACTGGAAGACGCCATGCACCACCTCCAAGTGCAACTGACATTTGTGATCTGCTAAGCATCCGAGTTTGTCCGCCTTGTCGTTTAAAGTATCCGCTGGGTGGATTACCACCAGAGAAAGTCCTTGGCAGCCCCGCCACTTCCAGAGGCGCAGAGCCTCCTCTGTCAGATTCCACTGATGTTTTGCCCTCTGAGATTTAAGGTCTCACAGCAGAGCCCACTTGTGACATCTGGTATGTTTGACCAGCAGTCTGCGGGAGGACAACAACTCCAAGTGCCTCAGAGCTGTCTGCACTGAGATCCAGAACATAGGCTGAAACATCTGGATCATAGCCTGAATGTCCTGGACTCTGCCCCGGGGAAAAGATACAAAATCATACTGTATCCAGAATAGCTCTGATCAAGACGAGCATCTGTGAAGGAGTCAAATGTGACTTGGGCACGTTGATAATAAAGCCTAATGATGTTAGGACCTTTGCTATTGTCTGGAGGTGGTTGACGACTGCCTAGGGAAGGCCCGCCTTCAGCAGCCAGCCATCAAAGTAGGGTAAGGCGGCTACCCCAACCACTGGATGTTTGCTGCGACCACCGCCATCACTTTTGTGACCACTCGAGGGGCAGTGGTGCGGTAAAAGGGAGCACAGCAAACTGAAAATGCTCCTGGCCCACTGTGAAGCACTGATAGCGCCTGTGTGTATGCAGGCCAGGGATATGGAAATAAGCATTCTGCAGGTCCAATGCCACCGTCAAGTCTCCGGGGCCTAGGGAATGACTTCAGGAACAGGACCTTCCTTTTGACTCTGATCGGTCGCAGCTGATGTATGTGAATTAATGGAAAAACAAAAACTGAGAAAGCACATTGGAGGAAACCAAATCGTGGAAAACCAATTTTAAGGAAATACAAATAAATAAAAAATTAAAGGAAACATTTTAAAAGAAAGGTAATTTTAAGGAAACATCCAAAATCACACCCTTGGGTGAAGACTAGGGGTAGTGAGGGTTTTTCTGAGGTCAGGGATTGGTGATGTTTAGGGGCGATGAGGGATTTTTAGGGTTCAGGGATGGGTGGAGTTTAGGGTGGTGTGGGGTTTTAAGGGTTCAGGGACAGGTGGAGTTTATATGAGAAAGGGTTTTTAGGGCTCGGGGATGCAGGAGTTTGGAGGTTTTGAGGGGTCATGAATAGATGGTTTTCCAAGGTGGTGAGGGATTTTTTTTAGGGTTCAGGGATGAGCGAAGTTTAGGGCAGTGCAGGATTTTAATGGAATTGGTATGGGTGGAGTTTAGGCATCGAAAAGGATTTTTAGGGTTCAGGAATGGCTGGAGTTTAGCTGTAGTGATGGGGTGTTAGGTTAAGAGATGGGTAAGAGCTGATGAGTAGAAAGGGCTTTAAGGGTGCAGGGATGGTTGAGCTTAGGGGTCAGAGATGGGTGTAGTTTATGCATGGAGAGACATTTTTAGGGGGCCGAGATGGATGGTGTTTGGGGGTGGTAAGGGGTGAGGAAATTAAAAGCATCCAAAGTAATTGCTTGACCATGTAAACAATATAAATCCAAAATAATGTCCCCTGAGGTAAAGGATTGAAATAAATACCATTAACCAAAAATGTTTCTGAAAGTAAGACCTGCAACCATTTCATGTATACCCTAAAAAATAAGTATGCAGAAGTCAATTTTGGAGAAAAAAAAAGATTTTCTTTGAATTGGTTTCTATCAAATGGTAAATGCCATTCATCCTGAAAATTCCCATTAAACCGTTTAGATGAAAGACTTTTTCAATAATGGTATTCCATTAAATGGTTTTTCTATGAAATCACATACAACCATTGCGGCGTGAAAGTTTGGCCTCACGATCCTGGATGGCCTTCTGGTTTATCTGGACGCCGGCATCACAGGCCTTGAGATTGGGGTTCGATTGAGGCACCACAAACCGATTTCATGCAGGTTCTTCAGAAACCTCTGTTTGCAACAGTTCCTACACAGTTTAAACCGTGTAGTTTTTGTGGTGACATGTTCCCTTGCGCACTGAATAAATTTTGTAAGAAGCTCAGTCAAAAGACCAAGTAGAAGGTCCAGACCCTCATCTCGAGCTGCGGAAATAGAAAGCTGAAGTCGGCGCCCTTGAGTGCCGATATATTTTTTGCATAGTGTAACTGCAGAATTTATTGCAGTAAATATCATTTTAGTAATTGAATACATTATTTGGAAGATTTTTGATGACCTAAAATTATCAATCGCCATACAAACTTGTTGTACTTGGAGGCCGTGAAGCATTTTAAGCACAAATGCTTTCACTAGATTTAATTTCAAATCCTCTCAGCACTTCTGGAGTGGAATGATGTTGATGTTGGCGGTTCTGAGGTGAAATGTTTGCTCGCCAGGCGCAAAGCTATCATTTTTAGACTTGCTTTTAACACCAGATATTTTTAGGATTGTGGTAACTGAATTTTAGCACTGTATCATTTTTAACATTTGTTTATTGATTACTGTGCTGGGGGAGCTGAGTTAAAGCTCCGAGGGGAAAGTTGTGTTTTTGCGCATTTTATTACCGAGCACATTGTCCCGGGTCAGCGGTCTAGTTGCTGTTCCCCTGCTCTCCCTTCCGGCTACTTAAACGCCGGATGACGCGAAGGCGCGCCTAAGGCAAGCCCGTCTGCGCCCGTCCGCACCTGGCCGGAACCAGGGGCCAGTTCCCCTTTTCTGTCTCCCAAAAATAGGTCTCCGTATACTGCAGGGCAGCTGAAACCGCTAAATTGGACCTTAGGAGGGAACTGTTCTCACTCCAGTTTCTGGATGTTCCCATTGTTCCTTCAAGTTTCTGCCCTCTATATCTGCCCTTCCACCCGCTCAGAAAGCCTACAACATGCTGCTTTTAAATTGTAGATCTCTACCCCGGCACACAGTGGAAATTTTTCTTCTTTTAGAAGATTATGGCCCTGAAGTGCTGTTTCTTACAGAAACTTGGCTTAATACAGCATCTGAGTCGGATGTTGTACAAGCTCTCCCTCCAGGGTATTTGATTCAGAGATTGGATAGATCGATAGGTAAGGGAGGCGGTATTGCCATCATTTATAAACAGAACCTTACTTATCGCTTATTTGGCAGTTTGGTAGAAGATTGTGAGAATTTCCATTTCTCAATTGGATTTACTCCCACTCTAACTTTCTCAGGTATTCTTATTTACCGCCCGCCTGGACCTTACGGTCAATTTTGTAAATCATTATTGGAAGTAGCTGCGAACCTTGTTAGTACTGCTGCAAATTTTACCCTGCTGGGAGATTTTAATTTGCATTTTGATGACCTTACCTCCTTAGCTGCAACAGAACTGTCCCAGGATCTTGCTGCTTATCAGCTCTCTCAGAAGGTCCTGTCTGCCACTCATGTTAAAGGACATCTACTTGATCCAATATTCTCCAATTTGGAGGATATTTTTGGGAAAGAGCCCATCCCATTACCTTGGTCGGACCACTCCTTGGTGCCTTTTTTATGGAACCCCAGAAATACGATTCTCCATACACATCCTATCCGAGTGTTGTCCCGTCCTTGGACTAAACTCCCTGTAGATAAGTGGCTCTGGGAACTGGAAAGGTCAAAGCCAAGTCTGAACACCAATCCGGATGTTGCTAATGAAAGCTTCAACGGTTGGATAGAGGGCACCCTCGATCGGGTCCTTCCTAAAAAGATGGTTCAGTTGAAAGGAGGGCCCAATAAGATGGCCTTGTATTCCCCTAAACTTCGGGAGTTAAAACAGAAGTGTAAAAAATCTGAAAGAGTATGGAGGAGAGATTTTTCCCTGAGCAAGAAACTGGAATATAGGGAGGCAGTTAGAATCTATAAAGTAGAAATTAAAAGGGCTCAGGCCTCGTATTATGAGGAGAGGATTTCCCTGGCCTCTAATTCTCCACGGGAAACCTTTCGCATCGCAAAAAAACTTCTTAAAGTCCCCCCTCCTCTAGATATCCCGGATGTGTCAGGTCATCGATGCAATGAACATGCAGATCATTTTTATTATAAAATTCAATCCATATATTCCTCCTTTCCCTCGGTTGATAATCACCTCCACTACAATCAAGAGGACATTGGTCTGCCAGTTCGGGGACACTCTCTAGAGGTTTTCTCCCCTATTAATCAGGAATCTCTCCAGGCTATTTTAACACTGGTCAAGAGTGGATCGCTATGCGATCCGGCTCCCCCACATATTTTGAAGCAGGCAATCAATATAGTTGCGCCAACTATTATTGACCTGATTAATGCCTCGCTCTCCAGGGGTATAGTCCCCCACCAGTGGAAAAAGGCTATGGTAAAATCCCTCCTGAAGAAATCTAATCTGGACCCGGACTGTTTGAGCAACTACCGCCCTATCTCGCTTCTCCCAGGGATTAGCAAGATTGCAGAGAAGTATGTAAACTCCATCCTCTCTAACTACCTCGAATCTTATAAACTCCTCCACCCCTCTCAAACAGGCTTCCGACCGCGCCAAGGTACTGAAGCTGCACTATTATCAGTAGCCGAGGAATCCAGAAAGATCCTTGACGCAGGAGGATCCGCTGCTGTGATCCTCCTAGATTTGAGTGCAGCTTTCGATACGGTTAACCATCAAATCCTGGTTCACCGCCTCAGAGGTCTCGGGGTAACCGGTACAGCCCTGCTGTGGCTGCAGTCCTTTTTAGAGGAAAGATCTTTCCAGGTTTTTCAGGGTGGGGCCGTCTCAAAAAGTCTGCCTCTCCGTTGCGGAGTTCCTCAGGGATCATCCTTGAGCCCCACTCTTTTTAATGCCTATATGGCCCCGTTGGCGGATATTGTACTTTCTTTTGGGGTTCACATAGTTACTTATGCTGATGACACTCAGCTGGTTGTGGCTCTGAACAGTTCCGACCAGGGGTCCAAGGGCCTTCGCCCTTGCCTCGAGGAAATCGCCAAGTGGATGAACCTGTCCCATTTGAAATTGAATGGTGACAAGACTGAGCTCCTGGTTCTTGGAGATCATATACATTTTAAAGCTAGTACTATGTGGCCAGCCTGCATGGGCCAACCCCCTACCCCCAAGACTGAAATAAAGAGTCTGGGAGTCTGGTTGGATCAGGACTTCAGTTTTAAAGTTCAGGCTAGGAAGGTTGCAGCCTCGTGTTAAGGCATCCTTAGGATGCTCCGTAAAGTGCTTCCTCTTCTTCCCTTCCGGGCCAGAAAACTGATGGTTCAGGCACTTGTCTTGTCACGGATGGACTATGGTAACGCCCTATATTTAGGTGCGCCAAGTTCTGTAACTGTAAAGCTTCAGATTGTGCAGAATTGTGCTGCAAGAATGCTCATGGGGATCCCGTCCCGTCAGTCGGCAAGGCCCGCTTTGCGGTCCCTTCATTGGCTTCCTATTCAGGAGAGAATCCGCTTCAAGGCCCTGTGTATTGCTCACAGGTCGCTTGGAGGGAATGGTCCTCCAATCAATCTTTCCTTGATTCAGCCCTATCGAGCCAATAGGCATCTGCGTTCAGATGATCTTTCCTTAGCAGTTGTTCCCAGGATCAAAAAGGCCAGAAGTGGCGGACGGTTATTTTCCTATAATGCCGCCAGGCTCTGGAACACACTCCCTCTGCCCCTGCGGAAGGAACCTAATCATCTGGCCTTCCGCAAACTCCTAAAGACGTGGCTTTTCCCCTAGGTGTCCCTTTCACCTCTATGAATCGTTCAGCGCTGGGATGCCTTCGGGTAGCTACGCGCTTTAGAAGTGTTATTTCATTCATTCATGCTTCACCACACAACACCACCTACTGGCGCGCAGGAGAACAGCTTTAAAGTTTCTGGATCAAATCTGACACCTGAGAAATATTCACAAGGTGAGGAATCGGCAGTTAGAATTGTCAGAAATGCATATATGTGTGT
Organism: Calotriton arnoldi; assembly: GCA_963921515.1. Taxonomy (NCBI): domain Eukaryota; kingdom Metazoa; phylum Chordata; class Amphibia; order Caudata; family Salamandridae; genus Calotriton; species Calotriton arnoldi. The sequence continues at coordinate 2,737,461 of CAWUFW010000382.1, read as the reverse complement.
TTGTATTTTGTGTGCATATTGTGTGTGTGTGGTATGTGTATATATATATATACATACATACATACATACATACACACGCGCACACACATATGGTCATTTTTTCCAGTATTTCATTTTAGAATACCAAGCATATTCTCAATGGAGATATGGTATGTCGATAATACTGTATAAGCAAGTGAGAACCAGAACCTACAAAATATATGCCGTCCCATCTGGACAATAAGACGTACATATGATACACCAGTAACACTAATACTTTTCAGAGTTATCAAAGAGCATTGTTTTTACGTATTCAACTAAGAACTGCTCGCCATATGATTCACAGTAAACGAAGAACTATTGGCTGTGATTACTAATGTTATTTCTCTCTTAACCTGCAGATACTATAACTGAGTGAGTCACTCAGAATGGTTCATGTGGCATATTTTGATTGAGTGTGACTATCCCGTTCTGGTACCAATGAAAAGTTATATGTAATTGTGAAAACATAAACCCAAATAGGGACTTGAGTAGGGATCTGGAATTCAGTCCTGATGAAGGCCAATTGACCAGTTGTGGCAGAAGCTGTAGCTGAAACACGAAGACCTCAGATACTGGAGTCAATAGATTTTTCCTACAGTACTGCACTTTGTTTTTAATCTTGTCAGGGGATTCTGGAATAAATATTAGGCTACACATAGAGTACCCCTAGGAAATTTGAATTATACATCCCTCTCCAGGATAGAAGCGCTGCCTTGATGATCAAGATTGTGCCCGCCCGGATGCGTATTGTATCTCGGTGAGGACTCTATGATGAAGCATGCCACTAGAAAGCCTAGAGGGTGAGTATTTTAAACGATGCCCTAACTGGTAGAGAGATGCTAAAAGTATCCTTTTGAATGTGTTACTTCTCTTTTGATGAACTGTATATCAAACATAGAGGTGAAACGAACCCACCAAAAATCTTCTAACTCCCTCTGTAGATTATGACACCACTTGGTGCAACTAGGTTGATTCTGTCCATGCTGCTTACTGCTGCACCCTCTAACCCAATCTCATGACTTCTGCTTTCTAGTTCAAATCATGCTGGTGATGTGCCTTATGCTTCATCCCTAACTGTGCTATCCCATCCCTCAATCTAGGGAGATGTAATACAGCGAATGGCCTCAACATTAGAAACATGATTCGTAGTAATGTTTGGCCACCATTGTGCCTGCCATAATCCATTTAGCTATATGTTTCCCTCTTAAGGTTCTTCTGGGTTCCCTCCATATGCTGCTGCTTGTACAATCTACTTTTTTCTCCCAGACTGCTTGCCACCATTGCAGCAGGACCAAAGTATGTAAACGATGTCCGCATCTTCATCATGAGAATGTCAATACTTGCATTTTGATGCCTATCCAGCCTTCTGCAAGTGTCGGACTTAGGGTGACCGCCTCACTCTATGTCATTATAAACACTGTTTTCTACTCCAGTGCTTTTCATTCGCAGTCAATTCCTATCTGGCGTGTTAGTTTAATAAGGTCAGTGGCTGCACCAAAGACTAAAATACCCAGAATGAATTAGGTGGTGACTCAAAATCCCAGGGCTGGATAAAGTGTCCATAATCCCAGCGTCCTCCTCCAACGTGGCCTCAACTCCTCACTGTTAACTTTAGATATGGTTCAAGTATCAGTGTTGCTTACACTGTTGATGATAACCCTTTTTAGCTGTAGCTGCGTGGATCACTGAACTTTCAAATGGACCCTTCACCCCTCATTCGCAACTTCTTAGGCACTGCACCTGCTGTACGTGCCTCAAAGTTTGGTTCTGCTGAGCCCTCTGTTGATCCCAAATCTGGTGAAATGTTCTGAACTTCTTGCTTTTTCCCAACCGTCCAATCACAGCCACTCCCTTAACTGCCCATGCATCTCAAAAAATACTTTCTTCCCTACCCTGACTGCATTGTTTTTCCATCTTTGTTACCTCTTTATGACAATCTGAATGCATCTTCAGCATTTTGTGTGTTCTTTCCATGAAAGTACCGATATCTACCCTTAGGCCATATAATATGTCCAACATTATACTGTCCCCCAGAATTATATTCTCTGTATGGACCCATTTTGGTTGTGTCTGTCTCTCTGTCAACACAAAAGTGTATTGTGCAAGATGGTGTGCTAAGCTGATTTGTATACCACCACCCTGTGCACTAGCATACAGTTTGGACATTTTAAGATGTGCTCTTTTATCACCCCACATACAACTTTTAATCCAATCCATTAATATTTTAATGGTGATACAAGGCATATAATCGGCAACATTTCAAACATGCATTTCAGCTGAGGCGCTACAAGCATCCTAATGTATACTCTTCCCCCATACTGATGTTTGCAGTTAGCCCTAGATTTGTAATTTAATCAATCACTTATCCCAAAGTGATAGGATACTGTCTTTGCCCCCCCCCCACCTTAATTCCTAGGTACTTTATTCTGCAAGAAACCCACATTCTGTTTATGATTGCCCCCCTGACCAGTGTGACGTCGAGAGGCAGCTCATCACATTTTGTCCAGTTGATTTTATAACCAAATACTCTGAGAACTCTCTAGTAGTTTCCAAGTCAAGTATTTTATTATGTTTTGGCACTCCAAAGAGTACCACATAAATACAACCATAAAAGGACTGTACAAAAGCCAGTGCAAAGACACTAACATTAAAATAGTACAAATTTGTAAAACACTGAGGGTGCCATGCGGGCTTGATGCCATGCTCTGCGGTGAAACCCGAATACAACTAAAGTGCGAATGCAAAAGCTGTCAATTCAATAATACCGTGCAAAACTTAAACAGTACAGTGAACTATGTATCCTAAATACAGTATCAGGATAAACAGCGCAAAATAGGCGGATACAATACTGTATAAGTAAAAGAAAGATTCATTTAGCATTATGAGGCAATCCGAATACAGTACTTCTATTATAGGATACATAATCTTTAAAGTGCAGCAAAGCTGTTGAAGTACTACAAAGTCGAAGGGCGGAAGAAGGTGCAAAAAATAAAAATAAACAATAATACACCCAATACTCCTCATACCAATCGAGCATCCAGCTTAGTACATAACTTGAGATACTCTTTCGAGGAGTAATTGCAAAGAGCCGATACTACCCTCATCAAACAAATACAAGGCCGAAAGCCAATTAATAGGAAAAAAATACAATGTATAATACATTTAAAAAATACTTAAAATATTTGAAAAATATAAAAAAAATTGTGCAGTCTGATTCAGTTTGAGGGGTGAATAAGCGCGAGCTTATGCTGACGAGGTTATATTATACTTTATGAACAGTGGTCTTCACAATTGACAACGCAGTGAGTGAATGAATGGACATACAAATATCACATTGTAGGAAGCTGGCTCTCTATATACTATAGAAAAACAAGTTTGAGCTATTGGCATTGTAAATGGCTATGCCTTTTATTTTGGTATTGGTTTTTAAAACATAAATAAAAGACATTGTCATTTACAATGGCAATAGCTTAAACTCACGTAAATGCGAGACCTATTGCATTGCAAATGCTTGTTAGCAATGTTGTAGCAAGGTTGCCACTGGGCCCAATGCCAACAAGGAAAAGGGGCACTGCCCCCGGTTGGCAGCAGAAGACAGCCAATGACGAGGCTGAGCCCCTGCGCAAACCTTTTATAAATAATTCCCTTTCACTGTATATGTTTACGGAATTAGCAATTTGTTCCCCAATCTATTTCACATGGGATCGCAATATGCACTGTGCGCATTACCCAGAGGCATAGCTATCAGGAGTGAAGCAGGTGCAGTGGCACCGGGGCTCAGCAGTATAAAGGGCCCGTTGCCTCCTACTTATTGCTGATTTTTGTTACCAAACCAGGACATAGAGGGATGGGGTGGTGCAGTCTCCTTTCTTGCATTTGGGCCCCTGGCACTCTGGTTACTCCTTTGCTAGTAGTACCACAAGTCAGGACACATTTCCGCGAAGGAAATCTGTGCGACATTGTGTAGAAGTACACAAGCTGTTTTTACATATATATGCTGTGTAAAGGCCGGATGTGTGAATAATGAGTTCTTTATCCAGGGATGCAGAATTGAAAAAAACTTAGTGAGTTTGGGCACGCACATGTCCTTTACAATTCAGGTGTTGACTGTTTGCATATCGTCCCGCTGTATAAACTTGATTTGAAGTGCGAGGCGGGCCTGTGTACTACGGGCCTGTCACAGCCCTGTCTGAGAGGCAGGGAGGGGCCCGCGAGCTGTGCAAGACGCCGTGCGTGTGCACATCTGCTGTCCGGCGCCGGGCGACGTCAGTTGCGTGTGGCATGGGCGGGGCATGGAGCGCGCGGCCGGAGATGTCCGGGGCTCCCGTGAGCTGAGGGAGCCCCTTGTGTTGGAGAAGCGAGGCGGGAGCCCACCCCGCAGAGGGAAGTCCGGCGGGAGCCCACCCCGCCTTCGTGAATGCCGCATGGTGCGGCCAGAGCAAGATTTCAGGCGGGGCTCCTGTGAGCAACACGGAGCCCCGCGTGTTGCTGCGCCAGTGACCGGGTGAAGAGGCGAGTCCCCCTGCCATTGAGGAGACCAGCCTCGGAGCAGCGCAGAGTCCCCACAAGAGCCGGTGAGTGGGGTTGAGCGGGAGGCATGCTGGACGCCGCGCCTGGACAGGACATGTGCACGTGTATGGTGCGAGCAGAAGTTGTAAAAAGACGCGAGCCGTAGCGTGCACATCTCCTGTCTGTTAAGCTTGAGCACAGACAGTCGATGTGCACGCGTACGGCTTGCGGCGTTATTACAACTTCTGCTTGCACCATACGCGTGCACATCTCCTGTCCAGGACTTGCCGTACGCGTGCACCTGGCCTGTCCCGCATCGGAGCAAAAGTCGGCAACAATAGATCTCGCATAGCGAGCAGCGCTTTGCGCTGCATCGCTAGGCGAGACCTAATGAGGTATAGTGTGCACAGAGTCCAGTGGAACCCCAAAGGTAGGCAGAGGTAAAAGTAGATAACACCGTACTCTCTATTTGTGGTAGTGTGGACGAGCAGTAAGGCTTTATCAGTGGGTAGTGTTAAGCATTTGTTGTACACACTCAGGCAAGAAATGATGTCACACACTCAGACTGAACTCAGACCAATTCGTTTGTATAAAAAAATATAATTTAGTTATTTTATTTCTAGAACCAAGCCAAGCCTGGTGCAGGTAAGTGAAATAATACTTTGCAAAATCTTATGCAGTGATTTACAGTTGAATGCAGGTTAAAATGCAGTTGGTTGACTTACAGGTAAGTCAACAGTTCGAAATTACTTTTCAGTTACTTTACAGATTACTGTGCATGTTACTTTTTAGGTTACTTTTGCTAATCAGTGTGATATGCCTAGATATCACACTGAGACATTTCCTAGACAAAAGGTAAGTAATTCACTTTTAGTACAGTTGCCGTTTTTCAATGTTTCATACAAACCAACTCCACACTTAGTAGAATTTTCAAGGCAAAGCAGTCAATGCAATCCTATGAAAGGAAATGAAGTTAACAGTTTGCAGGTAAGTACTTATTTGTGGGAGTTGGTATTCTGGGGTTAGAACCAGGGTTCCCCCAGGGTCAAGGATGCACTCTCAAAACACACTCAGCGGCACTAGGGCAGCAGGGTGCAGAGTGTTGGGGCCCAATGTTATCCAATGGGGGCCTCCGGTTGGTGGCTGCTCACGAGCAGGCCACAAGGTTGTGGGAGCAAAGCTCCTGGTGTTAGGCTCAGGCAAAGGGGGATCCGGTTTAGCACACAAGGTGCACACACGGCGGCACAGGGGCGGCCAGGTGCAGGGTGCTGGTTTGGCGTCTGGTGCCCTGTTCTTTTCAATGGGGATTCTCCGGTTGCAACAAAGACTACAGGCTCGGGGACGAAGATCTTCTGGAGGTGACCACCGGTTGGAGAGGTAAGTTGGGATGCCTGGGGATGCTGGGACACCGTCTGTTGGGCCACCCAAGACCGTGGGACGTCGGGCGCAGGGGTGTCTTTAGGCGTCTGGTTTTTCTTACCAGCTCCAGTCGCGGTCGGGGGGACCCTCCAGAAAGGGACTGCAGGCGTCGATTGGAGATTCGAGGCAGGTCAGAGATCACCAGATCTCAGGTCAGGATTGGCAGGGAGACCTCCTCGTGGTGTTGGGCCACTCTAACTCGGGTCGTGGGCGTCAAGTGCAGAGTGGTGCAGACTCGCGGATTTGGCCAGAGCCTGTTGGTGAGCAAATCCGGTGCTCACGGTAGACAAAGTCTTGGTTTAGGAAGGCAGGGCAGGCCCTTTGGGTTCTTGTGGGCTGCTGGCTGCAGGACACACCGGGATTTCGCCGGAGCAAGTTCGAGGTGGGGACAGGCCGATAGGGCTGGGGTCAAGTCGGTGGGCGTCCTCCTCTTCTTCTTAGTTTCACCACGGCTTCTTCGGTCCTTCTTCTTCTGGTCGGTCCTTGTCTGAGGAGGGAAGGTTTAGGGTTGCCCCTAAATACTAGATTTAGGGGCGTTACAGGTAGGTAAAGGTCGGGACCAATGGGTCCCTTCCTTGGGGTGTGTACACCACCTATTATGCCACCCTCCAGTGGGAGGGGGGCATATGCCTCACTCTGGTTGGCTGGGTCCCCCATCTGCAAGATGGCGGGGACTGAGAGTTGTGCTTCACCTCTCCTCCCCCACCTGAGGGGTGGGGTTGGCAAAGGTGGGCACACCTCCCTTCCTCCCTTGGTTTTCCTGCCGATTCTCCCGCACAAAGTGAGGATCAGAATGGGTGGGGGCCAGTTGCTGGACGCAGCAAATGGCTGGGGTAGCTCACAAAGGCGGCAAGCCTTTGAAGCTTCCCCTTCGTGGACCCTGCCCATCACGGCGGAGGAGGCTTGGCACCTCGTTCCAGGATGTGCATTGTTCCAGACCCCTGAGAGCAGCAGGCTCTTGACCCAGGGGTCCAGAAACATGTCTGGTGGAGGCAGCTGGCGAACAGCCACTCAGCCAGGACAATAGAGTTAGGTCGTTTTTCTGGGGGCATCTCTAAGATGCCCTCTGAGTGCATTTTTCATTAAATCCCACACTTGCATCAGTGTGGGTTTAATGTGCTGAGAACTTTGATATCAAACTTCCCAGTTTTCACTAAAGCCAAAATGGTGCTGTGGAGTTCGTAATGACCAACTCCCAGCATCATATACTCTTAATGGCAATACTGCACTTACAATGTCTAAGAATTTGTTTAGACACTGTAGGGGTACAGGGCTCATGCACCTGTACCCTCACCACTGGTATAGTGCACCCAGATAGAGGGGTGGCTGACCTATGCTAGGGCAGTGGGTTGTAGGCATGGCACACAGGGATGTGTGCCATGTCGACTCTTCACTTTGTTCCGCACCAAAACACGCAGGTACAGGGCCTCTAAGGGTGGCACAACAAGTGCTGCAGCCCTTAGAGGCCTTCCCTGCCCACAGTGACCTTGGTACCTGTGGTACCATTTACAAGGGACTGACATGTGGCCTAAGAGTGCCAATTGGGTTTTGTACTTATGTAATTTTAGGGAAAGAACATAGGTCCTGGGTACCTGGTTGGCAGGAACCCAGGGTACACTCAGTCAGTACATCAACAGTTTGGCAAAAAGTGGGGGCAACCATGCAAAAAGAGGGCACTTTCTCGCACACATGGTTTAGATCTTAGACATAACTCAAACAAAGATCACAGAGCCTCTCATTCCTGGGTAAACCCTCCCAAGATCTAGTAACAACTCGTAGTAGAATCCAGTTCCACCTTAATAATAAAATTATTCTACGCCCACCATGGGGAAGGTTCCATAACACATAACATTGTGTTTTGTTCTTTTACAGATACTACTCTCTACAGCAACTTCATTTTGTGTGTGTTGAGCACAAATCAGAATATCCCTTTTCCGACTCACTTCATAGATGGATTTTTTAAGCAAGTTTTTAAAAAGAAGCCTGGGGCGAGGTGCCTTCTTATTCTGACCAATTTCAAACATATCCAAAGCTTTCAAATAATTTTTAAAAAAGGACTCTTCTTTCCTTCAAGCTATAGAATATTTCATGTTTTTATGCCGCACAGATGGAACCCGGGTCACTATTTAATAAGTTGTTCCTTTTCTAACTCTACACCAGAGGCCTAAAAACATTACTTTGCTCTTAGAAATGATTATTTTTAGGAAATGTTAATCAGTGTAAATTCCTAATGCAGAAAGACGCCTCTGTAATCCTATGGGGGTTAAATCCAAAATGACAATGTCATCAGCATAAAGTAAACAACAGATCCCCTTTCATCTATCCAACTCCACAAGGTAAGTCGTGGATGTAAAGAGAAAAAAGAATGGGCGCATGTAAGCACCCTTGCTTCAAGCCATTATGTGTCTCCACTTTACTCGACAAACCCTGATTCCAAGTGGAAGATTGCAGGGCAATAATTAGCATAAGGAGGTGAGCTGGAATCCCCAGTGCAAACTATTTTCTCCACGGTCAACCCTATCGAACGCTGTGGAGAAATCAATAAAGGCAGAGTATATAGGCATGCCTTACCCAAGGGGGTACTTTTCAATCAGCGTTTGGAGAGCCGTAATATTATCGAAGGTTCCACAGAAATGTACAGCATGGGTAAACGCCATCCAACAGTCAGGTATGACAACTTCGTACAGTAGTAAACAGGATGTGATGATACATAACAATGAGAAGGGAGAGGGGTGGGGGGATGTGGAGGCAATCATGGGGGGTGAGGTAGGAGGCAATGTCCAAGAGCTGCTGGGGAGGGGGGTGCTAAAAAATGCTCTGAGGCAATGCCGAGGACCAAGGGTGTAGGATAAGGCCCTGCAGGGAGAGGAACTGTAAAGGCCCATGTCACTGGCGTAGGGCTGACTCCTGGGGGGCATGTTCTGTGGTGCCTGTAGTGTCACATGTTAACGGGTGGGTATAGGGGAAGATAAGCACCTTGAATAAGAGATCTCCTGTGTAGAGGGGCGGTGAGACTAGTGAGTAGGTATAGCGCCTGGGGTCAGGTGGCGCAGGCCGCGTGTGGTGCGGAGGTCAAGGTTGGATTGCAAGACGGGGAGGAAGGGAGGAGTGCCCCCTAGTCCTGCTGTCAGTAGTATATTCATGCATTGTTGTATAAATGGGTGGGGATGTGATGAAAAAGATAAAGAAGACGAAGATGAGAAGACCGGTGTAAGGGGGTGTAGTCCATATCGTTTGGTGGTTCTGCATATTCGGGGGGGAGAGGGATTGTGGAGGGGGAGTGTTAGTGGAGGTGGAGGGGAAGAAGTGAGGGAGAAAGGGGGCAAAGGTGGGGAGATGGGGCTGGGGTAGGTATGGGAGGGGTTGGGGGGATAGGGGGTCCATTGTTGCATAGGGGGGCGGGTCGGGAGGGGGAGAGAGAGTGGGTAGGTATGGGGGATGTGGAAGGGTAGGGTGTGGTAGGGTAGGGCAGTGGTGGAGGGGTGAGGAGGGGGGTAGAAAATGACTTGCCTATAGTAGTGAAGGTAGGAAGGGGAAGGAAGGAGGGGGAAGAGTGAGTGAGTAAGTATTCTGTGCTATAGTGGTAGTCAGTTGTACGGTTCAGCGTGGCCCAACATGGTTCATGTGGGTGGGGGGGCCTGGGGGTTCTGGGGTGCCTGAGGCAGGGTGTCTGCTGGCATTCTCGTTATGGAGGAAAGGTGCCCACATCTGAAGGAACAATTCGGTCTGGTCCTGCAGATTGTAAATGATGCGTTCATCCGAAGCTACAAGCCAAGCCTCCTGTGATGGGGGTGCTGGCGACCTCCATTGGTGGAGGATACATAGTTTGGCTGTGGCCAGGGCTGTGTGAAGGAGGCAACGCTGTAGGCGTGAGAGTTCTAATGAGTTCCGTACATCATGGAGGAGAATAGCTGAGTGGATGAGTGGTAGAGGTATGGAGGTACTCGACTGATCCAACATATGACTAGAAGGTTGGGTCGAAGGACATTCACAGATGATATGGGTTATATCGCAGTGTGTGTTTGCGCATCTCCAGCAGTTCGCATGTGGGAGGAGGCCTGCTCTGTTAAATTTTGTTGGTGTCCAATGCCAGTCGTGTAATGTAAAAAGGCAGAACTTCAGATGGGCCTTCCTCATACCTTTGTCCAGGGCCTCTAGGATATTTGCCCACTCATCGTCTTCGTACGTGACTAGCAGGCGGATGTGCAATTTGGCGCAGAGAGCTCACACTAAAGGTTGCAGGAAGAGGTGGGATGAAAGTGTAGCGTACAGTCCTGACATCACCCCTTTGTGTTTCCCCAATACGTTCAGATAGGACACTACTGGCAAGGGTTGTAGGGACCACGGGTGAGGGCCCAAACAATTCCTCAGGCAATGTTGCAATTGCATGTAGCACCAGGTTTGTGTCAGGTGAAGGCCGAATTCCTCTCTCAGCTGTTCAAATTGTTTGAGGTCTCCATTTAGTAAAAGCTGGTCAAGAGTGTGGATACCCGCCTCCCTCCGTTGAGTTTAGGACAGAGTCTGTCTATCAATGCGTATGCTGGCATTACCCCACAAGGGGGCTTTTTCATGTAGTTGTGGGTCCGTCCTGAGTAGGCGATGTGTGCGCTGCCAGGCCTTGTGCAAAGTGTGCAACACTGGGTGGGTGGGGTCGAGTTGGCAGGTACAGGCCCCGTACAGGATAGAAAGGCTCATGTCAGCGGAGAGCAATTCTCGTTCAATGTGGACACAGTGCGGCGGGTCCAAGACGCCAGGCAGCATGTATGCCAGTGGGGAAAGCTGGAGAACAAGGGCATAATGCTCCACCGATGGAGGCACAGGCCTCCACTAGAACAACGCGCCATCAGCTTTGTTGCGGCTAGTCCGGGTTTCGAGGATCACCACACAAAAGACCGAATCTGGGAATCAGTGAGGCGTAGTGTAGAGAGAGGCACCTGGACTGGGAGCATCCCAAGCGTGTACGTGAAGCGTGTCAATGTTACCATCCGTACTGCCTGCACTCTGCCCCACATGGAGAACCCCAGAGAAGACCACTTCTCAAAATCCCGTTTCATCTGGGCTAGTAATGGGTCTATGTTGTCCGGGACCATCCCCTTCGTACCGCTATCCACCAGTATTCACAGGTATTTGAGGCGGGAAGTTTGCCAGCGGAAAGGGTAACCTTGTATGGACGCCTTGGTGGTGACGGCCAAGATGGGAAGGGCTTCACTCTTATCCTGGCTTATTTTATAGCCAGAAAGTATTGAGAAGTCGTCGATGATGCCCAGCAAGGCTGGGAGGGATCATTGCAGATCAGTCAGGGTGAGTAGGACGTCGTCTGCATAGAGATATATCTTGGAGTGGCCGATTGGGAGTGGAATGCCCGCTATGCTGGCAGAGTTGCGGATGGTAGAGGCCAAGGGTTCCATGGCTAGGAGGAAGAGAAGTGGTGAGAGGGGGTATTCCTGACGTGTTCCCCGACGAATAGGAAAAGGGGCAGATAGGAAGCCTCGCAGTTAACCTGGGCGGTGGGGCAGTCATACAACTGTCGCGCCTTAGCGACGAATTGGTCTCCCAGGCCAAAGCACTCCATCACCGCAAAGAGGTAGCTCCATTCAATGCAATCGAACACCTTTTCTGCATCGAGGGAGAGGGCCAACGCATCAGTCTGGAGATCTTTGGCTGTCCAAAGAGTATGTGCTAAGGTGCAACGGTGATTTCTGGAGGACCGGTCTGGTACGAAGCCTACCTGCGTGTGGTGTATCAGAGAGGGGAGAACTTTGCCCAGACGGGCTGTTGAAACACTGGCCAGTATTTTAATGTTGCAGTTTAGCAGGGAATGGGGCCTGTAGCTGCCACATAGCAGGGGGTCTCTCCCAAGTTTGGGTAAGACAGCAATCACCGCCTTGTTAGATAGGGGTCCCAGGGAGGACGCCTGTTCCGTCTCATGAAAGGCGGCATGCAAGGTATCGACCGTCTCCTCTCCAGACCACCTGTAGAATTCTGCGGGGAAGCCGTCTTCCCCGGGGGCTTTATGGTAGGGTAGCTTGGATATTGCAAGCGCCATCTCCTCTTTGCTGATTTCCCCATCCAGGAGATCTCTACCGTTATCCGAGAGACGGGGGAGATCTGTCCCTCTCAGGAAAGTGGTCACTCGGTCCTCTACGGCCGGTTCCCCCGGAGAGTAAAGGGTCCTGTAAAACGAGGCAAACTTGATCACAATGTCTTGAGGGCGGGTGAGGGTCTCACCCCCTGCTGATGTTATGGCAGGGATGGCCATGGCAGCTTCCCGTTGGCGGGGCTGTGCCGCCAGTAGGCGTCCAGCTTTTTCCCCTTGTTCGTACTGTCGCCCCTTCATCTGTTGCAGAGCGTATTCGACTTTAGAGGTAAAAAGAATATTCAGGACCTTCAGGGCCTGTTCTAGGGATCTGTGGTGCTGCAAGGTGGGGCGAGCGGAGTAGAGGTGGGTGTAGGATGAGATGTCCCTCTCCAGTTCCTTCGGGCGGGTAACGGCTTGTTTATTGGCTACTGCAGCGTCTCTCATCAGTTGACCTCTGATGGTGGCCTTCGCGGAAGCCCAAAGTACTCTGTGGAAGTCACTGTTATGATTATCAGAGAGATACGTAGCAAGGTGGGCTTTCATTCGGGATTTACCCTGAGGGGTGCGGTGCTGCTGTATGTTCATTCGCCATGGTTTACGTACCGGAGAGGCCATCCCCACCTCTAGGGATAGTATAACGGAAAGTGCCGCCTCCAGTATTTGAGAGTCCCAGACTATCGGGACTATTCTGTGAAAGATGAGGAAATAGTCCAGCCTGGAGAGCGTACCGGGGACGTGGAGGTGTACTCTGTATCGGTCTTGTGACTAAGGTGGCAGTGGTCTACCAATCCACTGTACGACAGCACGTCACTCATCGGGCCTTTACAGCAGCGTTACCTCTATCTAGAGGTCCCGTTCTATCCAGGACTTGATCTCGTGCAACGTTCCAGTCCCCACCAATGATGTATTACGAGGCACCTATCTCTACTGGTAAGCGATTCAAGTGAAGGAGGAATGACCGTTTCGCCCCAGTCGGACGTAGACAGACCCCACACATAAGGAGTTGTCTCCCAGGCGTAGCTTGGCGAATGCATATCTGCCATTGGGGTCGGACCTTGTCTTTGTTACTGTGACAGGCAGGGATTTACGAAGAAGGATCGCTACTCCGCATTTGTGGGGGGTGGGGGGTTCCCTGTTGGGGGTTGTCCTTGTGGTTGTGCTTATGTGGATCACTTGACCCACCCAATCTCTATGCAATTTGTCAGACTCCAGGGCATCTAAATGCGTTTCTGTAACAGTGCCACATCTACCCTTTTGGACTGAAGATAAGATAGTACTTTTTTCCTTTTTATATACTGTGTGAGGCCATTAACGTTCCAAGACAGAGCATGCAGAGGGTGGGAGGTGCACATGTTGATGACAGGTGTAGTTGGCTGGTTTTCAGCCCTCGTGTGATGCTACCAGGGAATCGTAAGGCGAACAGGTGTGACGAGGGACAGTGCTAGAAGCTGTGCTCAAGTAAGGTACTGTAAGTGGAGAGATGGTGTCAGTGAGCACAGTCCGAGGCAATACAGCAGTAGCAAGAAGGGGATGGGACCGAGTAGGAATACGGGGGAGAGATAGGAGTAGGCGGGAGCAACTAGTATCAAGATAATAAGGGAGGGTGATGGGAGGGTACACGGAGGGGGGAAATGGAAGTAACCCCCGGCACGCAGAGGAGGGGTGCTCTGGGGGAGCAGTTGGTGTCTAAGGAGAGCTAGCACGAATATCTAAGGTGCAGATGTCGGGGAGATGGTGGACGTATGAAGTGAAAATAGAGGGGAGGGGGGAAAATAGGATGGGAAGAGAACAGAGGTAACTGCTGCCAAGGGTGCAGCACTGGGAACACTGATCTGTGTATCGCAGGTCTAAGCTCGTGGAGGCGGTGCTTCAAGGGAGCCCCATCTGGGTGACAGGGCGCTGAAAGAGATGGAGCTATAATCTGGTAAGGATGGGCAGGGTGGGCAGGGGGACTCCGAAAGACTGCGCGGTGGCTGTGGGTGGGGCGGGGGGGCAGGGCAGATAAAGTCTCAACCAGTATCTGGGGAGGGTGACCATACTCCTGCAGGTATGATGGTGCGGGGGGCAGGTGGATTCCCATCCCTCCGTTGCTGTGGGCTGTCTGATGGAGGGGTCAAGGTTGGTGGGTCTAGATTACCAGCAAAAAAGGGAAAGGGCGGGGGGGAGTCGGGGTGCGTCAAGTAGGAGTAGGTTGTGGCTACAGGGATGCCTGTAGGAGGGGGCTGAATGGGTGGGTAGTGGTGCGCGGGGAGAGAATGGCTCGTGGACGCCCTTTGTCTGTTAGCTCTAGGCCTTGTGGGGTATAGGAGTGAGTAATAGTACTTCATGGGAGAGGGGTGGAGGTGGAAGGGGGGGTGAGAGCTTGAAGCACATAACATGGATCAAACAGAGAGTACAGTGAGAACGATATTAACTAACAGAATTGTCAATGGGCAGTACAAACAATTATAAAAGCGTTAAAAACTAATGAGGTGATACTCAGCTGTCTGATGGACGTCGATCCCCTCCGCCTTGTACTGGCCTGTTCATCGTATCCGGAGTGGGACATCAGCGCAAGTCTCTTATAGATCATTTTGTTTGCGAAATTGGGTTTCAGAGGGGAGCAGGATTTGTCTCTATCCTGGTCTTGGGTGAAGGCAGCTACTGACTGAAGGGTCTGAGGGGGGAGGCTTTATCTTGTGGGCCAGTCCGATATTGCGCAGGAGGTGTCCATGTCCTGCAGTTGAGAACTGTCCAAAAATAGGCGCAGATCCTCCGGGTCGTAGAAGTCTTTGGATATGCCATCCTTGATGATTCGGAATCGTGCAGGCTCAAAAAGGCCATACTTGATGTCCATTTGGCGTAGGCGGGGTCGAAAAGAGAGGAAGGCCTTGCGGCGGTCATTGGCCTCCCTAGAAAAATTCGCTGCTTTGTGGATTTCGTGCCCTCTGTACGTGAGCGGGCCTTGAGAGCGTGCTACTGAAAGCAGTTGTCAAGCTTGTTAATGACGCAAAAAACAAGCAATGAGGGGTCGAGGTGTGCTGCAGGGTGCTTCTGTGGAGGGCCAATGCGGTGCGCACGTTGCATCTCCAGTGGGGGTTTGAAGGTGATCCCCGTGAGCTTTGAGAGGGTGTCTCTCTGAGGAAGGTTTTAACGTTGGATCCCTCTATCAATCCCGGAAATCTGAAAAATTGGACATTGTCCCTTCTGCTACGATCCTCCAAATTGATCAGTTTACTGCGGAGGAAGATAAGCTCTCGGTCTTTATCCAGTACGTCGTTGAGGCGGCCCTCCATCACCCTCTGATCCAACCTCTCCACGCGGGTGTGAAATCCTGCGAATTCTCGATTTTGTTTACTCCGTCAGGGTAGATATGTTAGCGTCATGCCTTCCAGGCGGCGGCCAACTGCCGAGTGTTCTTGCAGGATGTGGTCCATGGTGTTGTCCTGGGGGGTGGCCACGAGAGGCTGGGGTAGATTACACATGGTGCGCAGCTGTTTGAGAGCTTCCGTGAAGAGGAGCTGCGGTGCGGACTTGCCCGTGGGCTTGTCAGCTGACATTCACCCTTGAATGTTGCAGAGCACCTCGTTCTTCTGCGTTGCCGATCCTGTCCCCAGTAGGGAAAGGTAGTCGTGGTAGGGTCCAATGGTCAGCGTCTTCCGATTCTAGGTTACGGGGACGTGGCGCTGGTATGTCCTCTGGGGGCTATGGGGCGTGTGGAAGAAGGGGAGAGTGCCCCTCAGTGCTCTGCGGGAGAAGGCCAGCAAGGCGGCGGTAGGCCCCAAACTGCTGCGAGGTCTCGGGCTCCTGTGTAGGAGGGAGCAAGAGCTAAACTGGGATTCCTAGAGATTGTGTTGAGGAGGTCCCCTTTACCGACTCTCCCCCTCCAGATGAGGCTGCTATGATAGGCCCAGTCGCCTGTTGGTGTCCTTAAGTGGGGTTTCTGATGTAGAGATATCAGGCGAGCTGTGGGTGCTCAGGTAGAGTTCTTGGTTGCCCCATTCACTCCCAGGTCTGCTGCATTACCCTCCTTGTAGGCAGGCCATGGGTTGAGGGTCTGCAGGCGTTAGATGCCCTGGAAGATAGGTGGAAAGGCTGTTTGTAGCTGGTAGGAGAGCTGAGGGGAATATCCTATCTGGTGTGTCCTCATGGTTAGGACAGGGAAGGGCGCTCCGACCTCAAGGTGTCATACGTATGTGGGTCCAATGTACTCTTGGTTGCGCGGGTTATATAGCCATAGGCGATGGGGAATAAGACAGCCCTGAGTCTGCCATCTTCTAGCTTGGTAAGTCCGCCTGCAAACCGGCTCTACAGGAGGTACAATGGGTGGAGGGCTGTAGGCGGATGCTCAACAGCCCCCCGCCGTGCTGTGAATGGAACGCCGCCCGCCCGGGTGAGTTGAGGAAGGTGCTGCGATGTTGTGCTGGGCTCGGTGCCACTCCTTTCCTTTTTTGCCTATGCACCCTTCTTGGCCCTGCCCCCTTCCACCAATGATGCAGGGAAACGGTAATAAGGCACAGTGGGAAGCAGGAGGGGTGTGAGACCCCCACTTATCGGTATCAGGCCGTGCCAGCGTGACGGCCTTCACCCAGATGAGTGAAGGGCTCATAACCACCGTAGGTTTTAATGCAAAGCTGCATGTGAGCCTTGTAGCCGCCCGTGGACCGGGACGGGCTGTCACCAGTTCTGCTTCTGTGGCGCGGTGGCCCTGTTGTCGCAGGTTAAGGCTGCGGGTACCGAGCTCCCCGGTGTGTCTACATCGCGTAGCAGGTGGTGGACCGCCGGCGGCTGGAGACGATTCCTTGAGGCAGGGGCGGGGCAGAGCTGCTGCATGAGAGCTGAGGCCTCGATTCCGCCTCCAGACCCCGCAGTCGTGCCCGGCCGTAGAAGATTCAGAGTATGCTACCTGCGGCAGTCATCGGAGCTCCCTGGCCGGACATCGGGAGCTGGATGTTGGAGAGGGGAGGTGAGTTGTAGGCCCTCTCCCACACCAAGAAGGCCTCTGTCTTCATTCGGGGGCCCGTCTCGAAGCGGAGCTCCAAAATCAAGCGGCCATCCTTGCTCGTGGCCAGACCACGCCCGCCAAGAATGCTTTTGGAAAACAACTTCCCAATCACGTCTAACAAGGCAATCTGCCTATGACTGGTGGGAGAGGTTTTGGGACCTTTTTTTATATAAGGGTACAACAACACTTGCCTTCCAAGAGGACAGTATGACCCCAGTTTCAATAACTGTATTAAACCCACAAGCAAAAAGCCCATGCAGGAACTTTGTGCTTAATAAGAGATATCAGAAGCTCATCAGGGCCCATTGCCCCTGACGACCTTGCACCCTTATTAATACCCTCTATCTCCTTGCAGGAGGGCGGACCATATATATTCAGAGAGCCAGCCTCAACTTTAAGCTCAAACTGAACATGCAGCTAGAATTAGCAGCATATAATTGTGAGCCTTATTAAGTCCATTCTTCATCAGAAATGGGAATGGCCTCAGCCTTAACTCTAGAGTCACAGTACTGGGCTACTAAAGTCCAATATCGATCTGAATCACAAGAGTAGGCAGCTTCTCTCAAATTAATCAATTCCTGATCCTCCTCCTTCCTACGTTCAGATGCCTTCAATCTAGTTCTTACACACTTCAACCGGTTGATTTTCCCTGTGCCTTGATAATGACCGCAACTTAAACTGTTTCCTTACCATGGAATTAATATCACGATTCGCCTTTTTAACTACCCAAGGAATATTCACAGAGGCTTTGCTCTACTACTTTCAACTTTCAGCTGCTTTTCGAACCAAGGGACAGGATTATCTGAGGAGTTATCAAACGAGCCTAGACTCACTGTTTTTATACAAGAAGACAAATTCATTATATTATTACTAGACCAAAAGGTGCACCCATTTGTTTTTATTATAAACTACAGTACCTTTCCTGAAATTCCAGGAGTTGAGCCCCTTGAACTCTAAATCAATGACAACAGAAAGAATACCTTGATCACTTAAATCCATCCTAGTTACCTTAAATTGAGTACAGGCTCCAAACCTTGATAAGATACCACCATGTAATCAATTAATGATTGCCCTCAGGAGGAAGAAAAAGTGAAGAAAGCTGGGGAATCCTCTGGAAATCTGCCATTTAGAGCAATAAGTTCATTTGATCTCTAAAAAACATAAACCTTGGTGATCTGGTCCAACCTTACCAGGAAAACTAGCCTTGGGGACACACCATACCTCTTCCAGCTCATAATTTCCAAAGGTCACACAGGCAGAGTTTGTAATTTTAGCATTAAAGTCCCCCACAATAATGATAAAAAAACAATCTTCTGTGTCACTAATATTGTGTACGAAAGAGAGCATAGAAGCAACTAGGGTATCGTAAGACCTCCCAGGGGGGATATAGACATTTACCAACAGAAAAGTTGAATATGGCCCTCCTGTCACATTGGACAGGGCTAGCTTTAAGCAAAGACAATGTTTTGACGGATGCACAAACACATTAGGATTTCCAATTTATGTTGCTTCTCAATAAAATAGCCATATCTCCACTGGCGTGGCCTTTTACCGAAGGTTTTGCTGCACAGGAATAGACAAAATAATTCTCATATTTAAAATCAGTGCATATCCAGGTTTCCTGCAAGCAAACACTCAATGGACTAAGACTAATTTAGAATTAGACTGTTCCAGGCCTGCCAGATTCCAAGAAAGAATTTTGCCCAGAGGGTTACCTCTGCAGCATAGGTAGTTTTGTATTACTTTTTGCAGCATTCAACACACCTGCTACCCAACCCCGAAGTTCTAACTCTTCTCCCAACCCCAAACTCTCTAGAACACGGGTCCTCCTATCCCACAATATTTATCACTATTCTCCTGGTATCCCTGCCAATGGAGTTTGTGATAAACTTCAACTTTACAGCCCCCCTTCTGCTGTCTAAATCCTGAGTGATACCTGAGAGACCAAACGTAGGCTATTAAGCTTAGGATCACCAATCATCTTTAACGGAAAAATATCAATATCTCTTTTCTGAAAGTGATCCACATTGCCTAAGATCAACATTGCAACTATCCTAGAGCTAAACGTAACCCTGGAGCTTGGGAGGGGAGCAAGGGGGGAATCCAAATACACATGATCAATATCTCTACTTGTTACCAGGCTCAGGGTCTCAATTTCCAGTAAAAGCTGCAAAATGAAGCTTCTATTCAGTGCACCAAGTTCGCTATAAAACAGCGAGACAAAATTCAAAGTATTAGAAACATTACCAGAACCGAAACCCCCTCCCCACGGAATTATTATGAAGGTATGACCCGGCCCCCGAAATAAGGTGGCTGTGCCGATGGGGAAAAAAGGGCATAGCCTCACCATTAGGGGTTCTGGTTAGCTTAAGAGTGACAAGTGGGGACAGTTACAGTGGGCAACTGGTAATAGCCCCTCGGTGACCTTCCCATCCTCTTGGGGGACCCTCGCCCTTCATCTTCAGTGTTATCATTTTAACGCTCAACCCCACAATTCTTATGAGCAATTACTCCTATATAAGGCTCTAACCCCTTCTCCTGCTGGTGGCAGTTTAAAATTGGTACTACTGATATAGTGGGTAAGGGGTGCATACTGGTTTTTTCAGGAGAATCAGACTTCAGGCCTAGGCGTGAGGGGACATACTTCGGTACTTCAACTATAAGAGACTGAATTATGGATGCAGGCTCTTCCAGAAAATGTGGAAACCAACGTTTTTTGGACTTCCATTTCGCAATATGCCAAGTTCTTCTCTTTTTTACCTTCAGGTGTTTTACCCTAGTACATCTCAAGAGGGCCACCTTCGCAGCAGAAGCTCTATTTGTGGGAGCTCCCAGCGAATCAACACTGGCATGATCATCTGGGAGTGAGACAGCATCAGGAGGGGGGAGAAGCGAAGTCCCTTTTTTAAAAAAAATCAGAAAAATGGGTAGGGGATTCTTAGATTCAATTACATTGGGACTTTGGACATCTTGACGCCACCCCTCAGATGAATGTATAAAATAGGGAAATGGCACATTGTCACCCTCCTGAGTAGCCTCCATTTTCCCGATAAATTGCTCAGAAATTGTGGCCCAACTCCACCAGGGTCACCAACCTGAATTCCAATTCCTTTCACCCCACTTTTCTCCACAACAGTAATTTGGGAGACCTGAGACTTTACCTCTACACCCACTTCTTCTTTCCTTGAAGTAAGGCCAAAAGAGGTAAGGTGCTGCACCTCCATTAGAACTGGGGACAGCACCTCCAACAAATGATCACAGGTAGCAATTGATCTATCCAGTAGAGCCAGAATCGAAGATAAAACCCTCTCAATACACAATAAAATATCAGAAGGAACTTTACCCCCTCCTGCCTCTTACCGTTCCAAATTGAGCGACTGCACAAATACAGGCGCAGATAAATCACAATTCGTAGTATTCATATTGTCCAGCAACAAAGGCCTCGAAGATGGTCTGCTACTAGACAGGGCCAGTAATGATGGACGACTGGGTAAACACTGCAGAGGAGGGCTCAAGTTTATATCCGAACCCATCCACAACTCAATACGTGGATTCAAGTTGGCCTTCCTTATCCGATTCTTCTCTGTGAGAGCAACAATATCTGGCAGGGAATAGTCCTCCGGCATACCACGGTCCCCTTCATACAATGCTATACCGGAACCCCCGAGGGACTCTAAAGGAATTTCCATGTGTAGCAGATTTTCTGGTGACCGCATCTTGGCCAGCGTCTTGACTGCAAAAGGGAGCCATGGGTCATTTAGGGCAGCACTCTTGCTCAACCATAGTGTCTGCGATATTCAACATAGGTGCAGCCCCTGCATCAACTTCCACCCCTGACCCAGAAAAACAATTAGACGAGCTTGGAGGAGCAGCCATAGATGACCCATGACCTGTTCCACTAATCTGGCGTGAAGACGCATCCTGGAGCGATGCCATGCCCAAGGTCTCTGCAACTGCTTGATTTATACCTGAAGCCAGCTCCGAATCCTTATTCCCTTCCCTGCTGCTGCTCTTTAAGCAGTGACAAAATAGAAGGGTGAGACTTCAGGAGAGACAGATGCGCCTGTGGCTTTTTGCGCCGAATGGTTTTAAAAAGTTTAGGAGAACTAGAGGAAGTAGCAGCTGAGCCAGTAGAAGAGATTAAATGGCCAGAGCGCAAACACCTAGCAGGCATCTTATTGAGGCATCCTGGGAGATGGATCAACTGCAGAGGGCCTGCACCTACCCCAACTAGAAACTGTATCACAAGCACAAACGGAACAGAACCTTGCGTTTGTGTAGTATTACAAAACAATGCTTTGGTGCAATGAACAAAAAGGGTGAAACAATGCAGCTTACTGCACCACCATCTAACAGGGCCACATCCGCCACGCTCCACTTCCGTTTAAACACGAAAGTGCTAGAAACAAGAGTGCCTGGTATCTGGGTGCACTAACTACTCAAGGTGCTAAAAACTAGGCGGGGGAACACACAGAAGGCACCCTGACCTGGCAGGACCATCTCAGTGAGTGTAATGACCCGAGTCCGGCGAGAGCGGAACTCGGGCCTAAGCCCGAGAGGGCTTGCAAACTTTGTATCACCCTCTGGCCAGTTGTGGCCAGAGGATATAAATAAAGGGGCAAGGACCATTCGTGGTCTTCCGTCCATTCCACTGAACCGTGTATGTGTGCCTCCGTGATGTCTCCCCTTTTCCCATAGGCCCCTGACTGCCGTAACCAGCACTGCCACACTGGCGACGAGGGTGGTCGTTGCTCAACCCCACCTCTTACCCCACAAGCAACAAGCGCGGTCTGGATCCAGCGCAACGACCGCCAGCCAGTCCTTCAGCGGCCCGCTAGGAGCTCGACGGTCGGCTGGCCACTCCTGCCCCTTGCAGTGGAAACGCCAGCGAGCAACCACCTGCACTGCGGAGCTCGGCGGCCACTCCCGATCCTGCCAGAGGGGCCTACAGCCACACCCTTTCAACTGCAGCCGCAGGGAAGCACCGGGACGCCGCAGGGCGGCAGCTGAAGACTCCGAAAGGTACGGTGGCCCCGCCCACATAACCATGCGGCCAGGCGTGAGCACTGCAGTCTGCCTAACACTGCGGGAGGACCCCCTCTGAGCCCCACATGGCAGTACTTGGGAACAGAGACATACCACACCCAAGGCCAGCACAGCAGGGGTAAAAAGGAAAGGAATAGTAAAAAAAAAAGGCAAAGCAACTGTAAGCACAACATAAGAAGGAAAAAGACAGCCACAACCATGACGGACATAGCCGTGCAAGCAGGCCCACAACACCAACCCCCACAGCTGGCGCAGCAAGCTAGTCACCAACACATACAACCAGCCACGCAGCACACCCAAATTAACGCGCTGCTGCCATTCAGCGAACTCGTAGACCCCGCCCGAGAGGGCTTGCAAACTTTGTATCACCCTCTGGCCAGTTGTGGCCAGAGGATATAAATAAAGGGGCAAGGACCATTCGTGGTCTTCCGTCCATTCCACTGAACCGTGTGTGTGTGCCTCCGTGATGTCTCCCCTTTTCCCATAGGCCCCTGACTGCCGTAACCAGCACTGCCACACTGGCGACGAGGGTGGTCGTTGCTCAACCCCACCTCTTACCCCACAAGCAACAAGCGCGGTCTGGATCCAGCGCAACAACCGCCAGCCAGTCCTTCAGCGGCCCGCTAGGAGCTCGACGGTCGGCTGGCCACTCCTGCCCCTTGCAGTGGAAACGCCAACGAGCAACCACCTGCACTGCGGAGCTCGGCGGCCACTCCCGATCCTGCCGGAGGACCCGACAGCCACACCCCTCTCAACCACAGCCGCTAGGAAGCACCGGGACACCTCAGGGCAGCAGCTGAAGACTCCACAAGGTACGGTGGCCCCGCCCAAATAACCACGCGGCCAGGCGTGAGCACTGCAGTCTGCCTAACACTGCGGGAGGACCCCTCTGAGCCCCACATGGCAGTACTTGGGAACAGAGACATACCACACCCAAGGCCAGCACAGCAGGGGTAAAAAGGAAAGGAATAGTAAAAAAAAAAAAGGCAAAGCAACTGTAAGCACAACATAAGAAGGAAAAAGACAGCCACAACCATGACGGACATAGCCGCGCAAGCAGGCCCACAACACCAACCCCCACAGCTGGCGCAGCAAGCTAGTCACCAACACATACAACCAGCCACGCAGCACACCCAAATTAACGCGCTGCTGCCATTCAGCGAACTCGTAGACCCCGCCACCGCCTCCCCTAGGTGGAAGATATGGATTGGCCGCCTAGACAATTATTTCACTGCGACACGAGAGACGGACAACACCATCAAAAGGTCCCTACTGCTACACTTTGCAGGAGAAGAGATTTATAAACTTTTTGCGCACCTACCAAATACCAGAGCTGCAAGCAACTACGATGCCGCAGTCAGGGCCCTGAATGCGCATTTCGACCCACAGCTGAAACCGGACTATGAGAGATTCAAACTCTGACAAGCACGTCAAAGGGAAGGAGAATCAATGGACGCGTTCCACGCACGCCTGAGAACTAGCCAGCACATACACGACTGATGATCAGAACAAGGAAGTGAGGACACAGGTCATACAAGGATGCCTTAACAAGACCCTTAGAACCCTCATCCTTTGTCAGCCCGAGATCCCGCTGGAAGACATCCTCGTCATGGCGGGGTTGCATGACCTATCGGACGCAAGAGCAACAGAGATGGACATCGCCATCACCCAACAACCGGAAAAACCCGCCATCATAAAAACAGAGCGAGCCGCGCCCTTTGTGCGCAAGGTAGAGGGAGCAGAGGAAGACTACCCTCGAAGACAACACCAGGGTCACGGTATGGGTACTGTGGGCGAGTAGAGTATCCCCCAGAAGAATGCTCAGCACAAGGGCAGACATGCTCAAAGTGCGGCACCCTAAACCACTTTGCCATCGCATGCAGGGGTGGGCCGAGAGACAGAGGAGCACGAGGAAGGAGACCAACGTCAAAGTCGGTAAGGCAATTATCCCTCGAAGACTCCGAAAGCTCGAAGACAGCCAAAACGCATCTGCGACAGCACCTGGAAGATTCGTCCACAGAAGATGAAAACAAATGCTATCTAACCTCATTTGCCAGTGACTTGAAACGCAGGAGACGGCCGCAACCCACATGCGCCATAGAAATTGCAGGATCCTGCGTCACAGCGCTAATTGATACCGGCGCCTCCGTGAATGTAATGGGTACAAGCAGTTACAGCCACGACCCCAACTAACCCCATCTCATGTCAAAATACTCACATATGGAAGCCCGACACCGCCCCCTTTGAAAGGCAAAATGACCATGCAAGTAAGGTCAGGAGACCAAGAGATCACGACGACATTTCACGTAGTGGATAGAGAAGCTGACATCCTAGTAGGAAGCCACACAGAGCGGAGGACCTCGGACTAGTTACCTTCGCCCATGCCATCAAGACCCTCCAAACGGACCAGGTACTCGAACTGTTCCCACACCTCTTCACGCGACTATGATGTATGAAAACACCCCCAGCCAAATTACACATTGACAAGACAATAAAACCAGTAGCGCTACGTCACCAACGCATCCCGTTCCACTTGCGGCCACTGATCGAGAAAGAGCTCCACGACCGAGAAAAACAAGGAGTAATCGAAAAGGTCACTGGCCCAACACCTTGGGTCTCGCCCATGGTGATAGCAGAGAAGCCCAAACAGCCCGGAAAGATAAGGTTGTGCATAGACATGCGCCTGCCTAACTAGGCAATCAAGAGAGAGCGGCACATAACACCAACCGTAGATGACATCATAGCCAACCTAAACGGATACCGGTGGTTCTCTAAGTTGGACCTTAACGCGGGATACCACCAGTTGAGGCTAGCAGAGGAGAGCCGGTACATAACAACCTTCTCGACTCACATAGGACTGCGCCGATACAAGCGGCTAAACTTTGGGATTTCAACGGCCGACGAAATATTCCAAAACACTGTCCAAGAAGTCCTGTCCAGCCTCCAAGGGGTACTAAAGGTCTGCGACGACATTTTAATACACTCATCAACCATCGAGGAGCACCACCGCCACCTTCAAACAACTCTACGGCGGCTGTCGGATCACGGCGTGACCTTGCATAAAGACAAGTGTTCATTTTTTTTTTTTTTTACGGAGTTTTATATAGCGCAAACCTGACCCGAAGGTATCGGGTATCAGAGCGCTTTACATAGCATGGGTTGCGTCACATGAGGACACATTCATTTTTGTTAGGCACGGGGAGATTAAGTGATTTGCCCAGAATCACAGGATGTTCAGCGTCATTGCCGAGACTCGAACCCAGTTCCTCAGATTCGAGGTCGACCGCCCTAGCCGTTAGGCCAAATCCTCTCCCCAAAGCTCAATTGAATTCTTTGGGTACGTTTTCAGTCAGGATGGGGTCCAGGTAGATCCACGAAAGTCACACGCAATACACCAAGCACCAGCGCCGACCACAGTGTCGAAAGTACGAGCTTCCTCGGGATGGCCACATACTGCGGGCGATTCATACCCAACCTCGCTACGATAGCTGAGCCCTTGCGAGCCCTCACAAAAAAAGATGCAGCATGGAAATGTGGCCAAGAAGAGGATGAAGCATTTCAGAACATCAAGGAAGCACTACTTGGGAAGACCACCATGGCGTACTTTGAAGCCACCCGAGCCACAGCACTGTTGGTGGACGCCAGCCCCGTAGGCCTTGAGGCAGTCATCACGCAAGAAGTAGAACCAGGCAAATGGGCGCCCTCGCATTCGCGAGCAAAGCTCTCACACCCACTGAAGCACACTACTCCCAGATCGAGCGGGAAGCACTGGCGATTAAGTGGGCATGCAACCACTTTCATCTGTGCATCAGCGGACACCCGTTCCGGGTCGTAATGGATCACCAACCGCTAATTCTGCTGTTCCGAGGCAGGGCCCCGTACCCGCCGCCGAGGATTGAACGATGGGCGATACAACTGCAACACTACCAAATAGAGCTCGTGTATCGGCCCGGGTCGAAGAATTCTGCCGATTTCCTCTCCCGGCACCCACCAGATCACAAACAGAAAGACGTCAACAGCGAAGTGAAGACTGAAGAATATGTGGACATGATTTCCCAATGGTCGTGTCCCCGCGCCCTCACCACCGAGGAGATGAAGCTGGCAACCAAAGAAGACCCCGTCCTAGCCAAAGTAGTGGACTCCCTACAAAAAGGATTGTGGGAGGACTTACTGCGCGATGCCAACAACTGGTGTAGATCAGACAAGGAACATCTAGGGAAACTATGGAGGGTGCGGGACGAACTAAGCTCAGCAGCGGAAGGCCTGGTACTAAGAGGATCCTGAATCGTAATCCCGCTGAGTATCCAAGAAAGAGTGACAACCCTCACCCACGAGGGTCACCAAGGGACAGTGCGAATGAAGTCACAGATGAGGGAAAAGGTGTGGTTCCCCGGGCTAGAGGCCCCAGTAGACACTCTAGTACAAAACTGTCGCTCCTGCCTACTCACAAGCAGTCAAGAACCACCGGCACGTGTCATAATGGAGGAACCTGCCCCTGCTCCGTGGTCGCGAGTCAGCCTCGACTTCGGAAGTTTCCCGGATGGAAGGCTGACTGCAGTGCTCATCGACAGGTACTCCAAATACCCGGTGGTCGAAGTGCTAGACTCCACGTCATTCGCACACCTGTCACCTGTGCTGGAAAGAACATTTGCGCTGTTCGGTTTACCACACGAACTCAAGACAGACAACGGGCCCCCATTCCAAGGAGGAGAGTTCAAAGAGTTGCTCACATCGCTGGGCCTACGCCACCATTGGATCACCCCCCAATGGCCGCAGGCCAATGGTGAAGCTGAGCGCTTCATGCGTACACTGAATAAGATCTTGCGCATCGCGGTGGCAGAGCAAGCCAACCCTGAATCAGCACTACGATTCCTACATGAACACCGCAGCACCCCTCGTTGCACAACTAAAAGATCACCCTGGTCCTTAATGCTTGCCGGACACAGACGAGACACCATCCCTGTGGCTGAAGGTTGGGTCCTGCAACCATACCAGCCAGACAACATGCAAGCCAGACGGACCCAAAACAACAAGCGAGCCAGTCGACAAAGGTGGGCTAAGCCTCAAGTCATCGTGCCAGAAAGACTGGTCTTTATCCGAAACCGCCGTGCCGGGGGGAAATTCAAGACGACCTACGAGCCAGGTTCCTGGACGGTGCTGCGGACAAATGGAACAGCTATCACCGCCAAGCACAGAACCGAAGTGGTCACCAGGAACATCTCCTGGTTCCAGAAAGTCAAACAGACAGGACCAGAACTCGAAGATACCTGGACTAGAGAAACTTCCCCTCTACGCACAGGAGAATTGAGCCTGACGGAGTCTCCTGGACCATCGACAACCACAGCTGAAGAGTACAGGGAGCCAACTGTTCCTCCCCTGCAAGGATCTACCTCAAGTCATCGATCAAACCAACGACGCTACAACCTGAGGCCGAACCCCAGACCCAGTCAGAGACTTAAGGACTTGGTTTGTTAATCTTTTGTTAATGTGTTTTTGAATACTGATTTGGGATGGATGTAATGACCCGAGTCTTGCGAGAGCGGAACCTGGGGCCTAGCCCGGAAGGGCTTGCAAACTTTGTAACACCCTCTGGCCAGGTGTGGCCAGAGGATATAAATAAAGGGGCGAGGACCGCTCGTGGTCTTCCGCCCATACCACTGAACCGTGTGTGTGCGCGTCTCAGTGATGTCTCACCTTTTCCTGTAGGCCCCTGCCTGCCGTAACCAGCGCTGCCACAAGTGAGGTCGGGCTCAACCACTGTGGCCACACTAACAGCCACCCTACCACACCCCAGGGGACGAGTCTTTAGTACCACAAGACCAAGGCACCAAAGTACGCCAGCCCAAAAAAATGCCAAAAGGCACCAGAAAAACACAGCCTCACACTTCTGTGCCAAACCACTTTTCTAGGGCACTTCGTGGCTGTATAGTACTGCTATGAAACTGCTGTGGTACTGTGGTGCTTCTCTAGGCTGTAGGGGAGCTCAGCAGGATGGTTGCGGTATGGGTGCCATATGTGCAACCATGAGATGTAATGCGGGTGTGGTTACGGCTCAGGGGCTGACCTTCTGACTTCTCTGCACCCAGCTCCCAGCAACGAGCACCCAGCGGCTCCCCACCGCAGTGCCAGCCTGCAACGAGCCCCTCGTGCTCCTCTCGCTTCTTCTCACAGCAACGCCCAACTGCTTCCTGTGAGGCTCCTCGGATACGTCACCATACAGCTAGGAACGGTCTGTAGTTTCCATTAGGGTGTCTATTGAGACTTCTGATTCTACTAAAACAATTAGGGTATTGCCTGCTAAGGAACAGAGTTTTAATCTCCCCCACCTCCACTTTCATCCTCTTTATGTTTCTGTTAATTAACCTTCTAGCTTTGGGTTCTAACCAAATACTTTTGAGAACTTTCTAATTCTTTTCCTTAAGATGTTAATTCTTCTTCCAGCTCTGCATGCTCCTCTGCCTCTTTAAATATTGTAGCTAATACTGGTGCCGTGGTTTCTCAACAAATCTTATAAACATTCTGTGGGAAAACGTCTAACCCTAGCACCTTCCCCCAACCATC
This sequence comes from Calotriton arnoldi, assembly GCA_963921515.1. Classification (NCBI taxonomy): domain Eukaryota; kingdom Metazoa; phylum Chordata; class Amphibia; order Caudata; family Salamandridae; genus Calotriton; species Calotriton arnoldi. The sequence goes on along the minus strand of CAWUFW010000382.1, from coordinate 2,708,842 downwards.
TAGTTTCTTTCTGGCTTCCTTAATATGTTATACAGTGCTTTGCCCACCCATCTGCTCCCTTATGTCTCCACTAACTTTGGCATTGGTACGTTTTTCAGGAATTCCTCAACATCTGCTTCCTGTGACCTTTCCTGTCAATATAATTTCTGATAAAATTTCAAGAATTCCCCTAGTATGGCCCCTGTCATCATCAGGCAAGCCTTGCTGTCGGAATAAATGGAATGGCCATGACCACTACTTGTGTTTACTTGCATATGATCTCAAATACTTTCTGTATCCTTGTTTCGTCTCTGTTCTGGCCAAACCATCACCACTAGTATTTGGTCTATAGCAACGTTCCAATCTACTCCCAGCAACAAGACTTTCCTGACCTCCACAATCTCTTTTTAGTCATGCATAAAATTCCCCCTTTTATCGAGTGAGGGGTGTATATATACACCCTACTGCTCTTTGCCGTGTGACAATCCGTATTCTTCCGTCTTTATTTTTCTGCACATTTACTACAGAGTAGACCAATTGTTATTGATCATCAAGAACACGCCCCCCCCTTTTGAATTCTTGGTTGCCTGGAATTTGTGAATGCGTCTGCCACCCATTTCCTCTCCAGTTCATCTGCCTCTTTTGCCTTTGTGGATTTCCTGGTTGAGGGCTGTTTCTGGCACCATTGGGGTGAAGTAATTCAGAACCTGTTTTCCTTTTGATGCAGTGCGCCAATCCTTTTACATGAAGTAAGTCGCAATTTATATTCGCCGTTGTGCTCATGCCTAGGGCTGGCAGTCATCTAAACCCCCTCTTAAGGTACAAGCCTTACATACAACCAGTGCCCTATCAGTATTCTCTGTAAGGTCTTGCTTTGGCATAGTACACAACTTATAATTTTCACTGTCAGCCCTCCACCCGCTCTCATCCCCCCTTTATCTCATTCTACTTAAGGGTATCCCTCCCCTTACTCCCCCATCCTTCACCATCCCTGAAGGTGTCCAACTCCACTATTCCAGTCTTTACATGTTTCTGTTTAAGAACAATAATAGTAGCTGTAGTAGTAATATGATACTAATAATAATATACAAGAGTTATATAACCATCTGTATACCCCTAGGCGTGGACAACTATAAACTGTATATTCCTTGATATCTCCCTCATTTGGTGCAGCCACTCCTCCTTCTCCTTAACAGCCCTACTCATTCCCTCTGTCTCACTACACCTGATTTATGCTTCTGATGTGCACTTACCTTCCGTTTTCTCCTTTGTGTTATACTTCTTCAACATCCGGAGCCATATTCTTGAAACCCTTCAGTCCTTTTTCTATACAACAGCATCCCCTCCTCTCCCCTAAAATTCGTAATTCCTTCTTCATTCACCCCCTAAAACATTTGAGAGATTCACAGCATCCATCGTTTACATCTCTATGTGCTGTGCCCTCTCTTCATTGGACACAAATGTATGACGGAATTCCGAATGTGTTATTCATGCATGCCTTAGGAACTCCATCATTTGAACGAATGCGTCTTTAGCACGCATTTGTTCTGCATGCAAGTCGTTTTATCGACTTGCCTTAGGGGGACGCTGGATATTGGAATAGTTTAATTTACTATTCCAACTTCAGTCTGCGCAACAGAAGGGAAGGTGTAGGACTTTAATTCCAACACCACTCCACTGTTGCGCCCCCCTAAAGCAAGTCGTTGTAACGACTTATGTGCAGAACGATTGCGTGCTAAAGATGCATTCGTTCTGTTGCCGGTGCTGTGAAGGCACAGCGTGATACCGGCTTTGTCTTAAAGGACATTTCCCATTGGACACGTCTCACACTTGCCCCCACTCCTTTTCTGTAACTTTAGCGTAAGCCTATCCCCAATTCCATCTCCCCTACCCCTATCTGGTCATTTCAAATTCTCTCCACAAACTGCTTCTGGGTTCCCTGGCACTATTTCCTCCTACTTCCTCAAGCCCATTGCCCTTCCCCTCTCGGCCCTTTCTCCAATTTCCAAAATATTCTCCACTCTTTCTTTATCCTCCATGGTTCTCTGCTGGACTTTCTACTCCCCTCTCGCATAGTGTTGCTGACTTCCAGTGGTAATGCCAGCAGTTGTCCACTCACCATCATGCCTCAGTACATTGTGAACCCCCAACCACCCCTTTTGTACTCTAGTTCTTGATACTCTTACATCCCTTGTATCATCTATTTTCTCCCAGTAACTCATTCAACGCCTCTTTTGTCATCCTATAGTAGAAGGCCCCTCTGCTTTCTTCCAAGTGTCTGCTCCTCAGTTGATCTTGTCTCACTTTCCGTGGCTAAAGTAACCATCTCCCCGTAGGCTGTGTGCAAAGTCCTTCAGTACTGATCCCTCCCTTCAGCTTCCCGTCCTCCTGTTGGCCATCTCCTTCTGTCACTCTTCAATGGTGCTATGGATTGTCCATATTTTCCAGGGCCCACCTACTCCACAGCTACTGTCATCTCCTTGGCTTTTTGTGCCCGGGCTCTTGTATTGTAAAACAGAACCTGCTTGGATTTGCTTGCACTACTAAGATGGCGGAGCCCATCTGCCTCATAGGGGATGCTTAAGGCAGTGTTGCACCTGCTCCAGTCTCATGTGCTTTTTGTATTTCATCCCAGAAGGGAGGTGGGCTTGAGTCCAGTAACTCCTGTTTGACAGCTAAAATAGGTGGAACAGGGTTGCAGTCACACAGTCAGAGGAACCAGAGGACAGATGTGTTCCATGATTTTTACGTATATTAGAAGAGCATATCCTAGTCTCAGTGGGAGATGAGAAGTGATTGGAGATCTTCCACGACCATCCTTTTCTCTTTCCCAGGCAAGTCAGGTACTTGGGAGAGAGGGGCGTTTGGCAGAGACTGGAGACCTCCTAGAACTAGCAAGTTTTTTTCTTTTTCCCAGGTCTGCTCTGACTTGCGAGATAAAACAGTGGAGTAAACTAAAGAGATTATCACTGTTAAGAAATGTGGTTTGGTAAACTGGATATAATATGATACCTAGATTTCACTATGTATATGTGATTAAAGAAGACATCGAGAATAGATAGAATCTGGTGTCTTATGGTTGTTAGAGTTGTAACATATACCCCTTAATAACTTATTGTCCTGGCATTGCTTTAATTTTATAAAAGCAAAGTATTTTAATACACATAAGAAAAATATACTGCACATAAAGAATGTTTAAAAAGCAAACCAAACCTCACTATGTGCTTCCTTGCCTGTGATATGGCCCCAAACTTTCATATAATGTTTATGCAATAAGCACTATAAAACCATGACAAAAATCAGTGGGTGATTTTCATGAAGCTCATGTTTGCATCCTCAGAACAAAGAATCCTTTCCTTTGCAGAAGAACTATGGAAAGAGTGACACCAAAACCTCTGTCTGATAAAGATACTCTTGGCTACATTTCAAAATATCTTTGTGACTTGAGTTTTTGTTGCTGTTACTTGAGTGTTAATGGGGTTTGGGTGCACCTCTCATGGAACTCTTCCAGACCCAAGAACAATCCATTGACACCCATCCCTCTGAAGTGAACCTGCAATCCGAGACTAAAGTGCTTCAGTCCAGGACGGGAGAATCGGAGGCTAGGTCAAGAAGAAATAATGTCGGTCTGGTTGGAAAACCAGAAAACTGACTTCACCCATTGTGGAACTATTTGTGGAGGTATGGATAAAGAGGACAATGAAACCAAAAGGACTGACATTTGTTAGGTAGCGAGGCATCACAGTATGCCAATACTTCCCCTGTCCCTAGAGGTTCTGCCAAATCCATAATAGCAAGATTTTGTAATTGCCCGGACAAAGATGCTATTCTCCAAACAGCAGAGCACCAGTCACTGCAACAATACAGTGACAATTTTGGTGGTCCAAAAGCAAAGCCGTAGATTTGATGCAGTCAGGGAAGCTCTGCACAAGAATAAGGTAAATACATGTCCATATTCCCAAATAAGTTCAGAGTTATTGCTAAAGGCAAATCCTGGAATTTTTTGACGTGGAAGAGGCACGAGGATAGCCTGACGGATGACGCATCCATGAAACAATTATCTTTGGGCAACGGAGATACCTCACGAGGCAACATCACGGAATAACAACGAAGGTAACTATTACTGAAAGGCAATAAGACACCAATTGGTAAATTATGATGGTCCATAGACGAATCTGAGCATTGTTGTGCTCATAAGGTTGTGCAGGAACACATGTTTAAAGTTTACAAACCTGACAAAGAAACTTATCCAAAATATTGCTGGATTGCACTTATCTGCTGCTATAGGAAATAATAGTGCGAGTGGGAGGATATAGACCCTGATTCCTCCAACACTGTTACCGGTGTAGCTCACAGTTATTTATCTGGATTCATTATTCAGCACCATGTTAGTGTTGCAGGCACTTTATGCATTAGGATGGAGGGCAGTTTTAAGAAAAGGAGATGTTGGTTGGGGAGATATTCTATATAGGTACAGTTCTAGTCGGATGCAGCAGAAAGAGCAGTGGTTAGGCTATGATCATGCTTGTGAGAAACTGTGAATTCTTGTATAGTGTAGTTATGCGATATCACAGTGTGATAATGACACAATCGCCTATCGGGTACAGTCAGATTTGTTTGTAAAACGTTGGCGCAGTCCTGGGTAGCTGTGGCACAGAGCAGTCAGGCTTCATCAAAGGAACAAGTGTAAAGCAATAGAAAGTACCAAAAGAGTGAATTAGAAGAAAAGACAACACAATACAAATTCAACACCAAGTTATGAAAAATAGGTTGCATTTTTATCTTTAAATTGACACCTCAATGACAAAAATCCACCAGAGGGTTCCGGAGTCACATGGACCGATGAGGTCCAGAGAGACAGCTACCTGTCGGTTTTTGCAGTCTCCAGTCCTGCTCTGAATGCTTAGGTCAAACCGACTTTGAAGTCAATGGAGTAGTCCTGATGCAAGGGATACAGGATGCTTTGAAGATACTGGGAATGCTGAGCCAGTGTGGTGGGTCTTCCTGTGGCCACTCTTTGATCCTTGGGCTGGGGGGCATGTTTGGCCTCAGGGGTCGATTTCCCAGTCTCCAGGTGAAGTCCTGCATAGGACCATACACTGGTCTACAGCAAAATCAGGGTTTTCTTTTAGTTCGCGATAACCTTCTTGCTGGGGGACCAAATTGCACTCTGATGACTCTCCTGGGTCCAGCAGACTCGGGGGAAACTTTTGAGTGTCAGGACTCTGTCTCCCAGGTTTCACCTCAAAGTCCATCAGCGGTCTGACTTCTTGGTGCTGGGCTCTCAAGGGTGCAAGTGTTCACCTTTTATAGCCCTGTGGCTGTAACGGGGAGTCAGGCAACCCACTCTTGGCATCACTACTGTCTGGCAGACCTGGGTGTCTTTTCCATGAGTGGGATTCTGCAGGCACATACATTCCTTTCTTTGCTAGTCCACAGGTTTAGCAAGGGCAGTCCAGACTTTGGTACAGCCTCTCTTTGCTGGCTCTAGGGAACAATAGAGCAGTCCTTCAGTCTCATTTCCTGTACAGGTGTGATCTGAGGCCTGGGTGCTCGCTATGAGCTGGGGGGATGTGGCAACTAACAGGTCTCCTCCCACATGATGACAACTTCCTGTGAAGTTTGGCATCTGACTACCCCAGAATGCACTATTCTGCCCACTCCCAACATGCGAGACCCTGCTCTCAGTGTGTGGGGCACAGAGGTGTGGCTACCTTGCCGTTGATTTAAATGGCAAAGTCGAGTTGACCAGTGTATAAACTGCCCTGCAAGTCTGCAGTGGCAGGCTGGGAATCATGCTTTGTCACACTCATGGTGGCACAATAAATGCTGTTGTCCACAAGGGACACTTAAGTTACAGACTTTAGGTACCCCTGGTACCATATACTAGGGACTTATAGGTAAGATACCTTATGCCAATTGTAGGTAAGCCAGTTAGACATATGCCTTTTTAAGGGTTGGAGCACTAGCCCCGAGTCCTGGTTGGCAGGTCTCAGTGCACTCTGAGTCGGAATACCAGCACCACCAGTCTAAAAGTGTGGGGGTGATCATGCAAAAAGAGGCATTTTCTTACAATGCTGGAAGTAAAAGCAATGATAAAGAAATAGAAGCATTGAGAAATAAAGGGTTCAATTCCCTAAAATCTTGGAATGATCAGATGGACAATATTAAGAGGGGTGGCTAGACATGGTCAATTCAAAATACCTTTATTCGATCTTTAGATAAAAATCATAAAAGAGCAAAGTACAATGCATCACAACAAGGACTTATCAAAAAAACTTTTAACGTTATTACGAATATGATTAAAAACATGTCTTCAATACAAAATGAACTGCTACAGCAAAGTGCATTAGTTAGCCTAGTGCTACCACCACTGCCGTTACCCCTCCATTTGCTTTCACCTTTGTATAAAACAGTGTGTGGACTGCAATTCATCACAGTTACACAAAAACACGTCACGGTTAAAACATGAAAACATCAATATAAGATCAGTAAAAATACATAGTTTTAGTGCAAAAAGAGCTGTTGGTTAAAGTGCATTTACAGAGCAAGAAGCTACCTCCACTCCCACTATCCCCCCATCGATTTCCTACTACAAATGGACATTTTACGGAAGCAAAAAACACTAAAACAGATACCAGGCTACCTAACATCTGAAGCTACATGAGGGCCTCCCTACATGTCTTAGAAGCAAACGATTGTAGAATATGCTTGAGACAGAGCTGAAAGAAACTCCAATAAAATTTGCAAAAAAGAATGCAAGAAAGATTGCTCAGCCAGCCCGTCACAAGGATGCAGGTAAGTTGCTGTCCCACGCCTTCGCCCCGACAGAAAAGCACAAAAGACGCCACACGGTACCTGTCCTGAATCTAAATGGGCGAGACCTCTTACACCTCCAAAGTGAGATAGAAAGCTAAATCTCCTGTCGCTAGTGAGATCAAATAATTGCGAACGGAGTGTATATTAAAGACCTCCTCCGTTCTTTGGAAGAAAGTGAGCTCTGCACTGCAGGACTTAAGGTGCCTCTTATCTTGTTTACTTAATGTATTGGGCGGTAAACATTTCGGGGAGAACCAATGTCGGGGAAGGACTTACTAACGTAATTCAGCCAAGGAATAGAAAGACCCTTATCCAAACTGAGGCAATCTAAAATAACTTCTCTGTTAAAACGTGCTTCATTATTGGTCCACACGCTCACCCAAAGCAGGAGTGGGGCTGTAGGAATATGGCTTTCTATATAGTGTACTAAAAAGAAGTACACTGTGCCGAGTCCAGTCAGTCCCAAATTGGTTTCCAGAGGCTAAAGTAGATGATTCTAATGCTCTCTTTGTGGTAGTGTGGGCGAACAGTTGTAGTGCTAAGCATTTGTTGCACTCCCAGAGGCAATACATGGGACACACACTCAAAGAATAAATCTGAGACCAATTTAAAAAATAACACTTCTTTTTATATATATTTTGAACTCTATTCATAAGTAAGTTAAACGTTCAAACCTGGGCGCTTTTACTTACAATGCAATCCAATGGGAGGAATAGTCAAAGATGCATAACGGTAGGGACAGTCTGTTTCAGGGGTTCAACTTCTGGGATCGGAGTAGTAGTGGACCAAGGTTCAAAGTACTACCAGCAGTTCTTCGGGAGGTGCCCCGGTTCTACTAGAGCAGGATGCTGGTGAGGCTGGTAGCTGGTGCGCTACGGACAGGGGGGTGGCACCTGAAAAGAGGCTACACAGGGGGACTTGCGGGCAAGTCAGAGGGCTCCCAAAGGGGGGCTCAGGTCGCAAGTGGTCATGGAGCACGGGGGCACAGCCGGTTCATCGAGAACCAGGGGGGGGGGGGCTCGGGAGCAGAGTGGTTAGGTCACGGTCAGGGACAAACAGCTGGAAGGGGCAAAATCAAGACAGCTGGGGCACAATAAAAATGGGTCTCAGTGATGCTGATGCCCCTCGATGGCTGCTTGGTCCTGGTGCAGTGAGAAACCGGACTGGACTCTCACTGTTGGTGTTTGGTGCTGCATGGCTCCGATTAGTCCTGGTGTCTTCACATTTGGTGGAGAGACAGATCTGACCTTCCAGAGCACGAGTACCTTCTCCCGGTCATCTGCGGCATCGGTCGGGCCAGGGAGCTGCAAGGCAGTGGACCCGACTCTGCTTGTCGGTGCCTGCAAACTGCAGGGGAGTAGCTCCTCTATTCCAAGGTAGATTGTCGGTGGTTTTTGAAATTCTGGCAGGCTATCCAAGGCTCTGGTAGTTCTCCAGCTCGCAGGACAAGTCACTCTTGTCGAGATTGTCGAGAGAGTTCTGAGGACGGCTGGGTTTCACACCAAAGTTCTGCTGCAGTTCTTGCCAGACAGTGACTCTTCTTCGTATTTCTTCCGTTGATCCATCGAATCTGAGTTCTTTGGTTCAGGGGTGCCACCTAAATACTCAATTTAGGGGCGTTTATGGGGAGTGACAGGTAGTAGCCAATGGGCTGCCTACCTTTAGGGTGTCTACACTCTCTGTATGACCACTTCCTGTGGGAAGTGGGTATAACCCTGACCCTAGAATGCTGATTCCATCCAAAACAACATGGAGGAATCTGAAAAGTGGGGTCTACATCAACTGGCCCGCCCAAGGGGTGGTGCTGGCTGAATGTGGGCACACCTCCTAATCTTGCAAATGTTCCCACCTGTCTTGCTTCCAAAAAGTGGGGTCAGGACAGGGGGGTGGGCACCATTACTATCTGGAGAGGCCCAGGGTCGCATAACAAAGGTGGCAAGGCCTTTGAAGCTTCCAACTCTGGAATGCCCATCCTGCTTGGAGGATATGAATAAATCCAGCACTGGCATCAATGTGGGTTTATTAAGACTAAGTGTTTGGTTCCAAACACCTTGGGGTACAGTGAAGCTGTCGTGTAGCTGGAGAACTCATAATGAGTGTCCAGCCCATATACTCGGTATGGCTTCCCTGTGCACTGTCATATCTAAGGGTGCAATTAGATATCACTGGGACATATCCACTCCTGCAGATATGCCCACACATGGGTATAATGCACCCTGCCTTAGGGCTGTAACGCCTGCCGTAGTGGTGACTTACCTAAGCCACATGTAGTGCTGGCAGGCGTGGCACTCAGGGATGTGTGCCATGTCGACTCTGTATGACCACTTCCTGTGGGAAGTGGGTATAACCCTGACCCTAGAATGCTGATTCCATCCAAAACAACATGGAGGAATCTGAAAAGTGGGGTCTACATCAACTGGCCCGCCCTAGGGGTGGTGCTGGCTGAATGTGGGCACACCTCCTCCTAATCTTGCAAATATTCCCACCTGTCTTGCTTCAAAAAGTGAGGTCAGGACAGGGGGGTGGGCACCACTACTACCTGGAGAGGCCCAGGGTCGCATAACAAAGGTGGCAAAGCCTTTGAAGCTTCCCGCTCTGGAATGCCCATCCTGCTTGGAGGATATGTGAACTCCTCCGCCCAGAGCAGGCTTTGTTCCCGAACTCCGAGAGCGCTGGCTCTCACCTTAGGAGGTCAGAAACCTGTCTATAGTGGCTGGCTGGTTGAGACCAGTCAGTCAACACCTAGTAGGTTTCAGGGGGGCACCTCTTAGGTGCCCTCTGGGTGCATTTATTAATAAATCCAGCACTGGCATCAATGTGGGTTTATTAAGACTAAGTGTTTGGTTCCAAACACCTTGGGGTACAGTGAAGCTGTCATGTAGCTGGAGAACTCATAATGAGTGTCCAGCCCATATACTCGGTATGGCTTCCCTGTGCACTGTAATATCTAAGGGTGAAATTAGATATCACTGGGACATATCCACTCCTGCAGATATGCCCACACATGGGTATAGTGCACCCTGCCTTAGGACTGTAAGGCCTGCCGTAGTGGTGACTTACCTAAGCCACATATAGTGCTGGCAGGCGTGGCACTCAGGGATGTGTGCCATGTCGACTCTTCGGTTTTCTCTGCACCAAGACACGCAGGCTGCAAGGGCAGTTTACATGAGCTTGACGAGGGGTCCCTTAGGGACCCTCTTTAGTTCCAAGGCCCTAGATACCAGGGGTACCACTCACTAGGGACATACAAGGATCCTAAAGGGGTGCCAATTGTGGAACAATCGTACAGTTTTAGGGAAAGAACACTGGTACTGGGGACCATGTTAGCAGGAACCCAGTACACTTTCTGTCAATGCTGCACCAGAAACTAGCCAAAAAATGGGGGGTACTGCAACAAAACCTAGGTTCCTTCAGGGGCCAATTTAATTTTGTCTCAGACATATTATATATTAAGTTCAGAATGTGAAGTAAAATGGGGGCTGGATAGCGGGAGATTCAATAAACACCTGCAAATCCTGTTTTCCTGTATGGGGGAAACATTGTGGTACCCCCAAACTCCCACTCCATATGCAGCTGTAGGGACATACTGCAGATTATAAATCCTAAAGTAAGGGGAAATAGTGTCCCTGCCTTCCCTCCAGACAAGATTAAATAGGGACCCAGCCACCCTATCTAATTTCAGGTGCACTGCATTCACTTGGGGTTGCCAAGAATGAGAGCAATCAATCAAAGGTAACACCCAAGAAACAAAAATACTGTACTGAGCTCAAGGGTTGCTCTAGCAGCTTTAGGGACGACAGATTTCTCCTACCTGGTCCACTGGCTATTATGTGACTTCCCAAAATTGGTTAACATGTCTAGGTTACCCATGAGTGATACAAAACATTCTACCAGAGTGTGCAAGGCACGAGGCGTCCTAGCCATTAAAACAGCATCGTTGGCATATGATAATACCGGGACCAATGAATTAGCAATTTTCGGCACATCCCTGGTAGAAATAGATAGGTGGGTGCCTAAATCGTTGACATAGATCATAAAAAGCAGGGGTGCCAAAACACACCCCTGGCGCGCCCCTCTGCCTAGAGGGAAGATATTGGAGATTTCTCCTGATCGACCTTATCGTGCCCTTGCCCCTGGATTTTCATGTAGGGAATACAAGAAATTTACCAGGGGGGCTTCTACCCCTAAATTTATTAGAATTGTCCACAGCTTGCCCCTATTCACACAATGAAATGAGGAGGATAAATCCATAAAGGCCAGGTATAGTGGGCAACGCCTGGCGATGGTATATTTACTCACAATCAAATGCAAGTTCAGGCACTGCTCCACTGTACTTACCCCAGGGTGAAAGCCATACTGGCAAGACTGTTATTGTCGCTGACCCAAGTCTATAGACGATAAAAAAAAACCTTCCCAGAATCTTCACTGAGCTATCAACAAGAGATATCGGCCTATAGCATTTGGGGAAATATGTCTCTTTTTTAAAAAAAATTAGGACAATTGTAGAAAGGGTCCAGGAATTCTGGACCCTAATACACAAAGAATTATTTAATAAATTAGTGAGCAGAGGCCCCCATAAATCTGGATTACATTTAAGTAAGACCATAGGGATGCTATTGGGCTCCGGATCTTTACCACTTGAGCTGTGTCTGATTGCTTCCTCCACTTCCTGAAGGGAAATCTGAAGAAGAGTGGATTTATCTAGGGTGTCATGCAACCTATTGTTGCACGCCTTGCTGTGGGCAGCTGATAAATGGAAGAAAAATGCTTAACCCACTCCTGGCCAGAGATATTACAGACTAGAAGTTGGTTAGGAGGAGCATCCAGCTGACAAAGCCTGTTGACTATGTCCCAGAATGCTTTACTGCTATTCGAAGCAGCTGTTAGTTCCAGTATTTTCCAGTCCCTTTTATTCAAGAAAATGTTCCTGTCGCTTAGAGACCACTTCTAGTCCAGCCCAGGCTCCCGCACCTCTCTAGCATCTCCAGGGCGCCCCGTCAATGCTTACCTCAGACGGCAGATAGCCGCTGAGCATTTTGCATCGAACCATCATGGGTACTCTGGGACGGGATGATACGGTTTCAACAAATGGTTCTTAATGCGGGAGCATAAACGATAACAAAAACATAAGGCTTTACCGGAATCCTCGCCTAGGCACCCCATGAACACTGACAAATTATTTTTAAGGGGAAGACCAAGCCTAGTGCTAGTATCTTTAAGATGCCAGACTAATCTAAGCCCATCTCTTAAGTGTTGGTTAATTCCATCACACACTGTTGACGGTTTGTCCCTACCCAAAGAAAAGACCCCTTCTATTGAAAGAGCGTTATGATCCCCCCAATATTAAACTATTGGAACACCACTGCACAATGTGCCTGGGGACAAATATGTAGTCAATAACTGATGCCTGCCCCCTTCCCTATAAGGGGGTTTACTTGGCCCTACACCAGTGGCGGCCGGCATGACTGGCAGGTGGCGGGGTGGGCGCTGGGGTGAGGGAGTACGGGGGGAGCTCCGGGGTTGCGCATTGAAAATTTTTTTAAAAAAAATTATACACTTACCTTGCCCCTGGGGTACCGCGTCTCTGTTCCTTGCCCCTGCTCTCCTTGTGGGATACGAGGAACAGGAAGCCAGGAAGAACAGCCAGGCTCCCCTGACCAATCACAACTCTGCAATGCAGCGTTGTGATTGGTAAGCACCCAGGCTCCCCAGACCAATCACAACTCTGCAATGCAGCGTTGTGATTGGTTTTGAGCATCCTGGTTCGACGCTCAACCAGGGAATGGGGGCCTGGGCTTGTTCTCCACGCAGGCCATAATGCAGCCTGCATGGAGAACGGGGAAAGTGCGCATGACTGGTTTGGGCGGCCGAGAGGGCCGACCAAACAGTCATTCCGCACTTAGAGTGGGCTAACCACTCCTCCCCTGCCCTGCTCCGAGAGCAGAGCAGCCCCACCCACCCGCCGGCTAGCAAAGGAAACATAAAATGATAATCAATCAGGGGGCTTGTAAAGCGTGCTACTCACCCGTGAGGGTCTCAAGGCGCTGGGGGGAGGAGGGGTGGTGCAGCTCTGGGTCAGCCGAAGAGCCAGGTCTTGAGGCTCTTCCTGAAGGTGTGCAGGGTAGGGGAGCGTCTGATGTTGACTGGGAGCTTGTTCCAGGCCTTGGCTGCAACGTAGGAGAAGACTCTTCCACCTGCTCTGGTTCTGAGGATGCCTGGGGTCTCTGTTAGGGCGAGGTCGGCGGAGCGGAGGTTTCTTTTGGGTACGTGGAACGAGATTCTTTCGTTGAGGTATTTGGATCCTATGTTGTGGAGGGATTTGTAGGCGTGGGTGAGTAGCTTGAAGGTTACTCTCTCCTCAACAGGGAGCCAGTGGAGGCCTCGCAGGTGTTGGGTCATGTGCTCATGTCGTGGGATGCCGAGGACAAGTCTGGCTGCGATGTTCTGGATGGTCTGGAGTTTGTGTAGCAGGGATTTGTTGATTCCAGCGTAGAGGGCGTTTCCGTAGTCCAGTCTGCTAGTAATGAGTGCGTGGGTGACGGTCTTTCTGGCTTCGGGGGGGATCCACTTTAAGGTCTTGCGGAGGATGCGGAGGGAGTTGAAACAGGTGGAGGCGACGGCGTTGATCTGGCGAGTCATGGTGAGGGAGGAGTCTAGAATGATGCCGAGGTTCCTGGTGTGGTCCCTCTGGGTGGGTGGGTTTCTGAGGGCGGAGGGCCACCAGGTGTTGTCCCAAGCGGAGGGGCGGGGTCCAAGGACGAGGACCTCTGTCTTCTCCGAGTTGAGCTTCGGCAGCTGTTGCTCATCCAGGCTGCAACGTCTTTCATTCCTTCCTGGAAGCTGAGTCTGGTGTCTTCGGGGTTCTTCCTGAGGGAGAGGATGAGCTGGATGTCGTCAGCGTAGGATACTATGCTGAGCCCCTGCTGTCTGACGATAGCGGCGAGGGATGGTGGCGATGTTGAAGAGCGTGGGGCTGAGCGATGATCCTTGGTGTACTCCGCAGTTGATCTCTGTGGGGTCTGAGAGGAAGAGTGGGAGTCTGATCCTTTGGGTTCTGCCTGCGAGAAAGGAGCGGATCCAGTCGAGGGCGGTTCACCGTATGCCGGCGTCATAGAGTCTGGCTGCAAGAGTGCGGTGGGAGACGATGTCGAAGGCTGGTAAGAGGTCTAGCAGGATGAGGGCCGCGGTGTTGCCCTGGTCGAGTAGCCTGCAGATGTCTTCGGTGGCGGCGAGGAGGGCGGTCTCGGTGCTGTGGTTGTTGCGGAATCCAGACTGGGTGGAGTCTAGGATGGCGTTCTCATCGATGAAGGTGGTCAGCTGGGCGTGACAAATTTCTTTGTGACTTTGGCTGTGAAGGGAAGGAGAGAGATGGGCCGGTAGTTTTTCAGGTCCCTCGGGTCCGCCGAGGGTTTCTTGAGGAGGCGCTTGACCTCAGCCCGCTTCCAGTCGTCGGGGAAGATGCTGGATTCGAAGGTGGCGTTGATAGTGCGGCGTAGTTCGGGTGCAATGGTGGTTGCGGCTCTGTGGAAGATGTGAGGCAGGCAGGGGTCCGTGGGGGCTCCTGAGTGGGTGCTCTTCATGGTCGTGGTGGTGTCTTCGGTGGTGACCGGTGTCCAGGTGGTGATGGTGGGCTGGCTGTCATTGCTGGAGGGGAGGGTGGTTTCTGGAGTCTGTTCGCTGAAGTTGTCGTAGAGGGCCTTGATTTTCAGGTGGCAGTAGGAGCCAAGCTTGTTGCAGAGGTCCTGGGACGGTGTGATGTCCAGGGCTTCGTTGGGGGGTTTGGTGAACTTGCTGGATGATGTTGAATAGTTCCTTTGGGTTGCTGGCGTTGGTGAGGATTTTGTTCCGGATGAAGATCATCTTGGTGGCTCTTATGAGTTGGTGGTATTCTGTCATGGTGTGCTTGTAGGTGGTCTGGTCTTAGGTGGTTTTGCTGTTTCGCCATCGTTTCTTGAGACGTCTGCAGGTGCGTCTGGCTTCTTGGAGGTCAGTGGTGAACCAGGCGGCCTTCAGGGGGCGTTGTCTGTCGGTGTGGCGGAGGGGTGCGAGTTTGTCTGCGCAGCTGGTGATCCAACGGTGTAGTTCCGTGGCTGTAGAGTTGGTGTCGGTCGTGGCGGAGGGGGGTGGAGGATGAGGGTGGAGTTGAGGTGCTCCTCTGTGACCTTGCTCCAGTTCCTTCGTGGCGGCCGCAGGGCGGGCTTGTGTGCGGTGGTGGTGCTAAAAGAGAAGTGTACGCAGTGATGGTCTGTCCAGAGGGGCTGCGAGGTGTGGCTGAAGTGTAAGTTGGTCCCTCGTGCGAAGATGGGGTTGAGGATGTGTCCGGGCTTGTGGGTGGGGGTGGTGATGAGCTGCTTCAGTCCAAGGTTGGCGAGGTTGTCCAGTAGGGTGGTGGAGTCAGGGTCGCTGCGGTTGTCGAGGTGGAAGTTCAGGTCTCCGATGAGTATGTAGTCCGTGGAGGCGATGGCGTGGGGTGCGATGAGGTCGGCAATGGTGGTGGTGAAAGGAGCGCGAGGCCCAGGGGCTCTGTAAGCGAGGGTGCTGCGTAGCATGGTTGTTGGAGAGGGAGTCGCTCGTGCAGGAGGTGAAGTCGAGGGAGCTCTTGTGTGCGATGGCGAGTCCTCCTCCTGGGCGGTGGGGGCGGTCCTTCCTCTGGACCTTGTAGCCATCGGGAATGGTAGTGGCGATGTCGGGGCGGAGGCGGCTTTTGTCCAGGTTTCCGTGAAGAAGGCAACGTCTGGCGAGAGGGTGTCAAGGAGGTCCCAGGTCTCTACAGCGTGTCGGTGCAGGGAGTGCACGTTGAGGAGGATGCACTTCAGGGCTTCGGCGGAGCGGGCGTCCAGCATGGGTGCGGAGGCCGTGGGGGTGCTGTGGATGGTGAAGGAATGTTGGCAGTGTCGGCAGAAGAACTGGCCGTGGGTGGTGTTCGGCAAGGAGGGCAGCTGGGTCGTAGCAGTGGAAGGTCGGAGATCCAGGGTCCCTGGCACTGGTGGCGGTCGGGTCGCGGACGGGCGCAGATGGGCCTGCTGCGCGTCCACGCATCGGCCGCCTTTAAATAGGGGAAGAGGGGAGGGAAGTGCAGCTGGGAGGAGGGAGTGGGAAAACTGGCAGGGGGAGGGGCTGCAGGGGCAGCAGCGGCAAAGAACGGGCGGGAACAGGAACGGAGGCGGGGGAGATCAGGGGCTAAAAGCTTAGAGGCAGCAGAAGGTTATAAGCAAGAAATAAGGAACTAGAAATGAAGCAGAATAAGAAATAAGGCAAAAAAGGAAATGGAGAAATAAGGCAAAGTAAAGAAAGAAAAAGAAATACGGCGAAGCTGCAAGTCACAGGGACACAGCAGACTCAAACCTCTGCCAGGCGCAGAGGTGGAAGGGGCAGCAGCGGGGAGGCTCAGTCAGCGGAGCTGCACGGGTGGAGAGCTGGGTCCTTGACCTGGAGGTCGAAGGTCCTGCTCAGGCGTCCGCGCAGCGGCTGCCATTAAATAGGGGAAGGGGTGAGGGAAGTGCAGCTGGGAGGCGGGAGCGGGAACACTGGCAGGGGGGGGGGGGCCGCGGGGGCAGCAGCGGTGAAGAACGGGCGGGAACAGGAACGGAGGCGGGGGAGATCAGGGGCCAAAAGCGTAGAGGCAGCAGAAGGTTATAAGCAAGAAATAAGGAACTAGAAATGAAGCAGAATAAGAAATAAGGCAAAAAAGGAAATGGAGAAATAAGGCAAAGTAAAGAAAAAAAAAGAAATATGGCGAAGCTGCAAGTCACAGGGACACAGCAGACTCGAACCTCTGCCAGGCGCAGAGGTGGAAGGGGCAGCAGCGGGGAGGCTCAGTCAGCGGAGCTGCACGGGCGGAGAGCTGGGTCCTTGACCAGGTGGTCAAAGGTCCTGCTCAAAGTTATTTTCATTTGATATTTCCTTTACTTTACACTGCTCAAAAGCAGTGAGGCGATGCTCCTCCGTCATAGCGGAGGAGCCGCCACTGATATGGCACCAAACAGCGTCTTACTGCAGATCCAAGGGGTTGGCCCTGCCTCTTCCTGGGGCTGATGGGTACAGGACAGGCCCGCGCGCATCCCACGCCATGGGAGGCAGTGGGCAGAGAGATGCGGACCCTCCTCCTGCTGAATAACACGATGCAGGGTGGGATATGGAGTTCCCCCCCTGTTGTTGCACAGATCCTTTAGTGGCCCTTCTCCACGAAACACATCTTATAGGCAACAACTGCCATTTAATTGGAAGGGGCTTTGGGTGTACATAGGGATCCAGAGGTGTGGTGATTTGGGTCAGAAAGACATTGACCTTCCACCTCAAGAAGTGATGTAAAGAAAAAAGAGCCAGTTATGTGAATGCTTTGGCCAGAAGGGCCAAGTTCCTACTTTTACAATATTCCTAATGTAAATGCCTGCCTGGGTTGCCAAGCTTGATACTGGAAGTCCTAGGTGCATTGATATTAGATGTTTCCGCATTAATGGAAGATGATAATGTTATGTTATATTAATGGGTTTGTGGTATAGCACAACAACTCGCCCCCGAAGGGGCATCTCGGCGCTAAGGGGCGACAGACAGATAAAGAAGCAGCCATCAGAACAGCCAGGTTTTGAGATGTTTTTAAAAACCAGTGAAGTCAGTGCATGCCCGGATGAACAAGGGGTGCCTGTTCTAGTGGTAGGGGGCGAGATAAAAGAAGGCTAAACCACCAAACCTGGACGTTCGAATACGCTGGGGACATAGAAGAAGCTGATTCTTTGATCTAAAGTTTCTGTCGGGGAGATAAAGGATGAGGTTATCCTGTAAGTACTGGGGTCCATTGCCTGACAAAGTCAAACGGAGAAGTTTAAACAGTGCTCTTTTCCTAATGGGGAGCCAATTAAGGGCTCTGAGCAATGAGACTGAAGGTGTGCCTAGTGGCAGTTTATTAACCAGGTGTTTTGGACCACCTGAATTTTGGATAGAAGGGACTCGTCGGAGGCTACAACAAGAGCAGTTCCATAATCAAGGTGGCTGAGTATCAATGCTTGAATAAGGGTTTTTTGAGAGCTCAGCGGAATTCACTGAAAACTCCTCTTGAGAAGGTGCATTGTCCCGAAGCACGTGCCACAGGTGGACATAACCTGGTCTTTCATTGATAACTTGTTATCTATAAGTATACCCAGGTTCCTGCCTGTGCAGCTGGGGGATGGAACAAGGCCAAGCTCAGCTGGCCACCAGTTATCCGTCCAGTGGAGCTGAGCTTTACCAAACAGAAGGATCTCTGTTTTGTCCCCATTCAACTGAAGACAGTTAAGTGACATCCAAGTGGTAATTTTTCTCATGCTGATGATTAATCGCTGTTTGACGTTCTCAGTGTCATGTTCAAAGGAAATGACTAATTATGTATCATCTGCATAAGAAAGTAGTTCAAAACCACAGGACTTGACTAGCTGGGCAAGGGGAGAAACACAGATGTTAAAGAGCGTGGGGCTCAAGGAGGAGCCCTGAGAAACCCCGAGCCCTGAGAAACCCCTTGCCCAGGGAAAGGGTTTTGGATTAAAAGGTGCCAATAATTATATTAGTAATATGGCATTTGAAGGTGATATCCACAGGATCTCACATAGACACCTGGATGGTGAATTAGTTATGAAACTAGTGGGATTTGACCCAGCAATAGGACTGAACAACATTTGGAGCGCATCAAATGATGAGGTTCCACAATACTCGTATTTTTGTGGTGCCCAATACACATATTTGAGAATAGATTCTTTTTTTTTCTAATTTAGTTCCAGTAGAGCTTTACCTCAGTTTAAAAAGACCCAGCTCCATTGTCACAAGGGATTTTAGTTCAACCTCCTCTAAGGTGGGCATGGTATCAGAAGGGGGGGCATAGGCAAAAATTGATACATGGCAACCGAATACTCCAGAGGCAGTTGATGATCTGAAAGAGGCAGTGGACAGGTATTTCACAGAGTACACCTGGTCAGTGACCTCAGATGCAAAACTGTGGAAGGCATTTAAACTCGTAATCAGGGCCCACGTGACATCTAATGCTAATGGTAAAGGGAATGAAAGTGGAAACCAATGAATCCCAGGGAAAGGAAATGGTCCTCTTGGTGGCAAAATACATACTGCAGCTGAAGAAAGCCTGGAAAAGCATTTGATTTTAAGAAAAGACTACACAGTCTTGGTCAGCACTGATGCCCTGGCACTACATCTGAGTGCACAAAGAAGGATGTATGACTATGGAAAGAAGGCAGGAAAACTAGCTAAACAAAAGGTATGCAGCACATGCCCATAACTCATGTGGAAAGAGAGAGAATTTCTTGAGGGAATGGTAAGCTAAGTATTAAATCTAAAGCTACACATGTTCTTGACAGCAAAGAAGAAGACTTCCAGCAGACCTGAGATTAGCCTTGTTAACTTTAATTTATAGGGATTTCACCACTCTAGGAGCAACCTCCAGCAACATCTGTCCAATCCAAGAACTGTGCAATGACCTCTACGACATTTTCTGCAGTAAAATCGCAACCATATACAACAACTTCAACCCACAATCAAACCCCATCAACCTTGCAATACGTCTGCTAGTATCGGACAAATACAACACCTTGACCACATAGAATACCATCACCACAGAGGAAACCACATCAGTCATATAGACCATCCACTCTGGGCCCCTGTCAGACCCTTGCCCCCACCACGCCTTTGACAAAGTTTCAGCCCCCATTAGCAAAGCACTCATTCCGATCCTCAACACCTTTATCAACATAGAAGTTTTCCCAGAAACCCGGTAGCACGCAGCCGTCAATATCCTCCTGAAGAAGCCCTCAGCCAAGCTTAAAAACTACCATCTCACCTTCCCCTTCCATATCCAGCAAAGGTCTTACAAAAAGCCATCAACAGACACCACACCAACTACCAGCTCCTTGATGCCATGTAATCAGGTTTCAGATCAAGCCAAGGTACAGAGACCGCACTCATCACAGCTACAGATGACATCCAGATGATCCTCGGCAGAGGAGAAACTCAGCTCTCATCCTAATTGACCGCTCTTCAGTCTTCGACACAGTCTCCCATCCCATCCTGATCAGATAATTTCATGAGACTGGCATCCAAGGACCCCCTGCAATGCATCTGCCCATTTATCTGTGGGAGAACCTAAACAATCTGCATTTCACCATACTGCTCAGCAGCACAGGAACTTATTTGCAGAGTCCCAAAGGGTTCCTCGCTCACCCCAACCCTCTTCAACATCTACATGACTCCGTGGGCTGACATAATCTGTGCACACAACATCGACATACCACGCAGACAGCAAGAAACTGATATTGTCCCTCTTGGAGCAAATTGACAGCACCAGGATCAGCTTCAACATGTGCATGACCAAAGTGGTCTCCTAGATGAAGTCCTACTGCCTCAAACTGAACACGGACAAGATCGAAGTGGTGATCTTTGGAAAAGATGCCTCGCTATGGTACTCTGCCTGGTGGTCTACCAATCTCCGACCCCCAGCACACAACAAAGAAACCTTCTATTCTGTCATTCAGCATAGATTGAGAATGCACAATATTTATGCAGGTAAATATATTTGTAAGGTCCGGGTGTTGCATAAAAAGAACAAGCTTTGGCAGAGCTAGTAGATTTTACCTTGCAAGCTGGAGCAATGTATTTTTTTTTCTTTTTCTTGCGAAAATGTGCCAGAAAAAGAAAAAATACATAACATACGTGTCAGGAGACAGGGCCAGGACTGAAAAGCACACAGAGCCCAGCCACAAAAGAGGAGGTGGAGGCGGGGGGCAAGATTGCATCACGTCACTGGGGCACATTTACACGCCAGGTCCATCCCGTGGCGTGGGTCGCCGGAGGAGACAGGGCCAGGACTGCAAGGCCCACAAAGTATAGTCACAAGAGGGAGTGGAGGCGGGGGCAGGACTACATTGCCCTGCCTGGGTTCATTTCAACGTCGCATCCATCCTGAGGTGCGGGACGCTCCCTGACACGTGCCCGGGAGAAGACCGGACCAAGAGCAGGCCTGTCTGTGACCGAATGAGGCTGGGCTGGGTCCCCTCTCATGGCCCCTCAATCGACCAATGCTTTCATCCCCCTGGAAAAAGTAGGCGGCCCCTTGATGCTATAAGGCGACTTCCTCTAGTGGGATTAAGGAGGGTACTCTGAAGGCCACTTCCTCCATTACCAATTATCTGTCTTCTGTGATGGGGGTCATTAGCTCTGATTAGAAAATGTTGGAGAGGATTGATGCTGTTCAACGTCAATCCCAGCCAATCCCAATAGTCCTCATAGTCACTGTGGCAAATTAAGCTGCCAGCTCTAAAGGAGGAGAGAGAGGTTACCACCAAAAAATTTCAAGCCACCCCCAAGGATTACCACTTAGTAGTAAAAGGGCATTATGAATCTAAATGAGACCTTCGAAATTCTTGAAGAAGGAAATACCTCTATGCATCCCCCACCAAACAAAAAGAAAACAAGAGAGACAACAAATCGTGCTTGTAGGAAAGCAGCCAGATATTATTATTATTATTAAAGTTTATATAGCGCCTGAATCACCCCCGAAGGGGTATCTCTGCGCTCGTGGACAGACGTGGGAGTACTGGCACTATGCGAAGCGTCTAAACAAAAATGTTTTCAGGGACTTTCTAAACTGAAGATGGTCCGGACACTGCCTCAGTGTAGTAGGGAGCAAATTCCAGTGCCTGGGAGCGAGATACGAGAAAGCTTTCCCCCCTGTCCTAGACTTGTTAATCCGGGGAACTTTGAGGAGGGATTTGGAGCTAGATCGAAGGTCTCTAAGGGGAGTATATTGGTAAAATTTCTCTGCAAGGTATGCTGGACCATTGCCAAACACCGCCTTATGAACGATGCAGCAAACCTTGAATTTAATTCGTTTGCGCACCGGAAGCCAATGAAGCTGCCGCAGCAGCGGAATCGAAGATGATCTGTAAGGGGCGTTCAATACCAGCTGTGCCGCTGTATTTTGGACTACCTGTAAGCGATCTAACGATGCCTCGTTAGCCGAGACCAGTAGAGCATTACAGTAGTCGAGTCGACTCAAAACTAGCATCTGAATGAGAGTCTTCCGTGTATAGTCTGGGAGGAAAGGAAATGCTCGTCTCAGCAGACTCAACACATGAAAACATGAGCTCACCGTATGGGCCACCTGCTCCTTCATGTTCAGGCTCTGCTCATTGCGAACCCCTAGATTTTTTACTGATGCCTTTGGGGCGGGAGAGACACGCAGCTCCCTTGGCCACCACTCTGGTGTCCAGATAAGCCTCAACCTGGTGGTATTTTAAGTAGGGGACACAATATTGATGCTAAGAGCCTATATAATACCTCAGCTGCAGGGTTAGAAGAGATGAAAGCTGTAAACTGATGGAACATTGCAGCCTCTTGTTTTTGAAGCTGGAAAATATTTTACAGTCTCAGTTTTTCAAATCTGGAGTTGAAACTCTCCGTTCTGGCAGAAAGATTGACCACGCAACACCAGTTGGGCATTTTCAGAGACCATATCTCCACCTATTACTGCCCCCGATGTCCTGCTTTCCACCATCTCAGGTCACAACAGCTCAAATCAATATCAGAGTAACAACACTGGATACAACGCATCTAGAACAGCGATGTCAGCTATGCCGCTACAAAGGGCTTCTATTAACTTGGACCTTCCAGGCCACCACGTGAATATTGAGCCTTCCTATAATGCCTCCTGAATGTACCCCCTATGTAATTGTTTGAGAAAATGTTCCCCCATAAATTCAGTTTTGAGGGAAGATGGGATGTTCCTAAAGCGTAAAATCACATACTGGCTGAAATCCTCAGGGTGGTGGGGTGATTTGTCAACCAAAGTTCTTTCTTCTTGCAGGGTGAAGTGGATGAGCTTACATCCCAAAAATACTGCAGGAGATTGCACCGTGGTTCACCTGAAATATCACCATATGGTTGGCTATTTGTTAGCTTCATTAAGGTATCTGTTAGACGACAAAAATGCCATTCATGCTTAATCATTGGGGTATTTTTTATAGACCTCACTTGAGTCGGACAAACTATCCCCCTATGCAGGAGCGTCAATATAAAAAGGAGTTGGGACAGCAGGTTACTTATAATGTGATAACCCACAATCACTTTGATTCCTTGGCACCTTCAAAGGATGTAGAATGAGTATCATTCCATGATACGGTTCTACCTGATTTAACTCCTTCCCCTTCTCCTCATACCTCCCTCCCACATGTATTTAATACTACGAGCCCAATATTGAACTCCCAACTTGCGTTAGTAAATCATAGTTTTCGCCCATAAGCAGGACATCTGAAGTTACTTTCATGGAATATCGCAGGTTCACACCCTAAGCTATCTAACACAGACTGGCTGTCATTTGTTAAGAATTATACATTGGACGCCCCAAAAAGTGAATAGCAAGTGCTAGAAAAAGTGCTTGTGCAGAGGTGAGGAAAGAAATACTGTACAATTATTTACAACCAGATGGCATTCATGCCTGTCTGATTTTAGTTTTTAGTTCATTTTACATCCATAATGCATAGGTATAGTGTACAGTTCAATGCTGTTCCTCTATGGATAGCGATATCAGTACAGGTCACACAAATAAGGAATGTCTACGTTTTGACCCAAAATAATGAAAGGCCAATTAAACCTTATTGAAGGGTCTTCATCAGGACAGTTCGGAGTAACCCAAAAGATGGGGAGGAGAACACCAGTCAGAAAGCTAAAGAGGATGTTTGTGATATAGAGAAACACTCATAAACGATGGCCAAACTCACCTGAAATCCAACGTATTCCAGTCACTTAGATTTGATATTATCTGTGAAGGCCAACCAGCTCCTCATCTACAGGAAATATATGCGCCCCTTCATATTGGTCTAATAGATCCAGTATATAATTATGCTGAAACCAATAGCACAAATGTCTAATTAGTCCATGGTAAAAAACAGTGGCAGGACTGCAAACCGGTGCTTTTACTCACCCTTCGTAAAATAGAAAACGTGTCACAATTGCATTTAAGTACAGAGTCGTCCAGATTAATCACAGTACAGACACTAAAAGAAAGAAATATATGCGTGCGTTAAAACCTGCACAATAGTGTCTAAATAAGGGGAATAAATGGACCAGCAGCATGGCCTGGGTTGTTACCTTTTGATGTATAGTATCCAGAGAACGTCTTGCGGCTATGTGAGCGTTCGAAGACTGGCGTCTTAAATCCAGTTCAGTGAGGTCAGTATGCATGCGGCTGGCCTCTCGTCTTAGGTGGGGCAAAATTACTATTCTAACTCCGCCATGGGCATACCTCAGGGCAGGAGCTGGGCTGTGATTTGGGGGGCAAAATTACTATTCTAACTCCGCCGGAAGCATACCTCAGGGAGGATGCTGGACAGTGACTTGAGGGGGGGGCAAAATTACTATTCTAACACTACTGGGGGCATACCTCAGGGCAGGGGCTGGAGACTGACTGGGGGTCAAAATTGCTATTCTATCTTTGCCGGGGTCATACCTCAAGGCAGGTACTGGACAGTGACTTGGGGGTGAAATTACTATTTAACTCACCGGTGGCATACCTCAAGGCAGGTTTTGGACAGTGACTGGGGCGAAATTACTGTTCTAAGTCAGCCGGGCTCATACCTCAGGGCAGGTGTTGGACAGTGACTTTGGGGGCAAAATTAATATTCTAACTTCACTGGTTACTTACCTCAAGGTAGGTACTGGACAGTGACTAGGGAGAGTAAAATTACTCCTAAAATTATAAACAATATCTGTCTGTTTTTTTCGTATTCCAACAGATGCATCTGCCAACAAAAGCAGAGAAAATTCTACAAATTGCTGAACAAATTCTACACAAAAATCACCATTTCTGACATAAGTAAAATAAAACCATAGTAAAAACAAGTAATTCACCACAATTTCAAAAACAAATCACAAAATTAATATTTCTATCTTTTAACAGATAGCAAAATAACGGGAATTTCCACCATTTGGGAAAAAGTACTTCAAAGGACAAAGTCCAACTGCCGGTTCCTTCCTTCAAAAAGTCACAAGAGACCAATCTCCAGATAAAACAACTACACGTTCCATTTTCCCTAGCATAACTAACCACATTTTTTACAGATGAAAAACATAAACAATGAAAGTTGTCAATTTAACAGGGCATCTAATCTTTTTTCCTTTTCAACAGAGAATTACAATACATTTTTTCTTTCACTTACCAGGCAAAATGGCAAAGGAAAAAGAACAATACAGTAAAAATACATTCTTATACTTTTTTCTATTATTATTTTTTTTCCCAGAGAACCAACAATAATGGAATCTGCTTGGCAAGCAAATTACGTTAAGTCCAGGAGAGGCAATAGGCTCCTAAAGTATGGTGGCTATCTTTATTGTAAGGAGAGGTTGACTGAGCCCAGGACTCATTGGAGTTGTGTGGAATATTTTTCATCCCATTGCAAAGGCAGAGCGGTTACTCTGGTGACACTGTGGAAAGGACCACAGAGCATAACCATTCTGCCTTAGTAATGGAGATTGAAGTATGTGAAAATTTACAACAAATTAAACTACTTGCAACCACCTCCAATGAGCCCTGTGGCTCAGTTTTGAAGGCAGTGTCCCAAAACATTCCCTTGCATGTAGCAAGTAGTATGCCCACAATACCCAACCTTAGGATAATGGTGCAGTGGCAAAAACAAGCAAATAATGCCAGAGTAACCCCACAAGTTATTCTGACATTAACATCCCCCATGAACTAACTGTCACTTTCATTGATGAACCTTTCCTTTTGAATGACAACAAAAAACTCTGAAAAGAATACTAATATCCAAAACAATGAATAAAAGGCCTAGAAAAGTGAGAATTGACTTTGAATTGACAATGATTAATACCATTACTGAATTTTACCCTGACACCCAAATTCAAGGATTTTTTTTCACTTTTCAAAGGCATATTTGCGAATATTCAAAAAACATCTTTAGTTGAGGATTACATGTCAAACAGTAAACTGCAGTATGAGTTAAGAAAACAAACTGTGCTATGCTTCATGCCTCCTGAGTGTGTGAATGAGTTCTACACATCAATTACTGAATCCGACTACTAAATTACTTGGAAGATACTTGGATTGGCCACCTAAGCAGGTCGGAGCACAGGAAGAAACCAGGGTTTCCCATTGACTGGTGGGTTTCTTAAGCGACCTGCTTAGAGGGAGGTGCAAAGACTAACAGTGCCATTGAGTGCTGGCACAATTCCTTCAATAATTCAATTGGAAGACCTCACCCAAACCTTTATCGTTTTTTGGAAATTTTGAATATGGAGCAAAATTTAAAAGAAACGAGAACTGCGCAATCATTGGTAGTAAGTCTGAACTCACATTTCTAAAAAAAAAAAGTAAAGAGATGTCTGGGCAACTATTGGCAAAAATTCAACAATTTACATTGACGGTGGCTTCAGACTACCTGTGCAATCTTGCATACATACTACATTTCTAAAACACACTAATTCCTCTTCTAATTTTGAATTTTTTTTCTAAATTAAAGGAATTTTGGGGCTCCTAACTGTAGTTGTCTCTTTTCTTCAACTCTTGGTGACTTTTTCCAAACCTCCTGTCACCAAGAGTCTTCAGTGCTTCAATATTCCAAACAGGGAAACCAACATCTGAAGAAAAGGCCAACTCCCGAAAAATCCCTTCTTTAAGAAAAAAAACATCTCAGCCAGCAAAAAGTCATTCTACAAAATGAAAGTCCATGGAAGAAATCCAGTAGTAAACCGTCCACATCAAAAAACAGCAATCTCAAAAATCAAAATCCCGCAGAAAATTAATGTTTTAAAAATCACAAAAAAAGAAAATCCATTCTCCAAAGTGAAATTCCCAGAAAAAATACAGTTGTAATCCATCCACGAATGCTGAGTTTCTCCAGCAATGACGTAGTCTCTGTCTGAAAAAGTCACCAAAGTGTTAATAAAAACACGACGCCAACAATTTTAAATGTTCTTTCATTTCAAATAGGTTTCAAAAGGTAATAACCATTTTTTGGTAACTTTTTTAAACCTACTTTGGAAAAAAACCAACCGTCCCAACGTGGGCATATGAACGCAACCACAGGAATGAAAAAGTGGTAAAAACATAAATTTCTATACTGTCTAACACTAACTACCTCTTCCTTCTCTCATTACAATAAACGTAGACACCTATGTACTTAAAAATGTAAAGTAAAGGAGGAAATTCTGGTGGTGCTGGGCATTAAGTACCAAGATTGGCTGCGAAAAGGGCCAGCGAGATGTAGAATATAACCGAAGGCATAGTACTAACTTTGTCTCACCTTGCTGCCCCGTGTATTGCGTAACACATGTCCCTCAGTGTCCTTTTGATGAGGCAGAAGAGGAATGAAGGATTGTCAAACAGATCTGGTCAGGTTAGAGCCAAGGTCATATCCCTAACCTCCCTCAACCAAGGGATTTCTAGACCCCTTTCCAATGACAAACAGTCTCCAATGATCACTCTATTAAGTGCCAGTGCCTCATTGGTCCAGACTCGTCACCACAACATAAGAGGGATGAGTCTGAATTTTATCCTCTAAAGGGGTTATCCCTATTTCAGTAAGACAAATAAAAGTGGCAGGAGATTGCGGTAGGAAGAGCAGGCGACGGGTGACTCTGTTTTCTTTGAACTGTGTCCCGATTGCTTTATTAAGACCCCATACCCCGGCCCCATAGGTTACCACTGTTAAGCATTTTGCCTGATAGATCGCTAACATATTGTGAACAGGCCTCCTGCCTAATTTAACAGCAAATCGGAAAGGGGGCTTATTGCTCCTCACAAACCCACTGTTTCTGGTCTCAAACTGCTGGTACCAAGACCCGGTGTTGTTGAAGACGAGACCAAGGTAACTAAAATTGTTCGTAGCTTGAATGGGTTTGGAATCCAGAAAGAATTTGGACTTAACGGTGCGTTTAAGGCTATAGTACATAACAAAAGTTTTACTGATATTAACATTCAGGTGCAACCCCTCCATAAAGGCAGAGAATCGATCTAAAAAATTGGCAGTGCTAGGGGAGTGCGCCCCATATCGACAGTGTTGTCTGCCTACAGCAGAGCTGGTATGGGGCACTGTCCTATCTGGGGCAAGTCCCTGCACGTTAGAACCAGTTCCCTCTCCAAATGATTGATGTGAAGTGTGAAGAGGAAAGGTGCAAGGACTCAACCTTGACTTACCGCCCCCCTCCCCCCCCTCCCAGGACAAACTTAACTGATGCACTGGAGTCATGATGTAGCTCCCTGATGGGGTTGATTATGGACCTGTCCTTGGGGAAGAATCCTCTTAAATAAATACACAAGTAGCTAGTTCAAAAGAAAAGCTACAGTGGCGATGGACCAAGACTCACAATGGGAAGGTAAATTAACTTATTTTCAGAAGTATCCAAAATATAACAGAGACCAATACACAGCAACCTGTGCCATAGATTTTTATCCAAGTAAGCCCTGTCAGAGGCCCTAAAAAAAGTAAAATTGGGGGGCGTGGCCAAGATGGCAT
Source organism: Calotriton arnoldi (assembly GCA_963921515.1). NCBI lineage: Eukaryota > Metazoa > Chordata > Amphibia > Caudata > Salamandridae > Calotriton > Calotriton arnoldi. The sequence goes on along the minus strand of CAWUFW010000382.1, from coordinate 2,680,544 downwards.
CTTGGTGAGGCGCAATTCCTCTGCTCTCCGCTCCCGCCGGGCCCGTTACTGCATTTCCGGCGGTGGAAGGGCATCGGAGTCTGCCTGGGCAGTAAAATAAAGGCAGTGCGAGGTTCCGGGTGACGGCGAGAGAGACTGTTCTGGGGCTGCGGCGGTGCGGTCCGAGACGCGCCGAAACCCGAGCGAGGCCGCGGGCGGACCTCAAAAAGAAGGCACTCTGGCAAGCTTCCTGGCGGTCACTCGAGATGAGCAAGGGGACCGCCACTGATTTATAGCGTTTACTGGGCAGCGGTGCCGGCAGAAGGAGAAGAAACATGCTCCGGCGGCCACAGAAGCGAGTTCGGGCTGTGTGACTACACGAGGCCCCGGCTTGGTAGGCCTAGTCGGGCCCTCACTCCAGCAGCTATTGGCCATCTCAGTAGCTGCCCGCGCCGGCAGCACGGGAACTCGCATGGCCGCCCAGTCGGCCAGGATCTTCCTCCCTCACGGCTTAAGGGATAAAGGACCCCCCGGGTGGACTGTTAACAGTTTCATGGGGCCTCCGGGAGATGTCTGCCACTTCCACAGGCCCTGCCCGAAGAGTGGCCTGCAGGAAGATTCCGGCTTCACAGGCCCTGGTGAGCCTGCAGGTCAGCACTCAACAGAACACTTGGGCTGTCACCCACACCGGCCACACATAAAGCCTACACGGACCCCCCACCCATAAAGTCCCCCCAGCGGTTGCAGGGAGAAAGCAGGTCTCCCCTGGTGGATTTTAGCAGCCCATCGAGGCCTTTGAGGGGCGTACATACCGCTTGCGGGCCTTACTGGAGGAGAGGCACGCAAGGAGGCCCCATTGATTCTGACCATACCGGGGACATCTGAAGGTATCAACAAATCAGGGAGCACGAATGTTTAATTAAGGGGAGGCTACAGGAGCAGTCCGGCCCACCGGCTTCGGGGCTACCCCCCTCCGCCGGCAGCCGGATCACGGGCTCCAATATGAGGTGAGAGAGGAGGTGGGGCAGAAGCGGGATACTAGTGCGACAGAGAGGCCCCAACTCAGAGTTCCGGTGGAATATTAAGCACCCCCCCCCACTGGCGAACAAAGAGAGGCATGTAGGGAGAGCCCACCGTGCTAGAGGCACATGGCCAGGGGAGGCATCATTGCAACAGTGGCAGTCCAACAGCCCCAGAACATCTATTGGCGCCGCATTGCGCAAGTCCGCCCGCCGGGCCTTTCGCCTTGGACCTGCACCCACACAGAGAGGCACCACAGGAGCAACGCAATGGCGGCCTCAAAGGGCAAGAAAGACAGGTCAGTGAAGGACCTGCTGCTCAAGCCGGCGGCGCAGCAGACGGAGGGCCCGCCTACAGCGAAGCACTCGGATGAGGCTGAGGGTGGTGAGGGCCCGGAGGGTCCGGTCAGCCGATCCTTCATGGAGTCGCTGTGCTCCTCGCTCTGAGAGGATTTATCCACTTTGAAGCGTGAGTTATCAGCGGATATGAAGGAAATCCGCCGCGCTGTGGACACCCTGGGAGAACTGATTCACACCTTAGAGGAGCATGAAACAGGACGATACGAAGAACTCGAGCACCTCCAGCAAGAAGTCCTTAGGCTGCAGGAACAGAACCTGGATCTCCAAGCTCACACAGAAGACCTGGAGAATAGATCTTGGTGGAACAATATCCGCGGCATGGCTGAGGGTGAGGGGGACAGCGACATCGAGGCACTAGTAGTGGGCCTTTTCCGCTCCATTCTGGGAGAACCCTCAGAGTTCCCTATCAAATTGGACCGCACCCATAGAGTAGGCCCTAGGAGGGCGGCCCTGGCCCCTCCAGCGGATATCTTGACGTGTGTCCAAGATTATCAGTTAAAGGAGCGGATTCTCCGAGAGGCTCGGCGTCGCACGGACTTCACCTATGAGGGCTCGAAGCCTTTGTTATTCCAAGACCTGGCAGCCTCCACCCTACTCAAGCGCAAAACCTTTCGCCCAATCACTTCATACCTCCGAGAGCCTGGTATCAAATACTCGTGGGGACACCCCTTTAGACTGATTTTCCATTTCAAAGGGGAACTGAGGCAAATTAGATCCCTCTCTGCCACTTGCAAGCTCCTGGACATTGAGGATCCCTCCGCGGACAAGTCGCACCAGAACAGCCACACGCGTAGCCGTCGTAGCGGTCCTGGATGGACCACTATCAAACCTCCTAGCCCGCCAACACACCCTGACCCGGACACTATGGCCAGAGAACGTCAGGCTGTACTGGCATCTCTCACAGGAACGTCGTCGGAGTAAATGGATCTGCCCAGGCTGAGCTTTGTCAGTTGCTGTTATCACTCTGGCCTACCACTGGAAATATCTTAGCCATTTGTATTGATTTGCCTGGGGGGAGCGGGGAGCCGCAGGCCACAGGTACCCTTTCTAACTCTTCCAGGGAGCAGTACGCTCCGGACATTGACTGTTCGCTATTTTTCATTATTAATGTCCTTGTTAAATTGGGGTATTTCTTCTTTACTTAAAGGGTCTCCTCTCCCCCCCAGCGCGCCCCTTGGCTTCCCTACATGAGTGCAACTCGCTTAACTTGGCGCCTAATTTTGCGATTCCACATGGTTTCACACTGGGGATGCACGGCTTGTTCCATCGCACCTACACTGCAGTCTGCTCCCACCATCCTCCCGGATGAAGATTACAATTTTGACCCTCAATGTGAAAGGGCTTAATAACCCTATTAAAAGCAGAGCTATCCTGTCTTACCTGGAGAATTCTAAGGCCCATATCTGTCTATTACAAGAGACTGATCTCTTACACGGTGACACACACAGATTACGCTCTAAGGCTTTCCCACAGCAATACTTTTCCTCACTCCCCACTAAGAGAGCAGGGGTCGCTATCCTTATATCCCGTGCTTTTCCGGGGGTGGTGGGGCGAAAGCAGAGATTAGAGGGAGGCTCCTGGCGCTTTCCCTGACCATAGGGCCGCACACGCTTACGTTAGCCACTATTTATGTTTCTAATGAGGGTCAGGAGGCGTTCCTCCGTGAAGCAGTAGCGGACCTGACATCCTCCTCAGACCGGCACATACTTCTGGGGGGTGACCTGAACATTGTGTTCGACGGCCAACTGGACCGTTCAGCTCAGAGGCAGGGACAGACCGGGGCTCTATCTGCCAGTGCCCGGCAGTGGCTGCATGATCTGGGGTTAATTGATGTGTGGCGCCATTTCCACCCCCATTCAACAGGCTACACTTTCTATTCTCACTCCCAGGGTACATATGCTTGCCTAGACTACTTCATGGGGTCTCAATCACTCCTCCCTTCCCTACAGGACTCGGTTATTGAACCACAGGCTCTCTCTGACAATGCAGCACTGACTTCAACTCTGTTACTTCCCCCCACCTCTCGCCCACCATATTCTTGGAGGCTTAGGGACACACTCCTTCACCGCCCTGAAGTTATTGCACGCCTCACTAAGGGGCAGATGTATCAAGCAAAATTTGCTTAGTGCTATGTATTAAGGCAAAACTGCCTCGCAAAATAAGGAATCGCAAAATTTGCGATTCCCTATTTTGCGATTGCATTTAAGGAATCGAAAATTGCGATTCCTTAAATCCAATGTAAGAAGCACCAAAAAGTGCAATTTGGCCTTAAGGAATCGCAAATTACCACCAACTTCAAGTTGGTGGTAATATACATTTCTTTGAAAAATGCACTTTTAGCATTTTTCAAAGTGCCATGTGGCGCACATACATGCCCTTAGGGCATGTATGTGCGCCACATGTACACACATACATATTTCAGGGGTGCAACAGGGTGTCAAAGGACACCCTGGCACCCTTGAAATTACATTCTCAATTTGCGATTTTCTAATTGCGATTCGCAAATTGAGAATGTCTTCCCATTCATTCCTATGGGCCTCTACGCCCATAGGAATGAATGGGAAGGTATTCCTTCATTGCGAATCGCAATTTGCAATTCGCAATTAAGGAATATTAAGGAATCGCAATTATTATTGTGATTCCTACATACATAGCATTTTGCGATTCCTTAATAGCAATTCGCTAAAATTCGCTATTAAGGAATCGCAAATGCAATCCTTGATACATCTGCCCCTAAGACACTAGAGGACTACCTAGCTGAGAAAGATATCCAAGAAACGTCCATAGTATCCTTGTGGGAAACACTCAAATTAGTGGTCAGGGGCGACTTAATAGCCATGTCCTCAGCAGACATTAGGATACGTAGGGAGAAAAGGGAGGAGCTTTCCAAGCAGGTCTCAGAACTAGAGGGGATTCACAAATGTACAGGTGCTCCTAGGGTATAGAGGCAGCTAAAGGTAGCACGAGCTCAACTAGCCAGCCTGGATCCTGGATCGAGCTGAATATGCGGCCCTCTGTCTGAAACATATGTATTACACAGGAGGAGATAGGTGCGGCCGCTAGTTAGCGCACAAATTGCGTGCGCAGCGCCAGGCAGCAACGGTCCCGATGATTCTCGACGCTGGGGGAGCCAAACTGGTGCGAGAGGCAGACATATCACAAGCCTTTAGGGACTTCTATGCAGATCTCTATTCGGCGCAGCAAATACCTGAACAAAATTCCCTTGCGTACTTTCAGGGTATCACCCATTCCCGTCTGACAGTAGATCAAGCCACCTCTTTAGGCAGCCCGATTCAGGTCGAAGAGGTTATTTTGGCTATCGCTAGGCTTAAGCTCCTTAAATCCCCAGGCCCGGATGGGTTTACCGCCATCTTTTATAAAACCTTCTGCTCGATCCTGGCCCCGATATTGACGCGACTCTTCAATGCGATCGGAGACACCGCAGACATGCCCCCTACGATGCTCATGGCAGCAGTGGCAGTATTGCCCAAGCCCGGTAAGGATGGTAAGCATTGCGCCTCATATAGGCCTATCTCCCTGTTGAACATCGATCTTAAAATCTTCACTGGGATACTGGCGGCCAGACTGGGCCCGCTAAAGCAGGGATTGATAGAGCCAGATCAGGCCGGATTCGTGGCAACGAGGCAATGCAGTGACAACACTAGGAGGCTGCTCCACCTCCTGGACAAGGCACATCGTCAACCAGTGGAACGAGTGGTGCTGTCTGTCGACGCTGAAAAAGCGTTCGACAGAGTACACTGGCCCTTTTTGGAGACCACTCTGGAGCAGTTCAGGGTAGGGAGTCGAATTCGCAGGTGGGTGCTTAGCGGATACAGCCACCCCTCAGCCACTGTCCGAGTGAAAGGCGTTATGTGTGATACCTTCCCGATCGCCAGAGGCATGCGACAGGGCTGCCCGCTTTCCCCACTCTTATTTGCCCTCTATATGGAGCCTCTAGCCCAGAGGGTCCGAGAAAATCAGCGGATTAGAAGGGTTCTGTTTGGAGGGGAGAGGCATACCATCAGCCTGTACGCGGACGATATTATCGCCACGCTGGAGACCCCCACGAGTCATCTGTTCCGGCTTTTCTCACCGAATTGGAGGAGTTCTCCACTGCCTCTGGCTGTCCAGTAAACGTGACCAAGTCGCAGGCCCTAGGTTTCTCCTTACAGCCACCAACTATAGCTGCCCTTGCCCAGGCATGCCCTATCAGCTGGGACCAAAAAGCCATTCCTTACCTGGGTATAACGTTAGCAGTTTCAACTGCAGAGACAGTCTCCTTGAATTACACTCGCCTACTAGCGCAGACACGGCGGGACTTACGGCGCTGGCGTCCGTTTAGTCTTTCATGGCTGGGTCGAGTTGCAGCTCTTAAAATGAATATACTCCCTAAAATTTTATATCTCTTTCAGACCTTACCTGTGGAGCCACCTCCGGGCATGTTGAAGCAGCTACAGGCCGTATTCTCTTCCTTTGTCTGGGCGGACAAGAAACCGCGGATGAGTAGGGAAATGAGCTTTAGATCTCCTGGGGAGGGGGGTTCGGGAATACCTGACCTGGACCGTTACTATAAGGCTACACAGATTTGCTGCTTGTTGGAATGGGCCCAACGGGAATCCGAAAAGCACTGGCTCTTTATGGAGCGAGCGCTGGCCGGTCAGCCCCTGTGGAGGATTCCCTTTCTCCATAGGGCCTGCAGACCTCTTGGGCTTTATGGCTCCCCGATAGCGCGAGCCACCCTAAACGCATGGGACACCACAGCTACGCGTAACGGTCTCACTACGTTCCCATCATCTATCACCCCTATCACGAATAACCCTGACTTCACCCCGGGCCTCTACCAAGCCGCTTTTGGTTGTTGGAACAAGGAAGGCCGCAGGTCTATAGGGCATTTCTTCACTGAGGGGGGCCCCATGTCCTTCGAAGACTTTAGATCCGATTTTGCCATGCCCGAAACTGAGCGGTACCACTGTCAGCAGATATGGCATTGGGTGATGCAACCCCAGGTACGCCAGGAAGCTGAGAGACGGCTTACCCCTTACGAGTGGTGGCTGCTCTCTAAGCAGTCTACCAAACGACTTATCACAGACTTATATCACATCTTACGGCCCCCGGAACAAGTGACCAAATCTGCAGGTCAGAAACGATGGGAGACAGAGCTGGGGCAGACACTGACTCAGAAAGAATGGGGAGACATTTATTACAGGGCTCGACACTCAGCACACAATACCACCAGTGTGGAGTCTGCTAACAAGATAGTGACATACTGGTATCTCACTCCCCCTAGGCTGCACAAGAGTGATCCCAGTCATTCCCAGAGCTGTTGGAGGGGATGTGGCGCTGCAGGCACACTGTTGCACATACTATGGGACTGCCCCATGCTTAAAGCTTACTGGACACAGGTGCTGGATGAGATCGACCAACACTTTGATACCACTATCCTACGCTTCCCAGAATATATCATTCTAGGCGTCTCGGACAGACTCACATTTCCCCTCAAATCCCGCAAAGGCCGGCAAATGGGTGTAGCCATAGGGGCAGCACTACAGAATATACTGTCACTCTGGGGCTCTGACAAGGCACCTACTACACAGGGGTGGCTACACAGGTTATGGTACGTGCTCGGAATGGAGCATATTTCCTTCTCTCTCCAGGGAGATGGGGCCTCTTTCGGAGACTTGTGGCGTCCTTTCATCGCTTTACTGTGCTCTGAATTTCGCGAGCTCACCTGCCCTAGGTACATGCGGCTGTTGCGCCTCCCTGCACTATCACAAGACCCCAACTACTCTCAGACCCACTGATTTGCTTCATGCCATGATAAGTTGCCACCGTGGTGGTGGCGGGGGCGGAGGGGGGGAGGGGGAGAGGGGAGAGGGGTGGGATAAGGGGGAGGGGGTAGGGATGTTTTTCTTGATTGTTCCTGATGCAATGAGTAGCACTATGACTGTTTATGGCCCACGAATTGGGCAATATTGCTTGATGCATCTTGTTTGTCCTTCTTGTCTTTCTAATCAAATAAAAAGATTTAAACCTAAAAAAGTAAGATTGGGACCAGATTCACTATTGCTTTCAAAGTCTATCTGCAGTAAGGGTAAATATTATCAAAGTGGCACACTGGATGATGCTTGTAAAGAATTATTAGCGATACAAAAGGGGATGATGGACGGAACGCTTGAGCCAATCAAACACTCACCCCCAGTCAACTGATCTGGGTTTAATCCATCATCATTCTTTAGCTCACTCCACCACCCCAGTTCAGACATGGCCATATGCAAATCAGTCTGACCCTGTGCCTCATGGGAACAGTCCAGCCCGAACTGCCAAGCCATGTCTTCCCTGGACCGGAAACAAGCATCCTAGGACCGGTTTCTGGCATTTCAGCCGTCATCAGCCAGGCTTGCTTGAATCCAGTGGCAAAGTGAGCAAGGGACCCACGTCTGGGCATACCCCCGCCAACTTAGGGCGACCAAGCGATACAAAGGGGATGATGGACGGAGCAGCTAGAGCCAATCAAACACTCACCCCAGTCAACTGATCTGGGTTTAATCCATCATCATTCTTTAGCTCACTCCACCACCCCAGTTCAGACATGGCCATATGCAAATCAGTCTGACCCTGTGCCTCATGGGAACAGTCCAGCCCGAACTGCCAAGCCATGTCTTCCCTGGACCGGAAACAAGCATCCTAGGACCGGTTTCTGGCATTTCAGCCGTCATCAGCCAGGCTTGCTTGAATCCAGTGGCAAAGTGAGCAAGGGACCCACGTCTGGGCATACCCCCGCCAACTTAGGGCGACCAAAGCTGGCGGGGGTATGCCCAGACGTGGGTCCCTTGCTCACTTTGCCACTGGATTCAAACAAGCCTGGCTGATGACGGCTGAAATGCCAGAAACCGGTCCTAGGATGCTTGTTTCCGGTCCAGAAGACATGGCTTGGCAGTTCGGCTGGACTGTTCCCATGAGCACAGGGTTAGACTGATTTGCATATGGCCATGTCTGAACTGGGGTGGTGGAGTGAGCTAAAGAATGATGATGGATTAAACCCAGATCAGTTGACTGGGGGTGAGTGTTTGATTGGCTCAAACGTTCCGTCCATCATCCCCTTTTGTATCGCTGTAAAGAATTATTAAACAAACATTTTCAGCTAATTTTAAAATAGCATTTTGGTTTACCCGTTTAATGCTCAAATAAAAGACATAGCGGTGGGTATAAAACGTGTTGTTACAGGGTACTAAAATACACAATATAGGGAAATTTTACGGCTAATGACGCATGTTGAAGCATGAACATATTACAAACATTTATAATGGTAGTTACCATAGGACCATGAAAACTACACCGGAATCATTAATGCCCAAAGGTTCTTTGGTCATATCAATGACCATTAACTATAAACTGTTCGCTGACAGAAACACCTTCGTAAAGGAAGTGGCCATTTTGGAATGTCTAAGCTGAAAGCTGTGTTTAGCATCAACATACATTTAGAGGTGAAACCTTTACAATGACGGGTTGATCTTGAAGGTGAATCATTCATCGCCTGAAAGACTGTGCTGGTGAGGATGACTTTAGTAACTTTTAGATCAAGAAGATACAGAAAGCTCCACATGGACTATAAAGTGCTTTCTGGGTAGCAAAGAGTATAAACTGCCAAGGAATAGGGACTAATAAATTGTAGTCAAGTAGATGGTGGTTTTAAGAAACAGTACCTCGATAGTGTCTCACTCTTTAAAGGGTATAGGCCTCTAGCGTTTTAGAAGAATAAGGGAACATTACATTTTTTTAATTTTAGAATACCTGTCAGCACATCTTTGTTATGTTACTACAGAGTCAGATTCCACTGTAAAAATTGTGTATTTAAAAGTTACCTCGCAAGTTCACAGATATTCAACACCACCACACTTGGGATACATTTCAAGACTATGTGCAAAACAAACAGACCATAAGCAGCCTGCTGCTTTATTACACACAGCATTTCTTCATCAGTGTTACTTCAGAACAGCATTGGGATTATGATCACTCCTGGCCAGATTTAAACCCATCTTGTGTAATTGAAAACAGCTCTTAAACATGCATGGTGCTTTTCATGGCCAAAGAGACGGTTATCCGTGCCCTGATCCTCTCTCGATTGGATTACGCTAATGCGTTGTACATCGGCATCCCTGGTTACTCTCTGAATAGACTTCAGGTCTTTCAGAATGCGGCCGCTAGGCTGCTCCTGGGAATTGCGAAGAGGAGCAGTGTGCGTGAACATCTTCGCGCTCTCCACTGGCTTCCCGTGGCGGACAGAGTCAAATTTAAATCTCTGGTCATTGCCCACCGAGCCCTTTACGGTCGTGGGCCCGCCTATCTACAGAAACGGTTTACCTTTTACGTCCCTCTGAGACAATTGCGTTCCTCAGCCCTCCTTCTTGCTAGTGTCCCCCGCTTCTTCCGCCACAGGCTGGGTGGCTGCTCTCTGGCTGTCAAGGCTGCCCAGGCTTGGAATGCCCTTCCGTTTCTAATACGCAATACTCAAGACCCGCTAGCCTTCAAGAAACTTTTAAAAACTCATCTATTTCCATAGTTATTAGTGGTGTAGTTAAGGGACTCCTCTTGGATCCGCGCCGGGACACTCTTCGGAGTAGCTGTTGCGCGTTATAAGAGCACTTAACATAACATAACATGTATACAGAGCTCAAGCCGCCTTTGTAGGAGCAGGCTTGCCATCTTACTGTGTGGGGGTCACTGAAAGGCATTATTCCTAGAGACCACCGACTTCATCTGAACTGTGGGACAAAACAGACATGTGAAAAACCACTTATTACACGAATAAATAAGATTTATATTCACAAACGTTTACTGCAGGAATAGCAATTTAAACAGCAGCTTGCTAAGAACAATATTGTTTCTTGTTCAATGGCCAGGTAACCCACTAATGAAGATATGGCAAATATATTTCTGCAGCCTCTTGCATTCTAATGCAGTGCAGGGTTTGCAGCACTCTGTGCTTCTCTCTCCAGCTGCTCTCTTGCCATCACTAAAGCAATCCGCCTTGAATTAACTTGAGAGCTTATCTGTCTTGTCCTATATTATCACATCCCTTGATACAAGCTGGCTCCATGCCACAGCGCCTCTTGCAGCAGCTCCTGTCTGCTCTGCCTTCAAGGGCTGCCCTTGTGAGCCCCTTCTACAATCAGCAGATTTGATGTTATAGGAAAGAAACTGGCTGAACGCACCCCTGGCCAGGTTCATATCTGAGGGGATGTAAAATGCCACAGGGTAAACATGGTAGAGTCCTGACATTTAAGGTACACATTCTCAAATCACTGGTTGCCACAGGCCTGGGCATGTGACATAACATCAACAATCGCAGCATCTTGATCCTATTCATGTTCGAAAACTTCGCTGTCAAGCGACTGATCATATTATGAAGCAAGTAATATAATAATATAAGCCCTCTCAAGTGATTGGTTGCCTCTCAGGCAGCGTGGCATACTCTCAGGGAAGTAGTAGGACACAAATAATATATTGGATAAATTACCCGCTACTGTACGTTATACACATATTGTATGTTCACAAGGAGTTCTGTAATCTTACAGAGGAAGGAGGCTGAAGGATGAGTTCCTTTATAAGGTTAATAACCTCCTAGATGACGTGCAGTTTCCTTTTAACATACAGCAGAGAGTATTTTATTCCTTATAACACATGGTCATACCATCACCCATCCAACAAACTGCTTAAAACCTTTTTTTGTAAAACTGTATTTAGGTTTTGATGGAGCAACAACGAATAAACACATAGTGACCTCCATGGTGCACATCGTTTTCAGTCCAAAAAAGTAATACAGAAAGTAGCTGGATGTACAGTTTATACTGATATATTGCGACCAGAGTGACGACGAAGATATCATTGTGCGTCCCTTAGTCCAACTCTCTTCATGATTGAGTTCCCCTTGCTTCTCTGATATACATAGGTGAGTCGCTAGCTTCATTCAGGCCCCTGTGCATTGCTGGTCTCCTGCCTTCTTCTAGCAAGATAGGTTCTCAGCGGGCCCCAAACGTCCCTGAAGCGTGGGCCCTTAGGCAGCAATGTGTGTCTGAGTTTTCATTACATGAAGCCAGATCTGTGAGCCAGTTATCAACAGTGGGTGGCGGTCCCCTCTCCCATGACAAAGCCACATGTCTTTTCCCAGCAGTAGGGCCAGGCCAACAAGCATCCTCCAGTGTTGGGTATCCCTTTAATATAGCTCAGAAGCGCTATCAGGGTCTCCGGCTGAATTGCCAGGTCCACGATATCACTTAGTACTGGGAATAACCAAGACCAATAACTTGCAATCCCTGCACAATGCCGTGCCATGTGAATGAAGTCAACCGCTGTTTCATTACATCTCTCACATGTATCGCTGTCCCATCCCATATCTATGTAGGATAACAGGAGTGTAATAGCTTTGACTGAGGACATTATAATGCAGCAGTCTATGCCTGCTATTCATCTGGACCTCCCCAGTGTGGCGGCAGCAATACTCCCATTGTGTGTCTGTAAAGTGAATGCCTAGATCCACCACCCAGCGGTTCCTAGACTGGTGATCCACTCTGGGCATGTCTCGCAATGTAGTGGTGTACATTACAGTAATGGCCTTGGTGCTCAATGAGCCGGTGGCAGCAAGACTCAGCAGTCTCCAATCTGCCGGCTCCTGAGGGTAGGTAGGGAATGCCTGCTTCATTGCCTCCCACAACCTGGCATACATGAATATCGCTAGAGGAGTGAGCTACCCTTTTTTAGATATTCAGTTAGCGGGAGAAATTACTTCCCTCCCCCCCCCCCCATATATGCTCCGCAGCGTAAGGAGCTGTTTGAATCTGTAAGTGATGAATTACCACAGGTTCGCTGGTGAGGGGTAATTTCTGGTCGTCTATCAAAAGCACTTAAAATCCTTGGTGTCACATAAAGAATAAAAACAGAATTTGTAGTGCATAATCAAACACACCCAAAAGCAGTTAGTAATTTGTTGCAAAAACATATTAGAATCAGTTTAATATAATTCAGATTTTAAAAAAAGGCAGTAACTCAGGGTGAGTAGTGACATGCATAAAAATTATTTTTGTTCAGTAATGACAAAAAACATAAAAATGTTTACATACATTTCTCCTTTGCGCTGATCACTGTTCATTTTAGAAAAAACAAACTATAAGAACAAAAAGTGTTTAAACTACAGCTGTAATGTAACTTTATAACCTGCCATTCACCTTGGATGCTGATTCTAGCAGTAGGTATTATGACGTCACAACTCAACTATACTAAATGTAAAGTTATTACAGGAGAAAAGCTAAATTGTTTTCTTATTACAGGTGACTAGAGACGTCACAACTTGACTGTAATAATGAAATTAGAGTGTTTTTTTTGTTTGGATTGCAGGTTCCCATTTATAATATAAACACTTACTTGAGATTGGTTGTCTGTTAAGTAGCTGAGCATATTACGAAACAAGTAATATAAACACTCTCAGAGGTTGGCTTCTTTTTAAAGTCCTCAGCCACTGAACATGGAAACAAGTAAGCAACAAAACATTATAGCAGTATTTGCACTAACATATATTGTCCAGCCAACCCCCTTACTAATACATGCTACACATAAAGTAATAACCAAAATGATTAACAGCTAAGGAATGAACACACAGTATCAGCACAAATAAATGAGCACTGCACGTGTTTCGTAGGTCAAGAGAGACTAAAAGAATAAGTGAAGAATCCACCACATTTGAAGCCATCAACAAAGATCTTGCAAAAACCATGACCTTTACAGATAGACATTGTGAGAAGGAAAATCTAGTAGAATCCCAAACCTCAATACAGAATTTATATGTCCTGTAAAGTTAAGTGGGGTGTTGGGAAAAGCACATCATGTAAAAACATTGACTTCAGTCAAACTGTATGTGCCCAGAAACTATAAGAGGCTTCTTCGGTCACTATATATGGTGTCATTATAGAATCTCAGGTGTGTGGATGCCAATTGGGGATATTAACACAGTTGTTGAGATAGAGCATAGTAAAGTATATAGCATTGCAATGTGTAAATATAATTAGTTTCTAAAACTTTTCATTGTTTTTAAATTTAGCAATACACCAACATGACTTTAGTTGCACAGCACTCACAGTAGATAGGACAACAGTAATGTTTGTTGTATTATAGAGAAAGAAAATACAAACATCAAATCAGTAGGGAAATATCCATGTGTACTGTAGTCAACTTAACCACCAAGTATCCCTGCAGCCTTCATTTCAACCCCTTCATGCCAGAATTCCATCGCCATAGGAAGACGTGCTCCGATTCAGAAATCACGTCTTTAGCCCCATATTTTTCTCCCATTTCCAGGGAGAACCTTTTCCTTCCCCAGTCCATGCATCACTCCCAAATGCCCATGTCTAGAGTACTGTCATTGTCTCATTCCTGGTCTCTATCCCTGCATGCTGTCATCATGTCTACATTGTATAGAATCATTTTTTTTAATTTAGATAAGGTTATTTTCCCTGTTATACCCAAAAATCCCATTTTGGCTCTGAACTTCATTTTAACACCCTAAATATACATTGGTTGAGAAATGATTGCCTGCATTTAAATTTGATATTTAAGTAAAGGGGTTGGTTTCATAGCTTCATCCAAATCCTTGTCAGGTTAGGGGATATGACAAGGAAATCATATTGGGAACCCTTGGCACTATCTGGATTATTACCATAAATTAGCTGGCTATTGACATCTATTTTTCAGGGGCTCCCTGTAATCCAATAAACTTCTGTGGTGCTGGATTAGAGTGTAGTATTAGAATTCTTTTTAGAAGAACTAGTCCTTTTTTTTAAAAACTTTTTTTTAAATTGCCAAATCTCTTTATAACACCTGTAGCTACAAATTTCACCCAGGTTGTGGTGGGGATTGTTAAGTTGGTTGTTGCCCAGTGTTTAAATAAAGAGACCCAAGATGGGTCTGGCCTTATGTAAAAAAAAAAAAAGAAAGAAATGGAAGTGGAAAAGTCATAACATTTGAACATCCCTCCTAGACCTTTAATTAAAAGCAAGGAGCACTAACAAAGTCGCTTACAAAATGAGATCTGTGTGTCAGAAGAGAGAATAGAAGAAGAAATTGCATTCGTAATTAAATACTTACAAAGAAAAGTGGGAACAATCGGTTTGGTGCAGGTGTGAAGATAAACTCAAACCTTCACAGACCAGCACTGAAATCAGCTATGTCCATCAGTCCAGCAGGTGGTGGCTCATACGTTCCTATTGTTACTTAAAAAGTAAAAAAAACATAAAAACAAATATTGCAGTCCTCCAAAAGTACAGGGACCTGAACAACAGATTATTGCATCTGATCTCTAATATCACAAAAGTAGATGGAGGCAGTGTCACAGTCGTTCAAAGAATTTCGGCCATTGCCTGCTCTGCTGCCACCATTTTTTACCAATTAATACCAAGTGGATGGGGTGTCTTCTGACACCCTACTATCTATTTCCACAGAATCTGTGTAGAGCACATTTTAAAATCTAGTACGTTATACATGATCTTCTACGTTATCCCTCCCTCCCCCACAGATCTTCAACACTGCTAATACTTTAAATCCTTTGTAGGGTCTGCTTCCCAGCAACCTCATTTCCTCTCGACCACTGGGCCCCGGGGCCTCGCAGACGCGATGGTCCCTCAGGTGTAGACCTGACGACTACAGTTGATAAGGTACTCAGTACGAATGTATGACGGAATTCCGCATGCGTTTTTCACACATGCCTTATGTACTCTGTCATTTGAACAAATGTGTCTTTAGCACGCATTTGTTCTGCATGCAAGTCGTTTTAACAATTTGCCTTAGGGGGGCGCTGGATATTGGAATAGTTTAATTTACTGTTCCAACTCCAGTCTGCACAACAGTAGGGAAGGTGTTGGACTTTAATTCCAACACCACTCCACCATTGCGCCCCCCTACAGCAAGTTGTTGTAACGCCTTGCATGCAGAACGATAGCGTGCTAAAGACGCATTTGTTCTGTTGCCGGTGCTGTGAAGGCACAGCGTGATTCCGGCTTTGTCCTAAAGGATGTTTCCCGCGCAGTACAGTGTGCTTGTTCAAATTTTTGTTTTTTTGGTCGCATAGCATTGTGTTAATTTGTGCATTGTTCTTTCTTCCTTCTTTTTTTTCTGCCTACTTGTTTCTTGTTTTTTTATTTTATTTTCCCTTCTTCCTCTCTTCTGTTTTACCATCTCTAAACCCCCCCCCAGTAGACTGCTAGTGGGACCTGACTAACCTCCCTGCCGCCCAGTATCTATCATCACCTTTAGGCCCCCCCCTTGGTTCTTGCAAACTTCATGTCCGTGCACATGCCCTCGCATATTTTTTTCCTAGAACGTCAATGGTCTAACGCATTATATCAAACGCAAAAAAGTGCTCTCCTATCTCAATTCCAAACACGCTGATATAGCTCTCCTTCAGGAGACGCATCTCATCGAGGCAGAGGCTGAGAAGCTATGGCGTGATTGCGTGGGCAAAGAGATATACGATTGCTGTCTTCTGATAGCAGCAGATGACCCATTGGCACGCCGGTAACGTGGTGTAGCCATTTTGATTCGGAAAACACTGCCCCATGTTGTGCTTAAAACCTGAGTTGATCCATAGGGTCGCTATGTATTCGTCAAACTAAAGATCAACGGGAAGGTATCATGTATAGGTTCAGTGTATGCGCCCATGGGTCAGAAGCGCGCCTTCCTTCTTCAACTCATCCGTGTATGGACGGAAATAGATACAGCGAACATCCTGATAGGCGGGGATTGGAATCTGGCCTGGGATGCAGTCTTAGACTGCACTGGTCCAATTGATATATTCAATAATGCGGACATAGCCCTTTTAGGAGATCTTGGGGCTGATAATGGCCTTCTCGACACATCGCGTCTCTTACATCCAACAGACCGGAAATTCACGTACTTGTCCCCAATTCATGCTATATAATCACCGCTGGATTTTTACTTGATGTCACACCCCTTGCTTTCCCTTCTTTGCAAGACTTCAGTACTAGAGAGAGCACTCTCGAGACCACTCCCCTATTGTCCTGCAGGTTGATATGGGCCTGTCACTGCCAATTCGTAAGCTCTGGTGTCTTAATCTGTCCCGCTACAACTACTCAGTAGGTAAGAACTAGCTTAAAACCCACGTGCATTCTTACCAGGAGAACAATGATGGATCAGTTGACTCTGCTTTGACATTATGGGCGGTGGCAAAGGCGACTATCAGGGGATAGCTGATGAGGGAATCAGCCCTGTCCAATAGGCAGAGGTAGAAGTGTCAGAAGGCACTGGAGGCAGATCTAGTCCGCCTCACGAGGGCTTACACAGCACAACCTTCTGCTATTGCCAGGCACAACCTTGAGGAGGCGCGTTTGGACCTCAATACTCTTTTTACCTCCAAAGCGCAGTAGGCACTACAGAGGTTGAAATACTGGCACTACGAATAGGGAGAAAAGGTGGGACGGCTACTGGCGGCGCAGCTCAGGCAGAGGGAGGCGGGCATGGCCATTACTGCTATCATCACTGACTCAGGGTCATTAGTCACCAAGCCACAGGAAATTGCAGATGCGTTTGCATCCTACTATAGGCCCCTCTACTGCCCGGAAATTGTCTAGGGATCAGCGCAGATGAATGCCTTCTTGGATGGTATTCATACACCGTGCCTCTCAGAGGAAGGTAGGCAACTGCTTCAGGGCGTGATCACTAAAGAGTAGATTGAGCAGGTCATGATCTACCCTATCATAAAACTCTGGGCAAAGACTACTACCCAGCAGTTTTACAAATGGACCAAATTCGAGGTGGTGGATCTTCTCCATGGGGCCTTCGCTGAGGCTGATAGCACGGGCTCCTTGGGTTTAGTTTCCAACAGGGTGCTGATTTCGGTCCTTCCCAAACTAGGAAAAGACCCTCTTCTTCGCAGCAATTATCACCTCATATCCGTGCTCAATGGAGATGTCAAGATACTGGCCAGTATTCTAGCTGCCTGCCTCAAGCGGGTCCTCCCCTCTCTTATTCACCATTTGCAAGTAGGCTTTGTACCAGGCCGCTCATCCTGTAATCATCTTCGCACATTAGCTCATGTGGTCTGGCTAGCAACAGATCTTATGGATGAGGCTTTGGCGCTGTTGTTGGATGCCGAGAAGGCCTTTGACAGGATAGAATGGGACTACCTGTTTTCCGCACTCTGGAAATTTTCCTTGGTGATGCCTTCCTCTCCAGATAGAGGTGGCTCTACGATTCCCCCTCAGCACAGGTCAATTGTGTTGGCTTTCTTTCTGCTCCCTTCCCAGTCTGCAGGGGTCCTCGTAAGGATTGCCCTCGCTCCCCCCTGCTATTTCTCCTTGCGATGGAGCCTTTAGCGGCATCCCTATGCCAAATAGACCAGACCAAAGGTATCCCCATGCCCGGAGGCCCCTCAACACTGTATTTATATGCAGATGGCATTTTACTCAACCTATCAGCCTTATCTTTCTCCATTCCCACAGTGCCAGAGATCATTGACGCTTTTGCTGCAATATCCAGCCATAAGGTGAACTGGTGAAAGAGCGAAGCCTTGCCGCTGTCGCGAATCACCACATGCGCCGCCATCGCGGGTTATCCATTCCAGTGGAAGATTTCCCGCCTTAGGTACTTGGGCATCCTAGTTAACAGAGCCCTGGAGTGCATGGTGGCAGATAGCCTGGACCCACTTATGGAGCGAATGCGATTGGACTTCGTGAAGTGGTCCCACCTGAATCTCTGTCTCTGGGGATGGACTCAAGCAGTGAAAATGGTTACCCTCCCCCAAATTGTGTATATGTTGGGCATGCTTCCTCAGCTAATACCCCTCTCGACCCTCCGTTAGATAGACAAGACCATAAAGGCCTTCATCTTGGGTTCAGAGAGACCTTGCCTGGCAAACCGGAAGCTTATCGCACATAGATCAGCAGGAGGACTGGGCCTGCCCTCTGTGGAGCATTATTGTCTAGCCTAACACTTTGCACAAATGGCATACATGCACCCTCGGATCCAAGACACACCGTTAAGGGTTGTGATCGAACGCAGACTCCAAGAGGCCTCGTTGGGACAACAGGTCCTCTATCATTCTGGCCCAGCCCCCGGATCCCCCAACCCTATGCTGAAAGCAATGTATGCCACCTGGATACGGGCTCACAAGTTCTTTTTGTTTGTTGCACATCTCCATGACAAGGCTCCCCTCTGGAACAATACTGGTATTTGCATGGGGGGGCCATGCTTGACTGGTACCCCTGGCGTAGAGCTGGGATTCTAACCCTCACGCACCTGATTTCTGGCAGCAAACTCAAGTCCCTTGAGATACTACAGGACAGATTGGGCCTGCAGCATACTCAACAAAGGCTCTACACACAACTAAGTCATTGCCTGCTGAGCAAATTGGGTCCTCAACCCTGGACCCTCTCCTGTTACCCGGTGCTCCCACCTTAACACTTGGGGTCTTTTTAAACGTGTGATGTCCGGGTTCTACAATCTTCTGATTTGCCACCTCTACTCCCAGCCACAATTGGCTAGACTCAGGACTACCTTGCAGACTCGCCTGTAGGTAGAATATGATGAGGAGGATTGGGTAGAACTCTTGGAAGCCCAGGAATGGGGAGTCCGGGAAGCACGGGTGGAGTTTAGTCTATTTAAGATTCTTCAGGGCTGACACTGGACCACGGCACGGCTTCAGATTGCAGGATTGTTCCCTCACTCTGCCTGCTGGTGATGCAATCACGCGCCCTGTGATATAGTTCATATATTACTGGATTGTCCTGCCATTCATCCCTTCTGGACAGCTGTGGGGTCTATGCTCCAGGAATCCATGGATTTACCCTTTTCACTTCCGGACCCCCAAATTCTCATGAATGACTTGTTGGACCTTTCGAGCTGACCCGCCATGCCTGTCGTCTACTCATCACTACCCTTGCAGCTGCCAAGATCTGTATTCTACGACATTGGCGTTCTCCACAACTGCCGTTGCATGAGGAATGGCTCGTGGAAATGTACAAGACCATGTCCTATGAAAAGACATTTACAACTTAATGACAAAGCAGATATTTTTCTTCTCACGTGGTCTTCCTTTCTGCAAGATGCCCCCCCCCCCAATTCCCTATGACTCTTGATTCCGTCTCGTCATTGTCACTGCACTCCACCCCCCAACCAGCATTACTATACTTGGGCTTTGCCTGAATGATCCATTTCCCTGCCCTCTCTACCCTGCTTTGTAGTTTAGTTTCATCTTCCCTCCCTTCTTTTTCCTCCTGTCCTTTTTCCTTTCTTTTCTTCTCTCCATCTATGGCTTCTTTTCTCGCTCCTTTTCATCTTTTTTCTTCCTTTCTTATATTTTAGTAACGTTTGGTATGGGTACATGTATCACAAACAGCATTTGTATCTTACTATAGATTTATTCTGAACTTGCATTTCATTGAATTTGCTGATATTTCTTTTTTGGTACTTATTTTATGCCAATAAAATAATTGCTAAACAAGCAAAAAAAACCTAGGGACTAGTTGCCAAGTACATGGCTTTTATCTGGCTTCTTTTACAATGAAACCTCTCAGTTTAGAAATGCTACTGTTGGTGACTGCAAACAAGGGTTTATAAAGAGATCTAAGTTCATGAAAATCAGTCAACAAGTTGATCTACATGGAAGAATACATTCCAATATTTTTTTCCAAGATAAACTACTTATTAATTGAGTTGATTTTACGGTCAAACATTCTCAAAAGTAGGACAAGCTCTCTATTCAATGGTAATGCAAAGCAGTTCAATCTGGTAATAGTTTTTTTTTTACTAGAAATCTTTTTATTAAAGATTTTCACAAATCAAAGTAACATACAACACAGGTCACTGATAGCATATAAAGACATCCACCACATTTCCATACATTGTAGTATCATGGTAGTAGATACAACTTTACGTAGTGAGTATATGGCAGTCAGACCTGGGCAAGCATGGAGTGCTCAGCGAGGGAGCATGTTAGTTATGATAACTGTGCACATGCCTTCCGGTAAGTAAAGGGAAAATACAAGTGAACAATTGAACATTAAAGGTCGGAAAAATACATCTCATGATCGGCAAAACGTCTGGAGGTCTTGAGGCTGGGGGGGAGGAGGAACATCGGGGAAGAGTGTGGGGGCAAGTGGGCCATCACCACCATGGCTGCTTTGTTATATCTGGAGAATGCCTGATCAAAGAGTTGGAACAAAGCAAACACAAGGAGATGATGGACGGAGCGCTGAAACTTTTCAGACACTTGCCCACAGTCACAGATCTGGGTTGAATCCATCATCGTTCTTTAGCTCACTTCGCCACCCTAGTTCAGACCCAGCCATATGCAATTCAGTCTTGACCCTGTTCCTCAAGGGAACAGTCCAGCCCGAACTGCCAAGCCAGGGCTTCCCTGGACCGGAAACAAGCATCCTGGGAACGGTTTCAGGGTAACACCCCTCATCAGCCAGGCTAGCTTAAATCCAGTGGCAAAGTGAGCAAGAGACTCACGTCTGGACATACCCGGCCAACTTAAGGCGAACAAAGCAAACACAAGGAGATGATGGACGGAGCGCTGAAACTTTTCAGACACTCCCCCCCAGTCACAGATCTGGGTGGAATCCATCATCAGTCAAAGAGTTGGAGCACTCTGAGCCTGGGCAGTGTAAAGCAGGAGTATTACAGACGGGTAAAGTAATGAATCGAGGGTTGCCAGATGCGGGAAAACTTAGCATCTGTGTGCGCTATCCTATGGGACAGGTTCCATGGCCATGACATGCCAAAGGCACGTAAACCCTTGGGCAATAGGAGGAGCAGAAGGTTTCTTCCAATGAAGCGCTATGAGTAATCTGAAAGAAACAGTTAGTTATAGATTCCTTACCTTAGAATTACCCCCAGGCATCAGACTGGATCCGGAAAGTTTTTCGTCAGCAGTACCCCAGCGCATCGGAAGGTGGCATCGGTCGACTCCGCGTTCGTCGTCGGTGTCGTGGTCGCCAGGATGATGTCGCGGTAGCTACATAGACGCCGCTCTCGCGCGCTGACGTCAGTACTTTCTTTTTCCACGCCAGCAAGCGCAGATCCGAAGAGAGCGGTACCCCCAGTCATTTTTTGACTGAGCTTTTTCTCGACTTTTGTTGACTTCGCTGTTTTTTTAGTCCATCGATTCCTGGTGCATGAGGGATGCCCGGCTTGAAGGCTTGTGGTTCCTGTAACCGACTCATGTCGGTGACGGATCCGCACCGCGTGTGCTGTAGTGTGGATTGTGGCCTCCTGGTCGACATTGCTAAGTTAGCTTAGGCCTAGCTGCCATGATGCCTCCTTTGCACACGTTACTCCGTGACTTTGTTTTTCCAGACTCTGCTTGTGACCGTTCACATTAGAACTGTCTGCCTTTCTGCCTTTCACCTTTTCTCATGTTCTCTGTGGTTTTCGTCTGCACACAATGTACAAGGTCGAAAAACAACGTCCCTTGTTGTTGCTGTTCTGGTCAGCCCCTCGCACTTAGACATAACATGAAATACAGCTGCACTGGAGAAATTTGTGTGCTTTTAATATTGTGATCTCCCTGTTGGTGGCACTTGGAGAAAAACCTTTCCAGGGAGAAGAGCTGTGCTTGTCTGATGATGTAAACCTTGCATCTAGTTCTTGAGGTATGGGGGTCCCCCTGACAAAGCCCAGAGGTCTTCTATTTTTATAATAACCTAGTTACTAGCACGGGGAGGGTGGTAAGGCATTCGAGTCCTTTATCCACTGTCTTTATAAAATGCTGTCCCCGTTTGTATTCTATGGAATTGTAACAATGCTTACTATTTTGTCTTTATGCATTATGCTGCTAGTACTGGCACGTGTACTGTGTCTTAGAGCACGTTAGTTGAAATAAACATTTTAAACTATACTGTGTCTCTTAATACGCACGTTGTGGACAAGTATGAGTGAGTAATGAAAGAGTGTTCTTGCTCCCGCGATTCCGGAAAGAGTCCGTGTTCTGGGATGTCTAATCATTGGTAGCTTCGCTGTAGTACGGAGAACGAATGAGACACTATAGCTAGTCGAATTGGGATTTTGGGCACTAAGGTGGATGGTTGGTACACCACTATACACCGAGGTCCTGTTTTCCTGCGCATAGTTCTGTATATGTGCAGAATCCCCGCAACATGGCGCCCAACGTGGGGCGCTTCTTATCTGCGAGATGCTTGAGTAGTACTTGTGCTTGTCCACAATTCTCTTCACTTATGTTTCCGGAAACATATGGGAGGGTGTAACCTCCTATATTGATGTTTTTATAGGTTCTTTCAAGCTTGAAGTTATTAAAAGGTGTTCTCTTTAATGTTTACCCTATATTGCGCTGCTACGCACTAGGTTGTTTTTCATTCTTGGTCTTAATGGCTGTGAATATAAATATCCCGGCACATAGCCGCGCTGCGCTCCGAGCTCATTTGACAGCGTATGCTGTGCCTGACGCGGGTGTCGCCCTCATCTTTGTGGTCCAAGCTGATCCGGCTTACCACTTTGAGGTGTTTTACTCATGGGTCACTTTTCCGGCGGTGGAAGGAGCTGACAATTTGTTCCACGTTTACGCTCCCACCGCCCTTCCTAATGTTTATTGGCCTTGTCAGGCTCTTGAAGTACCGCTCACGGCATGGCAACACCGTGTTTGGTTTAATGGCGCCCTCCCACATCCGGTCACCCCGATTCGTTTAGGCCCCTTATCGATAGATGGGGCTGCTTGGCCTGTTTTGGCCGGGTATACCCCACATCCACGTCATTTAGCGGTTCCAGTAGATGAACTGCGCGTGCTGCATACGTCTTTGATCCGTGTGCACAGAGCTCTAGTACAATATGTCACAGGCAATGTCCAGATGGCCCCTCCTGGAGTTGCAGCACATCCAGCTGGGCTTGGCGGTGTCACCATAAGTCCCGTCATGGTTAATTCGGTGATGGGCAAGCGCCCACAAAATAAGGATGATTTGCCTATTGGCTTGCAGAAACATTTGACCAGCTGGAGGCGGTGTTTCCAAATACCTCTCCTGTGGAAAAACACAGGATTTTGACTATTAGTTTGCCAAAAGACTTAATTCCCGAGTTGACAGAATGCAACAGTGTATGTGAAGTGTTTCGGCACTCCATCCATGACGGTCCTCCCCACCGTGATTAAGCGTGTACAAGATGAACATGGCCCTGAAGCGGCTGTGGAACTGGGGATGAGACTGGTGGGAGTGTTCGATGTAGTGGCTGATCTAATCCTTGCGAACGTCAAGGGTGATGCAGTCAACTTTCAAGTCGCTAATGCTTTGGCTTTAGTCCCAGAGCTGGACAAGCCTCGCGAATTACCAAAAATTATTGCACAGGCTTATAAAACCATTGGCCGCAATAGTTTGGGGGTTAAGCCTTTTGCTAAAACGCAAGCTCAAACACAACCACAACAAAAATCTCAGTCTGATAAAGACGAGAAACCGTTCTTTTCTAAAAAGAACTGGAAGTTGAAGAAACAGGGAAAGCAACAACCAAAACCAGGGTCGGGTGCTGCGTCACCGGTTTCCGTATCTTCTGAATGCACTTATGATTTGCGCGACCGAGTGAGAATTAAATCTCCTGATAGATTTCAGGTCCCTGACCAGCGTTCTCCTCGTTCTTCACAGGCACCGTTGACCTCACAGGCTGGTGGAGGAGATCGCCAGGAAATAGGCAGGGGTCGAGACGCCCCACAGGGACGAGACCAACCTCGACAACCAGGCAGAGGGAAACAAGAAGAATTTCCTCGTTCTCGCCCACAGTTTCAGAAGAAAAAAGTTGCAGCTTTAACAGCGAGATATGCCACAGACGGTGAGAACGAGACTCCTGAATTGGACGTGGGCAGTGACGCTGCTAGACAGCGCCGCAGAAGTTACCATAGTGCGGGAGGCACTACTTCCTCATGTGGAGGCAACAGCAACTGAGACTTTCATTACTGTCGAGACAGCTGACACCCGAGTGGCACCCCCTGACAGACTATTTAATATTGTCCTTCAAATTGAAGGTGACATTGAGCGTGTTATTAAAGGGATTTTTGGGGAAAATCTGACTTCTTCTTACGACATTTTATTGGCGGAGGCAGATTGGCCGCCCCCATTTGTACTTGCTGCTCCGAGAGGGGAGGAAGTAATCCTTCTGAGCTTTTCGCATCATGTCCCCAAGGACAGAGCGGAGGCGTTAGCAGCTGAATGGGCTGTGGCCCAGGCCCCGGCACTGTACCGTAATCACATGGGCTGGGATGAGGATTCTCCCCCCCATGATATACCATTGCGGTCTCTGCCACAGCCTCAACCCCAATATCCCCTCCGGCGGGAAGCTAAGGGTCCCATTTCCGACATTCTGACACAGTTAGAATATCAAGGAGTAATTGAAACATGCGTGTCACCAATGAATAATCCCCTTTTCGCAGTTTCTAAACCCGATGGGTCTTACCGCTTGGTTTTAGACTACCGGCATTTGAACTCTCATTGTCGAACCTTTGCGGTACAGAATACCCATAGTTCTGCGCTCGTAGACAGTCTTGTTCGTAAAAAATATAAAACGACACTTGACCTTTCCAATGGTTTTTACACTCACAATTTGTCCCCGGAGTGCAGTCAATGGACCGCGTTCACTTCCGGTGGAAAACAATTAAAATTCCCGGCGTTTGCCAATGGGCTACAAGAACAGCCCAGGGGACTTCGCCGCCCGTGTTGTCTCTTTGTTGGACAGCATTGACCCAGATGCGTATTCGTACGTGGATGATATATATCTGACAGACGACGAACTATGGCCGCATCTTTCCCGAGTAGACCGCATTATTCTTGAGTTTGCGGTCTTAGGATACAAATTTAATTTTGCCAAATCTCACATTGCAGAATATACTGTGTTGTTTTTGGGCTATGAGCTCAACAATGAAGGTAGGGGCTTAGCTCCCCACTTCCTGGAGAAGTGCGCACTTCTGCGCCCTCCAACGACCCTGAAAAAACTTCAGTCTTTACTGGGATTTTTAAACTTCGGGCGTTCTTACATTCCCGAATATGCCCAGCGTATCAAGCCTCTCTATGCCTTGATACAACCTACCTTTTCGAAGTCATGCTGGCTTCCGGAACATTAGCTTATTCTGCAATCTTTGCAGTCTGATCTACTTGAATCTAAGTTCTTGTTGACTCGTGATAACCACACGAACCTGGTGATTAGAATTGTGCCAGGGGCAGTGGGTTTCACGTACTTGACGTTTAACAAAGGTGACACAGTACCTATTGCCTACAAGTCGCATCTTTACACTTCAGCGGAGTTGCGCTTTTCAACTGTGGAGAAAGTTTTGACTGCAGTGCAAATGGCGATTCTTAAAGAACGCGCACTGGCACAGGGAAAACGCATCTTGGTTGTCGCACCCTATCCTGCCCTGGAGGCAGTGACAGAGGCAAGTGTATCAAACTCTAAGGCTTTGCAACCCTGTTGGATACAATGGGCTACTTCTCTGACGTCTCCGGATGTCACTTTTATCTTTGATTCCTCTCTTCAGACACAGGAGTTCCTGCAGTATGAATTTGTTCATCCTCCTCCTCTGTCTTTGCTGCCGCTTGAGGAGTACAAATGTATCATTTACACCGATGGTTCGGCGCAACCGGCCACGGGTTCTAAGCATGCATACTCAGCAGCATGTGCTATTGTGGCGGGTACCATGGTGAACGGTGAGTTTAAATCGAGTGTTGTGCACACGCAGGCACTGGGAGACAGTACCGCCCAATTGGCCGAGCTGCGTGCTTTGGTGCTCGCCCTTGAGTTTGCAGACCCGGATGTGACTACACTTATTGTCTGCGATTCTTACTACTGTGTTCAGTCTTTTAATGACAACTTGTTCTTTTGGTCTCAAAACGACTATAGAGATTCTAAAGGCAGCGCAATTAAGCATAAAATGCTTTGGGTTCGAGTAGCAGATCTTAAACAACGTCTGCCTCTCACACAGGTGATTCACACGCTTGGCCACCAGCGTGTGGGCGCACCTGCGGTCGGTAACAGTTTGGCAGATGAGGCTGCCAAATCAGCAGTAGCCACGTGCTCAGTAGCAGCCGTTACAAGATCCATGACAAAAATAGATAATGAGATTTTGGCAGCTATTGCTGCGACTAAGGAAGGTACTAATTACCCACAGGGTTTCCCTTCCAAGTACTCTTATCACTTAAGTCCCAACCATGTTCCTTATGTAAGAATTCCGGACGTTGGTGATCGGCTGATTCCCAACGCGGACCGCAGAAATTCGTTGATAACAGCCGCACACGAAGGCTTGGCTTCGGCTCATGCTGGTGTGTATGCAACTGTTTCACTCTTGCAGCAGCGTTACTGGTGGCGTGGTTTATATAAACAGACCCGTACTTATGTCATTTCTTGTGACATTTGTCAGCAAATTAAGCCCTCTACGGTTACACGTCCGCCACAAACACAGCTCTGCATTTCTAATAAACCTTTTGGTTGTGTATACCTTGATCACTGCGGTCCATTTTCTTCTGATACTGCATATAAATATATCTTAGTTGCAGTTGATTCGTGCACACGTTTCATCTGGGTTTGGCCACAACGCAGTGCTGATGCTCGAAATGTCATCAGGGGTTTGCGTGTCTTTGTGGGAATTTTTGCCTGTGGCACCTTCCATTCCGACCAAGGTCCAGCATTCGCCTCTAAGGCGTACAAGGACGCGATGAGGTCTATGGGGGTGCTGGTGCAATTTTCGTCTCCATGCATGCCTGAGGGCAACTCAATTGTGGAGCGAATGAACCGTGACTTAAAGCAATCCTTGACAGCTAGAGTCTTAGGTACTGGCAGGAACTGGCTGGCCCACTTGTATGGCGTGCAACGTGCACTTAATAATCTCCCTAGAAGATCTCTGAGTGGGCGGACCCCATACGAAATGCTCTTTGGCATACAGATGTTTGTGCCAGACCTTGATGGTCTAGACTTGGCGGCGAATGCCATAATCTTTGACGTAGATAATCATTCTACTATGTTTCAGGACTTACAAGAGACCCGTGACAGACTTGCAAATGAACACTTACCTTCAGCCACTGACACTGCGTTGCAGATTCCGGATGCCGGCTGACTTCCGAAGATTGGAGATCTGGTCCGAGAGAAGGTGGAGAACAAAAAAGAATTTGGCCCCTCTTATCGTGCACCGGTTCCAGTTCTTGGCTTGAAGGGTACTCGTACAGTCATCTTACCACCGCTTCCTGGTCGCAAAGACAACAGATACATCTCAGTGGACAATGTCAAGCTACAACATTTGGCCGATCCTGAATAGTGTGACACCTGCGGTATCATGTCCAGCAATTTCAAGAAATCCTGTTTGTGGCCCTCCAGTCTCCACAGGCGCTGATGTTGCCATTGGGATGGTCGCTTTGCCAGATCGCCTGCTCAACTTCCCGGCTTCCTCCTGCAACGTGGAAACCGAGTATACATACCCCGCAAGTGAGTCAGTGGCTCATTTACCTACAACACCTCTGAACCCGACTCGTTTTTCCTTTGATTCGTCTTCCACCTCATCATTTGTCCCAACCAAATTCAGTATTTTTGTATCCTGGTTCAGAGACAATTTTTTGGTCCCTCCATGGACATACATCTGGTTGGTGCTATTCCTGATTTTTCTGTTCATGTCCATTGGCTTTGTGACAGTTTTTTTCTTGCTCATCAATGGTCACTACTTGCCAGAACGCTCTGCGGTGAACTCTGTAGCTGGAACTTTGGCTCTGCATTCTTCTTCTCACATCATGAAGCGTGACCACACATTTGTGAACATTTCCGCCTTTCCAGTTGCAGATTGCATCGTATGGGATGCAGTGAATTTCCAAATTCATGGACCGACAGAAATTATTAATGTCCCTAATGTGCTTCGTGTTTCCATGGGTGATGTGGAAAAAGAAATATTCATTCAGATGATTGGGATGTGCTTGCCATTGAATCGTTATTTTCTGATTTGAAATATTATGCTGCTTTTAACGCTGAGGATTTGTACTTAAATTCTTCTAATTATGCCGATTTGTATTGTTACCAGCACTACGGCAACAATTTTCTGCATAAACCCAGTACAATTCGTGGTAGTTTCAATTACACCCAATGGGAACATTGCCCGACCCCTCTGCAAGGTAGCTCCCAAACACTGATAAATAAATTTACTTACTTTATTGACTTTGACAGATCAAACCCAGGGTCCTATTATTTTAAATTGAACATCTCTTCGAATCCGAAGGTGATATTGACCCACACCAAATTGCTATATTCCAGTTCCTTTATGGACGCATTAGCTGTTGGTGGCTATGAACACTGGAAAAACACCATTGACTTGAAATCTATTTGGGGCACTAAATCGTGGCAAGTACGCAGTACAGAAGCTTTACACCGCGCAGGCCTTATCCCCACCCAAATATATTTTTTAAATAGTACTATATATCAAACAACTTGTTTTGGTTTGGCGACTTCCAAACAATTAAATGCACCTTCCACTCCTGTGTTGTCGTCCTGGCCGAACAGGAGCTTGCATTTAAATTTTTCCCTTGATACATTGCAAGCGTTGTTTCAAAATAACTCATTTAATGTCTCTACACTAGATCGCTCAGCCTGGTTGGTGTGGCCCATAGCTTCTAATGCCTGCCAACTACGTTTTCATAACCCTGCTCCTGGTTACAAACAGGATAGACCAGATCCACGGTTTTCTGAATCACGTACGGTTACAACATATTCGGTTGGTAAATTATGTAAACAGTGGTTGCAGCACTCTACATTAGATTCCGTAAAACAACATTTATCCATCCTAACAGACAACATCGATCTGGCCGATTTTGTTTTAGGACCTCGAGGTCCAAGACCTAAAAGATTTGTTTATGCGACTTACAATGAACTCTGGAAGCTTTCACAAATAGAAGCTGCTTCCCGTTTACGGGAAATTGATCAAGCAAATCTAGAGAAAGTGCTTACTGTTGTCGACAATAGTATTAACACCCTGTCTTCCCGCATTTACACATTAGAGAATATTGTTTCATCTGTTGTTGATATTGTACAAGATGACGTGTCTGTGTTATATCATGGTCAGAATCAATTGCGTTCAGTAATGCAGTTTGCATGGACTTTGCAAACACTAAAAATGGGGAAGGTTCCATGGCATTTTTAAACACTTCTGCCTTGTTCTTGCCGTTTAATTTAACTGAGAAACAGTAGTTCATGTCCATGAAAGATGCAACATACACACTTCTACATATCGAAATAATAGATCCTTTACCATTCTCTGTGGCGGAGACTGACTCTGCAGTGTGGCTGGTACACGGGGTTATCACCTTGCCTTTTTATTTATTTGAATTCAGTTCATGCATGAAACATTATCCGGTTGGCCGTTTTGATCCTTTGGGTAGTGCCTTTTTGCATGAACTATGGTCCCTACCTTTCACTTACAGATGCCTTAGGGATGACAAGGAGGTGTTCCTCACAGGGGAGACTTGCGACTCTACAGTGGGTCATTCCCTGGTTTGTAAAAACATTAAATTGCACGGGGCTTGTAATGTTTCTGCCCCAAATCTTGCTTGTGTTTTAAAGGGCATTCCTGTTCTTGTTATATCACCTACTTTCACTATGCTTGCTAATGGTAGCTATCTCCTTTTAAATAATCAAGACTGCTGTGGGATGCAGGCAGGCATACCCTACATTGTAACAGTTTCGCAACGCGTAGTGTGCTGCATAAATGTGCTTTTTCCACCCCCGCGTGAAAAGTTAGATAGTTCCATTTGGCCTTACATACCGACTTTGAAGGCAGATTTCAATAAATTGAGCAGAATAACGGCGCTATTATTAAACCAGGAGGTTATGCTAACTTCCGCTCGGGAGACCTTCGTCCTCCAGGTGGCCAGCACCCACAGTGAAATACAGGCCCTTTTGAACACAAACCTCCCCCAACATTTCAGTGAACTGATTCACCGTATATTCAATGCTTCTAATACCGAAGGTCTTGTGCACTTTTTTAAAGTTGTGGGCTCTGGCCTTTTGACCTCCTTTCAGACTATATTTGGTGTAATTCCGGCTTTTATTCATTCTATTTTTTCCAGCGTCTTTGGTGGCTTCCCATTGATCCTGGCCTTAGCTGCTGGCATATTGCTTCTACTTTGTCTGTTGCGCAATGGCTGCACCTCTTGTGGGCCAACACAACCCAGGTCGACTGCGGTTGCTCCGTGACTGCATGATTGACAGCTTCGGCGTCCTGCCGCTGGCGACACTCAGCGTGTCTTATGGACTTTCCTATCGCTTTGCGTATTTCACTTGCGTGCAACCTGTGATGTCCTGCTTACGATGTCCGTTCTCTTGGTCCTTGGATGTTTGCCTCTCCAATACGTCTTGTTCTGACCCGGATTTCGACCAGTTGATGGGCCCCTTAATGGCCCATGAACGGGAATGTTCCGGTGATGGATTGATGGCGCGTGCGGCTGCACTTGGAGTCTTGGCGCAATGGGATATCTGGGCGGCGGCTCAGAATCTCCTACAACAAAGTTATATTGAGTATCACGCAAGTTGTCCCGCAATGCTGATCGCTGCTCCCTATTGTGAGGAACATGACCGCAGTTTTGATTTGTTGAACTGGATGGCATCTCTTTTTGCAGACGATGACAATGATGCCTTTTTGGAAGGTGTTGCAGTTTTCTGCGCATGCACTCTGATGGATTAGTTGCATTGACTCTCAATGAACTGCATAGCTGGATTTTTTTTATTAACTTTCAGTGACCTATTTTCTGGCCCTATCTAGACTTTTTTTCTCCCACGTTTTTTTTTTTTCCTTCTCAAAAAGGCTTTCCCACCAATAGACGTTTACGTTCTGCTCCATCTATTCGAACTCTGTTTTCGTCCTATGTCTTGACCTATGGACTGACCAGGGGAGGGTGTAGTGTGGATTGTGGCCTCATGGTCGACATTGCTAAGTTAGCTTAGGCCTAGCTGCCATGATGCCTCCTTTGCACATGTTACTCCGTGACTTTGTTTTTCCAGACTCTGCTTGTGACCGTTCACATTAGAACTGTCTGCCTTTCTCCTTTTCTCATGTTCTCTGTGGTTTTCATTTGCACACAATGTACAAGGTCGAAAAACAACGTCCCTTGTTGTTGCTGTTCTGGTCAGACCCTCGCACTTAGACATAACATGAAATACAGCTGCACTGGAGAAATTCGTGTGCTTTTAATATTGTGATCTCCCTGTTGGTGGCACTTGGAGAAAAACCTTTCCAGGGAGAAGAGCTGTGCTTGTCTGATGATGTAAACCTTGCATCTAGTTCTTGAGGTATGGGGGTCCCCCTGACAAAGCCCAAAGGTCTTCTATTTTTATAATAACCTAGTTACTAGCACGGGGAGGTGGTAAGGCATTCGAGTCCTTTATCCACTGTCTTTATAAAATGCTGTCCCCGTTTGTATTCTATGGAATTGTAACAATGCTTACTATTTTGTCTTTATGCATTATGCTGCTAGTACTGGCACGTGTACTGTGTCTTAGAGCACGTTAGTTGAAATAAACATTTTAAACTATACTGTGTCTCTTAATACGCACGTTGTGGACAAGTATGAGTGAGTAATGAAAGAGTGTTCTTGCTCCCGCGATTCCTGAAAGAGTCCGTGTTCTGGGATGTCTAATCATTGGTAGCTTCGCTGTAGTACGGAGAACGAATGAGACACTATAGCTAGTCGGATTGGGATTTTGGGCACTAAGGTGGATGGTTGGTACCCCACTATACACCGAGGTCCTGTTTTCCTGCGCATAGTTCTGTATATCTGCAGAATCCCCGCAACAGTGCCTCTACTGCCTGGAGCACAACCACGACTCCAAGTCCTGCTCCGACTGCCGGACCATGGCCCCGAAGTCTTTGCGGCAGTGGTCCCGAAAGCTACTCGAGGCCCGGCAGTCGGCTCCGCGCCGCTCGAGGTCCCGGTCGCGGAGGAGGTCGAGGGACTGGTCGCGGAGCCAACACCATTCTTCGTCGAAGTCTTCGCACTCGGGGTCAGGTAAGTCGAAGCACAAAAAGAAGTCGAAGAAGCATCATCGCTCTTCGACTTCTCCCCGTCCGTCGGCCGACGTGACGAGGGATGCGGGTGGTGCCACTCCCGCGCCTACGCATGCGGAGCCTGCTTGGTCGACTTCGGGTTTCCCCCCCTTTCCGGGACCCGGTGCGACCCCTGCCCAGCTTCGGAGTTTCTACGAAGCGATGCATGCCATCTTTGGGCAGCACAACTCCGCCGGCGTGCCTTTGGGCCCCGCGGACTCGGCTGGGGACCCTGGGCCTTCGGCGCTGGCGGCTTCGGCACCGCTGGGTCCCCTTGGATCCAGGCCTGGATCCGGATCGGCGCCGGTCGACCTCGTTACGCCTCCCCGGACCCGGATTCTACCAGCACCACGTCCGCCACCGGCGTCGGCTGTGTCCCCGGCCGACGTCGACCCCGGCCTCCAGCTCGAGGTAGACAGGGAGTTGGACCGGCGTTGACCGATGCCGGATCCGACGTCGATGGGTACTTTTGTGCCCCTGTTCTACCCTGGCTCTTTGAGACCAGATTGGCAGCCAGAGGAGGGTGAGGAGGACTGGGAGGGGTCTGGAGACCCTTTAATAGACCAGATGGTGTATGAGCAGGACTGGAGAGAGGAACTGGGGGAAGCCAGTGGTTTGGATACCTCACCAGACCATGGCATGTTGTCTCCTCCTACCGTGGCTACGGAGGAGGGAGCGTCATATGCAGTGGTGTTGCGTAGGGCGGCCGAGGCTCTCCACCTCGAGCTTCCTACGGTGGCAGTCAGGACTAACCTCCTGACAGAGGTGCTTCAACCGGCAGCGAGCTCTTCGGAGCCCCTGCTGCCATTTAATGAAGCCCTGACAGACATCCTTTTGGGCACCTGGTCCAGGCCCAACACAGGGGCTCCTGTGTACAGGATGACTGCCCGAGGCCACCGCCCGGCCCCAGGCGACCCCACTTTCCTCTCCCAACACCCCACCCCTGAGAGCTTGGTAGTCCAAGCCTCCACGTCCAAGGGCGCATTCCCTACCGCTCCCTCGGACAGGAATCCAAAAAACTGGATCATCTTGGGAAGAAGATGTTTTTTTCCTCCAGCTTCGGACTGCGGTCGGTAAACATCGCATGTCTATTGGGCCGTTACACCCACTCCGTGTGGGACACGGTTGCGCAAGTGCTGCCTCAGTGCCCGGAGGACGCCCGGGCCGTGCTCTCTCTCGAGCGGTTGCTGAAGGGAGAGACGCAGCGAAGTTTACTATCCGCTGTGGGCTGGATACCGCCGACGCACTTGGCAGAACGATTGCCACGTCAGTAGCCCTTCGACGCTACGCTTGGTTGCGTTCGACTGGTTTTTCCGGGGATGTCCAATCCACACTTATGGACATGCCCTTTGATGGCTGTCGCCTTTTCGGCGACAAGGCAGACAATGCGCTAGAGCGCTTTAAGGACTCTCGGGCTACGGCCAGGTCTTTGGGCCTCTCCACCACCCGCCCTGCGCAGTCTGCCTTTCACCCCTTTCGTGGCTACGGAAGGGGTGCCCCGCTACGTCCCACCCAGAGCCACAGGCCGGCGCAAGCTGTTCAGCCCCAGCGCTGCCGGGGATGTGGGAACCACCGCCGTGGTTCTGGGGGCCAGCGAGCGGGCCAGTCCACCACAGCCCCCTCTGCAGCCACCTCCAAACCCTCCTAGTCCGACCTTTCAGGGCCACCAAACGCCAGTGGGCGGCAGGATCCGCCATCACCTCCCCCACTGGCGCACCATCAAGTCGGACAGGTGGGTTTTGCAAATAGTCCGAAGGGGCTACTCCCTCCCCTTCGAGACTACCCCTCCATCCATGCCCCCTCAGTACCATTGCATGTCGGAGGATCACTTGGCCCTTCTCCAACAGAAAGTTTCGGCACTCTTGGCCAAGGGTGCCATCGAGCGCGTTCCTGCCCCAGAAGTAAGTCGTGGTTGTTATTACCACTACTTTCTAGTGCCCAAGAAGGACAAAGGCCTGCGTCCTATCTTGGATCTCGGGAACGTCAACCGCTTCCTCCGGAAGGAGAAATTCAAGATGTTGACGCTTGCTCAGGTCTTGTCTGCCCTCGACCCTGGAAACTGGATGGTAGCATTGGACTTGCAGGACGTTTACTTTCACATCCCCGTCCTGCCGGCCCACCGGCGTTACCTGCAGTTCACGGTAGGCCACGAGCACTTTCAGTTTACCGTGCTCCCCTTTGGCCTTACCAGCGCCCCTCGGGTGTTCACGAAAGTGATGGCGGTGGTCGCAGCTCATATGCGCAGATCAGGGGTTCCAGTCTTCCCCTATCTTGACGACTGGATGTTGAAGGCGGGCTCGCCCCAGGCTGTCATCTCCCACCTCCAGATTACGGCCGACCTCCTGCATTCGCTGGGGTTTTCCATCAACGTGCCGAAGTCACACCTGACCCCCTCTCAGAAGCTCCTTTTCATCGGAGCGGTTCTGGACACCACGCAGTTTCGGGTTTATTCTCCCGAGCAGGCAGTCCGGGATATTCGGGCTATGATTCCGATCTTTCAGCCTCTATCCCGGGTTTCGGTCAGGATGACCCTCAGGCTGCTGGGTCTGATGGCCTCCTGCATCCTGCTGGTGGATCATGCCAGATGGCAAATGCAGGCTCTGCGTTGGGCCTGAAGTTCAAGTGGGCCCAACATCAAGGGAATCTGTCCGATTGCGTCCAGATCTCGGAGGGCACTGCACATCAATTGCAGTGGTGGCTTACGAACCAGGATTGGGTCGAATGTAGATCCCTCTCCCATCCTCAACCAGAGTTCACAGTGGTGACCGATGCATCACTTCTGGGATGGGGCGGCCACATGGGGGAGGCGGAGATCAGAGGCCTCTGGTCAACCTTCTGGAGCTTCGGGCGATTCGTCTTGCACTCAAGGCATTCCTTCCCTCTGTCCGGGGAAGAGTAGTGCAGGTGTTCACGGACAACACCAACGCCATGTGGTACTGCAACAAACAAGGCGGGGTGGGGTCGTGGACCCTATGTCAGGAGGCTCTCCGCCTCTGGACATGACTGGAACATCAGGGCATATCCCTGGTGGTTCAACACCTGGCAGGTTCTCTAAACGCCAGGGCGGACGAACTCAGCCGCAGGTGCATGATGGATCACAAATGGCGTCTTCACTCGGAGGTGGTGCAAGGTCTCTTTCAGCAGTGGGGAGAGCCTTGGTTAGATCTATTCGCCACCGAAGAGAACGCGCAATGTCAGCAGTTCTGCGCATTGGAATTTCCAAGGCGGCACTCGCTATGCGACACTTTTCGTTGCGAGTGGAGTTGCGGTCTTCTATATGCCTTTCCGC
Source organism: Calotriton arnoldi (assembly GCA_963921515.1). Classification (NCBI taxonomy): domain Eukaryota; kingdom Metazoa; phylum Chordata; class Amphibia; order Caudata; family Salamandridae; genus Calotriton; species Calotriton arnoldi. The sequence goes on along the minus strand of CAWUFW010000382.1, from coordinate 2,644,840 downwards.
CTATACCACTTCTGCCCAGAGTGCTGAAAAAGATCAAGCAAGACCGGGCCCAAGTCATTCTTGTGGCTCCGGATTGGGCACGAAGAGTCTGGTATCCCGAGCTACTCAACATGGCCATCGATCCTCCGATCAGACTGCCTCTTCGGGAGGATCTTCTGTCGCAGCAGCAGGGGACTGTCCTCCACCCGAACCTGTCCAGCCTCCACTTCCTTGCGTGGAGATTGAGCAGCGGCAGTTGACGTCGTTTGACCTGCCTCCCGAAGTCTGCGATGTAATCTTGGCAGCCAGGCGTCCCTCCACTAAGACGGTATACGCCTGCAGATGGAACAAATTTGTGGCATGGTGCACAGCAAAGGCTGGGGATCCCCTTTCCGCCCCTCTTTCTGAGGTTCTCTTGTTCCTCCTTTCTTTGGCCCAGCAGGGCTCTGCTCTGGGCACTCTTAAGGGCTACCTCTCGGCCATTTCAGCCTTTCTTAGGCTTCCTGATCAGCCTTCTCTTTTCAAGTCCCCTGTTGTAAATAGATTCCTTAAGGGCATTACTCATCTTTTTCCTCCTGTTCCCTTCGTAATGCCTCAGTGGGACTTGAACTTGGTTTTTACCTACCTCATGTGCGCTCCCTTTGAGCCGCTACATAACTGTCCTCTCAGACTTCTCACTTTAAAAACTGCCTTTCTGGTGGCCATCACCTCTGCTCGCAGGGTGAGTGAACTACAAGCTCTTTCTTCCAAGCCTCCCTTTCTGGCTGGCCATCCGGACAAGGTCGTCCTTAGAACTCGACCTTCCTTTCTTCCCAAGGTGGTTACTTCTTTCCACATTGGCCAAACCATCACTTTGCCCACCTTCTTTCCGCCTCCGCATCCTTCAAAAGAGGAAGAGAGGCTCCACCGTCTGGATCCAAAACGTGCGCTTTCCTTCTACTTGGATCGCACCAAACAATTCCAGGTGGATGACCAGCTCTTTGTTGGGTACGTGGGCACTAAGAAAGGTCAGGCCGTGCACAAACGAACCATCTCCAGGTGGGTCGTTCTGTGCATCAAAGCCTGCTACTCTTTGGCAAAGAGGGAGCCTCCAGTGGGGCTGCGTGCCCATTCCACCACGGCGACGGCGGCTACCACTGCTTTGGGACGAGGAGTCCCCCTAAATGACATCTGTCAGGCAGCTACGTGGGCATCGTTGCACACGTTTACTAAACACTACTGCCTGGACAGCCAAGTCCGGAGAGACAGCTTCTTTGACCGTTCTGTTCTCCAGGACTTTGTGGTGTGAACTTGGTTCGCAGACCCACCACCGGGGTTGGTATTGCTGGGGTATCTATTCTAAGGTAAGGAATCTATAACTAACTGTTTCTTTCAGATGAACAAGTTACTTACCTTCGGTAACAATATATCTGTAAGAAACACAGGTTAGTTATAGATTCCTTACCGCCCCACCCATCCTCCCCGTTCTGCGAACTGACTTCTAGGGTTAAGGACATCCTTTCGGGCCCTAGTTTTGTGCACCAGTGGTAAGTGTCTTGCATGGCTCTGCGCTTCTGGCGTGGAAAGTCGTGTACAGAACTGACATCAGCGCGCGAGGGCGGCGTCTATGTAGCTACTGCGACGTCATCCCGGCAACCACGACGCCGACGACGAACGCGGAGTCGACCGACGCCACCTTCCGATGCGCAGGGATACTGCTGACAAAAAACTTCCCGGATCCAGTCTGACACCTGGGGGTAATTCTAAGGTAAGGAATCTATAACTAACCTATGCTTCTTACAGATATATCGTTACCGAAGGTAAGTAACTTGTTCGTTTGGCAGCACCCAGCATGTGACTTATAAAGTGCCAATCAGTGTGAGTCATCGCTTCCATCGGTACTGGCGCTGTGTCCCCAGCTGCGTTGGTGGACGGGGATCCGGCGATTCTGTGTCCACTAGGGGTGCTTTTTTCCAAAGCAAAGTGACTGGATCGTCCTTATTTGATCCAATTGGCGTGTCTTTTGCAGATAAGGTGTCGCTTATGCCGCCTGTTTTACCTCAATGGCCATTATTCACACCATGCTCCCTTTTGAGCTGACCAGCATACCATCATGAAAGGTGCCAAAATAGAAATTGTGGGTGGCACACCTAGCGACCTACTTCCCTGCTGCTGGCACCGATGATGATCAAAAGGGACTGCTGCTTGTTTCGTTTAGCTGGGGAAGGCATATTTAAGCTGTCCTGCAACTTACCAGAGGATGACTAACCTTATGCCTACACCACCATGGTGCTGAATGCCCCCTCTGCTGCTATGGCAAGCCCAGGCTATGAAAGATTCATTTTATGTCAGGTGAAGCAAGTGCACGACGAACCTGTTGATACTTTCTATGCCAGGCTGAAAGAGCTCGCCAGCTTCCCACTTTGAATGATGAAAATATAGAAATCTGTTCACAGCTGACATGGGAGCGCATCAGCAAATTTTGTGGGTCCATCATGTGTGAACCAGGCAGGTCTTTACCCAACATCCTGACTCTTGGTCGTACACTAGAGCCGTCTCACTCCTGAGCATCACATATGGGGTCAGCCCTATCTACCCCAATCAGATGCACAAAGCAACTACCTGAAGCAAGCAATCCTTGAGATCACAGAAATGCTGCCAGTGTTCCCACGCTTTGATGGAGGCCCAATGGAAGGAAAAAAATGCTAAGTATGTGGGAAGTTAAGATTCTTCACCAAAGACTGCCGCTCATCCACTTGTCACCGCTCTGAACCAATTGTCGTCACAGTCAGTATTAGTGTACACAGTAGATCCTGTACCGTCTACACTGGTTGCGGGTGACATAGACAAACATGTAGGCAGTAAAGGGGCTGTACACTTTGTCTATGCAATAGCCCTCTGTGGACCAAGATTCCACACCGTGGGGTATATTTGCTAGCAAATGGCGCCGTGCAGTACTGTGTCATTTAAAAAACACAGGGATGTGACTTATTTTCAAGAATACGGCGCACCCCTGTGTTTTCCCTTGCGCTGGTCCTAAAAAAAGCGGCCTAGCACCAACACAGACACCCTTTCGCCATAGTGCAAGGGTGCCAGCATTGCAGTGATGATTGTTTATGTGGAGGAAGGTGTCCCTTCCTTCACAATAATCAATAATGGCGATTTGCTACTTCTGTGTGTGCTGCATTCTGCAGGACACATAGAAGTAGCAAATCACCATTATTTAATGATTATTTTTGTGCAGGAAGGGACACCTGAGCAACAATTAATGGCATTTGCTCCTTCTATATGTGCTGTAGCATGCAGCACACATAGAAAGAGCAAACAAAGAGGAGAAATAAAAGTATTTCTCCTCGTTGCACCATTCTAACGCCTGCTCATGCATGGCGTTAGTTTTTGGCATTGCCTAAGATTTACAGATCCTTGTGAAAGCAATGGGTGTTGCGGTGGAACGCGTACAGCAACACCCATTGAATGCCCCTTTCATGCAGATACCTGCGTGAACGGGTACCATATTTACAAAGCGACATTAAGCCACAGAGAGTGGCTTAACGCCCCTTTGTAAATGTGGTGCAGGGCATTGCACCACTGGAATGTCAGAAAACTGACATTCCAGTGGCGCAATCCTCTTGTAAACATGCCCCAACTGTATTACAAAATACATGTGAATGGCCAGCCATTCATTGCACTCATCGACACAGGTGTGTCTATTCATGTCATGCCTAACACAGGGGTATATTCACTAGAAAATGGCACAGTGCGGCGCTGCGAGCAATTTTACAGCGCTGCGCTGCATCATTTCAAAAGCGCAAGGGTGTTCCCTATTTAGAAGAATACGGCGCACCCTTGTCTTATCCCTTGCACTAAAAAAAGCTGCCTAGCACCAACATAGACACCCTTACGCCACAGTGCAAGGGTGCCTGCATTGCAGGGATGATTGTGTGCAGAAAGGTGTCTCTTCCTGCACATAAACAATCACTAATGGCGATTTGCTGCTGCTGTGAGTGCTGTATTCCGCAACACACATAGAAGTAGCAAATTGCCATTATTAAATGATTGTTTTGTGCAGGAAGGGACACCTTCCTGTACATAAACAATAACTAATGGCGTTTTGCTCCAGAATGCAGCACATATAGAAAGAGCAAATAACGAGGAGAAATAAAAGCATTTCTCCTTGTTGCACCAATGTAACGCCTGCTATTCAGTGGCATTAGTTTTTGGCGCTGCCTCAGATTTACAGATCCTTGTAAATCTGGGGCAGCGTCAAAGAGCAATGGATGTTGCTGTGGAACGCCTACTTGGAACGCCCACAGCAACACCCATTACACACCACTTTCACGTAGAAAACTGCGTGAAAAGATACCATATTTACAAAGTGGCGTTAAGCCACGCAAAGTGGCTTAACGCTGCTTTGTAAATATTGTACAGGGCATTGCGCCTCCAGGACGTTGGAAAAAGTGACGTTCTGGTGGCACAAACCCCTTGAAAATATGCCCCCTTCATTTGACAATCTCTCTCCTGCACTGGCGTTGAGACACTCACTAATTCACCTATTCGCCTATGGCACTGGCACACCTCTCCCTGTGCTTGGGATGTTCACCACCAACATCTCCCAGGAAAACCAGCAAGTCTCCACAAAATTCTAAATTACAGAGACTGACTCTTGAATATCAGTTGCTAAACTATTATGCCTTATATCTTTTGCCCACAAGTGTCCATGCTTGTGACCTCTTAGCCCTCGTGCAAGACTTTGACTCACTGCTCCAAGGCCCTGGATCTCTGAAAAACGACTGTTTGTCTTTACATCGACTGTTCGATCCTCTAAGTTCAGGAATAGTTGTTTAGTGTTGTGTACAAACCTGATATGCTTGTCCAGCCAAAACAGCCGCGGCCCATTCAGTGATAGGAACAGAGGAATAAGTCGGATTCATTTTCAAGAGATGTAGCCTACTGCCTGTCTCTCTCAAAAACATTCTGGCCATCCTATACTAAAGGTGGCTGTGCTCAGTTGACAATCCTGGCCATCCACAGGGGAAATTGGAAGTGTTGCAATGGGCTGATAACTCCATAGACCCTCAGAAAGAAGGTGGTACAACCAGTGCACACTGCACAACAGGAGATTGACAAAATAAAAGTCAGACTATGCAACAAGGTGTGGTTTCCCATGCATGATGAACTTGTAGAAACCACAGCTAAGGAGTGTGTCACTTGCCAGGTGACAAGTTCTGCTGACTCTTCTGCACCAATGATCGCTGAGGAAATCCTGTACCCTCCCTGGATTCAGGCAGTGCTGACTACTGCAGACTGCCCGATGGGTGACATCACCTTATTATGATAGATGACTACTCAAATAATGTGGAGGTCGAGACTCTCACCACCATGACTGCAGAAGAAGTGATTGCAAAGTCTGAAAAGATCTTGGCTACTCATGGTTTAATTCAAGACCTAATAATTGAGCAAAGCCATCCACTTCAGGAGCAAGAGTTTGCTGACCTGCATCTCCGAGTATCAAATATATCAAAATCACCCCAAGTTTGCCTCAAGCCAAAAGGGATGTCAAAAGGTTCATGCGAACCATCAACTAGACTATCCACAATGCTCTATTTTTCTTAAGAGAATACCACCAAACTCCTCATCTGACTGTTTTCTGAACTTCTGCCGAGATGTGCATAGGCTGTATTTTAGAAGGTACTATTTTCAACCATCATTAACATAAGTCTGCCACACTAACCAGGTGTAAATGAAGCACAACAGCACCAGTGCCCGTCACTCAGCCATTATCAAAGGAGATTGGGCACTAGTCAAGTATTCCCGTTTTGTCAGCACATTCTTTTTGCCTTTTGAGTCATCTCTCGTGCAAGTGATGCATGAACAAGGCACCTGATAACTGTGAGAAGGAGAGGGAAAGTGGTGAACCAGAACATTTCCTTTTTCAAAAGGTTCAATACACCCTCAAGAACCTGTGAGGCGGAGGATTTGGCACTCTGTCTAATAATTTAAACAGGCCTAGGTACCTGGTCTCCAGTCCATTGGTTGAAGATGATCCTTTAATGGTGACCAGGCGCTTTGAAGAAGCGACCCCAGACAGGTTTCCATCCAGAGTTTTCAAAATCTTAAGAGACTTCGATGAGCCGTCACCAAGGCTGTGTGACTCCTCAGGCAGATCTAAACAGTCTTGTTACCCTCTCAGGGGCTACCCTGCTCCTTCTCAGCAGTACAGAGACTTTTTGAAGTAAAGTGTGTGCTCCTCTCATCATCTGGAATAGACATTTCTGTCTGTTCTAATGTATTTGTTAGAGGAATGTAATATTTGTGCCTGCGCACTCACTGTCAGATGACGTCATAGTAATCCCTGCGTTTTTGGATAAATGGTTTAGTCTGTGAAATGGGAACGTTAACACATAAATGTGGTTAGCTCTTCCAATTGAGTAGAAGGTGAGTAGGGACTGAAAGCACGCAGAGGAAGAGAGCACGGTGTCTGGAAACATGTGCAGCCTAGAGCTGCGCGAAAACCAGAACAGCTCTCTGGAATCGAGAAAACCTCTTGGGTGTTTGGCTTCTCGAATGTGGCAGCCCCTCTCAAAACCAAACACGAATAGTAATCATGGCTGAAAGGACACACTCTTTTTTAAATAGAGGTGCCATCCCAGAAGGCGGTACCCTCAAGCATGCCGCACGTGCTGGAAAAGAGAAACAACTAATGAGTAATCGGAGTCAGCACAAACAAATGAGTAACAGATTGAAGCCCGTTACTGGCAGGAGTGTTAAAGTAGAAAAAAAACAATAAAGAAAGGCATGGCAGTAAAACAAGATATCTTGTTGTTTAAGCATTGGAACATTATTGGTTTACACAGGCTGATGAGATGGATTTTTAATGTGTGGCAAGGAGTTTGTGACAACAGCTGAAGTATGTTTTGCTCTGCCCAAAAATCCTTAAAACACCACTGGGTAGAGAGAGCAACAGAGAGGAAGAGGCAGGAAGAGAGGTCCTGATAGAGAAAACAATAAAAGTGAGACAGAGTAAGAGAAACTGAGAAAAAGGTCACTTTACAAAGGGGCCTTAGAAAGTGGGGGGCCTGTGCAATTGCCCAATTTGCCCATACCTTAAAACTTCTCTGGCTACACACAAGCCACATGGTACTCACACACTTTCTATGAATCCATGCACCAGGCTCTAATGCTTAAGTTTCCTATCCACACCTTTTTGCTTGTATTTCCCAAGGCACAGCGACAAAACATAAGATTCACAGCTCTGTTTCTCAGCACGTTAAAACACCACCTGCATAGGCCACAAGCCACGCACTTCCATCCAAAGCACTCCTGTGGTGTAGCATGCTACCCATCTGGAAATGAGCTTCAGCATCTCATTGAGGGCTCAAAGTTCTATATATAAATATGACTACAGAATACTACAATGTTAAAATAAAACAAGCATTGGCAAAGCCACTAGGTCGCATTATTTTTAAATAAATGGTGGCATTCACATTTTCATTCTCTTCAGTCGCTGCAATCACTGCTTTCCTACCTCCAATATGCAATATCATAGGTCATTACTTGAGATCCTGCAAGTTTTTTTTATTTTATTGTATTGTGCCGAGTAGTGTGCGTCTGCTGGCTTTTGTGGGTGCATTTGACACCATGCATCATGCAATGTACATGACTCGCATATGTCCTGCAGGACCATACGAGATCAGGGCTTATTTAGTGGGGTTGTCGCTGTGCTATTGAACGCCCGGTCTAAAAGGATGTTGAGGTCACCTCCTAAAAAAATGTAGTCAGCATCCACTAAATCTATCTGTGTTTGCGGGAGTTGATAAAACTCCGGACTGTCCACATTTGGGGAGTATACATTAATCATCAATATGCGTTGCCCTAGGTGCCGACCCAGTACCAATAGATAGCGTCCCTCCACGTCATCAGTCATGGACAAATGTTGAAATGGCAAGGATTTGCATATTAGAATGGACATCCCCCGAGAGTAAGAGCTATAGTTGGAGAACTAACAATGGGAGCTCCAGGTGGAGGCGAATGTAGGCGGGCACGTGGGCGTTAAATGCGTTTCTTGCAAAAATACTATGTCAATCGAATGCCTGTGCACATATTGCAGCACCTGTCTGCATTTACGCTGATTATTTAGTCCCATAACATTCCAGGACATGAACGTTCTGTTTGGACATTAGCCGGCATTGCTATAGCATGTGTATAAATCTTGTTGCATCGTGTAGCAATTTGTTTGAATTAGTATCTCACCGAGAGGGTCAGTTAACAGTTCCCCACATAAAGAAAACATCCTACCTTTCCCTTCACCCTCCCCCCTCTCATACTTGGTGGCTGTCTGCCAAGCACAATCCCCAAATGTCGTACACCTCAACTGTAGTACTTTTCACAGCCAAAAACGGCTACCAGTTATCTGAAAAGTGAACATCACTGGGGGGTGGCAACGCCATGTCAATTCCCCGCGTCCTGTAGGAGTAAATGCTTTTAACAATGCAACCTCAGCTGCATACACATATCTTAATGCCTATGCTACAATCAAAAGCAAAGAATAGTCTTATACATTCATCCGCCAATTGCTCCATCATTTGTGGCAGGCATTTTCACACAATTAACGATCAGCCAGATGGGAAAGGGCCATCCTTGCACTGGGATGGATGTCCAGCTGTGATCCCCCAGGGGATCCTCGCGGGGTGTTCTTTTGTCTCTCAAAGTATGTCTTACAGAAAGATTGGACTTCCATGGGATTGTCACAGATTTTTGCTTTTCCATTTACATCCACACGCAATCGGGCGGGGTATAGCATGCCATAGCACAAGCCGAGATTTCGAAGGGTAGCTTTTACTCCCATGTATTTACGTCGAGCCTCTTGCACAAGGATAGTAAAGTCTGGGAATATGGACATGGCCGATCCTTGCCATGTCAGTGGGCCTTTTTCCCTTGCAAGTCTCAAGGCCGTGTCCCTGTCTCTGAAATTCAGTACTCTCGCAATTATTGGACTGGGGGGACATCCCGGGTTAGGACGTGGTCCAAGCAACCGGTGGGCCCTCTCCACCACAAACATAGACGTGAAAGAGTCGGATCACTGACAGAATATCGACGACAGGAATATCGAGGTACACAAATATCGTGTACAGAATATCGATGTGAACAATATCGACATCCTATCTCTACAAAGGTAAGTACAAAAATATCGAAACCAAAATATTGTTGTTTAAAATATCGTTGTTCAAAATATTGTTTTTTTAAATGTCTTAAAAATAATATAAAATAAATCAAATAATAAATAGAATTAATAAAAACATAGTTATAATTATTGAAAAATGTTACAAATTATAAATAATAAATGTAATATAAAAACAATTAAACATACATATATAAAAATAATTATATATATATTTACTTAATAATATTGATAAATAATTATTTTATTAAATTATAAAATGTTAGAAACATAATAAAAATTATAAATACATATATATATACATACACCTGTAACATAAATATACAAATAAAATGTATATATATAATAAATTAAAATATTAAAATAATTATTTAATTTTAAAGCAACATTTTACACTACATTAACTAAAACAGTAGGGAAAATGTTGGATAGCGTAGAGGATAAAATTACTTTTCCCACTCCAGGGAATACAAAAGTAGGGAAAGTGTTGGATAGCGGACGGGATAAAATTACTATTCCCACTCCAGCGAGTGCAACAGTAGGGAAAGTGTTGGATAGCGGAGGAGAATAATTTACTATTCCCACTCCAACAAGTGCAACAGTAGTGAAAGTGTTGGATAGCTGAGGGTAATAATTTACTATTCCACTCCACGGAGTGCAACAGTAGGGAAAGTGTTGGATAGCGTAGGGGATAAAATTACTATTCCCACTCCAACGAGTGCAACAGTAGGGAAAGTGTTGGATAGCGGAGGGGATAAAATTACTATTCCCACTCCAACAATTGCAACAGTAGGGAAAGTGTTGGATAGCGGAATGGAATAATTTACTATTCCCACTCCAGCAAAATAATAAACCTTAATTAACAAATACTTAAATAATAATAAATAATTTACGTCCCACCAAATCCCCCTATAAATGACACCACCAATATTGTAAAACATTACACAATTAACATAATTGCTTAACAATTAATTAATTTACTAAGAACAATAAACAATCAAATTAAAAACAATCAGTAATAAATTAATTCACACTATTAAGACTATAAAATAGCAATAACTAAATATTATATAAAAAATATATTAAATTGTAATTACTTCCCACACTACTCCCCTATAAATCCACAACCCGCTCCTAAAAAAATAACACAATTTACATATTTACCAATTAATTATTAATATTTATTAACCAATTAATAATTAATAATAAATTATTTAACACAATTAACAATATTAAATATTAAATACACAAATATTAATTAATAAAAAAATATTAATTAAATATTTATAATTAAATTACTTCCCACCCTACTCCCTAATAAACCCACAACCCACTCCTAAAAAAATAAGACAATTAACATATTTACCAATTAATAATTAATATCCAATTAATAAATAATTAACAAATTATATAACACAATTAACAAAAGAAAATAGTAAATACATAAATATTAATTAATAAAAGTATTAATTAATTAATTATAATTAAATTACTTCCCACCCTACTCCCCTATAAACCCACAACCCGCTCCTAAAAAAATGACACAATTAACTTATTTGCCAATTAATAATGAATTAATAACAAATTATTTAACACAATTAACAATATAAATTATTAAATACAAAAATATTAATTAATTTAATTAATTAATTAATTATAATTAAATTACTTCCCACCCTATTCCCCTATAAACCCACAACCCGCTACGGAACTAAAACGCAAAATTAAATTTGTATAAAATTAATAATTTCTAAAAATTATTAATAAATATATTATAATTAAATTACTTCCCACCCTATTCCCCTATAAACCCACAACCCGCTACGGAACTAAAATACGCAAAAATTTATTATCATAAAATTTATTATTTCTAAAAATTTCAAACATACATTACAAAAATAAGCTATACTTATACAAAATATTTAAATCACATACTTTTAACACATATACTAAAATACAGAACACTAAAATAAAATTCGATATTATTAACAACGATATTTTTACTAACGATATTACTAACTTCGATATTAAATAAAACGATATTTCTTACCTGCATGTCGATATTCTGGTCGACGATATTCTTGCAGGTCGATATTGTGCCACATCGATATTTAAACATCGATATTCTGGTATATCGATATTTAAACATCAATATTATGTCTGCATACCGAAAGAGTCCTCGCCAAAAATGTCCCCTATTAGCCGTTCAACAAATTGGTCCATGCGCCGAGTGTTTGTTGATTCTGGCACCCCCAGAATGCGTGGATTATTTCTTCTACTCCTTGCTGCTCAATCTTCGTTTTTCATTATCATGGTTTTCATCTGTTTTGCCAATCTGTCAGTCTCTTTGCTGTTTGGACCGCTCCGTCCTCCAAATCCGATACTCTGTCCTCCGCGGTGTTGAGCCTGGCCTCATGGTTGTGTGTGCGCTCCCCCTTTTTGTCTAGCCTTTTGTCCAGTGCATCAAACCGCCCGTCGAGTGCTTTGAACCCACTGCGAAGCTCCACCATGAGCGCAGCAGTACCCGACGTTGCTGCTTCTCCTCCCATCTCTTGCCCATATCTTTAGCTATATCTTTATTCGCTGCTGCAGGTTTATCTTTTACTGCATCAAAGGGCAATTTCCGCTGTTTAGGGTCTCTTCGTGCCATTTCCTCCTGCATATGGGTGTGCACCCTAGTTGCAAACAAGCCAGCCGTTGTTCTTTTGTACCGTGGCCACTCACCACTCTGTTTAATACCGTCAACTCCCTTGCAAGAGGGGCCTCTGCTCTCTACAGCTGTACGGTCACACTGGAGGGTGGCGGGGGAGAGGACTCCTCTGATCTAATTATAGGGGGGGGGGACTAGTTGCCCCAACCCCCGGTCTTACACCTCTGCCAAGGGGGGGTCAGCAAGTCGTAGATCTCTACGCAGCCCCTGCATCAGAAATGTAGATTTTAGTGGTCTTCAACTCCCCCAAGTGCCTACAGGCACTACTTCTACAGGTGTGTTGGTTGGGCCCCTCTCCCCTTTGTCCTGTAACTGGGTGGGCCCGCCAATCGGGCAGGCGGGAGTTTATATTAGGGAGCTGCAGCTTGGGGAACAGGCAGAGATCCTGCAAGTTAGACATGAGTGGGTTCTTTAGTAGATTGCAAAACCTTAAGCCATTACTAAAGATCCCATAGGCATGATGTGCCTGTTTGTCATAAAACTGCCATTGTAGGCCACGCATAAAGTATACTCACTGGAGAGGTAGAAGTAGATTAGATATGGTAGTTTAGGGATAGTAAGTATCTTAGGTTAGATATGATTGGGAAGGCTAGGTATGGTGGGTTTGGTTAGGTAACATACGGTAGGTAAAGTAATGAAGGTAAGCTAGACTAGTGTGTCAGATTTGCTATGTCAACTGTCATTTCTCGGAACCCTCCCTTTTTAGGTCGCCGCCTACCAGACAGCACATGGCTATGCAAAAGACATGTTGGGGACTTTCAGAAAGTTGACCTGGGAATGCATTCCGCCCGTGGCTTGTTATTGGCTTTGTGGTTTGCAACTCACGTTTTCTGCCTTTCAATTTGCAGGCTTTATTTGCTTTAGGCTGTGCAGCTTGAGTTTGTACCTCCCCATGCTAAAGCCGTGTTTAAGGTATTCTTCCACAAACTTGTTTTCTGTAATAAACAGGCCCTTAAATCTTGTTCTTATCTCGTTACATTTGCTGGGGATTGAAAGACCGAGGTCAAATGTTAAGCAGTGGCGTAGCTGGGGTGGGGGCGGTGGCCCCCCCGCTATTACCTGCCATCTCGGGGCGGCAACAGCAAGCCCCCGTCGCCCCCCCCTGCTACTCAATGCGTGTTTCGCGGGGGCTGCCCGGAGAAAACTCACCAGCACCCCCCCGCTCTTGACTTCGGCCGCCGCGGGGCGGCAAACGCAGGGGGGCAGCCAGAGGGCTAGCTACGCCACTGCTGTCAAGCTGTGTCTTCGTGGGAGTCTGGTGTTTATTTTGCTTTCGGCTGACTTTTCTTTAAAATTTTATTTTAGACATAACCATCTCAAAAGGTATCTCGTTCTTCAGCTGCACAAAACATTTGCACGTTCTTTGCAAAACTCCTCTTCTTTGGTGAGTCCATTGAATTTGTGAAACTACCTTTTTAGGAACAAAGTTCAAAACCCCATTTCAATCTCAGCATCAGCCTAAGATATGGTGATCTTGGGCAATTTGCACTGTTTATGGCCCATTCACTAAAGCACAGGATAGGATCTTTTTACAGAAAAGAGCCAGGCACATTTTACCACAATTTAACAATGCATGGTTTTCACTTTGATGTGCAAAGCATATGCTTTATTTATGACATCTATGGCAACTCGTTTGAGTGTTTGATAAGTTTAAAGGCACTTTTTATGAAAGTTTTTCTGTTTATGTGTAGCTACACAATAATTATGTATTCCGTCTGCAACTGTGCCTTTTTCGGAAACACATGCATTACTGGATATAAATGATTTCCTCATTTGTCCTTGTAGGCACAAGGGTCATGATTTGAATGGTGCAGCAGGTGCAGTGGCACAGGGCCCAAAAGCTCTTGGAAACCCACTGAACCCCGATTATTGCAATTTTATACTGCTAAACAAGCAGTCAAGTTCAATTACCTTGCAGGCACTAGGGTCATGATTTGATTGCTGCAGTTGGGGCAATGGCAAACGGGTCGAAATGTCCAGGAAACCCACTGAACACTGATTATTGCTATGTTTTACTACTAAACAAGCAGTCACAAGTGCAATTACCCTACTGGCACCAGGATCATGATTTGAATGGTTCAGCAGGTGTGGTGGCACCGGGGCCAAAAGGTCTAGGAACCCACTGAACACCAATTATTGCTATATTTTACTACTAAACTAGCAGTCACAAGTGCAGTTACCTTGCAGGCACTAGGGTCATGATTTGAATAGTGCAGCAGGTGCAGTAGCACAGGGGCCAGAAGGTCTAGGAAACCCACTGATTATTGCTATATTTTTCTACTAAACAAGCAGTCAGGAGTTCTTTTTTGGTTCTTTTGTAACCATTGCACCCAAAGTAACACATAGCCCAAATCATCACTGTAATAAAAGCTGCAATCTATTGGTTTTTTCTGTGTACCTACAACTTATGTTGTAATCAGTGCATTTATATGGTACATTTCCACAGTTTTTGTATGGTCCTAAAATACTTCTGAATCTGAACACACTAACACCTTGGCAAGGGCATTCTCCACCCTATAACATTAGCACTTCAGCCACTGTAAACACTATATAAATACTTATAACTTAACGTATGGCATTCCATACAAAGCATTGGCAAAGTCAATAGGTCTCGCCTATACCAGAGCTATTGGCTATATGAATGTTTTTTTAGCCATATTATACAACAGCGCTAGTTTCAGTGCAGCATAACTGGAAATTAAAAAAAGCGCTATAACGTGGACAACGCTGGCTGTGTCATACAGCTTTTTAACATTACTTGCAGCCATTTGCAACACAGCTAAAAAACAATAGCAAAGCCAATAAATCTCACATAGGTAGGACCTATTGGCTTTGCCAATGCTTGTTCAAAGAAGCTGTTATAGCTACCGACCTCTTTGATCTGCATTGTACGGGGTGGTAACGCAGCGGCGTAGCGTGTGTTGCCTGCGCCCGGGGCAAGGCAAGTATTGCGCGGCACAATTCGGCCCCCAAGAATTTTGCACCCATGGCAACAGCCCCTGTGGCCCCGCAGGCGCTACGCCACTGTGGTAACGTCATGGGTAGAGCATTAGTGCAAGTGCAATGGGGTTAAAATCCCAGAAAGCATGTCTGGTGTAACCTGATCACTATATACTGGCTGAGGGGGTTGTGTCAATTCCACAGTTAAAGCTGCCTCTGCATCTAGCTGTGGTAGGGGTTGTTTGTTGTAACTCGTTGATGGTAAAACTGTTTAAAAAACTGAATCTGCACTTTGGACTCTCTGCACATGCCCTGAAGGTTAATTACAGACAAGCAAACATGAAGAATCTTTATTATACTGTTAATTAAAATCATCACAACTATAATTGCAACTCAAAGGGTATTAAAATATTCACAGACTTTCATTTCATCTGAATACTCATTATGCAAGTTAAAAATATGAATATAAAATGTCAAATAAGGGATCACTTTGATTCCGCAGAGTCAAATGTTTGATATTAATTAAAAGTTTCATAAGTGTTCTTATGCATCCAATTCCGATAAGAAAACTAGGCCTCATCACACAAACCAGCCTTGAGGATAAAAAATTAAAACAATGTTATGCAAGGGCTGAGTGAGCCTCTATGATCCATGTAAAATCAATCGTTTCTGCTGCATTATAATTGCGTATATATGTCAAGAAGCTGTGTGCCACTACAGTTAAAACAAATTTCAATTGCAAGTTCTCAGGCGATGTTTCTAAAAGGTGTTGTGTCTCTTTTTGTGAATCAGGGCACGACAGACGTAAAGAACAATTTACAACATGTGTAAGTGCTCAGAATACAATTATTAAGGTGTGTCTTGTTTTGCCGCCTCTGTACAGCTCACTCGGACTGAGCAGCCTGAACTTAGGGGTTCCTTACGATGGCGGTCGGACGAAAGTCCGACCGCCTACGAGACGGCCTACCCACCAAACGCATTACGATGCGACCGCCACCGCGGCGGTCGCAGGTCTATTTTATGCATTGCGGCGGGGATGCAGTCTGCAGCTCCCACCGCAATGCATAAAAAGAGGCACTTGCATATCCCTGCACTAAGTGGCAGGCACCATGCGGTGCCAGCCACATGGTGCAGGGATATGTAGGGGGGCACCATAGGTGCCCCCCAGTGCCCTTGCCCCAGCCCCAGGGATTAGGGGGGGCCCAATAGGGGCCCCCAAATCCGTTTCCGCCAGCCGTTTAGTGGCGGGTTGGCCGCCACAGAACGACTGGCGGAAAGGGATGTTATAATCCCTACGGCGGTGCCTTGCTGGCACCGCCGCAATGCTGGCCTTCCGGGGAGGTCTGACAGGCGGTCGGAGAAAGACCGCCTGTCGGGACCGTGGCGGTCGGTCTTTCCGACCGCCACCTGTCCGCCCACTAACGTAATCAGTAGGGCGGAAAACCTCATTCCGATGGCGGAGGGCCCGCCACCGACAGGCTGTCGGTGGCGGGCCCTCCGCCATCGTAATGAGGCCCTTAATTCGAAAAAAACAATTTTAAGAGTTGTTTTTACAGCATATGTAAAATAAGGTTGCATACCCGAGTCAGAATAAAAGACCCCCCACTAGGCTAACCACCTCTTTTACCACTAAATGTGGTGAAATCAAATACATATGACTTATTTATTACCTCCTTTTTCAGGACACTTTTAACAACACCAAAGCATAAGCCCTTATTTCGATATTCCTCCATTCCAATATCAGTGCTGTGTTCAGGGCGAGAGGCAAAGCAACTTCTGCACTTGTCTCCAGAAATGTTTAGTTCCTCCCATAAAAGAGCTCTTAGATTTCCAAGACTAGAAATGTTATTCCTGTACCAGCACCGAACTAGTGCAGCTTTTCCTGCTCACTGGTGGTTAGGAGGCCGAATTGCAGTCACATTTGAGCCTGACGTGTTGAAAAAGACAAGCTGAGTAAACACTGAGAATAAATCCCACTGTGCCTGATCTACCCAAGGGGGTCACTGTCCCAGATACGCCTCATTACCATAGCTAATAGCTGGTAAGAATCCGGCAATAATTATTCCAAAACTGATAATGGGTAGTGATGGTTCACTTGGGCCGCACTACCATTTGGCATGTGCCCATATAAATTTTAATACGATTTAAGCAAAACGAAATTTAGGTTGTGGTGCTAACAGGTACAGATACACCATACTACCCAAAATGTATCCAATACTTTGGTGAAAAACACCTCCGTTAACACACAAAAGTCTCTACAACGACTTGTTCGGCCCTAAAGCTGTCTGCAATGTCCCCAAGTGCATTTACCATATGACGGGACTCTAGGACACGGCCTCGCGACTGGAGGCAGAAGGGGACTTATCAAGGCGTTCCATGAAGGAAACACTATTATCATTATTTGGGGACATTGCAGACAGCTTCAGGGCCGAACAGGTCGTTGTAGAGACTATACCCATACAATCCCCCCTGAAATCTTTGGGATTACCGTATTATTCATTTTAGAAGACTAGACAGCATCTTTACGGATAATTCTTTGGAATTAGACATCAGTCACTCTGATACCTAAGTGACTATATACAGACGGAGCATTAGATCACAGCATTATATGGTACACCGAAACACGCGTTGCTGATCTGGGTCACCAATTTGATTCAGAACTTGACTTCAAGGATCGACTCCCTTGCCAGACCTGTTGACCCATGGGACCGTGACAACAGACCTTTATCTTTAGCCTTGAAGAAGTCACTTGTGTGACGAAACACGTATCGGCTGTATCTTGGACCATAATGCAAAATATTTATAACGAATCCGTGACTCCTGTCTTCTGAAGTTGTGAAATTTTGGGGAATATTGTGCATGACACCAGTAATATTGGTCTATGGACAATGAGTCCTTTGGCACATAATTTGTTTATTAACTATTCCAAAAACAGATTTCAGGATCAGGCTTGTTAGGTCTGTAGACAGATGTCATATAGCAAAAATCTGCTTTTAGTTTTAGGTTGGCTAGATGATGTTAACGCCTCCTCTCTTTTGCAGCCAAAATCCCAAATAACTATATTATGCAGCTCTTGTGAAAGGTTCTCCCTTAAGCGAGCAATTGGCTGTTTTTTTTTTTTTTTTTAGCTTTTTGCCAAAAACTACTACATTTGTTTTTGAGAGACTGAATGCCAAAAACTTGTTTTGCAATAGGTCCCCAAACCAGAAAGTAAATGCAGCGGACCAACACCTGTCTTGTCTAGCAACACAGTGTTGTCCGGGGACAGCACTGTGATGACGGAGAATTGCTGAAGGATTGGCACTGCATGCCTCCTTAGGCTTTGCAGGCAGGATCTTTCGGTTACAAGGGCAGACCCCATATTTGCGACAGACAAATTCAAAGGTTGGGGCACACAACCCTGCTTCAAGCCTCTATTAATATATATACTATTTGATATAAAACTGTTCTTTCTTAGTTTAACACAGACCCAGATGTCATGGTGTAGCCGCTAGATTACTTGGAGACGTCAAGTGGGATTCCCCCAAAGATATAACTTACGCTAAGGAACATTTTGTTTATGCCATCAACGCTGTTTGGAAGTCTACAAAGCAGGTATGTAACAGGGTGCCGCAGGGACTGGTGTGAGTTTCAGTCAGCATTAACATTGCTCATATATCATCAATTGCCTTCTTCTTAATGAAAGCCTGTCTGAAACCCCAATAATGATTGACGTTTGTTAACCCAACTTCTTACACCCTCTAGCAAGGTGCCATAAAACATTGAGTCAACGTCGATTAAGGTGATCACCATTCTATCGCTCTTGGAGTCTGCACGGCTGGCCTTCTGCAATAAAGGATGTACCACCTCACCCTGCCAAGGATCTGGAGTGTCTGCTTCCTTATGCCAGGAGCTTAGGCATGCTACCCAAATGAAGTGCCATGTTTAGAAAGAGCTGAAGGTAGGCCTTTGGGGCCAGGGGCAGGATCCATCCTACTATTTTAATAAATCTTCTTAACTCTTTTGCTATAAGCCTAGACCATGGTATCATCATGGCCTTCAGTTTGAGGCGGTTCCGGTCCTTTATCCACCTTTATGTGCAGTGAAATAATATCCGCGTCAAAATGGTTTGCTCACAAATGATTGCCTGATTTTATGATCTGGCATTGGTCCAACTGATGTATGACAAACGTCTCTGGATCTTTAGATGTTGTTATTGCATGCAAGTCGCGCCATTTTCCATCCTCCGCTTGCAAACAAGCACTTGCGGAATAGATGGCAAACTGTGTTGGCCGGGTGCTGAAAGGACTCATTAAATTCTTACGTGCTGATGTCCAAGGGTTTCCTTCGTATTCCCTTTCAATCAAGAAAGAAAGCAAATTGATCAGTAAAATTCTCACCTAAGCAGCTTTTAAAACTTGATATATATATATATAATTTTTGAATTGTCTTTATTGAGTTTTTAAATGCGAACAAAGAGACATTAGACAGTTGCAAATTATTGACCGTTCACAACACTGAGCTTCTTAAACTTATTATCAACACATGGTATTAGAGCCATTCCACGCATGATCAATATAGTGGACCAGTGGGTGTGAGTCTGACCCACAGACAGATTAAATGGAGGGGGGCAGCCCATCTGTGGGTGACCCGGGGGTCGGGGATTGATCAGTAGTATCATGTGCTAGTGTGTGGTTACAACTTGATATTAAAAATGTAAGTGTGCAGTGTATGGGAAATTGCAGGAGTGGCATGGCACCTAGGAGCGTGGGATGCAAAGACGGCCATGCAGGACTTTCGAAGACTTTAATAACAGGGCTCAAGTGGAAGAAATTATCCATGGCATATCTGCTAACATATGTAGTCATCCCAGAAAAGAGGAGGACAATTTAGTGGTTAAATAATTTACTTTTTAATTCAGGAAAAAAACAGACTTTCCAAATAATTTCTCTAGTCCTAAAACTGGACACCTTTCACAAAGTTCAGTGATCAATGCAGTGGAATAAAACTGATTCAAATCACACCCGAAGTTCTGCGAAGTAACCTGTGCAGACAGCAGTTACCCCAGGACAAGCTGGAAGACTCAATTCCTCACTCATGGCTAAAGCTGTGCTCGCCACAAACTAAGAGCTCTAGTCAAAACCCAAAATCCTAAAATGTTTGTCAAACCTTGGACCACTTGCATACATGCCAACATTTTTAAATTAGAAAGAGAGAGAATACGAAAAAAATGGGGCACTGTATTTACCCCATAGATTTTCATTTAAACAGGGTTCAATTTCAGGTTGGAGACTGCTGAAATAAAGTCGTGTTTGGCAAACAAATCGCGAGTCTTCCACCTGAATCGGGTCTGTTGGCATGTATGCACTTGCCCTGTGCTCCCATGGGAGTAGGAAGTGTGGGGGGCAGAGGGGAGATATCCCCCACCCAGATTTCAGTTTGGGCGACACAGGGGACAAGGTGGGGAGACGAGGGGTATAACAACAATCTCCAGAGCTCCTTCAGGGTTAGCAAGGCCATTTCCTCTGTCCCTCTCCTCTTATATCACTGCAGCGACAGAAGGTAATTGTCTTACAGTCATTATATAGACTCCCATGCTGTGCTACAGTGTCTCAGTGACCCATCTCAGCATGATGTAGGGAGAGGCAGATCAGCATCTGAGAAGACCCTCAGCTGATTTCCATGAGATTTCCCCTTAGCTTCAAAACAAACTTTTGAAAAGGAGGGGGGTTGTTTAATGAAATTATTTTCATTTGAATTGTAATAGAAATTGACAAAACTTTGATGCAATATCAAATTTTAAAAAAGACCATGTATGTTTTCTTTTTCGTTCTATATTGTTGACTAGGCAATTTTTTATGGATCCTTGTGCTCCTCTCCACCACCTTCCCTTCTGTCTTGTAGGCACATATTTACACTTACCAGGTCCTGGTTTTATCATTTGCTTTTTGGAACTTTCATTTCTATTTCTACTTTTATGGCGGCAAAACATCAAGTCCCAGAATGCAACCTAACTGAACGTATAAGGTGGCTCAGCTTGAGGTCCTCTTGGAACCTAGCGCCCAAAACAAGCCTAGCTTTCAAGGGAGACGGTGTGGCCTCATGGCTACAGCTGCTCACCAGATAACATGGGGAACCAAGTTTGAATGCCATCCTTGACTCCGCATCATGTGAACCCTGGCAAATCTCAAAGTGCCAAAAAAAACCTGTTTCGCAGTCTGTCTTGTGAAGAACTCTTATGCCCTTTGGCAAGATTTGTGCTATTTAAAACTGTCCAAAATTAAATGTGGATTCTGCCTTTCACCCGCTCTCTAAACTCATTCTCTAAGAATTACGGACATTATATCAACCTTTGATGTCAGAAAGAGACACCCAACAAGTGTCTGATTTGCTCGGTGTGAAACTGGCAAATCTGGGTTCCAGCTTTCCTGCTTGATCAAACTGTGTGATCCTAAGCAAATACTTTAGTACACCAGATCTCTCTGTTGTTCATTCTGTCCCTTAATCATACAAAATTGTAGTCCTGCTTCTCTGTTTGTCAAATATTCCAGTAATTTGTTTTTCAAAATGTGGTCACCCTAACCTATGATGTCCATGGTTTTGACTTTTTGAACTGAACCTAGTACTTGTGATCCCCTCGCACACAATGAGTCAACTGTCTTGAAGGCCCCCCCACCCTAAACTCCCTGCCTTTTTATTTAGACTATAGGGCTTTGCCCAATCTTTGTGTGCTCACCTGCCTTCTTTTCTACAGCTTCAAAGTGTT
Organism: Calotriton arnoldi; assembly: GCA_963921515.1. Classification (NCBI taxonomy): domain Eukaryota; kingdom Metazoa; phylum Chordata; class Amphibia; order Caudata; family Salamandridae; genus Calotriton; species Calotriton arnoldi. Next base: position 2,623,309 of record CAWUFW010000382.1, on the reverse strand, counting down.
CTGTGCTGCTGAGGACAAAAGAAAAAGAGGAAGCTGTTTGCTGCCTTCTGTTTTCTGCCCGCAGCCTGCCCGGACGAGAACCAGGACCTCCGCACGCTTCACACTGGCTGGCAGGCCCAGGCTCTGGGATGTCTAGGTTCCCAGGCACTCCTCAGCAACAGCCAAGTTTCCTAGGTTCATGCATTATGAGTTGCTCCAGTCCATGTTTTTTTCTTTGAATTCTGGGACTTTTAGTTTTGTTTATTCCGTTATTAAACTAAGGGCCAGATGTACGAAATTGCGTGTTTCCAATTTCCTAATAGAGAATGTTAGCAAATCGCTATTAGGAAATTGCAAACTGCATTGTACAACAGTGTGTTTGACGCTGATAGCAATTCGTAGTGGCTCGCAAATGGACCTGCCTCATCAATATTGAAGAGGCAGGTCGCAATTTGTGGCTACAATCACAGAGATGGTGGCCTGCTGGGTCAGCAGACCACCATGTCTGTGATTGCTTTTTAAATAAAGCAATATTTTTTTGTAATGCAGCCCGTTTTCCTTAAAGGAAAACGGGATGCATTTCAAAAATAAAATTGAAAAGCAATTTGTGGGACCACTGCCTGCTCTTAAAAAAAGTTGGCTCCCACATTCACAAAGGTGAAAGGGTCCCTTTGGGGCCCCTTCCCGTTTGCGAACAGGTTACCACCAACTTCAAGTTGGTGGTAACTGCAAATGTTTTGTGACTGCATTCCCGGTCAAAAAACATTCATACATACCAGTGCTATTTGGAATTAGGAAGGGACGCAGTAACAAGTTACTGAGAAACATTTTACCTTCTGTACATGGCAAAATGCATTTTAGCGATCGCAAACGGCCCAATGGGCCATTTGCAACCGGTAAAATGCTTTGTACATCTGCCTCCATTCATATAATTGCAACAAAGCTAAATTATATTTATCTAAATATTAATGCAGAAACCGATATAGAAACATTTTTTGAAAAAATGTATATTGTGCCTGCAACTACTGTTTTCTTAACAACTAAATGAAAATATTGCATATGTCAGCTGTGACATGGTTTGTGCTTTGATAACATTAGATTTCTTAAGTTTTACAGGTACATATTTGAGTAACTCATCCATTCCTGGTTTTTGATATGCATTATATATATGACTTGTAGTTGTGATTTTATAATGTAAAATACACTGTCATGGAATTGGAAAATAATTCACTGCTTGAATCCCTAAATAGGGAGTCAAGGTAAAGGGGTTGGAGTCACGAGTGTCAGAGCTTGAAAAGCAGAGTCTGACAATCAACTTATGCATTTATTTAATTAAAAAATGCAGCAAAGACAGTGGCAACAAGGACAAATGTGACAGTAAATCTGTTCTAGCTTAGTTAATTGGTCACAAAGAGGCTGCATTTTAAAATATCTTAAAGATTTAATACACTTGGTGATGAGATGTTGGTGTGCCCAACAATTTTGAGGAGATAATGTCTACAAGTATGGATGATACATATATGATTCCTACACCTCAGAACGCGTATTGTCTTATGTAACATCTCCTGTACATTTATTTACACATTTGTTTGATTTATTGTGTCTTTGTGTATGATGTATGTTTAACATCCTACACTGGGATGAGAATCGCTATAAAAGAATTAAAAAATAAATTAGTAGGTGCCATTTAAATTATTATTTCTGTAATAACTCATACACACACATAAATCTTACAATCTTACAGTTCAGGCACATTTCCTACATGGGGTGTTGAACAAAGTACAAAACCTGCCTCCAAGTCATAGTTTCGCTAAAGTACTTGTGAAATGATAAGCTGTGTGCCTCTGTTTCCCTCCATTACATTGGAATATAGGTGTTGGGCTCTAGCTGGCTTCCAGCCCGGTGATATTCGAACAACTGACAGGCTGATGACCCCTTAATTCAAGCCTTTGATTTGTGCCCGGCTGGAAGGGGAAAAAAGAATGCCCCTTCACCGCCTGCAGGTTGCTACTCCGAACGGAAAATGACACCTGGACAAATTCAGCATAATTCCTTCGGTCAGCCTGATCCCAGATCCAGCGCAGAAACAGCTGCAGGAACCGGGATCTGGTGGGTCCCCTTACTGTCCAGCACTGGATTTATAGAACTACAAGCCTCAGAATCCAAAGCAAAAACCTAGATTGTATTGTATTGTAATTGCATTTATATAGCGCTTACTACCCCAGACAAGGCGTCGAAGTGCTTTTTCGGCGAGTAGCACGCTACTCCGGAACCCATAAAGGATTAGTGTTGAATTAGTATAGTGAAATATGAAAGTAATTTGAGTGGTGGATAGGTTAGTCAGTTATTTGGATTCAGAAGGATAGCGGAAGGATAGAAGAGGGAAAAAAGGTTAGTATTTATATAGCACTTGTTACCCCTGATGGGGTGTTGAAGCGCTTTTTTGGCGAGTAGCATGCTACTCCGGAAACCCATAAAGGATTAGTGGTGAATTAGTATAGTGAAATATGAAAGTAATTTGAGTGGTGGATATTAGTCAGTTATTTGTAGTGAGAAGGATAGCGGAGGGATAGAAGAGGGAAAAAGGTTTGTATTTATATAGCACTTGTTACCCCTGATGGTGTGTTGAAGCGCTTTTTGGCGAGTAGCACGCTACTCCGGAACCCATAAAGGATTAGTGTTGAAAATTAATATAGTGAAATATGAAAGTAATTTGAGTGGTGGATATGTTATTCAGTTATTTGGATAGAGAAGGGTAGAGGCGGGATAGAAGAGGGAAGAGGTTTGCATTTATATAGCGCTTGCTACCCCTGATGGAGTGTTGAAGCACTTTTTTGGCGAGTAGCGCGCTACTCTGGAACCCATAAAGGATTAGTGTTGAATTAGTGTAGTGAAATATGCACAGTAATTTGAGTGGTGGATATGTTAGTCAGTTATTTGGATTGAGAAGGGTAGGGGAGGGATAGAAGAGGGAAAAAGGTTGGCATTTAAATAGCGCTTGTGTTGTAATCTCCTATCCCTCTTAATTCTCCCCTTCCTTGGTACATTCCATCCCCCCGCTCCCTTGGTACGCTCCGCTGGAGTGCGCTTTGGAATGTTGGTATGCTGGGAATTCAGAGAGAGCGGATGACTGAATAAAGACGCAAGTGAACTCACCTCGTCTCAGCGTCTTTTTAATCTACAATACTGGCGACGATCGGGCGCAGGGGGCCTGTCAGTCATCTCCCCTTTCAGTACTTCTCTCCATGGCTGACATGCTGGTTACGGTGTTTGTTACGAAATCGTGAAACACCTCAAGAGCAGCTGGTAATTGATCTGTCGGGGTCGACGACCTCTTGACATTTAATCCTTCCGTAGGGAGTATTACAGTGAAGTGCCCCGCTTCAGCTTTCAAGTGACTCTTACCCTGCATCAAAGAGAAACGCTGCCTGTGTCGAGTACGCCTCGTTTCTCATGAGGGAAGCGTGTCCTGTCACCTCATCTTCTTCAACTAGCTGTTCCCTGTGAGGAATTCTTACGGAATTTCGAGCGCTTCTGACATCTCTTCAGCTGTTGATCCTGAGGCGGAGCGTTGATACATGCCGACTCGTCCGGAGACTCGTAGAAGAGGTGAAGTCTTGTGACGGATCGCGTATGCGACGCCATCAGCTGATCCTGCGGGAGTGCTGAAGATCGAGCGCTTCTGTCACCATCAGCTGTTCGACTCTGAAGCGGAGCGTCATTGCGTGCCGACTGGTCCAGGGACTCGTAAAGAGGTGAAGTCCGGTGACGGATCGCGTATGCGACGGCATCAGCTGATTCTGCAAGAGTGCTGAAGAAGTGTTTCCTCCATTTGCCTCCGCTCTATTTTCCTTTGGCGATGTCATCTACGTGCTGCCCCCGGACTTCAATTCCATGAGGTACCGGCTCTCTCGGGAGCCCTCTTTCATTTCGCCATACTCCAGGCAGAAGTGTGTGCACTATTACGGTGACACGCACACCACCTTAATTTACAGTGGTACTGTGTGTGCACCTATTCTTCGGTGATACACACACCCTTCAGGTACTATTCCCAGTGTACCTTATGTCTCATACTTCGCCATACGGTGACACACACACCTCAATACCTTGACTATTCTAGTATTGTGTGCACGTATAACATTGTAAAATTGTATAGTTTACATTTATAGCTGTGCTAAGTACTTTAAGTTAATTGTTATGGCTGTACCAGCGATGAGCCAACCACATGCATTCTTAAATGAAATTGGGGAACCAGAGATCCATTGGAAGGACTGGGTTAAGTTGTTTGACTCATACTTAATAGCAATAGGTGGTTAAAGGTTTTCTGCTGTTAGAAAACAACATGTCCTGTTACATAATCTAGGCACTCAAGGTAGGATAATTTATGAAACGTTACCAGAACCAGAATGGGAAGAGGATGATGATGCTGATGATCATGATGTGTTTAAAGTTACACTCCTTAAGTTAGAAACGCATTTTGGTGACAAGATAAATGTGGTCTTGGAACGACATAAATTTTTTAGTCGTGTTTAAGGTAAACAAGATTCTGTCATTAACTACATAGCAGCATTAAGAGGATTAACAAGGTTGTGAATTTGGTGAACTCAATGACTCTCTTATCAGAGATCAATTGGTTAGGTGCACTAACAACAATCGCATACAAGAAAAACTTCTGGCCAAAAATCCTACGTTAAGGGAGGCAATTAGCATAGCACAATCCATAGAACACACGGCTAAGTGCATCAAAGAGATGAAAACACCCACTGAGGTTGTTGCTAGAATTGGTAATCCAAGTAGTACTCTTGAAAATGATGCAGAAAATGAGGTACTTAAGGTCAGAACCAGAGAAGTTAGAGTTAATAAATCTACCAGAGAAAACAATACCTTAAAGTGCTACAGATGCAGAAGCAACAATCACCTTGCGAATAATGTCATCTGTACTGCTCGCAATGTGACGTGTAAAAAATGCAATAGGAGAGGGCACCTTGCCAGAGTTTGCAGAGATGGTGAGTTCAACCAGGTCAAAGTGGTTTGCAATGAAGGGGACCAACCACCCAAGTATGTGTTCCAAGTAAAAGATACCGAATTGAACTCCTCTCATAGATATCCTAAATGTACTATCTATTTGAACAATAAGCCACTTATTATGTTTGCGGACTCATGTTCCCCTTTCACCTTAGTTAACCAAGATGACATAAATGACTTGTTTGACATTTCTAGCCTTGATGTTTCAGAACCAGACATATCACCTGAAGGATACACTAGAGAAACTATACCTTTGATTGGCATGGTGAGGATGCTTATAAACTTTAAAGGGAGATCCACATGTGGGAAAGTGTACATTGTAAATAAAGGGTCCAACCTTTTAGGCTGGCATCATCAGAAAGAGTTAGGTATCATTCTTGATCCTAATAACAAGGACCAAGTACTCCTAATTGAACGCCAGGAAGGAACTAATGAAATTTGTAAAGAATACCCTGAATTATTCTCAGAGAAACTCGGGTTACTCAAAGAGTTCCAACACCGCATAAAAGTTAAACAAGGTGCCAAACCTATCGTACACAAACCACGCCCAGTTCCTCTCATGTTAAGAGAGCCCCTTAAGGAAGAGATGAGTAAACTTTGCAAACTAGGAGTCATACAACCCATAGAAGCCTCAGAGTGGTTGGCCCCCATTGTCTTAGCCACCAAGGCCAGTGGGGATGGGATCAGGTTGTGTGTGGATCTCCGCAGCTTAAATGACAACATATGGGTGGAAAGATTTCCCCTTCCTCACATAAATGAGATGCTAAGCACCATGGGCGACGCCAAGGTATTCTCGGTTATTGACTTATCCATGGCATATCATCAAGTAGAGCTTCACCCCGAGTCAAGACCCCTTACAGCTTTCACAACCCCCTTTGGGGCTTACATGTTCACGAGAATGCCTTTTGGCCTAGCCTCTGCTGCGGCAGTTTTCCAGAAAATAATGCAAAAGATACTAAGTGGCATAGACAAAGCCTTCTGCTTCCAGGATGACATCCTAGTATATGGGTCATCTGCAGAAGAACATGACTACACCCTGAGAACTGTGTTTCAGAAACTGTTAGACTCCGGATTGACTGTAAAACAAAATAAGTGCAAAATTAAAGTCAGTTCGGTAGATTACCTGGGGCACACTATAGCCCAAGAAGGATTCAAACCCAAACACAGCCTCGTACAATCTGTAAAAGATGCCCCTTACCCTAGTAACAAAGAAGAACTAAAATAATTTTTGGGACTAATTGAATACATGGCCAAATATGTAAAAAACTTCTCTGAGAAATGTGAATGTCTGAGGGTTCTCTTAAGGAAGGACATTGATTTTGTATGGCGGGGAGAGCACAGTGCTGCTGTCAATAAGTTAAAAGATTAGATAATACGGTCACCTGCATTAAGTTCATTTGATCCAACTAAGAAAACTTTCCTCACCACAGATGCCTCTAACATGGGGTTGGGAGCAACACTATCTCAAAAGGGGAACATGGTGAAACCATCATTGCCTTCGCCTCACGCTGCTTAACCCCTGCAGAACGCAACTATTCTGTAATCGAAAGAGAGGCCCTTGCATGTTTCTGGGCGGTCCTACATTTCAAATTTTATCTGTGGGGCATAAAATTCACGATTCGTACCGACCACAAACCTCTCACATTCATGTTCTCTGTTAAAAAAACTCATTGTGGTTCCCCAAGAATTTCAAAATGGATACTTGGTTTGGAAAGCTACTCCTTCAAAATTGAATACCTACCAGGTGGAGAAAATATTATTGCTGACTATCTTTCAAGGGCACCTTTAGATGTGGATGTACAAGATGAACCTTTGGATGTTCCTATCTTTGCGGTACAATTACCTGCCATAAATGAAAGCGAATGGAAAGATTCTATGTGCAATGATACTGATATGTGCATGCTCAAATACCTTATCATTAATGGTTGGCCAGAACAATGCAAGGACGTTGCGGATGAAATGAGAAAATTCTGGGAAGTGAGACATGAGCTAACCATTCTCAATGGTAACATATGCAGAAATGACAAAATAGTGCCACCTGTGGGTTTTCGTGACAAAATCATTGATTTGGCTCATGAGGGACACCTGGGAAGGAGTATAACAAAAAACAGAATAAGAAGTAAATTTTGGTTTCCAAACATGGACTCGATGGTGGAACACAAAGTGAAAAATTGTGTTAGCTGTGCAAAGAGCGCTAAAACAAAAACTACACGCAAAGTACCGTTATCCCCTGTAGCTGTGCCGAGTATTCCATGGAGCAAACTGGCCATGGACATAATTGGTCCAATGGATTACTTGGGTGTCCAAAAGCGATTCATGATTGTACTTGTTGACTACACTTCACATTGGATCAGGTATAAGTTTGTGTTGCGCACAACTACAAGTGTCCTCATTGATTTTTTGAGAGAATTGTTCAGCAGTGAAGGAATTCCGGAAACAATAGTCACTGACAATGGTGTCCAATTCACCTCAGTAGAAATGAAGGAATTTCTAAACGAACTGGGGATCAGACATGAGAAAACTGCCCTATATTGTCCAAAAGCCAATGGCTTGGTTGAAAGGACAAACCGTATGATTAAAGAACACATCCAACTGGCTATGGTAAATGGACACGATGTAGAGAAATCCTTAAGGGAATGCATTTGGTCGTATCACACCTCCCCCAACTTAGTAACCGGTATTTCGCCTTTTGTCTACATCAGGGGAAGAGAACCTAGCACTAAAATTAATCCCCTGGAGGCGTGGCCTGAGGCGTCAAGATGGCGGACGCACTCTAAGAGTGCTCCGGACCCCCTCCGTCATCCGCCTTGCATCCGCCGCCAACAGCTACCACTAACCTCCCTCATTTGCCCACGAAGCCTCCCTGCATCGTTGGCTCAGCTCCGATCCCTTTCCCAGGCGGATCGGTGCTCCGGCGGCCCGGGGGTGCTATCCTTCAGCCAGCGGCCTCGGATCTTCAAGATGGCAGACCCGCTGGTGCCCCGATCCCGGGCCTGATGACCTCCCTGGCCGGCCCGGCTCCCCCGGCTGCGGTGGGGTGGCAGCGGTGTCTGGGGCCCATCTGCTCGCCCCCAACATCAGAGATCACTTGGTGGTGAGCCCTCGGTGCGGGAATCCCTCCCGGCCGCGCCCGCATCGGACGCTGTGTGTGGCGATCTGTGGACCGGGGCTCGCGTGGTCTCAGGGTTCGGCCTGCTGCCCCCGGAGATTTCTTCAGAGCGCCCCCCCTGGACCCGCCTCCGAGCCTCGGCCGCCATTGTCGGGCGGCGGCGCAGGGACCAGGGCCTTCCGTAAGCCTCCCCACGTGTCTCCTGCCCTGGGACTGCTCCCCACGGGCCGGCTGCAGACACCCTCTGAATCCGGAGAGGGGTACGGCCTCTGGGCCTTCCTGGGGCCGCCCGGGGAGCTGTGACCCCTCGACGCTGTGACCTCTGGTGGAGCCTCTCCCGTTGTGGACGCGTGGGTCGCCCTGGGCCTGGGCGTCTTGGGCCTGGGCCCACCCACTATCTCGCGCCGATGCGGGCTCGGCGGCGGATGGCCTTGGGGACATCCGGGACTTTCCAGCGGAGCACTACAGCGAGGCACTGGTGAGTGGGGTCTGGGGTTGGGGACCGGCCACCTTGTCGGGTGGCAGGGCGGAGGGGTAACCTGGTGCCCCGGCCCCCCCTTCCTCCATCGTTCTCCTGATTCCCCGTGCAGTTCTGGGCCTGCTCCTCCGGGTCACCATCGCTGTCGGCCACGGGCCTATAGTTATTGGGCCACCTGGTGGCATATGTGGGGCCGTGGGCTGTGGGCCCCTCACCGATACGGCCTCTGGTGGGTCCCCCCTGAGGCAGACGCTTGAGCTGTCCTGGACACGAACCCTCCCACCACTGTAACTCTACGAGGGTGCAGCGACCTCGATGCTGCGGCCGGGGCGAATGGGCCCGGGGAAATGTGAGACTCTCTTGTCGCCCCTGCCACCACGACACCGGTGAGTGGGGTCTGGGATTGGGGATCGGCCACCAGGTCGGGTGGCGGTGCGGAGGGCTAACGTCGGTGCCTCAGCCCCCCCCTCCCCTTTCGTTGCTTCATCTCCCTCCTTCATACACCACGCGTCTCGTCGGGGGGGTGCTTCCCTGTGTTCGGCCGAAGCGATCAGTTGGGGCCCCATCTGCTACGGCCGGCCGGTGTCGGCGACGGAGCTCATCACAGAGCTTGGCTCCTCCCTGGCCCTTGTCCGACCCAAGCTACCCTCTGCTGGACGGGGGGTCCAGGCTGTGGAACTGTCGCTGTCGTTGCTGACTGACCTGGCCTAGCCGCCTTCCACTGGAATGTTCCACGCGGACCCGACCCCAACCCAGGGGCACTGAATCAGTCCTGCTCCTCACGTGGGGCCAGAAGGGGTGGACCTGGGCACCCGGACCTGAGTATCGACGGTCTGGGTGACCGGGGGCCCCCCTCCTCTGCGGGACTGCTGTGTCTCCCCCCCCTGCCCGTGTGGGGGCCGGACCCCGTCCTTGGTGGCGATGGGCAGGAATCGCACCCTCCAGAACCCTGCCCCTCCAACCCAAACTAAAATGGATCAATTTACCACGTCGGACCAGGATCCTGGAGGTGGGACATCTAACACCCCTGTCCCCACCGGGGACGATCTCTCCACCATCCTTCAGGCGATAGGCGCATCGCAGGCCTCAGTCGAAAACAAGATTGGCGAGGTGAGGCGAGGTGAGGGTAGACGTGGCTCTCATTCGCCAAGACCTGCGCAACGCCACGGCACGAATCACGGAGGCGGAATCCCGTATCTCCACGGCAGAAGACGACATTGGCCAGCTTAAGACACAAGTGGCCCGCCTCCAGACCCAAACCTCGGAGCTCCACCGACGAGCGGAGGACGCCGAAAACAGATCGAGTAGAAACAATCTACGCCTTATAGGTTTTCCCGAAGGAATTGAGCAAGGCCATGCTGACACGTTTGTGGAAAACTGGGTGCGTTCCTGGATGCCCAAAGATTCCCTTTCGCCCTGGTTCGCCGTTGAGCGGGCCCACCTCTCCCTGGCCCCCAAGCCTCCACCCAGGGCCCCTGCCAGACCCATAATACTGAGGGTCTTTAACTTCCGGGACAGAGACGCCATCCTCAGGGTGGCTAGGGCGCAGGGTCCACTGTTGTTTCAAAACAAAAAGATCTTCGTCTTCCCGGATTACACCAGGGAGGTATAGGCCCAACGTCGAACCTATGATGAGGTTAAACAGAAGCTCCGCAGCCTGGGTCTTCGCTATGGTCTTCTCTTCCCGGCCCGGCTCAGAGTGGTCTTTCAGGACAAGACATTCTTCTTCGACACCCCCCAGGCAGCATGGACCTGGCTCACGGAAGAACGGCCCCTCCTGAACCGGCCGGTTCCTTCCCCTACCCGGCGAGTCCCCCCGCAGCCCCACCAAACCTTGCCTAAAACCCAAAGACGCCGGACCAGGTCCCGTAAGAAAAACGACCGTCGGGGGGAGGCATCCCGCTCACCAGGTGGACAGTCCCAGCGACCTCCCTCACATGCCTCAACTCAGAGGTCCGCCACGCCCAGCCCGACTAATTCTCTGATTAACTTGAGCCATATCCCGGACCCCTCCGAGACCTTACGCCCGTCCATATCTGCTTCCGACCTGTCTAGGAGCCCTGCGCTTCGTGAATCCGAAGAAGATGAGGGAGCTTGAACTGAGGCCTAAAACAGGAACTTCCCAATTTGTTTCCCAGATGGCTCCTACATTTACGATTGTTATCTAACTCATATATTGGGAGCGATCCATCTTCATTGTAACCACGGCTTGGCGAACTGTTTCCTATTTCAGTTCCTGGACTTACTTGTACTCCTTGTTGCATATCAGTCCTAAAAGTAATTGCAGCTGTTGACGAATCTCTTATCCGGCTATATGGATGGGGGTCCACCTCTGCCATGTCCCTGTTCAGCTAACCGTTTTAGCTTAGCATCTAGACTCATTGGTGGGTTGTTGTTTTGAATTGGTTTTCCTTTTCAGGGCGACAGATGCTTCGTCTTCAGAAGTGTAGGGTGGGGGGAGTTGGGGGGCGAGGGAGGGTGGGTAGACCGTTGTCTCCTGATTGTTTGTTGTTTTTAGCCGCCTACGGGCCGCTGTTCCTTGTTTTTCTTGGTAGCTATCTACGCATGTATGCCACTGATGACGACATGAGACTTACCAGACCGCACAACTTATACCCGAAGACCCTGGCCACGGAACGCTACTTCCCTTGGGACACGGGCCTGCTTGCGCTTGCGTCTCTTCCTCCTCACACTTTCCGCCCTGATGACATCCACCCTAAATAGACCCCTCCATATCCTGTCGTGGAACGTCAACGGCCTCTTAGACCGCATAAAACGTACTGCTGTTCTTCGTAGCGCTCAGCGACACGCGCCTGATATCTTGTTCCTACAAAAAACACACCTTCTGGGTACTCAATGCAACTTCCTCGCCCGACACAGGTTCGACAGGGTCTGGCATTCAGGTTTTATGCGGGGTTCCCGAGGGGTTGCCATACTGCTTCGGAAGGGCCTTCCCTTTACCCTGGCGCAGGCCGAAACGGATGCACAAGGCCGATACGTGGCCCTGACGGGTAAGATCGAGGGATGCCCCTTTAATCTCTTGTGTACTTACATCACCCCCAACATCATGGCCTCTGCCCTTCACCGTCTCACACTTGTGGTCTCCTCCTTTCCACAGGGGTTGACGGTTATTGGAGGTGATTTCAACGCCGTTCTGCAACCCTCTCACGACACGACAGGTACTCCCTCAGCAGCCCGCCTTGCCTCTGCTAAACGCTTATCTGACTGGTCCGCTGCCTTGGGTCTCTGCGATGCTTGGAGGGTGTGGAACCCCCGCAGAAAACAATATACCCACACATCGGCGGCCCACCATACCCACTCCCGCATCGATCTGTTTCTGCTACCTGCCCCAGACTGTCAACTGATGTCCGGGGCCACTGTCTTGCCCAGAGGCATCTCAGATCACTCCCCCGTCTCCCTCCACCTCGGGAATCCCCTTAACGGTACCCGTACGGCGTGGCGGATGAATGCCTGGTTCCTGCAGGATGCAGAATTCGTTGAGTCCCTCGGGCAGTAACGGAGGCACTATTTTTCCACTAATACGGACTCGGTCTCCTCGCCGGGAATACTATGGGAGGCCGGCAAGGCCACTATGCGAGGGGTGGCTAGAGGTTTGGTCCACGCGAAGCGCACGGAACAGACCGCCTTCCCCGTCCTGCATGCGATGCAGCCACGCTCCTGCGGACTTCTACCACATGACATGGCAATGCCCCGTCCTTGCATCATTCTGGGCGGGGGTGGAGCTAGAACTTACACAGACCTTGGGGTGGGAGGTTCCCCACGACCCGCTACGCCTGATCCTGGGTGTGTTTGACGGCCTCGATGGTTCCCGGGCCCATAAGCGCTTCCTTGGAACGGCGGTGGCGGTAGCGAAACGCGATATAGCGGCACTTTGGTCTCAGGCCAAGCCACCTACTATGCGGAAATGGAGACGGGGAGTGGATTGGTGTGAAACTCAGGAGGAACCCCTCTTTGAGGCCCGGGGCTGTCCCGAGCTTTTTGGCAAGATATGGGGCAAATGGTTCAACTTAATGCCCTGAGGGGCGCGAGTGCATCTTGTATAAGAATGTTTATAAACAAATGTGTTATCCATTCCAAGAGTGCCGTACAAGTCTCTGTCGTCCTTCTTTCCAATGTACTTCATCTGTATAATGTGCCTGATTCTGCTGCCAATGTTTCTTGTGATTTGTTCTCTGAAAAACCAATAAACTTGATTATCAAAAAAACTAATCCCCTATGGTTGGGCGGGGGGAAACCTGCTTCAAACAACACACAAGAAATAAGTGCAAAGATACAAAAACATCAACTCAACTACAAAAATCTATACGACAAGAAACATGGTGTGAAGGAACACCATTGGGAATTTGGGGACTCTGTAAGGGTCAAAATACCGACCAGAGAAAAGATAAACCACAGCAAATTTTACCCGACACACCAACTGACAAAGGTTAACAAAAGTGTTGTTCAGATTGACAATGGTCAAACATGGAGTGGAGACAATCTAGTAAAAGTTGATAATGACTAGCAGGGCACTGTGGGACTATTCTCATGTTAACAATTCTCCCCTTTTCTAGATTTCTATCGGGTACACGCATCGAGTACCGGTAACTGCATCTCTTCTTTAGTTACACAACCTTACCATATTCAGATCCAAGGTCTGGTATTTTCTCCTATATATTGATGTCATTCTGTTCATTGTTCTGTAGGTTAATGTTATCCTTTTGCTTCCAGCCATCTTTTCATTGGCCGCAGGGAGGTGTGTTGTAATCTCCTATCCCTCTTAATTCTCCCCTTCCTTGGTACATTCCATCCCCCCCGCTCCCTTGGTACGCTCCGCTGGAGTGCGCTTTGGAATGTTGGTATGCTGGGAATTCAGAGAGAGCGGATGACTGAATAAAGACGCAAGTGAATTCACCTCGTCTCAGCGTCTATTTAATCTACAATAGCTTGCTACCCCTGCTGAGCTGTTGAAGCGCTTTTTTGGCAAGTAGCACGCTACTCTGGAACCCATAAAGGATTAGTGGTGAATTAGTATAGTGAAATATGAAATTTGAGAAGTGGACATGTTAGTCTGTTATTTTGAATGAATAGGATAGTGGAGGGATAGAAGAGTGAAGGATTTAGACTTTTTTTGTTTTGTTTTGGTGGTCATAGCAGTAGGAGGAGGCTTGGGATGAGTAAAAAGGGATGTGGAGGGGAAGAGTCAAATGGAAGTGTTTAGAAAGGCTTGTTTTGGGGGATCGGTATAGTAAAAGAGGTGTCAGAGGATGCAGGGAGGGGTAGAGTAGGGGAGAGTCTAGAAGGGGTTATTTTGGGGATCATAGTAGTGGTATGGGGTTTGGGATAAATGAGAGAGTGGATGTAGAGGATATATTGATAGAGGTATAGGGTGAGAAATAGGGTAGTGCGTTGGAAAGAGTAGTAGAAAGAAGTTTGAGATGAGTCAGAAAGTTGGGGTAGAAGATATATTGAGAGAGGTATAGATTGAGAAATAGGGTAGTGCATTGGATATGCTGAATTAGAAGAAAGTGATAAATATATAGATCCATAAGTACATGGAAAGTATATAGATGCATAAAGGAGGTAAGTATATGTAGATTAAAGATATTGATAGAGGTATAGGATGAGAAATAGGGTAGTGCATTGAAAATGATTTTTTAGGAGAAAAGTAATAAGTATATAGATCCAAGTACATGGAAGGTATATAGATGCATAAGGGAAGTAAGTATATGTAGATTAAAGATACATTAGACAAACTCTGGTTTTCAAGTGTTGTTGTACTTAAAAATGTATTTTATTTATTTTTAACAACATAATTATTCTACATGTTTATACAAAGCAATACACAAAGATAGGTACATATCTATAACAAATAAATGCTTATATACAGAGGGATATGCTGTATATTTCTGTTTGCGTATGGTGCTTATGTGGGGAAGAGCCAATTCTTGAGTAGTTTTCTGAAGATAAGGTGGTTGTCCGTGGATCTTATGTTGAGGGGTAAAGAGTTCCATAGTTTGGCTGCTTGAACAGAGAAGGATGTGCCACCTATGGTTTTTTTCTTGGATCTTGGGATTTTGAGGTGAGGTGCCACTCTAGAGCGGAGGTTCCTTTGTTGAATGTGTTTGGTGATTTTATTCCTGATGAAGAGCGGTCCCATTCCGTGTGTCGCTTTGTGGGTGATACAAAGCAGCTTGAACGTGGATCTTCTGGCAACCGGTAACCAATGCAGGGCTTTCAAGGCAGGTGAAATGTTGTCTCGCGGTTTGATATGCAAGAGTAGTCTGGCAGCCGAGTTCTGAATCCATTGTAGTCTTTTCATGGTCGTTAAAGGTGATCCGTGGTAGAGGCTATTGGTGTAATCGAGTTTGGATAGAAAAAGGGAGATGGTAGCTTGGACCTTGTGTGGAAATCCCAAATGGGGGAAGATTTGTCGCAGAGTTTTTATAGTGACAAAGCTTGATCTTGCTAGTTTGTCCACTTGGGCATTCATCGATAGCTTGGAGTCCATGGTCATTCCGAGGTTTCTTACTTCCTTAAATACTTTAGGTGGTGATCCCAGTTCATCAGGCCAGGCGGCAAGCGGTTCATAATGTTTCCAATCGCCACACGTGAGTATTTCCGTTTTGGAAGCATTCAATTTGAGATGGCTCCAAGTCATCCACTGATCCACGGCTCTGAGACAACTGAAAATTGGAGAGTTTCGAATGTCTTTGGGGCATTCCAGTTGAAGGAGAAATTGATTGATCAGTACCGGTAATGACTTCATGTAGATGCTGAAAAGCATGGGCAAGATGATAGAGCCTTGAGGGACCCCTGATTTTGTGGAGTATGGTTTAGACGAGAAAGGTGGGGAATGGATGACATTAGTTCTGTTTCGAAGGTAGGACGCAATCCATTCTAGAGCAGTCCCCTCTATGCCGGCTTCATAGAGTCTTTGTTTCAGAGTGTCATGGTCAACCGTATCAAAGGCAGCCGAGAGGTCCAAGAGGAGTAGTGCAGCAACCCCGTTGCGGTCAACTGTGTTCTTCAGGTCATACCAGATGGCAAGGAGGGCAGATTCTGGGTCTACCTGTGGATCTCAAAGTTCAATTAATTACTACTTTTGCTGACCATTAGCTGAAAACTGTTTAACAAAAAAAATAGTAATAAATATGTAGCTACCCAGTGCTATATTGAAAGAGAAAACTAACATAGTCAAGATTTGCTAACTATTTTATAGACTAAAAAGACTTTACATGTTTGAATACAATAGTAAATGTTATTCAGGCTCTTAGCCTAGGGCAGTTGCTCACTCTGACATAGAAAGCATTCAATTAACAGTTTTTTCAGCATCACAGAGGCCTTGGATTGGGTCAATCCGAAAGTAGCGTTGCTCTCTAGTTGTTTCCTTCAACTGATGGAAAGAGTCACCATCCTAAGATGGCCGAAAAGCTGCGGCAATACATTGTGTTTATGCCTGTCCTCTTTCTATGTCTTCCTGCAAGAATGTCCTCCTGCCTGTGCATCGACAGTGGGGTTTGAGTGCATTTCTTCATAGGCTGGAAGGGAACAGTACCTGCTCCGGGATCTGCACCGATGCAAGGCTGGTGCTGTGGCCGCGGGAGAAGGGAAGGAGGAAGGGTGACTCTTCCCCCTCGGTATTTTCTTCGGGAGAGGCGGCCGTGATTTCTCGCCTCTCATCATCCTCGGTGGTTGGGGTGAGTGCCGCACTTTGTTTGAAAGGTGGGGGGGCCTTTTGAAGCCTGTGGGCTCGTGTAGATATATGTCACAGGGGTGGAGGATGGGGTTTTGTGCGAAATTCACCGTAAGAAAAGCAGCGCAAAGGATCGGGCAGAGCGTAAATGGATTTCTTTGGCCATTGCTACTTCTTTCAAAAAGAAGCAGCCTCTAACGCAGTATTCAAATGTGTGCTCGCTGCAAGCAGCTGACAGGTGCTCACACTGACTTAGAAGTTTATGGCATCCTTTTTACTTTGGGCTTAAGTCCATTCTGTAATCGATAGAAGCGGAATGTTGCTCAGTGCGAGCAGCGATATCACTGATAGGGTAATAAAGATTCTGTGTTTTTTTTACACCACTTGTTTGTGCACGCACAGTAGTGAGGAGATACTGTGAATGAGCAGATGTGGATTAACATGGGAGTGAGGCGAGTGAGAGCAAAGATGAGGACCGAGGGAATTGGGATGGATTGCGAGGAGGCAAGGGAGATGGGGAGTCAGTGGGAATGGACAAAAGAGCAAGAGGGGAAATGCCACACATTGGGAGGGAGACTATTTAAACAAATGTAACTTTCCGCAGAATGCAGTGTGCTTGAAGGACAACTCAGCCACCCAACAGCAAAGCATGAAAAGTACCTGAAAGGCAGTGGTTAGAAAGTGCTAATTCTCTCTGTGATATATACTGTACTCTATAGCGGTGGTGAACCACTGAACGCTGGAGCCATATGTCTGGTTTTGACTCGGCTCGGGGACTTCTTCAGCACTCCAGCCCAAAATGAGCAGAGCTTTCACGTGGCTTCTGCCTGCCTCCCACGCTCTAATCTTGTGTGCCAAGAATTAAAGGCAAATAATTAAGCTTTGTTACAAAAAAAGGACAGAGCATGAGATGGTCATCTAGTTGCTGAATTTGCACAATGTGAAACTAGAACACCTGGGATTTGTCCTGGCTTCCGTGCTTACTTATGTGATCCTAGGTAAATATTTTATTTCACAGTATCGTTTTTATGGTCTGGCTTCACAGCGCAGCTGTGTCCATACAGTTATGTGAGGAACACTAGAGAGGGGTTTTGATTGGCAGAGGTTGTGTGCTTTTGTTTATTTATCCAGCTGCCTGAGAATGAACTTTTAGGGGCACACATGACATTGGAAAGCTATTAAAGCATGTTAGATAACTAGAATCTTTATGGTATTTTTCTCTGGCAGCAGCACAGTTGGAAGTTGAACAGTCATTAACCTACATGGATGTTTAGGTGTGGCTTGAAAGTTGAACTGTCACCTCACCGTTTAACCTTAACCAATATCATTTATTTCCACACAAATATATAATAATTTCTGTGCTATTCACTTCTAATGCTTCACGTTACCATACATCATTCCTTTAAACACAGATCTATTGGCATTGCCATTGCTTGTTCTTAATTATCACATTTGAGGTTACCTTCAAATATGTGAGTTCAGAAAGTGCACTGTAGAAATTCTAGCTTTGTTTGATTCAATACACTACAATGTTCCATCTATAATAAGAATCTAGTGGGTGTCTCCGCATCACTGCACTAAAATGCATTGTCACATATATTTAGCTCTTCTTCGTTGCTGGAGGCTCTATAATCACAGTGTAGCATGTGTAAAGCCAGCAGTAGTTTGGTCGATATTTAAATGTACCCCCGGCTCTGTGAGCTGGGCTCAAAGAAGTGACTGTGGTTGACATGGAAACCAACTTCGCTTTTTGTCCAGGGCGGGTGAACTGTGCGTGAGAAGAGCAGTGACACATCAGAACCCCGACTGGCGCTCCTAGACTGCAGCACAGACTCGGCCAGTGTAGCCCAGATTGAGTACTCAACAATGACTGTAAACCCTTAACCCCTTCGATGCGCGTGACGAGCTCAGTTCGTCATGCTGCGCGGTAGCGCTGTGCGCATGACGAGCTGAGCTCGTCACGACCACACCCGCGATCGGAATGTCCAGCACACGAGCGGAATTCCGATCGCGGTCAAGGGGTTAAAGCAATCCATGTCAGCGATGCAGGATGTGTCCCTGTTTACATTTCACATTTTTATCTTTAGTTTTTTTCCTTGCGACATGTGACTTGTGTATTGTGAATTCAGTGAAGTGAGTTGCCATTAGGTCTTTAAGTAGCTTCAGGTAATGGGTGAGTGCACATGGCTGGGAATGATGGACAGCTTTGACTTTAGGCTGAAGGCAGTGAGAATTTCTCACAGGGTCTGCTGGTGGGTCATAAAGGCGAACATAGCAAAACCAAAGGGGATGATGGACGGAGTGTTGAACATTGCAAGCACTCACCCCCAGTCAACTGATCCGGGTTTAATCCATCATCATTCTTTAGCTCACTCCGCCACCCCAGTTCAGACATGGCCATATGCAAATCAGTCTGACCCTGTGCCTCATGGGAACAGTCCAGCCCGAACTGCCAAGCCATGTCTTCCCTGGACCGGAAACAAGCTTCCTGGGACCGGTTTCTGGCTTACAGCCGTCATCAGCCAGGCTATCTTGAATCCAGTGGCAAAGTGAGCAAGGGACCCACGTCTGGGCATACCCTGCCAACTTAGGGCGAACACAGCAAAACCAAAGGGGATGATGGACGGAGTGTTGAACACTGCAAGCACTCACCCCCAGTCAACTGATCCGGGTTTAATCCATCCTCATTCTTTAGCTCACTCCGCCACCCCAGTTCAGACATGGCCGTATGCAAATCAGTCTGACCCTGTGCCTCATGGGAACAGTCCAGCCCGAACTGCCAAGCCATGTCTTCCCTGGACCGGAAAGCCAGAAACCGGTCCCAGGATGCTTGTTTCCGGTCCAGGGAAGACATGGCTTGGCAGTTCGGGCTGGACTGTTCCCATGAGGCACAGGGTCAGACTGATTTGCATACGGCCATGTCTGAACTGGGGTGGCGGAGTGAGCTAAAGAATGATGATGGATTAAACCCGGATCAGTTGACTGGGGGTGAGTGCTTGCAGTGTTCAACGCTCCGTCCATCATCCCCTTTGGTTTTGCTGGGTCATAAAGGCGTTCAGGCTACATGTTCATCCAATCCTTGACTTTTTTGCATGATTTTCATGCCAGATGTTTACACGGCTCAGTTCGTTCTTTGGCTTTTAACCACTTAAGTGCTAAGTACAAGATGGTCTCATCCTCAGCAGAACTAGCTTTGTTGTGACATAGGTTTGGCTTACAAATTGCTCACTGGCACGGGATCCAGGAAAAATCTCTGGCCCCTGGTTTGGTATTTTGGCTTATGCACATTGTTGGCTGCTGCCATTGGGCAGGCTCAAGCTACATAGAACATTACCACCATCATGATGGAACTCTGTTGACTCCCTTTACTGACCCACACTATCTTCAAAACCAGCTGCATCATTTACAAAGCTATCATGTCCAGCACCCCCACTTAGCTTGAAGACAAGCTCACCATCTGTGGTGGATCTCAGCACACCCACAGCCAGGACACCATCAGACTGCAGCCTAAGAAGTGTAAAAAGTAAAAACAAGACGGCATGCCTTTTACTTCTATGCACCCAGGATCAGGAACAACATCCCTATATCTATCAGGACCACCTCAAAGCTGCTCCAATTTAGGAAAGAGTTTAAGACTCACCACTTCAAAGAACACTACACCATGATGTTTAAATACCCGCAACCCAGCTTCCTCTTCTCTTACTCGTTACCTTTATGCTTGACTTTGACCTTGTGCAGCACTCCACTGCATTATGGCTAGGTTAGCGTTGTAGAAATACCATATGCATACGCTCATGTTTTTTGAGGTTTTGGAAGGGGCAGAAGATGGTATTTAAATAAGTCTGTGTAAAAGCCTCTTAATTATTTTTTAACAAATCAATACTGCCTCAGTTTGTTGTAGTGTCAATGGTTTTTATTTTGTATAATACATCTTGGACAAACAGGTCCACTTCTTGTAGTAGCATCCACCTGTAATAAAACCTCGAACAACCTCCTCCCTCCCACCAAATCCCACCCCCCAACCTGAGTCTCTCGCTGATATAACGCGAAATTCTACTACATTTCACTCTACCATGATCAATGATGCGGCAAATCAGGATAAAACAGCATATTCGACCAAACCCAAGGTCCTTGGGGATTGTTGACAGGTTAGGCCTCTAAAATCTTAACTTAAGTAGGACAGGACTGGGGCCCATAATCTAGTGATGAGTTGAGATTTTCCGCAAAGTCATATGCTAGTTGGTCATGCCCCAGTACATTCCATAGTTTATGTATATCAATTCAGTTTGTTTTAAAAGCATTTTGGAATAGTCTGGACCAGTCGTTCTTAACCTTTGGTCCGAGGACCCCTGGGGTTCTGCAATCCTCCTCAGGAGTTCTGCGACTGTGTTACAAAGTTTATTAGTATTGAAATGAATACATTAAAATTAATAAAATATATGCAAATAAAGAAGCACAATTGAAAATGTGAAAACCTTTTCTATATTTAATTGTGAATTAAACAAAATACATCAATATTTGAGCATTCATTGAAGTATACTTGTTTTTGTATTTTTGTGCATTGTTTTGAAGTTCAAATCTTTGAATTTGCTTAGGCTGATGGTCTTCAGCTTCCAATAATGACTCAGTGGGGGTCCTCAGATTCCAGTAATGATTCAGTGAGGTCTACAGAAGTCAAGAGGTTAAGAATCGCTGGTCTAGAAAGCTCTAAAATATGCCTGGTGTGTTTTCGTCTTATTTGAGTTGCTGTAAAGGGGACGTCAAGTGAAAAGAGAAAAGCATTTATCTTTACGAGTTCCGAATTCATAAACAAATCATTCTTGTTATGTCTGGTTTGTTAGTGCAGCTGTTGCTGGGCGTTATGTGATCAAAAGATAAAGTTTACATGATCAAGATGTAAAGAGCTACTACTGAGAGAGGGACTTTGGCTTTGTGTATATGTTGATCTGTCTTCTTACAGCATTTAATTGGGCAGAAAAGAGAATCATTTTGATTTTTATGCCTTGTTGGAAATCCTATGCTAAATACAGTAGACCTGAGGGTGGTTTTGATGCCAAGTCAATGACGTCATGAGTTGCAACTATTTATTTGACTAAGCAGTAGACCAGGTTTGCTTATTATGAAAAGTATATGTTGAAGTCAGTGCTTTATTAAGGGTTGATTGTTATTACTCTGTTAAAGCCTGTAAACAGGTTGTTACTCGGAATCTCAGCGGGTATCATAGTAGTCAAGGGTATTGGTGTCTGCTGCTTCCTCTGACAAACCCTGGGTTGGGAGTAGACGAGTTGCATTGTAAAAATCATTGTTAGGCCCTATTCGAAGAGTTGTGTATTGCTTAGCCAAGATTAATTTTGTAGATGTTTGTACTTTTATGCCTAATATTTAGTTGTGTGTGCATTAAAGTGCATTTGTGACCTGACAGTTTTAGCAGTCTGGCAGGCTATTGTATTCAAATGGATGCATAAAAAATACACACCTACACATTCATACATAGAAGGGTTTTGGGTCAGCCCACTTCAGCCATTGACTCTTTTGTCCTGTTATTGATACCATTTCGTCTGATTGCAAGTGCAGGTAGACCTAAAATTGAGTGTTATTAACTGCCAGTGCTGGTGGGGAAGGTACTTTAGTTTTCCATGTTTTCTGTTTATGGGTCCCGTTCATTTTTGTTCTTAATTTTGTTTTGAGGTTACTGTTCTTTTCGTGTGTCCGGCAGCTTCCAAGATAGTGCTACAGGCTGCTTGTTTGCTGCTCATTTCCTCTGCTATGTGCTGCATTGCTAACAGCCGCTACTGGTAAACCAGGCGATACAACACTATACTATGTGCAATACCATTTCTAGATGGTCACCTACAGTAATGTATTTACCAAACAGCAATGAGGGAGAAGGGAACTTGTTTGCCTTCCTGAACTATATATCAACCAAACAAAAAGGAACGAGCTCGCTACCTGCCTAACAAATGTTACTGAGGGGTCTCTTGCTAGGTTCACCTACAGTAATGTTCACTAGGTGGCCATCTTGAAATAGTATTGTATATCATATGTACTGTTTTACCCATTCAAGATCACTAATGCATTGCTTCTTAACATTGTGACTATGATAGCATTTCAACACAACGATGCACAAAACCATTGCAAGATGGCAACCTCTGCTTTTTTAAATATTTTACTTATTGTGTCTTACAGGCACTTGCCTATTTATGCTGCAACATTTTTTTTCATTTTTGAATCTTTTAATGTATCTTGCATCTGCTTAGGGAGCTTGTATATGTGTTTTGTGAGTATGGGTGACTGGGTGAGTGCATCAGTGAGTCAGTGGGCAGATGAATGGATGCATGAGTACAAGGATGAGTGATAGAGTGCATATATGATGAGTTATTGAGAGCCTGAACTCACCAGTCACTACAAAAGTACTTTGTTATAAGCCAGACCTATTGGCATTCTCAATGTTTTTTATACATTATGTTAAGGTAATACCTTAGGTTAGAGTATTGCATTAAATACTGTCTTAAATACAATCATAAAATGTCAATTTAGAAAGATTTAAGAAGGAATTTCTTAATAACGGTGCTATGACTGAACCAAGACATGGTTACATTTTTTGTGTATGCTATATAAATGAACGTATATATCAAGATAGGTTGCCCTTTATAGAGCAATATATATATGAAGTTATTTTGTATTGACAAAACTGTGGACTTAATTGGTTTTAAATGGTATCATATTTAGCAGCTCTGGAAGGTAAGGCCCAGTGAGCTCGTAGTATGTCCAACATCAAGGTTTTGGCTTTATGTGGAATCTCTGATTGGCACACAGGTTTTCCAGTCACATAGTTTACATGTCAACCACAGGAATGATCTCCTGTTGTACAGGAAAAAGCAATCATTTGTACATGGTTGTCCTACTAGACTAGAGTTTTAGTACAGTGTTCACTTAAGCTCTCACTTGTAAGAATAGAAATGCATGATAAATCTACCTTTTCATTGCAAAGTCTTTGTAGGCAAAAGTTGGGTCAACTGTTACTCAAACTTAAAAGGGAATGTTTTGCTGCAATTTTAAAGCATTTCAGGGCATTGCATAAAGTACAGTAAATTCACCAAATGTAGCATGGAGCTTGCTCTAATGTTAAAGACTTGCACCCAAAAGTTCAACTAGCTGCAATATATGCTGGACATATTTTGACTTTCTCATTCGGTTTTTTTCTAAGCTGAAAGTTCTGTGCAAGGAAAAAACACAGATTTCAGAATCTGCTTAGGCTTCTGCATCATAAACACCCTTCATTTTAAGGCTACACGCGGTTAAGTTTTTCGTCCTCTTTGCACTGTCCGTGACCCATCCTTCATTTGGAACCAAGATCCAGACATTTGGCCGATGCATGCTTGGATCCACCATGGATCGCCCACCTATAACCCAGTAGCGTAACAAAACGTGAGGGGGAGCCCCTGCAAAATACATGGAGGGGTCCTCCACACTCCGGACCCAGTCAGGAGCTCTCTGGCCAGGGCCTGCTGCCCATGCACAGTGCCAGAAGGCCCCCCTCCCCACACCGTGGGAGCTGCGGGGGCTAATGTTACGCCACTACCATACCCATGATGTATCTTTGTACAACTGAATAGAGGGCATTTAATGCACAGCAGGAAGAAGAGGTTTTAGCAACATAGATGATGAAGGGTCTGTTCTCACCTGTAACTATTTGGTCTGTCTGAACATCTTGTCGTCCTTCTGCTCTCACTTAGTCGCATGTGAAGCAGAAAGTACACCTACAGTGAACAATTTCTGGCATTGCCCAAACTAGCACCCCTCCACCTGGAATCTGAGCATTAAAATACCTCGGACATCGGTCTTTTGTTGACAAAATGATTGTCCACATGTTGGTAAATGCCTGTAAACTGTCTTGTACCTCTGGGTGGGTGGAATGACTAAGGTGAGTAAATGTTCTAGGGCCTTGGGCATGACTGAATATCCAGTATTGTTTTAAAGTTCATGACGTATTATGGATAAACATTGTGCTTTATATTTTATATCTTGCTGTGTATATCCTTGCTTGGGTAGAGGATGTGGCCTAACAGCTAGGGCGGTCGACCTCGAAGCTGGGGAACCGAGTTCGAGTCTCGGCATGGACGATCAACGTCCTGTGATTCGGGGCAAATCACTTAATGCTTAACAAAAAAACCAAAAAATGAATGTGTCTGTCTGTAACGCAACTGGTACTCCTGTAAAGCGCTCTGATACCTTCGGGTCTAGTTCTCCCTATATAAAACTCCCCCCCCCCCCAAAAAAAACCCAACAAAAAATATGGTGCCAGTTTGCTGTGCACGTTTTTAGAAAGGTATAAAGGTGATAAGTTAGTGAAAAGGTTAGCCTAGGGCAGAGTAGACAAAGTAAGGTGGCGTTTTTCAAAGTGACCATTTGTAAGTAACATGGTGTTTGTCCTGACGGTAAAAGCAATATATGTGTTGTGCATTGTGTCAATGTCTTGAATGATCATGTTGTTAGCATACGTCCCTTTAGCACATGGCTAGTGGATGATTCTGTAGGCTAGTTTTGAAAACCTTGAGGAAGTGACCAGGCATAACTTAGTTGGGCTAGAGTTCAACAATTACTGCCCGAGAAGAGAGCATCATGGTGGAGTTTTTCTTATACTTCGGTTATGTCAATGCGTGAGACTGATTTCCTTCTCACTGTCCCGCGTCCTCCTAAGATGTCAAACTATTAAGCAGGGGTACTTGAGGATGTCCATATCTAATGCCTTGAAGGTGATACAGGCAGTCTAGTACATGCTGCTTGCCTAAAAGGGTTATCAAGGTCTGTAGGCCAGGGCAGTGCAGGTTAATTGTGATCATACTCCTCAGTTTTGTTATAGATGAGTTGTGCAGGGTGGTGGAGGGCTGCTTCTAGGGTGTGTCTTGGGAAGGCTGGCGAGTAATGCATTTCCGTATTAGACCATTGATGTGACCATCGCTTGTATTACAAACTTTAGCAATTCAAAAGTTTGCTGCCATTGATAATAGTTACGTAATCCAAGTTTATGGGCAGGAGGTATGTTTTGTCCCATTGTTATATGAAAAATTCTTAAACATAAAAGGGTTAATGTCTCCCTTGATGTATCGGCAAAGATTTTTGCCAAACCAGTTTTAAAGCATCTGTATGGGTCGCACAAGATAAGTTTAACCCAATTACTTAGATAAAAAGCGATAGGAAAAACGGCTAAAGTGACCTATTTTTCTGTTTGGCACATAGAATGGTTGGTCTGTAAGTTAAAACTTTATGTATTTGTTTTATTTATTTAACAACATTTGAATTTGTGTGTGTGTGTGTGTACACACACACACTCACTCACTCACTCTTAACTTACAGACCAATCTTTCTATGTGCCAAACAGAAAAATCAGTCACACTTTAGTGTTATACCCTAGGCCAAGGTTATAAACTAATGTTTTCTTGGGATCCTCAGATTATTCTATATAAAAATATGTCCTTATGGTGATAGTATACAAACAGTGAACCATCTAAAGCAGGGTTGTATATTTGCTTCCATATTATTTATTGTATGTACACTTGTGTGAATTAATGACCTTGCATGTTGGGTCTGTCTTTGTTAATGAATTCAAACAGGTGGCAACCTCTCCACTGTCACAGCTTGAACTTCACTTGGTATCCCAAAGGAATTTGAATTTTATGTTTTATTTTTTTACATTAAATCTATTGTAATTAGTAATTATAAAATCTATAAAGTTGTTCGTTCAGAAAGTGGGTACGTTTTGGGGAAGTATTGATAACCATCCAATCAACCTAGTATATGGTTATCCCTGTCAGGTTAATTATTGATGGAGCTGTATAATGATCTATTCATTTTAGAAAACATGTATGAGAGGTTTTGACAATGCAAGATGACCTCTAAAGTTGAATAGATTGTATGGGGGCACTTTCATTGAAGCCTCTATTCACAGACTTTACTGCTGAAGTAATTTAATTGGTGTCAGACCCTATTTGGGGGACACAAGGCCAACAGGGGCTGCTGAACCCCAGCCATAGTGGTTGAGTTTGTTTGCCACAGTGCCCTGGGGCCTGTCCTACAATGGCTGTGCCAGGTACGCCCTTTTCTCACTTTATTCTCAAAATCGCAGGAGCAAGCAGCCCAATACTTCTCAGGGGGCTACTATGGGGGTTGCAGACTCAGAACGCAATCACAAAATGGATACAGTCATCCAATGCCAACCCAGTACTTGCCTTTTAGAAAAAGAAGAGCATTTTAATCACAGCAGAACTTAATACGGTTCATACGGCACATTTACTGGGGTCTCTATGGGTTTCTGTGCATAATGAAAACGTAGAAGCAATGACAATGTTCAAATGCAGGCTCATTAAGTTGCAGTGAAGCAGCTTCTTAGCGTGGTGTATGATCTGTAGGTCAGTCCGTAGCAAATGACTAAATAGTTCTTGTGCGGCGATAGCAATGCTTGATAAATTGTCCCACTAAGCTCTTTTATCTAAAAGTTTACAGTCTCTCAGGCATATGGAATTCCCTGATGTGGTGTGCACTTGGGATAATCTACAGTTGGTGTGCCGGTGACAGGGCGAGCCGCCAAGCTCGACTAGGCTCATTGGTGCAACCTCACCTCCTGCTCGCAGCAATCGGCCAGCTGGCATGGCAGCAATCCCACAAATTTATCTCCAGCATTCTGCTCTAGCTCTTGTGGTGGAAGGATCTTCCACCTTCGGTCTAGGGCACTAATCTTTGAAGGGCAACAAATGGAAAGTCAACATAGGATGTCTGTCTTTATCCATGGTGGGCTCTAATTCGGGCAGTTCTTGAAGTTGCCACTGGTTAGTTGGACAACTTCTTCTAGTTTGTGTTGGAGAAACCAGGCAATATTCCATGGCCTTCGGGAGACTAGTTTTTGCAATGCCAGACTTGGATCACAGTGGCTAATCTCAGGTAATGAGGCAGCTTGAACTGGAACAAAGTGGGGGAGTTTGGGACCCACTTTTATGCTGTATTTTCAGAGAGTGGATGTGGATCCAACAGGGTGTAGAAACCAGATTAGCCTGATTTCTTTTCATAGTTTATTTTCCCTCTACAACAGTCACGTTCTTTCTGCAGGGTGATGGCTCGTCACACCATCTAGTCACAATGCTGACTCAAAGCAGGAGTACTCACTACATTTTCACAATTAGTTTAAAGCTCTGGACCTGGCTTTCATGATCTTTCCAGAACTGGCCACTTAAACAAACGACCCAGGTTCTCCCCAGAAATGTGTTTTTCAGTCGCAACTGTCTCTTCTGACTCGCCCAGAGTTCCCCACCATTAAGCAAATGGCATGCTGAGGAAGGGCTAAGCAGCAATCAATGCCTTGTTCAAAGGGTTGGAGCGGAGCGGGTTGGGTTGGAGCGGAGCGGGTTGGGTTGGAGCGGGTTGGGTTGGAGCGGAGCGGGTTGGGTTGGATTGGAGCGGGTTGGATTGGAGCGGGTTGGATTGGAGCGGGGCGGGTTGGATTGGAGCGGGGCGGGTTGGATTTTATTAGATTGGGGTGAAGTGGGGTGGATTGGGGCGGGTTGGATTGGAGTGGGGCGGGTTGGATTGGAGTGGGGCGGGTTGGATTGGAGTGGGGCGTGTTGGATTGGAGTGGGGCGGGTTGGATGAGGGGGCGGTTTGGGCTGGTGTGAGGTGGATTGGTGTGGGGTGAGGTGGGGTTAATTGAAAGTGGGTGGCTTGGGGGTGACTTGGGTTGGAGTGGGGCGGATTGGGTTGGAGTGGGGCGGATTGGGTTGGAGTGGGGCGGATTGGGTTGGAGTGGGGCGGATTGGGTTGGAGTGGGGCGGATTGGGTTGGAGTGGGGCGGATTGGGTTGGAGTGGGCGGATTGGGTTGGAGTGGGCGGATTGGGTTGGAGTGGGGCGGGTTGGGTTGGAGTGGGGCGGGTTGGAGTTGGGTGTGAGTGGGCGGGTTGGGTTGGAGTGGGGCGGGTTGGGTTGGAGTGGGCGGGTTGGGTTGGAGTGTGGGCGGGTTGGGTTGGAGTGGGGCGGGTTGGGTTGGAGTGGGGCGGGTTGGGTTGGAGTGGGTTGGGTTGGAGTGGGCGGGTTGGGTTGGAGTGGGGCGGGTTGGGTTGGGTGGGGCGGGTTGGGTTGGAGTGGGGCGGAGTTGGGTTGGAGTGGGGCGGGTTGGGTTGGAGTGGGGCGGGTTGGGTTGGAGTGGGGCGGGTTGGAGTGGGGGCGGGCGGGTTGGAGTGGGGCGGGGCGGGTTGGAGTGGGCGGGCGGGTTGGAGTGGGGCGGGCGGGTTGGAGTGGGGCGGGGGCGGGTTGGAGTGGGCGGGGCGGGTTGGAGTGGGGCGGGTTGGGTTGGAGTGGGGCGGGTTGGGTTGGAGTGGGGCGGGTTGGGTTGGAGTGGGGCGGGTTGGGTTGGAGTGGGGGCGGGTTGGGTTGGAGTGGGGCGGGTTGGGTTGGAGTGGGGCGGGTTGGGTTGGAGTGGGGCGGGTTGGGTTGGAGTGGGGCGGGTTGGGTTGGAGTGGGGCGGGTTGGGTTGGAGTGGGGCGGGTTGGGTTGGAGTGCGGCGGGTTGGTTTGGAGTGTGGCGGGTGAATTGGGTTGAGGTGTATTTGATTGGAATGGGGTCGGAGAATTGGGGTGGTGTGGATTAGATGAGTGGGGTGGTTTGGACTGGTGTGAGGTGGATTAGATGAGTGGGGTGGTTTGGACTGGTGTGAGGTGGATTAGATGAGTGGGGTGGTTTGGACTGGTGTGAGGTGGATTAGATGAGTGGGGTGGTTTGGACTGGTGTGAGGTGGATTAGATGAGTGGGGTGGTTTGGACTGGTGTGAGGTGGATTAGATGAGTGGGGTGGTTTGGACTGGTGTGAGGTGGATTAGATGAGTGGGGTGGTTTAGACTGGTGTGAGGTGGATTCGATGAGTGGGGTGGTTTGGACTGGTGTGAGGTGGATTAGATGAGTGGGGTGGTTTGGACTGGTGTGAGGTGGATTAGATGAGTGGGGTGGTTTAGACTGGTGTGAGGTGGATTCGATGAGTGGGGTGGTTTAGACTGGTGTGAGGTGGATTAGATGAGTGGGGTGGTTTGGACTGGTGTGAGGTGGATTAGATGAGTGGGGTGGTTTGGACTGGTGTGAGGTGGATTGAATTGGAGTGGGGTGAATTGGTGTGGGGTGAATTGGTGTGGGGTGAATTGGTGTGGGGTGAATTGGTGTGGGGTGAATTGGAGTAGGGTGAATTGGAGTAGGGTTGCGTGGGGGTGGATTGGTATGGGGTGGATTGGATTGGGGTAGATTGGATTGGGTTGGAGTGGGGCGGGGTGAATTAGACTGGGTGAGTGGGCTGGACTTGAGTGGGGCGGTTTGGATTGACATGGGGTGGATTGGTGTGGGGTGGGGTGGATTGGATTGATGGGGGTGGATTGGAGTGGGGCAGATTGGATTGGAGTGGGGCAGATTGGATTGGAGTGGGGCAGATTGATGTGGGGCATATTGGATTGGGGTGGATTGGAGCAAGGTTTGGCTTTTAGAGTTTTTTTTTCCATTCCAATGATGATGTTCTGCGTCTTCTACACTTGATACATTTTCGTTCAGTCAGTTGTGGACAGTACTACAATAGTCTTTGTTTCGTTCCTCCCCGTGGTCGAGATCCAGTAGATCTAATATGTGCAATCGCATTATCAACTGCTGGTGTGCTCTCTTCAAAATTTCCAAAGGCTACGAAAAATTGACTGCAGTTCAATATTATGTGCTGATTTGGAATTCTTTCAACTCTCAATGAAGCATCTTCCCACTGGAACTTTCTGACTCCTGAGTACAAGTCGAAAGCACACTGAGCCCTGGGAGGGATGCCAATTTACAAAGGCCTCAAGCACCCTATTTGTGCGATCAGAGGTTGTATGCCACTTTACCAATGACATGTTAACAGTGGTCGAACACTTAAATCAATAAAGAGCTCCTGAGTCTCCTGACAAATCCACTTATCAATCGATGGATACAGCATCAAAGGGGGCTAAAAAATGCTGTTAGCTCTGATATGTTCCATAGGTGTCTGAGCGGATCTTTGCTTCAGAAATTTCTTGGTAACCATGCATTTTCGAGAATATGTTGCTTTTTGAATATCGCTGTATACCAGCCTAATGTTACTTGAAAGAAATGGGAGTGAGTAGGCAGGAGACATGGGAGAGAAGGCCCATGGGGGCTAAAAGAAGGGGCAAGATGGAGGGGGATGAGGTAGGTCTGTGGATGGAGCAACCTATCCAAAATGCTAATATCTCACTGGGTACACATAGAGCACTGTGGGTAGAGAGCCTGAGGTGGCTGGTCAGCAGGGAGAGAGGCGGAGAGGTATTGTGTGGGCTATGGAGAACAGCAGGGAAGGCGATAGAAGTCAGAGGCTGATGTGAGTTGAAGGAGGTTTAGAAATCTTGTTACACTACTCAAGATATGCTAGAGCGGACCAGAGAGCCCCAGGGAGAGAGCAGACTGTCCACTCCACGGTACCAACAATCAGACGCGCAACACTCACAAGCTTGTACATTCCGTGTCGGGTTTTACTACACAAAGTCAACAGTCTCCAGTTTTATCCTTTCCTTTTCAGAACCAGAATAGTTTTGCACATTGAATTTTCTGTTAATCAAAAAACTGTCCTTTCCTCCTAGCAGAGGGAGAGAGCCAGTGTAAGCAGGGACTGTCCAGTAGAGCACAGACCTAGTATGTGGACTGGTGGACAGACAGTGTGCAGGATGGGATATAGACAACTGCGCAAGGAGGCAGCAGGGAAGGGCCAGATACACTAAAAGGACAGGGGTAGGAAGGGCTTGGTGTAGCGCGCAAGAAAGGAAGGAGCTATTTTGGCAAGGAAAGGGCAGGCACAGTAAGGTTCCTACAAATCTTTGGCCTAAAAAAATAGAGAAGCAGAACACAAAACCGTGCACTTCTTTCACATACAAATGTATCAAAGGTACTGCCCACAAATATCTGCGAGGGAAAAAAATGCATAATACACCCTACCATGCAGCCGAGGCTCAGCAATAGAGCGTCGCCTGGTCACCCCAAAACAAGGGGGTGACCAGAGAGTCTGTGGCAGCCACAGCCTGTGGAACGACCTGTCCAACTAAATTCCCATAAATCCCTACTGAATAATGTCAAGGCAACAACAACTGCGCAGCCACAGTACCAGCAAGACAAGGTCCTGACCATTGTAATCCTGTCGTACGTGCATCTCTCATGGTAACCTAAACAAACCATTCCGGCACAAATCCATTGCAACTGTGGTTGCTTTGTATGGCAAATTAGCACATAGAAGGAACGGAAAACTGCTGTGTGTGAAATACAAGAAAAACGAGCATTTGCATTGCAATCTGTCTTGCGTTACTGAAAGTTTGAGCTATTGGCGTTGCTAATAATAATGCAATGCCATTAGCTCAAACTTTCAGTAATGCGAGACCTATTGCGTTGCAAATGCTTTTCTTCCGTTTATTTACTTTGGAAGCAATCGTGGCACCTACACTTTAGCTTAAGATGTTTAAAGCTAAAGTGGGGCTTACCGTAATTGTAATAAAAGTAAAGAAATAGAAAAAAGGCATGCAGACGCATGTTTTTTTTTCTATTTATTGACTTTTGAAGCAATTGCGGTACCCGCACTTTAACTTAAGATGGTTAAAGCTAAAGTGGGGCGTGCCGCGATTGTAACAAAGTAAAGAAATATAAAAAAAGGCGTACTGCTGAGTTTGGCGAGCCGCAAATAAGAAAAAGGTGCGGCCGCCATTATTGCAGCTGAGGCGTGCTGCGCTGGTTAAAAAACTAAAAAGTTGCGGGAGGGCGTGTCTTGCTTGCAACAGCAGAAAAGAAAGGCGCAGCCGCCATTATTGCAGCTGAGGCATGCTGCGCTGGTTAAAAAAATAAAAATGTTAGGGGAGAGCGTGTCCTGCCTGCAACAGCAGGCAGGAGAACGTGAATTAGGAAAATAGTGCTCACAGACCGTAATTAAAACATGTACAGCAACAACACTTGTAACAGGGACAGTCCTTATGGGAGGTTACAACAGGAGAATAGGAGGTACTAAGGAGAGACTTCTAAGCCTATTGACAAATTAAAAGCCACTATTTATAAAGGACAGTAACAGGAGCCAATTGAAAAGATGAGCGGATAATGGGCAGAGCTTAAGTCCATACTTGAATACAGCATGTCTTGAAGAGACAGCGCAAGCACTGACTAGGCGAGACCTAAAAACATGGCGCAGTTTGCTGAGAAGGAAAGGAAACCGTGTGCAAGGAGGGATACTCGGAGTATGGGGTATGATGACAGGTAGTATGCTATAAATAAATTGGCTAAATCGGCACAAAGGGTCTTAGGCAAGGCACAGATATGAGGCAGGGAGAGGAGTACTGTAGAGAGAGTGGAAGGGCGGGGACAGGGAGAAAGTTGAAAGCAGTGTACAGCGGGATATAGCGGATAATGAGCACTATTTAAATTATAAAAATACGACCCATTACAATGAAGGGTTGTCTTGAACCGAATTCCTGCTGCAGCACTAAACACTATCTTCATGCAACGTACACTCGTGCCTGGGTGAGGAGCATGTTTAACCCACACCGCACTTCCTTTGCCTGCAGCTGTGTCCCGGTAGACGGCCTGAGAGATAGCAAGTGTAAGGCACACCACCAATACCAGCCACTAGAGCTGTGAGAACAACTCCTAGCATAGGGGGACAGGGGTTTGTCGGGGCTGGGGAAGCGCATTAGAAGAGTTTCTCTGGGCAAATGGGCTGCAGGGATATAGACCGAAATGAGGGAGCACAGGAGTTCTAAGCAGGGAAGAGAGCAAAGCATGAGGAAGACAGTTCTGGATTACCAAATGGGCACCAGCATATGGACCCCACTCCTTTTAGGGGCCCCCGACAACGGATCAAAATACAACTTAAAGTCCATAAACCAGAGACATCAGATTCACATAAGTTTGTCTCTTAAAAGCTCATCTTCTGGCAGCTGTCAGTTTGTAAAACAAATCCAGTGCATTGGGTATTAGGAGATAATTTGCGAGGGGGGCACCAGAAATTTCTACTGCCTAGGGGCCTCCACAGGGATTAATCCGGCACTGCAGGAAGGGCAGGGGGATTGTAGGTAGGGAGAAGTGCACAAGATGATAACACGGAAAACAATGGAATGCAGAAGGGGATGGGTGGGATGGGATGGGTGCAAGGAACAATGGAGGGAGCAGCAGACCGGGAGAGTGAGAGGGGAAAGAAATGGTACCAGAATCACGTCGGGAGCAGCGGACGGGTACTGATTAACTTTAATCAATCAGTGCTTGGTCCCTGCTCCAGAAAAAGGATTGGAAATGATGTTAGGCCAGCACTGGCCAATAAAGATGGCTGCAAAGAAGAGGGCCACAGAAGCCAACAAATGAAAGCAATGGGCGGGCTCCAAGCCTTTTTATGTATACAACAGTGTCTCGCATGCGAGACGCATGCGCTAGGGGATGCACTCGCAGGCTCGCCCCTAAACATGGTATGCCGCCACCACCAGCCACTGAACATTGTCAGCGACACAGACAGTAGGCTCGTGCCCAGTCAAGGGTATGCTTTTGGAACCCCTCCATGACTTCAGAGGTAGGCTCTGGGCCTCGGTGTCAATTTCAGGAATAGGCCTGCTTTGCACATCCGAGCTTTTGTGTGTGCTAAAGTCAGGATCCCAGACTCACTTGCATTTGTGTCACTGAGTGGGATTTGAAGATTTACACATTTCATTTCACAATTGCATTGCATTATACATATTTTCCATTTCATTACATTTCACAAATGTTCATCATTTTAGGTTCGAATATTTTTTATTCAGAAAGACTAAAGATAAAGCCGGTAAATACAACTGGCGTAAAAGAAAAGGCAAAAATTGTATCACTGTCCCTCACCTGCCAACTCATCTGAGTTACTATGATGATATAGTTGAAGCTCCATTTAGTCAGACAGTTCTAAATCCTGCATCTTATCACTAGACCCCATGGGATTTTTTTATTTTTATGCAGTGGTTCCCTGAGCATTATTGACAAATTAGTGTGGTGCTGTATTAAGGAAGCTAATGGAAAGTCAAAAACTGAAAAAGGGCAGGAGGGACTGAAATGATCTTAGGAAAGGAATCAAGAATGACGAAGAGAAAACAAAAAAAAAGATTAAAAGGATGGGTAAACCGATGCCAAAGGGAAATATCTCATTAACTTTAACACCACCACATCAAAAATGCCTGGAAGACAAATCCATAAGTTCATGCCCATTCTGAAAGGTTTTCAAGTGGTCGAAACCAGAAAGAGAACCCTTGTCTGATATTTAATCTTTATTCCATATCTGAGTCATTGTATTCCGTCTTCATCAGCTCTGTAAAGGATCATTCTTCTTCTACCTGGATGTAAACCTGTGATTTACCCTCTCTAACCTCCAACAAATGGGCTGGGTAACAGATGGAGAGATGCGTCCAATAATAAGCAGTTCTTATCTTATGCCCTGGAGCTGGCTCCTACAGGCCCTAAGTGCGCCAGGTATGCCCAGACGTGGGTCCTGGGCTCACTGTGCCACTGGAATCAAGCTATCCTGGCTGAAGAGGGGTGAAACCCCGAAACCGGTCCTAGGATGCTTGTTTCCGGTCCAGGGAGGACCTGGCTTGGCAGTTCGGGCTGGACTGTTCCCATGAGGCACAGGGTCAAGACTGATTTGCATATGGCCAGGTCTAAACTGGGGTGGCATGGTGAGCAAAAGAATTATGGATTTAACCCAGATCTCTTGGCTGGGGGAGAATGTTTTAATTTGTTCTGCATTCCGTCCATCAATTGTGTGTCTTTTCCTACAGGCCAGTATACCAGGGCCTGTATTACAGAAGTGCCCCGGGGACGCAACAGGCCTTTACAGCTGTTTTGTGAGCCCCAGGGCTCTTTAGTATTACAGAAGCGGCTGCAGATGCTTGTGTGGCCCCTTCTGTAATACAGATAGCGCTGGCGCATATGTAGTACCAGCGCTATTGAGAGAGGATATTCCCTCATTTGCTTAGGGGTGTGGCTCAATGCAAATGAGAATCTCTTTGCCTAAGCCCCCACGGCATATTACCGACGTGGGTGCAGAGGCAAACAGTGCGCCTCCTAAAGGCAGCTCTCTGGAGGGGAAAAGGGGGTCCCATAGGCCCACAGAC
The DNA here is from genome assembly GCA_963921515.1 of Calotriton arnoldi. Classification (NCBI taxonomy): domain Eukaryota; kingdom Metazoa; phylum Chordata; class Amphibia; order Caudata; family Salamandridae; genus Calotriton; species Calotriton arnoldi. Next base: position 2,587,865 of record CAWUFW010000382.1, on the reverse strand, counting down.
ATCTCCTTGCAGCCAGGTGCAGACACTCACTGCATCCGCCTGCAGTCACTCACTGCACCTGCCTGAAAATGGATCTCTCTCCCCTCTTGAAAGTGCAGGTGGGTGCCGCCTTTACAGAGAAACACGGAACAGCTTTTAAACAGCTGCTCCGTATTTCTCTTGAATGCGCTGCCCTGGGGCCTGCGTGAGTTTGCGTTACCCTGAGGGTAGTGCATTCTTCCTAATAGGGCGCACTTTCTCTGTTTGCACCCTGCGCACGTGCTTTAAGGTGAGTCGTGGCACAAACTGGAAAAGTAAGCCCTATCTGTAGTAGGACCCCAGGAAAGAAGTTGGGAAAGAGAATGCTCCGTGGGCCCTTTAACTACAAATCTTGCTTAGTTGTTTTTGTTCCTGTACACACATGTCCTGTGCTTAGCTTTCCACCTTAACAATCTCTACGACTAATGACGCTGTCTTTGTCAGGTATTTTCCCCTTCTGAGATGTTAATTGTTGGGACAGAAGTCTTCTGCATAAGTATACTATGTCTGCCCACCCTTGCTGATTCTCGTCAGCCCTCTTAGTTTTTCCTTCAGTGAGCAGGGTGTAACTGAACTGGTGAGTGATGGGGTTCAATGTCCCCCACCAATGTGTGTCATGCCAAGGTGATGGTCTCCTTTGTGCTGGGATGGCAGGTCCTTCTGGGATAGTCTGGTATTCACTTAGACTTTTCTGTCCCCCTTCCTGAAACTGGAGTGCCTGGTGGGTGGGGACGTTGCCAACTTAGTCCACCTCCACTGTTTTAGTGCAGATTTCCTCTGCCAGAGATAATAAAGCCTAAAGAGTTGTAGCAATCTGGACTCAGGTTCCAAACTACATTTGAAATGAGAGACTAAAAAAGGAGGAAAAGAGAACTGAAGGGAATGGAGGGAAGAAAAAGTTGCAAAAAGAAAAAAAGACAATAGAATAGAAGAAATGGACAGGGAGATCAATGGAGAACAGAACTTATTTTTTTCCTTTGTTTAATGGAAATGCTTATTAAACCATTACTTAAATATTTTTTTTTAAACAAAGGTATGCCACACTCAGGAATTCTTTTTCTTAGATGTTTTATTGTTCAAACAGAGCCAGTCTGTCTCACCGACACGTTTCGGCCTCGCAGGTCCTTGCTCACGGTTGGAGGACATTACTACTCATCATCTTTATATGCCACTCCCCTCTTGGTCAATAATGTGGCCTTCTGGGAGTTGTGGTTTCTTTCTTATTTGTACTATGTCCATTTGTTGAAGACAGACTACTTATTATTATTTATCTGGAATTGGACAGCACAGGGTACTGAATGCATACAGACCAATATACATTTCCAATTCTGAAAGTAGACTTTAGTATTCTGTTCATTGCACAGTAATTGTTTTCAATAAAGTTTTCAAAAATGTTTTCAGAAACGTCAAGAAGTTCTTGATATTGCATCGATTTGAATTTGTCGGTTCAGAATCTGATATGGTCATTGATGCTCTTGTTTTTAATGTCATGGAGAATGTTGCAATCAAGTATTGTCAATGTTGTTGCATGGTGTCATCATACGTTCTGCTATAGTACCCACGGAGCAGTTGTGTTTGCCATTTTATAAAAAAAAATTTGTAAACAAATTTTATTGAATTTTCAAGGTGACATCAACATAGGAAAAACAGCCCAGTGGGCACATCATATGATCAAACAATGCAAGTAACATTCAGTGGAGTTATCCTCCCGCTTATTATCATGGGGTCCCCCTTCCCCTCTCAAGTTCAGTCCTCTCATCGGGCAGGCAATATGTGCTACCCCCCGCTATTCCACCATCCCTCCCCATGCTCGGACCCATATAGATATTTCAAAGCGTCTCCTCATAATCGGCATCTTAGAAGGAGTCCTCAGGTGAGTGCCACTCCCGCCCCGCTTCTCCCCCCATCCCCCACCCCCAACTCCCTAAACTAAATAACTCCCCCCACACACCCCACCCTTTCAGGCATGCCGCTCTATCAATAAAACGTCCGGGCATAGTCTCCTATCTCCTCCACCGTGATCCATGTCCCCTACCTCCTGAACCCCAGGGGAACCATGTTAGGGAAAAAAGAGGAAGGAGGCCCTCAACTACCCCTTCTCAGGCCCCCCTCTACGGACGAGTCTGCCAGGGATCTCAGGGTTCAGTTATCCGGTGGCGCACTCCCCTCATCCAGTGTGACTCCTGCGTCCTCAAGCGGGTGCTTCACCAAGTCCACCAGTGCCACCCACGCCCGTGCCATTTCCATCGACTTTTCACTCCCAGTGCGCGTACCATTCGCAGTCTGCAGGTCCCCTCACTCTCCGCCCACTTCACTAGCTCCTTGTTCCATCTCAGTAGGTTGGGGGCATTTTTTGACTTCCAGTGGGTGGTAAGCTCCCTCTTTGCTAACACTAGTCCCAGGTCAATGAATTTACTAGTAACTTTCGTCTTGGCAGTATGCGGGAACCAATGCAACAGGCAACACCCAGGCGTCAGTGCTATCGCCCTCTCCGTGATTGTAGTCAGCTCAGCCGTCACCCCTCTCCAGTATTCCCCCAAGTGTGGGCAGTCCCAAAACATGTGAAGGAACCTCGCTCCCTCCAGATTACACCTCGGGCAGGTGAATGATACCCCAAAATATTCACTGATTTTCCCCGGTGTGAGGTAGGCCCTATGCAATATGAAGAATTGGATCAATTGAAAGCGCGCATTCCGTGCCCTTCCAAGCCCTTTCTAGGATCTCTCCCCATGGCTTCTCCCCAATGGCCTCCCCCCAAATCCGCTTCCCATTTGAGGCGTAAAGCTACCAGGGGCTGTCGCAGGTCATGTGTGATCCGCCTATAGAGACATGTCACCGCCTTAACGGTCCCCATAGCCATTACTACATATTGACACGCCAGGAACGTCTTGGGTTCCACCATCCCCTCCTGCCAGTGCTTTCGAATGGCTGTTGTCAAAGCCGCATGGAAGAGAAAGTCCCCCGTGGGAGATGGTGGCGCTGCAAGAGGTCATCGAAGGGAAGGAGATTACCATCCTCAAACAAGTCACCAATAGTGATGACCCCCGCGTCTTCCCACTGCCGCAACCTGCTCCAGTCACCCCACACATTCGTAATGGGCTCTCAGGCGCATACGGAGTACGTATCCGCGCTCTTCTAGCCAGGCGATTCCAACACTGTCTCACCGTTCTCAAATCAGGGGGAATCGTGCTAACCCTCACAGGCAACCGCAACAGCACCCGGGAAAGTTGAGGTAAGCTTGGATCCTGGCCTCCCAAATCTTCTGCGTCCCGAATTCTCCTCGCCGCCCATTTGGTAAACCAATGAAGCTGCGCCGCATGATAATAGGCCTCAAGGTCCGGTAGGGCAAACCCCCCCCCCCTCCCCCCCCCTCCGCTCTAGGCCGTTGCATAGTGGCTAGTGCTACTCTCCGCCTCCCGCCGCCCCACAGAAACCCCGTGATCAAGGCGTTAAGCTGCGCAAAGATTCTACGCGGGATCCAAATGGGGAGAGTCCCAAAGAGATGAAGAAGCCTGGGTAAGGTAACCATCTTCACTAGTGCGACCCTACCTGCCACAGACAACGGGAGTGTGCTCCAGAATTCGAAACGGGTCTTAACGCTGCGCACCGCCCGCCCTACATTACCCTCCAAGAGGTCCGCAGAGTCATGATAGATCCGGGTCCCCAGATACGGCAAGCAACTGGTTTCCCATGGAACCCCTTCCGCATTTTGCTCCCTGATTCTACCAGGGCTGGCAGGAAACCGGCACGATTTGGTCCAGTTGACGCGGAGGCCCGCAATCCTCCCCAGTGTGTCTAATAATTCTTTAACACCCCGTAACGCAGTGCCCGAGTTGGACAGAAACAAAAGCAAATCGTCTGCATAGAGCGCTATATGCTGGATCTGTCCTTCTACTAACAGCCCCTGATAGTGACGACCCGTCCTGGCTTTGCCATTTTATAATGACAGCGTTCTCTTCAATTTTGAGTACCAGGATCTTGTAAAAGGATCAAGGCGAAAGAAAACAATATCCCTTACGGAACCGGACAAGAAGGTAATAAAAGATGAAGAGAATCTGATGAGATTGTGCCCAGTCAGGTACTATGTGACAGATTGGCAATCTTCTTTGAGGACAAGATTAGTAACATCATCAATGGCTTAAATTTGGGCAATACGCCCAAGGAGTTACTTTCTGCCAGTCGAGCTGGGGGAGAAATTCTACTCCTTAGACCATTTTGAAATGCTTTCTGCAGATGACTTTGAAAAATGGCAATGGAAGTATCCTCAGGATCTCCTTTGGATCCATTGCCACATAAAATTTGGAAGGGGCTGGCTCCTGAACTGTTCCCGGCATTACGGCAAATTTGTAACCAATCCCTGATGAATGGCTCTGTGCCGGCCTGCTGGAAACAGGCGTCGGTTACACCCCTGCTGAAAAAAGCAACACTTGATCCGGCCTGTCTAAAGAACTACAGACCCATTTCCCTCCTACCTTATCCAGTTAAAATTCTGGAACGAGTGGTTAGTAAAGCACTCTCCCAGTTTTTAGAAATAAATAACATTCTTGATAAGGTACAATTTGGATTCCGCCCAGGCCATGGGACGGAGACTGCCCTGGTGACCGTTATGGACGATCTACGGATGCGAGCAGACAGGGGACAGTCGGCCATACTGGTCCTCCTCGACCTGTCTGCCGCATTCGATACGGTGAACCATGGGATTCTCTTGTCCAGGCTTGAAGAGGTGGGAGTGACGGGCACTGCCCTTAAGTGGTTTCATTCTTACTTATCCAACAGACAACAAGCAGTAGCCCTCCCCCTTTTCGGTCCAAGTTTTCTAACATGCTGTATGGAGTCCCGCAGGAATCAGCAATCAGTCCTATTTTATTTAACATTTATATGAGCCCTTTACCTGCCATTATTAGATCACATAATGTTAACTTAGTGAATTATGCAGATGACACCCAGCTTATCCTGTCTCTCGAGGGTGAGCAATCAGTGTCTCTAACAGGTTTTCATGCGTGTCTGCAGGATATAGCAACTTGGCTCAGGGGGGAACTCTCTTCAATTTAATTCAGAGAAGACAGAGATTTTACATTGTGCAGTAGGAAGAACTCCCTCTACACTTCCATCTAACTTCTGGCCTACTTCTTCCAGTACCTCACTGGCTCCCAGTAATACTGTACGCAACCTGGGGGTCATGTTTGACAACAAACTGACATTAGAGAAACATGTCAACAAGACAGTTGGAAGTTGTTTTAGTTTGATTAGAGCATTCCGGAAAATCTTTCCGATGTTCTCTTTGGAGGCTAGAACGTTGATAGTCCGAAGTACTATCCTTAGCAGATTGGACTACTGCAATGCTCTGCTCTTAGATTCTCCACAATATCTGATTGAGAGATTGCAGAGAATACAGACCATGGCTGCAAAAATAGCATTACGGCGATCGCGCCGTTCTTCTGCCTCCCTGGCACTCTCTGATTTGCATTGGCTGCCGGTCTCGCAGAGAATACAATTCAAGGCATTATGCATAATGTTCAAGGCCCTGCATGGACATGGACCCAAATTACTGCAGGAAAAATTTACCTGGTATGCCCCCCCTCGAATGCTTCGCTCTTCATCGGCAAACCTGGTGAGGGTGCATAGAGTTAAGAAAGCTAAATCAGGAGGCAGGGCTTTCTGCACGGCAGCCCCCTGCCTTTGGAACAAACTTCCATCTGATATTAGACATATAGACAACATTCTGCAGTTCAGAAAAAGGATAAAAACCTGGCTCTATCCCCGGGTATGCTCCCTGGTCCCCTGCTAATTCCTTCTGGGCAGGGGCTACAGTTCTTTCTACAGTTCTTTCTACACCCAGCTAACATCTTATCACAGCGCCAGGGTACCCGTAGGGTGTCAGCTGCGCTTTACAAGCAACTATAATAATAATAATATAATAATAATATCATCATAAATCTTTCAAACCACACACTTACCAACGATGAACAGTCACTACTGAACAAAGGACTGTCATTTTGCCCTGAAAAGATTTTGATTACACTGAAACCAAAATAGATATCTACAAATATGTACGTAAACTCAAGCTAGCAAAAACACATGCCAATTGTCCTACGACAACGAATGGATTAGAAACAACAATAGACCAGCAGGAGGAAATAACGAATTTGACCATTGAACAAATTCCTGATTTGAAAAATATGTTCGAATGAATGTATAATCTAAAAGAGGATGAAATGACGGAAAGTCAAGTGCTACAGGAATTGGAACTGGACACTGGAAAACATACCTCGAGTGGATTAAAAAACAAATCAAAATATTGTCCGTCATTATCTCCGGGAAATAAATTTGACCTATTTTCGGAGGCAATCATGAAAGAACTAGAGAAAAAACATATTGCTCTCAAAACTCGAATGGATAACAATAATATAATCATAAAACCGGCAGATAAAGGTGGCAACATAGTCGTGCTAAACGAAGCAGACTATGTAAAGGAGGCCCACAGACAACTCCATGATGTAACAAAGTACAAAAAACTGGATCACAATCCAATAAATCACATGATTCTTGAACTCAAAACTAATCTAAATGAATGGCATACTTTAAATTTGATCAATGATAATGAGTTCCGTTTTCTTCTTAGGGAACATCCAACCATACCTACCATATACTTTTTGCCCAAAATTCACAAGACTCTCTGTGACCCCCTGGAAGACCAATTGTATCCTCTTGTGAATCTCTTTATGAAAACGTCTCAATATATGTGGACCACTATTTGGCGCCGGTGGTACACAATTTAAGTTCATACATAAGAGACACTGGGGATTTCGTCCACATTCTAGCAAATACCACATGGAACTCGAACTACATCATGGCAAACATAGACTTGGTATCATTATACACATCAATAGAACACAACATTAGCCTGCAGGCATGTACATATTTTCTCAAACAACGAAATATCACTGAACTACAACACTCTGGCATGCTCCTAACAATGATCGAACTGTGCTTAAAAAACAATGTTTTCCTTTTCAATCATGATTTTTACCAGCAACTATGTGACACCGCCATGGGAATCTCATTTTCACCAAACTATGCGAATCTGACCATGGGCTGGTGGGAAAAGGAAATAGCATGGGGGGCAGAAAATCAAAATGCTTTAGAGAAAATCGTGATCTGGGTACGATATGTAGATCTATTTTTAATTTGGAATGGCAAAAAAGAAGAGTTTGTAGAATATTTCAACAAATTGAATCAGAATGACATTGGCCTTTCCTTCACCTGTTCAACAAGCCGTACCAAGGTGAACTTTCTAGACACATCGATCTATATCGACCAAGGACAAATACATACAACTCTGTTTAGAAAGAAAACTGCCACAAACGGTATTCTGCTTGGAACGAGCTTCCACCCAAAGCCCTTGCTAAGCAGCATTCCGTATGGAGAATTCTTAAGAATGCGTTGCAACTGCCCAAAAGACATAGATGCAAATAACAAAATAATGGAGAGTGCGTTAAGACTAAAAAATAGAGGCTATAAACAAAGAGACTTAAGAAACAATCTACACAAATTCCAAAGGGTAACACGCACTGAACCCTTGATTACACGCACAGAAAAAGAAAAAGAAAGACAAACTCCAGGGAACGATAAACAAGAAGCACCAAGATTGATCTTGACATACAATAAAGAAAGCTCAAGGATTGCACGGGTGATTCAAAAATATTGGCATCTAATAGCACAAGATCCTGACATCGGTACCACCATTGGAAGACGACCTCTGATAACATACAGAAAAACGAATTCCTTACAGGACCAAATAGTCCAAAGCCACTTTCAAGACAAACCCAAAAAGAAATGGTTAGAAGAGCAACAGCTAGGGTTCAAAAGATGCAATAATTGCAAAGCCTGCAAAATCGGAATCAACACAAAAGAAATAACTGACACAGAAGGAAAAACAATCAAAATAAACCATAGGATCACATGTACAACCCAATTTGTGGTCTGTTATTTGATGTGCATGCGGATTACAATATATTGGCAGTACCATCTGTATGTTGAAAAAGAGAATCCTAGAACATATTCGAGCTGTGAAAAACAAAGATTGGAATTATGCAACAGCCAAACACATAGCTCTATGCCAAAATAACGATTAGAGACCAATGTAATTCTTTGGACTTGATAACATCCCACAAAATGAAAGAGGGGGGACAGAAAGAAAACGTTGAGACAACTTGAATCCCATTACATTATTAGGCTACAAACTAAGACCCCTAAAGGCCTTAATAATGATGAGGAACTCCATGTACATTTATGAATCAAAAAATAACATTGTCTAATGTAAAGATTTGAACAGGATGGCTCCTTTTACAAAATCCTGGTACTCAAAATTGAAGAGAACGCTGTTTATAAAATGGCAAACACAACTGCTCCATGGGTACTATACCAGAACGTATGATGACACCATGCAACAACATTGACAATACTTGATTGCAACATTCTCCATGGCATTAAAAACAAGAGCATCAATGACCATATCAGATTCTGAAACAACAAATTCAAATCGATACTATATCAAGGACTTCCTAACGTTTCTGAAAACTCCCCTATGGGTTGGGATCTCCGGGGCCTTAAAATGGCTTGGTGACCGGGGGGTGAGTCCCAAAATAGCTGCATCTTTGCTGATGTGGTGGCAGCCAATCCAATCATATCTTTAGATCTGCTAGATTTGTGGATCCTTCACATCTCTATATATACATACATTTTAAACCTTAATTTCACAAAAACTACTTAATGGATTTACACCAAATGACAAAAAGCACACTATTTGGATCAAGATCTAGATTCTACCAAATTTGGTGTAATTCCATTCAGCCGTTTTGACTGTACCTGTGTCTATTTAGGTGCATTGTGGGACCCCCTCTTTTTCTTGGGCCCCACTTGACAGATCACTCTGAAACTTTCCAGAAAGGTGCTGAGATGGATGAGACTGTTTTTTGAAAGTTTTGTGAAGATTCGTCAAACGGTGTCAAAGTTATAAGCAAATCCCAATAAATTTTTTACGGAAACTTGGTCCTAACTATGACTACCCAATGGCGACTGCCACTAAGTAATATATATAGAGAAACATATATGGAGAATTGCTATGCATTATTTTAAAATGAAGGCAATGTTTACAAAAAAATTTAAAGATTTGGGTCAATTAGGAGACTCTAGCAATGTGGCTGATTTTTCATTTAAACCTGAAGCATATTTCAGTAACTGAAGTTGGCTCCAATCTTAAACCACATCAGCGTTGCCCAAACTGTGCGTCGCTAGCTGGTTTCTGGTGGGTTACAAAAGTGCATAAATAAAGGTGCCTTACATTTGGTATTTATCATTTCACTTTTGATGTGCTTCAAAGACAGCGATCAAATAGTCTATGTCTTCTGATAAATTGCTGCTTTTTCTTTTAGCATGGGGATTGGTGTTTACTTTTCATTTTCTGACTACAAAGTGAGAGGAGTCTTTAAAGTGAACTATGTGACAATCTTGCTGGGGTACATGGAGTCTAAAAGGGAAGGGTGTAGGAAGCTGTTTGTAACCCACAACAACATTTAAATACCTATAAATTAACTGTACACATGTTTTAGACTATATCAGCAATTAGGATAGCAAAAATGAAGCACCATTTTTGTAATTCTGAAGTGTGATGGAAACAAAGATTTTAATCCCTTCGGTGCGTCGGACGGCCGGAAGCCGGCCGACGCTCCAGTGCTTATGTGCGTCGGACGGCCCCTGGCCGTCCCATCACATGGCACAGGGAATCCCTCTGCTGCGGGCACCAGAGGGATTCCCTTTTCCCCCAACAGCCTCGGGAGCTGGGGAAAGGCTTCCCCAGCTCCCGAGGCTGTGTGTTTAGTTTCTGTTTAATGACGATCAGCGTGCACGTCGCGCTGATGTCTTTGCACAGAAACCAAAACTGAAATGAGCCGATAGGCTCATTTCAGTTTCACTTTCTACGTGCTCAAGGGGGCTATCTCAGCGCCCCGAGCACGTAGAAAGTCAGGAGGGGTATCATTGGAAAGGGGAGATTCAGAAGGGCAGGGATCCGCCCACTAGGCACCAGGGAGGGGGGAGCTGCTCCTTGGGCAAGGGCCTTTGCTCCCCCCAAAATATTTTAGCAGGAAACAGTCTTTCTGCCCCCCCCGAGGGGGCAGAAAGCCCACTAGAAGCCAGGGATTTTTTTTTATTTGATGTAGGGGTAGGGGGCTGCCCAAGATGGGCCTGCCAATGCCCCCCCCAGCAAAATGCCAGTCTTTATGCCCCCCCCCAGGGGGGGCAGAAAGCCCACTAGATGCCAGGGATTTCTTTTAATTGTATTTAAGGGTGGGCCCCCCCCCCGGCATGCCAATGCCCCCACCCCCGCAAACTTCCATAGTCTTTCTGCCCTCCCTGGGAGACAGATGGGGGCAGTACCCCCCCGATCTGCCCCCCGGGGGTGAGTAAGCCCGCTTGATGCCGGGGATTATTTGTCCTATTTTATTTAGGGGTGGGGGCCGCCCGAGATGGGCATGCCAATGCCCCCGCCCCCCAACAAAATTCCAGTGTCTTTCTGCCCCCCCCCCCCGGGAGGCAGATGGGGCAGAAGCCCCCGATCTGCCCCTGGGGGGGTTGGCAGAAAGCACACTAGGCACCAGGGATTTTTTTTAATGTATATAGGGGTGGGGCTGTCGAATGGGCATGCCAATGCCCCCACCCCCCCCAAAACAAATACCACAGACTTTCTGCCCCCCCCTGGAGGCAGTTGGGGGCAATAGTCCCTGATCTGCCCCCGGGGGGGGGGGGCAGAAAGCCCACTAGACACCAGGGATTTTGTTGGGTTTTTTTATACGTAGGGGTGGGGGCTGCCGAGAATTGGCATGCTAATGCCCCCACCCCCAAAAAAGCCTTTCTGCCCCCGAAAGGCATATCGGGGCAATATCCCCCTATCTGCTCCCCGCGGGGGGCAGAAAGCCCACTAGGCACCAGGGATATGTTTATGGGCATGCCTGTGAGAAGCCCCATAGGCAAGGGTCGCTCCCTTTTTTTGAAAATTTTTTTTTTAGGCACACATTTCGGCTGTTTCAGTGATATATTTATTCTCATCTGCACCCAGGCAGGGGCAGAAATCCACTAGAAACCAGGCAGAGTTTGTGTGTGTGTGTAAACTGGAGTTTGGCTGACGTGCTGTGTGTACTGACCTTTGGCTGCCATTTTGCTGGCGGTGTGTGTGGTCCTGCACTTGGCTAATGGTGTGGGTGGACTTGCACTTGATGACGGTGTGTGTAGATTGGCGCTTGCCTGGTGGTGTGCGTGGAGTGGCGCTTGCCTGCCATACGTGGACTGGTGCTTGGCTGGCTGTGTGCATGGATGGTGCTTGGCTGCAGGTCCGGACTGGCCGTAGCGGGCACCAGACGTTTCCCCGGTGTGCCAGAGGGGTAGGGGCTGTTTTTCTGGCCGTGGGGGGCGGTTTTGTCACTGGGAGCCGTTTTTGCAGCAGTGCTGCAATATCGGGCCCTAGAAACAAAAGCAGGAGCAGTGCTTTTTACTAGCACGCCCCCTACCTGCCAGGGCCAGTCGAGCAGCAATCTGCCAGGGCTGGTTGCTGTTCCCAGTCCGGCCCTGCTTGGCTGGCGGTGTACATGGAAGGCACCTGGCTGGCTGTGTGCATGGATAGCGCTTGGCTGGCAGTGTGTGTGGATGACGCTTGGCTGGCGGTGTGTGTGGATGACGCTTGGCTGGCGGTGTGTGTGGATGACGCTTGGCTGGCGGTGTGTGTGGATGGCGCTTAGCTGGCGGTGTGTGTGGATGGCGCTTGGCTGGCGGTGTGCGTGGATGGCGCTTGGCTGGTGGTGTGTGTGGATGGTGGTGTGCGTGTACTGACTCTTGGCTGGCAGTGTGGCTTGCATGGATCCCCCAGTGCTTTTTTACCCAGAATATCCTGCAAACCTCAAATTTACTTACAAAGTCACATTTTCCTGACATTTCTTTGTGGGTAAGTTGTAGGATCACCGGCAGGCACAAATTTCCTACAACCCAGCATTCCCCTTGATACCTCACTTGTGTGGGTGCCCAGAGTCGCGTCGGCCTAAAGACGTATAAACAAACTGCCCTTTTGGACCCGCTTTGGGCCCCCGCTCAATCTCTACACGTTTTTGGACCTTCCATGTTATAGGCACTTGGCCCATCCACACAAGTGAGGTATTATTTTACTCTGGAGACTGAGGGGAACGCTGTGTGGTAGGACATTTGTGCTGTACGGTGATCCCGCAACTTTCCCACACAGATATTAGAGGAAAATGTGACTTTTTAGCTAAATTTGGGGTTTACGGTGAAATCTTGAAAGGAAAATGTTGGGATATCAACTTAAACCACACCTCCCTGGACTCCCACGGGTGTCTAGTTTTCAGAAATGTCTGGGTTTTTTAGGTTCCCCTAGATGTCTGCGAATCAGGGACCAAAAACACAGGTGCCCACCTATCTATCACAAAACGACCTGGTTTTTCAAGGGGGTCACCTGGGTTTTTGGTCCTGGTGTTAGCGGCCATCTAAGGAAATCTACCAACCCTAGACATTTCTGAAAACTATACACCCAGGGGAGTCCAGGGAGGTGTGGCTGAGGTGGATCTCCCAACATTTTCCCACCCAGAATTCCCTGCAAACCTTAAATTGAACTTTTAAAAAAATCACATTTCCCCCACTTTTCTGTGTGGGAAAGTTGTGGGATCACCGGGCTGACACAAATTTCCTACCACCCAACGTTCCCCCAGGTCTCCCGATAAAAATGGTACCTCAGTTGTGTGCATGGGCCAAGTACCCGCGACAGGCAAGGGCCCAAACCGTATTGTGGAGACATCAAATTTACCTATCACAAAACAACCTGGTATTGCAAGGGGGGGTCACCTGGGTTTTAGGCCCCGGGCTCGAAGGCCATCTAGGGAAACCTACCAAACCCACACATTTCTGAAAACTAGACACCCTGGGGAGTCCAGTGAGGTATGGCTTGAGTGGATCCCCCAACGTTTTCCTACCCAGAATCCCCTGCAAACCTCATATTTAGCTGACAAAAACAAATTGTTCTCAACTTTGTGTGGGAAAGGTGTGGGATCACGGGGCTGACACAAATTTCCTATCACCCAGCATTCCCCCAGGTCTCCCAATAAAAATGGTACCTCACTCGCGTGGGTGGGCCAAGTACCCGCGACAGGCAAGGGTTCAAAACGTATTCAGGAGACATCAAAATTACCTATCACAAAATGACCTGGTTTTGCAAGGGGGGCACCTGGGTTTTTGGCCCCGGGCTCGGCAGCCATCGAGGGAAACCTACCAAACCCACACATTTCTGAAAGCTAGAAACCCGGGTGAGTCCAGGGAGGTATGGCTTGCGTGGATCCCCAACATTTTCCTACCCAGAATCCACTGCAAACCTCAAATTTAGCTGAAAGAAATCACATTTTCCTCATATTTTTGCGTGGGCTCAACGTGCCAGCACAAATGTCCTACCACACAGCGTTCCCCTCAGTCTCCCGAGTAAAATGATACCTCACTTGTGTGGGTGTCCAATGCAGAATTGGCGAAAAACGTATTGTTTAAAATATTTAGCGCCTAGAATTCGCTGTGCTATACCCTTAATGCCTATGTTTTTGGCCCTTCCCAGTCACAGGCCCTTGCCCCACCCACACAAGTGAGGTATTATTTTACTCTGGCGACTGAGGGGAACGCTGTGTGGCAGGACATTTGTGCCGGCACGGTGATCCCACGCAAAAATGTGGAAAATGTGATTTTTTTTTTCTTTTTTTTTTTCCCCCAGCTAAATTTGAGGTTTGCAGGGGATTCTGGGTAGGACAACGTTGGGGGATCCATACAAACCATACCTCCCTGGACTCCCCGGGGTCTCTAGTTTCAGAAATGTGTGGGTTTGGTAGGTTTCCCTCGCTGGCCACCGAGCCCGGGGCCAAAAACCCAGGTGACCCCCCCCCCCCCCCCTTGCAAAACCAGGTTGTTTTGTGATAGGTAATTGTGATGTCTCCACAATACTTTTTAGGCCCTTGCCTGTCGCGGGCACTTGGCCCACCCACACGAGTAAGGTACCATTTTCATCTGGAGACTTTGGAGAATGCGGGGTGGGTGGAAGTTTGTGGACCCAAGCAGATTCCAGAACTTTCCCATCACAGAAATGTGGGGATATTGTTTTTTTGTTTTTTTTTAACAACGTTTGAGGTTTGCAAGTGATTCTGGGTAACAGAACCTGGTGAGAGCCAGACAAGTCACCCCCTCTTGGATTCTCCTGGGTGTCTAGTTTTAAAAAATGTATAGGTTTGCTAGGTTTCCCTAGGTGCCGGCAGAGCTAAGGTTCAAAATCCACAGCTAGGCACTTTGCAAAAAAAAGGGTCAGTCTTCACTGTAAAAATGTGGTGTGTCCACGTTGCTGTTTGGGCCGTTTCCTGTCGCAGGCACTTGGCCTACCCACACAAGTGAGGTACCATTTTTATCGGAAGGCTTTGGGGAATGTGGGGTGGGTGGAATTTTGTGGATCCACGCAGATTCCAGAACTTTACATCACAGAAATGTGAGATTTTTTTAAATTTTTTTTTACAAAGTTTGAGGTTTGCAAGGGATTCTGGGTAACCGAACCTGGTGAGAGCCACACAAGTCACCCCCTCCTGGATTCCTCTGGGTGTCTAGTTTTCAAAAATGTATAGGTTTGCTAGGATTCCCTAGGTGCCGGCAGAGCTAGGGATCAAAATCCACAGCTAGGCAGTTTGCAAAAAAAAAAGGGTCAGTTTTCACTGTAAAAATGTGGTGTGTCCACGATGCGTTTTGGGCCGTTTTCTGTCGCGGGCACTAGGCCTACCCACACAAGTGAGGTACCATTTTTATCAAGAGACTTAGGGGAACACAGAATTGTAGAGCAATTGTTATTACCTATTGACTTTCAATGCATTTCTGCCTTCCAAATGTAAGACAATGCGTAAAAAAGAAGTCACTTTGAAAAATGTCCTATAATTCACATGCTAGTATGGGTACCCACAATTTCGGAGATGTGCAAATAGCTACTGTTTCTAAACTCTTTATTTTGTTCCCATTTCGGAAATAGATAGGTGTCTTTGATACCTAGTTTTCACTCTTTTTATTTTACCAAATGAATTGCTATATACCCGGTACACAATGAAAAACCATTGCAAGACGCTGCTCAGTTATTGGCTATGGGTTCCTCGGGTTCTTGGTGAACCTACAAGTCCTATATATCCCCACAGCCAGAAGGGTCCAGCTGATGTAACAGTATATTGCTTTCAAACATCTGTCATACTTAGATGAAGTTACAGGTGAAAACGTTGGCACAAATGGCTGTTTTTTTCAACTCATTTTCAATTTTTCTTAATTTCAACTATTAGTTTCTATTTAAAAAACCTTGAAGGATCTACACAAATGACCTCTTGTTGAATTCAGAATTTTGTCTACTGTACAGAAATGTATAGCTTTCCGGGATCCATTATTGCTTTCACACCCATTTCTACCACTAACTGGAAGTAGGTTGAAGCACAAAAAGTAGCAAAAATAGGCTATGTCCCAGTAAAATGCCAAAACTGTGTAAAAAATTTGGTTTTCTGACAAAAGTCTGCCTGTCCCTGAAAGCTGGGAAGATGGTGCTTTCAGCACCCTAAACCCTTTGTTGATACCATTTGCAGGGAAAAAACAGACGCTTTCTTCTGCAGCACTTTTTCCCCATTTTTAAAAACAAAACAAAATTTAGCTGTATTTTGGCTAATTTCTGGGTCCCCTCCAGGGGATTCCACAAACCCTGGGTACCTTTAAAAACCACATGATGTTGGAAGAAAAGGATGCAAATTTTGGGTGGATACCTTATGTGGACAAAAAGCTACAGGGGCCTAAGCGCAAACTGCCCCAAATAGCCAAAAAAGGCTTAGCACGGGGGAAGAGGGGGGGGATGCCTAGCAGCGAATGGGTTAATAGAATCAAAATAAATCAAGACACATTTTGTGATGTGCAAATGATAAATATATTCACTGAAACCCAATATCCACACACCTTCCTGTGTTTTTTGCTGCTGTTTTTTTACTTCACAAAGCCATTTCAACGGAGAATGTGCTCAGTATACGTAATCCTACATAATTTTCCAACTTGTGTATGACTTTTACACAAAAATAGAGAAATATGGACGTGACCTAACAGGGCTGCCGACTTTGGATCTGACAAACCAGGTACGAGTCACGGTGTTGGCTCTGGGCAAATCACTTTTTCTCCTGTGCTTAAAATAAAATGTATTTGACCTTATATAATGTAATCTGGTGCTCACATAAAGCGCTCTAATGCCCTTCGGCAGTGTTTGCACTTTAAAAAAAACTGCAGTATATATATGTAATCCAAAATGCACCATTGAGCTTAATTTTAACACGAAAATGGATTAGACCTTACCCCATACTTTGCTGTATAAGTGGGTTTTTGATTTGCTAAAATCACTGGTGTTGGCGCCAAGATTTTTTAGAAGCCCTTGTGATTTTAGTGAATTGATGCCATAAGCTAGCACCCTGCAGTGATCTGGTGGGCCCGCTTATTCATATTGGACTAACTCCCTGATGAAAATGGCTAAAGATGGACAAATTCAGAAAACCACTCCTTCAGGGCGAGAATCCTTCCGCACTCCCGCTGACTGATGCCGTGGCTTCGGTGATGCCTGGAATGACATCCGCCATAAGAAACGAGGATCTGCTGCGCATCAATGAAGACTCCAGGCACGCTCTTGAGACCAAGATAAGGGAGGTCGGAGAGGATATGGTGCTTCTACATTAGGGCCACTGCAACACGTCGGGTCGTGTTACGGAGACAAAGGTCGCATCTCTTCCATTGAGGACGCAGTCACTAAATTGCAACAAGCAGTAAAACAGTTGCAAATGGCGTGGGGCTAAATGGCGGCAAGAATTGAAGATGCTGAGGGATGCTCCCACCACAACAATCTTCACTCGATGGGATTGTCGGAGGGGGCCAGTTGGTCTCACCTAGAGTGTTTCCTTGAATCGTGGTTGAGAGTTCTTATCCTAGACGATCAGTTGTTCAATTATTTTTTCATCGAAAAAGCCCACCGAGCCCTGGCTGGGAAGCCACCCCTGGGAGCATCTCCATGCGCTATCATTGCATTTATACTTAACTACTGGGACAGAGACTTATTTCTCTGAATTGCACGTACTCTGGGGGAGACACGATATGAATAGTTCAAAATCCTTATTTTTCCGGACTACAGTAGGCTAATCCAGACCCAGAGAAAGTAGTTTGAGCTGGTCAAGCAGAATTTATGCACCATGGACATTAAATTGATGCTCCTCTTTCCGGCCAAGCTGAAAATGATCTTTCGGGGACAAACTTTGTTCTTCAACCACCCAACGGGGTGTGGGAGTGGCTCTAAGAGTGCACCCCCCACCCTCCCAAAGGTCAACTGCCACTATCCTAAATGACTGCTTGGGATTCTGAAGATGCAGGACGCTGGTGCACCAATAAAACTGGTCAACGGCGGCGAAGACGTTCCCGCGGGGGGGCCACCAGAGGAAGCAAACTAATAAAGTAGGAACCCCTGAGGCCTTGCACCCGTACCCCGTTGGACTCTGAGGGGAGTAAGGCTGTCCGTGATGGCAGCAGAACAGTGGCTCAGCCACACCCGAGCTCTCCAGAGACCAGGCTGATGAAAAACCACAGGCATCATAGGCGCCTACGACCCCATGCTTGCTTAATCTTTTCCTTCTTTCTCTCGCTTCTCTCGCTTTCTTTCTTGTTGAGAACTCCTGTTTGGGTGACCGATGCTTCCTGGTGGAAAGTGTAAGAAAGGGAGGGGATTTGGAGGGGGGTCATTAGTATTGTTGGGTAGTAATCCTTGTTATGTTCCTTTTCCCCCGTATACAGAAGGCACACATTGCATCTCCCTAATGCACAATGACAACCCACATCCGGTACACTTATTCAACCTTTTCACAGGCCCGCAATTTAAAGTATTAACCCATAATGTAAATGGCCTGCTAGACGAGATCAAGAGGTATGCGGTCTTACGATACGTTAAAAGGAAAGCCCCTGCGATTCTCCTCATCCAGAAGAACCACTTAATAGGTACCAGCTGCCCTTTTCTCAGCCGCTACAGCTACACTAGAGTATTTCATGCAGGATTTACAAGGGGAGGGGCTAGGGGGTGGTGGTCTTACTACACCACACCTGCCCGCTAGTAATCACAAAATCTCACCTAAACCCACAGGGTATATACGCACTCCTGGAGGGCACCCTAGAGGGATGACCATGAACCATAGGCAGTGTATACTTGGCTAAAATGCTGTTCACATTTCCTGCCAACGTTCTAAAAACACTGGTCCATGAGGATCAAAATATCATTGTGTGGGGTGGAATTGTGTGGTGTGGAGTGGATTTGTGTCGTGGAATTATGTGGCATGGTGAATAGATAGGGTTGAGAGCTGCAAAGAATACATAGGAAGAGAGAGGGATAGGTAGCTTGAGCTGGGAGTGGTGAATGAACTCGAGACAGAGGAGCAGAATGAGTGTGTGAGAAAGAGGGAAAGAAGGGGAGAACAGGCGACTGACGCATAAAGAGTAAGGACCTGTGCATGCAGAAGACACCTCAAGAAGAGTAGCACGGGAAAGAAACTGTGCTTAATTGTGTGTGAGCAGGCAGTATAGAGCGGAGAAAGGAAGTGTGAGGGATGACAGGGGTAAGTGGAATTGCGAGATGAGAGGGGGTGAGGCAGTAGACAGTTTTGTTTTCAAATGTATCAGTTTGTTAACATTCCTGATTGTACAAAACTTTCATTTTTTCACAAGTGGACTGAGAGTACAGGTTGGAGAGCCTTTACAATTTTGCCAGGTTATGGGTCAAGAGGTCACACTCAAATTGATTCAGATCTTCACGCATGCTCTTTCCAAGCGCGAAAACTGGAGAATATTTTGACAGCAACTATTCACCTGCGCACACTCGCTGAGACCACCTACTTGATATGGCAGTAGTAACCTGTATGCTGAGATGTGTGCCCCACTAGTAGTGCTGGAATTAAGAAACAAGTGAAAGTGTCCAATCCCCCATGCAACGCACGCCAGGAATTGAAGGTCTGCAAGGATGTTTGTTAGTAATCATACATTAGCAAGCATATGCTAACCCTATTTATATAACTTGCCACGAAGAGGGTTGGCTGGAGACGTTCCGCTCTGTTTTCTAATACTGCAGTGCTTTTGTTTGATGCTGCACCTAACACTACTTCAACTCTTGATATTACGCAGACAAATGTGAATCCTCTTGCCCTTAAAAAAAAAAAAAAAAAAAAAAAAAATCAAAGAAGCAGCAGATTGAAGGGCTGATTAGCATCACTTGCAAAGTAATGTAGCTCTGAAAAATAACTCTTTCCAGAGTGAACCGAGAAGCTATCTTGGTGAGGTCTCTTCCCCTTGGAGCATGCACAGTGGCACAAAGAGATAACCATAACAGCTTTGTTGATAGTGCCTCTCCGAGATCGTTCCCTGTATACCTATGCAGACCTTGTTCTGGAGTGACCTTGCAGTTCCATAATCCCAGACCTGCCAAACTTAGCAACAAGTTTAACTTACTGCTGACTGACAATGTGCCGCCGCACCGCGCCGATTCATGCGAGGGCTGCCCAGTGCAGACAACGCTTCAGTCTGGATAAGGTTGTCAGTAGGCATCACGTGGTCCCTGAGAGCGTGTGAGGACGGGCAGTGATTTTAGTGAGGAAAAAACACAACAGAACATGTCTGCGCTCACTCCTCCTCCCAGCTCAATGTAACAGATGACGAGAAAGAACCTCCTTGTCACAAACACTACATGAGGTTTTGCGCTATAGAAAAGCAGGGATGCATACACCTCCATGAAGAATTACAGCTAACTTTTCACGGTGGAACTGTGGAGAAAACACCCTTGCTCAGCCTTGACCACGCGCACAAAGCTAGGCTGATTAATACGCTACAGAAGTTTTGCGCTATAGAAAAGCAGGGCTGCATACACCATCAAGAATTACTGCTAACTTTTCACTTTGAAAATGCGGAGAAAACACGCTTGCTTAGCCTTGACCATGCGCTCAAAGTTAGACTGATTAATACGTTACAGAAGTTTTGCGCTCGAGAAAAGCAGGGATGCAAACACCTCCATCAAGGGTCACGGCTAACTTTTCACGGTGGAACGTCCAGAAAACAACACCTACGTTGCATTATGTGTAGTGACATCATCACTGGGATTCACACTTGCACAGTGAATCAGCTTAAAGCCCCGCCCACTGCAGATCATGTTTGTTGAGAGTAGCCAAAGCAAGTAATAAAAAAAAATGTGACGAAGCATGAAGCTAGGTGGCCTGCCGAGGGGAGGGACCGTCTTACTGCAGAATTGACTTGTTTACGTGATGAAGGGTATCTGTTGTTTCCCAAACAGTATGCTTGTTGCTGCGCCCCTGGCTACTTTTTACGGTGCAAACACAAGGAGATGATGGACGGAGTGCTGAAACTTTTCAAACACTCACCCCCAGTCACAGATCTGGGTTGAATCCATCATCTTTCTTTAGCTCACTTCGCCACCCCAGTTCAGACACAGCTATATGCAAATCAGCTTTGACCCTGTGCCTCATGGGAATAGTCCAGCCCAAACTGCCAAGCCATGTCTTCCCTGGAAAGGAAACAAGCATCCTGGGACCGGTTTCGGGGTAACACCCCTCATCAGCCTGGCTAGCTTGAATCCAGTGGCAAACTTTTTACGGTGCACTGGGATGCCGCAACACACATATTGTGAACCACTGTGAAGCTGATAATTTTAATTAAACTTTAAAAAAAGAAGTGATCTCGGAAGGGGTCCTTGGGGTGGGGTAAGCAGTGTTGTGGGAGGTTTAAGGGGAGTCGGCATTCTTAAAGCGAAACGGCTAATAAAATATAATCTGAGGAAGCATAGAACGAGGCGGCCGGTGTGGAGCAGGGAGGGAGCGTCTTTAAAAGATAAAGTGTGGCGTCCATGATCCGATGCCACGCTGAGCCATGAAAACATGGACTCCGGGAAGCGGAGAGCAGAGAGCCCGTTGTGCCTGCAACAGCAGATAGGAGAAACCGATTAAAAAAATTGTGCTCACAAACAGTAAATAAAACATCGTAACTAACAACAGATGTAACAGGGGCAATCCTCATGGGAGGTTACAACAGGAGAAAAGGAGGTACTGAGGAGGGTCTACTAAGCCTATTAACGAATCATAAGCCACCACTTACAAAGGACAGTAACGGGAGCCAATTGAAACAATGGACGGAAAGTGGACAGAGCTTAAAGTCCATACTTGAACACAGCATGTCTCGAAGAGGCAGCGCAAGCGCTGCCTAGGCAAGACCTTAAATGTGTTTGACACAGTGAATTTGCCCTTTCTATTCCAAATACTACAGCAAATGAATTTTGGTCCCAGATTCCTTGCTCTCATTGCCTGCCCGTGTGTGAGAATTTTTTTTTTTTATTAACTTTCTTTAGATTTTTCAATAAAGAAAGTAACATAGTCACAATAGCATTCTTCTGGTATCCAAAGCAATGTGCACATATTACAGTTCATATAAAATATACAATCGCAGATATTACCGGAGACCGACAACGTAGGAATCATCACGTCACCCCATCAATAGCCCAACTTTGCAATGGTAGGCTATACAGTTGCGTCCTGTGTACTTCTAATATGGCCTATATTTCCAAGATATTTTCTATTTCCACATAATCTATTGTACATCTTTAATTTAAAACAATATTGTCACCAAATAAAAATGTCACGAAATACCCGGCTTGCGAGAGCACCGTTCAACCTATACCAGCCCTATCTTGTTCCGTTTGGACTGTCATCAGCGGCCTTTCCCAACAGATCTGCATGATATGGTCCCCAAATATCTTTAGCTTGACATTTCACAGGCTTTAGTGCATTATAGTTTTCTGATTGCGTGGAGCAGTAGGCTAAATCAGAATGCCATTCAGTTACTTTAGGCAAAGGTCCTCTCATCCACCTCATCGCAATCCTGCGTTTGGCCAGTAATAGACTTATGGAGGCAAGTTTACGCTTTGGGATATTTTTATCAAACCCCAAGAGGGCAACCAACAGGGATTCTGTCATAGATAGACTCAACATAGCATTCAAGGCACTGAATATCTCAACCCAGAACGCCCGTACACCAGGACATTCCCAAGCCATATGTGTGAAATTGGCTTTTACTGCTGAACTCCTCGGGCATCTGTCGTCCTCCCTGATCCCGTATCTATATAACCGTGCCGGTGTGTAATACGTTCTATGGAGGAATTTAAAGTGAATTACCCTGTGCCTACCGTTCTGGGAGATTGCTTTAATATTACTAAAACAGTGAGACCACCGTGAGTCTGTAATTTCCATGCCTAGCTCTTCCTCCCATTCGAATTGTGATTTCTGTTTCGACTGGGCTGGTTGTGTCTTGAGGAGTGTATAAAGTATGGTAATACCGTGTTGAGGAGACGCCGATTCAATAGGTATGTCAATGGTTTCAGTTCTTGTGGCTCCAGCATTTCAGGACCAAGTATCGCATACAGGGCGTTACGCACTCTGTAGTATTGATAGTTGTCTAGAGCTGTCAAACCCTGGGCTTGAGAGGACGCCTGCTCCCATGTTTTCACAACTCCGTTGAAAAACAAGTCACTCAGGCGTACAATGTTTAGCTTGTGTAGTGTTCGTATTGTTGCACGATCACTGTGGAGCGGAAACCAGTCACATCAAATAACCGGTAGTTGAGGGGAGTAAGTCACGCCGAACTTTAGTGTGGCAGACATTTTGGGCAATTGTGACCCTGTGCAACCTATTGGGTCAATCTTGCGTGGTTTGTTCCGGGAGCCACCCGTCAAATATATTGGTAGTGGAGTGGGGGAGACCATATTATATTCTATATGGAGATGTGGCAAATTGTGAGGGCCATGGATCCACCCGTGTGCGTGCAGTGTCTGTGTAGCCCTGTAGTATCTCTCCATATCTGGAGCGTTTAGCCCCCCCCTCCGAGTACGGTCTGGTTAGCACTCCCCAGTTAACTCGTGGCTGTTTACCAGCCCATGCAAGATGCGTCAAGAGTGCACGCAGGTTGCGAAAGAAAGATTGCGGGAGACTAATGGGGATGTTTACAAAGATAAAGAGAAAGCGGGGGAGCACCACCATTTTCATTAAGGCAATACGGCCTATCAGGGACAGTGGAAGTTTGATCCATTTGTCTACCACCTCCGTTAGTCTGTGTATCGCCCGCAATTTTCGGATAGTACAACTTCCGGGTTAGTATGCACTTTAACGCCTAGATATCTCACTGGGTCGACAGTCCATTCTATGGGATAGTTGGTGGGGATGGGGGTCGTTACCGCCGTAGTAGGAAAATTGTGGACTTATGCCAATTTATGTGGAGTCCCGAATGTTGCCCAAATCTCTCCACCTCTTGCAACATCGGCTCTAGGTTGTGCTCCGGGTTCCGTATATATAATACCGTATCGTCCGCGTATGCTGCTATAGTCAGATTATATTGAGTTGATCGTATGCCCCTGTAAGTGTGGTACTCACGCATTGCGCATGCCAAGGGCTCCGCCACCAGCGTATACAGGAGAGGGGAGAGTGGGCACCCTTGTCTTGTTCC
Organism: Calotriton arnoldi; assembly: GCA_963921515.1. NCBI lineage: Eukaryota > Metazoa > Chordata > Amphibia > Caudata > Salamandridae > Calotriton > Calotriton arnoldi. The sequence goes on along the minus strand of CAWUFW010000382.1, from coordinate 2,564,186 downwards.
CCTCGTTATGCTTATTGGACGTGAGAGAGCACCATTGACCCGCACACGCACGACTGGTTGTGCATATAGGACTTCTTTTAATTTCAAAAAGACATTCCCCACCCCCACCCTTTTCAGGACTGCATATAAAAACCTCCATTCCACCGAATCGAATGCTTTTTCGATATCGATAAATAGTGCTGCTGCTTTAACCTCTGGGTTTATTCGCGCAATAGTCCCAAATAAGGTGCGTAGATTACTTGTTAAAGAGCGCCCCGGGATGAACCCTGTCTGTTCTGGGCCCACCAGCCTTGGCATCAAGGGAGACAATCTATTCGCCAGAACCTTGGCAAACAACTTTGTGTCTGTATTTAGCAATGAGAGGGGCCTGTAGGAGGAGCAATGCTCAGGGGGCTTACCCGGTTTCAATAGCGTGACCAGAGTGGCCTCCCTCATGGATGGGGGCATCTGTCCGAGCTTAACCATCTCCTCGAACAAATTCACCAAGTGTGGAATCAGTTTCTCTTGGTAAGTCTTATAAAAGGCGACCGTTAAACCATCTGCCCCAGGGGCTTTTTCGTTGGGCATTTCTTTCAGAGCTGCTGAGATTTCTGAAGGCCTTAATGGCGCTATAAGTCTCTCCCTATCGGAGTTCTCAAGCCAAGTCATAGTTATATGTGCCAGATAATCCTCGTCCGATTCCGCGGCGGAGGACTCTCGCGAGGTGTATAAGCCTGTATAATATTCTGCGAATGCCTCCAGAATACCTGCCGTGCTGTCCATCATGTCCCGGCTCTCATTACAGATGTTCAGAATGTAACCATCCCCTCTGTGGGGTCGAACTGTTGCAGCCAAAGTAGAGCTCGGTCTGTCCCCCTCCATATAGACCCTCGCTGTGGCATATTTTCCTAAATGTTTAACTTCCGTTTCGGCCAATTCATTATATTCAACCAACTGAGCTCTAATCTGGGCGAGTATTTGGGTATCACCCCACTTTGAAGTTTACCTTACCTTGTGTAGCTGGGTACGTATAGATTTTAGGACCCCTGCATGTTTAGAACTAGTCATTCCTCTAATGTAAACTTTAAAGGTCTCCCAGATGGATCCCATGGTAGGCACGCTGCCAATGTTCGTGCTAAAGAAATCATCAATTGCAGTGCCCAGTTCGGTGCGGAACACATTGTCCAATAAGGAATATTGGGGGAACCGCCACGTTCGTATACCGTTAACTGAATTGGTCAGTGCTATCTGCAGCAGTATCGGGGAATGGTCGGATAATGTGCGCGCTAAATGTGTGCATTCCTGTACATCGGGAATCAGTGAGCGCGACGCATACCAGTAGTCAATTCTGGTATGCGTATCATGAACAGAGGAATAGTGTGTATACTCTCTGCCAATGGGGTGTCGGGTGCGCCATACATCGCAAAGGCCCTCCACTTCCGCTATATTGGCTATTTCGCGCGCAGCACGCAATGGTCGCCTAGGGGTTCCTTTTGCTCTATCAAGTTCAGGATTTTGGATGCAGTTGAGGTCACCCCCCAATAGTATAGGTAAGTGTGAGTGTCTCATTATTTTCCTATGTAAGGCCTGATAAAACTGTGGGTCGTCATAGTTTGGCCCATAGATCCCCACTAACAGCACAGTGAAGCTTTCCTTACGGCACTTTACTAGCACGTACCTGCCTCCAGTATCCACGTCTAACTCCTGAGTTTGTATGCCAGAGTTCCTGCGTACCCATACAAGCACGCCTCTAGCGTGAGAAGTGAACCCAGCAGATATACACGTGCCTTTCATTCGTCTAGGGGACAGTAACCCTGTTGTTGGGGAAAGATGCGATTCCTGTAAAATGGCCACATCAATGTCGTGTCTTTGTAAATAGGCTACCACTTTCCGAATTTTTCTCTGGTCATTTAGACCTCTGATATTCCAGGACATAAATCTAATATTAGTTCCGGCCCTAGTTGGTTGCGACATGTCGGGTTATGATTCCAACTGAAGCGAGTGTGCGCTGTACATGAAGTGCAAAGGTGCAGTGTGCACATTTCCGGCAGATACCTTAAACGTGTTTGAAGCGATCTCCTGGACAAAAACACCCCACCCACTCCACATCAAAAAAACTAGACATGGCGTTTGCAAAGCATCCCTCCTAACCCCCAACCCAACTAGAAACGGACCCTCCCACCCAAAACAGTACCCCCACAAATACTACCCAGGTGGTATACACTCGGAGGCGGTGGCAGCCAACCCCATGGTGTGGCTAGTGAACCTACAGCCACACATCCAATAGTTTCCCATCCAGACAAATGTATAGCCACATTAAGTGTCTGTCTCAAGAATTTACAGTGTAATCTACTTTACAGTGACAGCAGCTCACGGCATTAATGACCACCAAAGTTCAGCGTGGATATTGTCCAATATTATCCCTGTGTCGGTTCTAGAGTCCCATAGTTACTCACTCCTCCGACGCGTCCTGTTCCAGCAGTGTATCTTTGACGGAGGATTCAGGTAAGCCATCCCCCTCAGTCAGCGCAGGTCGAGGCGAGGTCCGTTGTTTCTCGTGCCGATATTTTTTAAGGTCCTGCTGAAGCTGATTAGGATCTCCGTAAATTTGAGATTTTCCTGCAAAATTTACTTGTAGTCTAGCCGGATACAGCATCGCATAATCGAGCTGGAGGTCTCTCAGTTTCCGTTTGACAGGCCCAACTTTTTTACATGCCTCTTGCACCTGCGTTTTAAAGTCTGGGAAGAGAGCCAAGTTTGACCCCTCATATTTCAGAGTTTTCAATTCCCTGGTGCGTCGCAGGGCCGCATCTCTATCCCCGTAGTTAAGAATTCTTGCGATCACAGGACGAGGTGCAGCGCCGGGAGGAGGCCTGGGGCCCAGTGTACGATGGGCACGCTCTGCCACAAATACTCCTGAGAAGGTGTCCCGGCCTAACAGGGACACCAGTAGTTGCTCCATGAACAGCTCCATATTACCTGTAGCAGTGGTTTCTGGCAGCCCCAGTAAGCGCACATTGTTGCGCCGAGAAAGCGCTTCGAGATCTTCAGCCTTATCCTGCATTGATTTGAGCAGCTTCGCCATTTGTTTTTGCGCCGTCCCCATTTCGGCTTGCATGTCCTCCGCGTCCGATATTCTGCGCTCCGCTATATCGAGCCTTTCATCGTGTTTGTCGACACGTTCCGTCATCCGGTTCATGCGGAACACCAAAGCATCTATCTTACTGTCAATGGAGGCCAAACTGTGCCGCATGTCTGCCAATATTTGCCTAATGTCGTCACCGAGTCATGCTGGACGTCATTCTGTTCCGCAATTGGGGGGTTGGAGTCATTTCTGCACGATTTTCTCTGGTCGAATTGTATCTTGGTTTGTGTTTTGTCACCCTTCCCCATTTTGTCTGCTTCCCTTTGACGCACCACAGGGACAAAAGGACTGGTATGACTCAAATATTGCGGATGACAAATCAGGAGGACCAGCAACAGACAGGCCACGGGCAGCAGACGTCTCCGAGGAGCGGAGTAGTAGGTCCTGCTCGCAGAGGGCTCACTCACCATCCAACCCGGTCCCGATGGCCGCTCTGCACTGTGGGACGGCGTCCAGCTGCGAGATGGGGGGGCACCCAAAGCGCTCAACAAGGCCCCCGCACTACCCCCAGACGACCAGTAGATACAGTCTCAGGATAATATGGCCAAGGGAACACCACTACCGCGGCCAACTCTGGGCAGGCGCGCGCCACAGCCAGTCACTCGTAAGGGCAATCCTGCAGTGGGAGACGGCCCACGTGGCAATCGCAGCATCCATGTACCTCGAATCGGGCATCCGCCCGCCTTTGCACATCAGCTCCCAGAGTGTGTATGGTGGTATGCTCCGTCGGGGGCCCAAGCAAATCGTCACACGCTACACACCGAGGCACGCACCGCCTCCGGCTATTCGGCCCCGGCTATCGCTGCTGTCAGGGGGGGTACTGGCCAGGACACGGAGGCACAGGATATTGGCCCCGTTGCAGGTGTAGGTTGGCCGCTCTCACAGCACAAGAAATCGGGCAGCCTCCATGCCGGTCACCATACACCCCCGGCTGCCTCCCAAGCTCCGCGGGCCGCGCGCAGCCCTACCTGGAGTATGCACCGGACGTGGGCACAAATTCTCTGCGTTGAGCCGTCCCGCTACTCAGCCGGGGCAGGACGGGTGCTGACTGAGTCCCCCCTCGTTGTAGCTTCCAGGGATGTCGCAGCCAAATATGCCGCGAGCCTACGTAGCCCGCTGCTGCTCCGACTCGAAGCACACAGGCCCCAGCTAGGCCTCAGCTGCGTCGCACATCTTCTCACGCTTCCGGAGCAGTTGGGGCTCTCCCAACCTTCAGGAAACACAGCACTTTACTCTGTGCATGTATTCTGCGAAGAATCACGCCAGCATTCGTCTGGATGGCGCTGATAATTAAAGGATAGTGCAGGCTGGCGCCGGAGCGCACTCAGGCTGTGGCCATCTTAGAGCCAGGCAAGCCACGCCCCGAGTGTGAGAGTTGGGGTCAATGGAACAGTCTCCACCCCCTTTCCCATCCAGCGAGGCACTCGACAGGGCTGCCCTCTATCGTCCCTTCTCGTTGCCCTGGCGATTGATATGCTGACGTGCTGGATCAGAACGGACGCCCAGCTCTGATTGTCTCTGCTAGTCCCCACAACATGAGGACAGAGTAGCATTGTGTTAAATTGAATGATGTCTCGTAGACAGGTCGTGTAGAAAACAAGTTATTGGTTTATTCATCAGGTTACAGGTTCTATAAGTTACAGGATGATAGTAAGATCCATAATATGCCCCACCAGGAGCAGCCTCCTTGCTGCTCAGCCCATCCGCTCCAACTGAATTCTCCTCAAGCACAAACACTCCATCCCCTCCAACTGATTTCTCCTCAAGCACAAACACTCTCAACATTCCAATGACATCACTATTGGCTGAGCAGCAAGGCAGAGAACAAGAATAGGGAGGATGCATTAACCAACAAGTAAATTATAACACATTGTAAGCTGATGTTATACTATTATACAAACAATCCCCCCCAAACGACCCTTACCCGCCTAATTCAGATGCTGGATATCTATGGTGCCGCCGCTGGGCTACAGGTCAGGTGGGAGAAATCCCAGTTTATACACCTTACGGGCCCGGCCCTGTTGCAGCTGACAGACTCCAGACTGAAGGTGGTACAATGATCTTCATATACCTAGGCATCACTTCAACCCTAACCCCCAAACTGCCTGGGACTTAAACATTGTCCACATTCTGACTGTCCACTTTGTGTCCTCGTGTGGCTATTGTATGCGTATTGGCAAAAACCAAATAAAAAGAGTGATACAAAAATAAATTAAAAGGTCCAAAATGAATAGCGTCAAAAACACATGTTATGAAAATCCCATTTTATACTGTTCACATACTTTAAAGTCTTCAATAATATTCAGGCTTTCCACATTGTATCTTCGAAATATTGCCAAAAATGTCTTTCATGTTTTGGTATCTAAGACTTGTTTGAAATTATATATATATATATATCTGAACAAGTTATCTAATCATTTTAAAATATGTGAGCTGGGAAAGTACAGGCCACTGTGTTTCAGCATGTGAAATCTGTGATTACACGTGATCAGAATATAGCATAAGTGGCAGCCCCACTCTCCATGCTAGGGCAGTCAGTTTGACCTAATGCTGTAATCTATCAATCCAATTCTTTGTCTGTTGTGATCTCATATGGTTGAGTCCACTTGAGGAAGTTTCCTCTTGATCCTCTCACACTGCTGTTTTTAAAAATATGCTATTGGTTCTGTTTAGGCAAGGTTCACTCTTGGGTACACCTGTTCTTTTACGTCAAATCCCCTTGGACGGACTCTAGACAGAGCAGCCCCGAAAGCTAGGCCTCCAGCTCTAAAACCCTTTATGTAGTTGAGATCCCACAGAAAGTTAGGAGTTAAACCAGTTTCTCCTCCCAGACTAAGGTTGGCCAAGAATCGAGGAATATGTTAAACAGTTAGCTCTAAACGCTTTTGGTAAGTGGAGTCCGGAAGCTGGGAAGTACACACACAAGATTTTTAAAAAGCCATTAATTCCTTCTCTAGTCATGTAGCCTCAAACCTGGCACTCTCCCCCCTATGGGTGTATCCTGAGAAGAACAAAGAATTCTCAGTTCACCAGCTATATGACAAGTGAAAGTGCAGTCATGCTCTAAGCTCATGAAACTGTGTGTTTTCCGGATATTACTCAGATTTCTAGTGGTGATGTCGGGTATGTTTTTTATGTGTTTTCCAGCCAAGTGGGTGGCCTTGACGTTTTCACAGGACTTGTTAATAAACAATAGCAAATGGCCTTCTGTTACTCTTGTGCTTGGAACCCTTAACCAGCTTGAGCATGCTATGGCAGTGGGATTTATCTTTGTTACTGGGTCAATCACAAAAAGAAGAGTTGTATTTTTCCAGAAATCTTTCCATTGAAGTATATTGGTGTTTATATTGCGCAATTGGCTTCTCTAAATCTAATTGATTCTTAAAGATAATGATTTTTATGCAGATTCTCATTTTAATTTTTGATGTTCTTTCACGTGACTCCATTTAAAAATATCCAGCATTTAGAACACAAAACACTTAAACGGCTTTCTCAGAAGCAGCCACTGCTATTTTCTCAAACTGGATAAATATGTGAAGATAAATAGAGCTTTTCCTGTGCACTTGCTGTCAGACACTGTTGAGGCCACGGGCAGGAAAAGGCCTTTGGGCCTCAAACATGGGAGATGAGATGGTTTGCCTCTGAAGTTCCTAAGTGCATCCTACTAAGGCTTTGCAGACTTGGCCAAGAACAACCCCTTGAGCATTAGACTCTCAGTGGTAGCGATGGCGAGCAGTCACACGCTTCTCAGGAAGGTAGTGTAAGGATGCATAAGTACAGAACTCAACAATCACACAACAGTGCAAAAAAAGTATTGTTCAACCCAGTACTTATCTTTCAACAAAGAAAGTTCATTAATGCAGACTAGAACATAAAACCTGATACAGTCAAAGACAATTTAGTGACCATGAGTGGTATCTGATCTAGCTAGTCCCTCCCATAGGGTAAGATGTATCAGCGTAATTAGAGCTCAGGTGCAGTTGTCACTACTTGACAGGCTTGTACTTGGTCTTTTATGACTCAGTCCTAACTTTCTTACCATATACGGTGGACCAGTCCCTAAGGTAGCTGCCCAGCCTCTTCCTCCGTGCACGTGCCCCACTCTCTCTCTCTTCTGAGAGGCGGCACACCAGCTGGCAGCTCCGTTAGTATGCTCAGTGACAGCTGCTGGGTTGCTTGCCAGGCAGATGCAGAATCTGCAGTCTGGACTATGGCAACGCACTCTATGCAAGCACCACCGGAGAACTCATGAGAAGACTCAAAACGATCCAGAACGCGGCAGCCAGACTGATCCGCAACCTGCCCAAAAGGCCCACATCTCCCAGCACCTGAGAGACCTCCACTGGCTCCCCATCCAAAAGAGATGCCACTTGAAGCTCCTGACCCACGCTTTCAAAGCCCTCCACAACCAAGGACCGGCATTCATGAACCACCACCTGAACTTCCAGTAACCATCCAGAAACCTCCTCTCTGCTTACCTCGCCCTCACACAGGCACTGCTCATCCACCGCTGCTGCACTGGAGGTCGATCCTTCTCCCACCTCGCCGCAAAATCCTGGAACTCCCTGCCTTTCCACCATCAACCAGCACCCTCATTGGCAAACTTCAGGAAGGGCCTCAAGATCTGGCTGTTCGACTGAGACCCTCAGCCCAGCACCTAGATACCCTCATGAGTGATAAGCTGCGCTTTATAAGTACAGTTTGATTGATTGATTGGCTCATTGCAGGTAGATGAGGCCCTGCATTGACTGGCTGTTGAAGTCCTGCAGAGGCTGGATCTTCTAGTTATGACGCAAACATTTACAGTCCAAGTCTTCGGTGACAATGGGGCCATGGTCTAGCTGATACACTGGTGACTGTTGTCAGGCTCATGCCAGGCAGAAACGTTAGTGATGGTGCGGCTACACACAAGCTCGTTCTCTTGACTCATGATTCTAGCCCCCTATGGGCCTATGCAATCAAGGTTTGTCTTTGTGGTTACCTTCCAGATATGCTGCGGCCCATAGACAGCGTGGCTCTTGGATCACTCTCTTCTGTCTTCCCCATAGACACCGTGAACATGCTGCTCCTCCCTATTCCTGGACAGTCACTTGTCCTGCAGGGTTGGCACGCTCCATCTTGTCTCAGCATGCTGACTTCTAGGTGCTTGGGACAGATACACAGCTTTTCAACCAAGAGGTCAGACTCCGATGATATTCCCTCAACTCTGGGAAGTTGGCTGTCAGTCAGATGCACGCTTTGGTTGGACGGCAGTCCTCTGAGTACTCTGTGGTGCGGGCCTTTCGTAAGCTATAGGGGTCATGGAACTGGAACAAGTGGGGATGTGAGGTCCCACTTTTTTGCAGCAAAGTAATACAGGAGATAGGTCTGCATCTTCAAAACCGGTTTGGGGTGGTTCTTTTTTAAGTGTCCTTTCCAGGCTGCCCTACAGATACAGCCTTTGTTTTGAGTGATGCTTTTCACAACAGGGTTGTGTCCAACCTGGAGCAAAGCCGCGTGAGATATCTGCACCTGGATGCCATCAGCCAACTGAAAGTGTAATCGGGTAAAGACAAAAGGCTGGGCCTCATCCAAAGTTTCCCTCATTTTGCACAACAGAGGCTTCAGTCTCACCCCTACCATTTATCTGATGGTTGGGGCCTGATCGATTTTCTGAAGGGGCCCTGTCCCCACTCCACTGACTTCACCGTCTGGGTGCCCTCCATGCTTAATTTGAACTGGTAGATGCAGGTGGGGCCCACTTGCACTCAATATTGGGCACCATCATTTCTTTTTCATCATCTGATGACCCAGAACATGAGCGAGAAAAAAGCACCAGCGGGAAAGAAGAAGGAAGAGAAAGACAGAAAAAACCATAGCAAAGAGAAAAAGCGGGGCTAAAGAACAACCTGCAAAAGTGAGATAAAGGGGCAGGGAGTTCTTGGTGGTTGATTAAAGAGCCATAAGGTGTAATAATGCCTATGCAGCCTTGATATTCAGCACTCCGACATTCACTAGCATCAGCCATTGGCTTTTGAGCAAAACTTTGGGCTCCAGCTCTTATTCTTTTACAAATTAAGCAATGGGTCTCCTGCCTCCAGCCTGAGGCATTTCAGCAACACACTTCCTATATCTGGGAAAACAATCTCACCTCCATGTTGTGCAAAGACCAGGCCTGGGGATCCAAAAATGGATCACATCGCCCTCCATTACTCTGGCTCAGTCACACACATCATGCAGGTACCATGTGGGTTACACACACAAACATGCACATCATACACATGGGACATTATCTCTCGGACTCGGGTAAGCATCTAGTAGTAGGACTTTACATAAGAGGGCCAATAGGCCTCCACTCAATGACAAAGACAAAAGGTCTGGTCACAGCTATGGATTCACAAAACTTGGTACACTGCCTTCACCGCTTTGTGTACTAAAATCATGACTTGTAGAGTAGTCCACTGTCAGTGAGGGCACGCTTGGCGCACCCCTCATAGTCTCACAACAAGTCCAGTACTTTACTCATGCTAAGGAAAAGGCCTAAGTCTCTGTGAACATGCTGTTTAACATGACGTGAAGGCCAAAAGCCAGGATACCAGACACATACAGTCAAGAACGCTGTAGGTGAACACAGCTGTTTACCATGCAGTGGTTATTCCTGTCCTAACACTTTCCTTAATGTATCTATACCAATTTAAGACTTTTTTTAACCTAAATAAAAATGTTATTGGTTGGATACATATTTTGTTATAATGTTCACCTATTTAAAATACCAACCAGTGTTCTTTTTGTACATCATGAAGCATATCAATTAATGGTTATATTTTTCATTCAGTCAAGATATCTTTCAGCTAAAGGCACTCTAGGTCTGACAAGATGAATAGGCAAGCTACCCGAGCCAGTCCAAATTAGTCTGTGTACCCATCAGGGAAGGGAGCCCACAAATTGTGCCATCTACAGCAGGAAAAGGCTACCCCAGGATTGGAGAAACAGTGGAACTGTGGAAAACGCAGCACATCTGAATGCCTCTGGCATTCTGCCTTCCGCCCGAGAAAGAGGATAAGTAATACCTTCCTTCTTTCTTGTGTCATATCTATTGCCTGGACACTGAGGAGGCTTACGCAAAAATGTAAAAATGAAGACAAGGACCAGAAGTGGAAAATTTGTGTAGTTGCCATTTTCCCTCCAGACCAGACTTGAACTTAGGAAGCCCACAGGCCCTCCTTGCTACTTGATCTAGAACAGGGGGAAAATCGACTTACTTGCACGAGGAGCTTTACTGCGTCTGTCAGGATGAACCTACTCATTTCTGAGGATAGAGCACCAGGCCCAGTTGACTAGAAAGCATGTCGGAAGGATTCTCAAGGAAATGAGACTGCACAGAAGCCGAAAGGTTGCTACTCTCTGCTACCCAGGAAAAACAAGAACTTCAAGAGGGTTGAGGAACTGCTTCATCATTATCAGAAGTCTAGGTTTGTGAGTCTGCTTTGCACCAACCATTTTGTGCTCCTACCTTCAGTTTCTGCGCACCAAAGATATCAGGAGACAGTGATCCATTAATCCCTTGGCGTGATACCCTGTCCACCAGAACGGTTTTATCCCTCACTCTAGCATTTTTAGTTCTGGAGTTATTACCACTTAAAGTTGCAGTCTCCTATAATGCTTATCAAACCAGTGGTTTTTGATTACCTGTGATTACTAGTGACATCCTGGACTCCTGTGGGAGTTCTGCTGTATAAAATCTCTACTAGGTTCAGTAGAAACTAAGAAGCACCTGAACTTTTGGGGACTGGCTTTGAGGGAGGACTGGCTGACTATTGTTCTATCATTCCCCAACTTTAACTTAAGTTGACAGTGATTCCCGAGAGTGTGAATCCGGTTGTTTGGGTGGAGGTTTTGGGACTTGCATTTTTGTAAACCTATGGTTTTATACCATTTTTGTATTTTTTTTATTTTTTAGAGCATCCGTGACTACTAGTGGCTGTACGTCAAACTACATCCTTGAGTATCCATTACTGCCTGTATCCCATCCATAAAAACCTTTAATTAGCTGAAGGAGCCAAGTGTTTGCAAATATTGAATCCACCCGTAGCATCTTCGTTAGGTTAACATTGATAATATGCTTCATTGTTGAACAAAATTCTAGTGCCTCGCGTGAGGATGCTGTAAAAACCTTTTGGGTAGGGGTTTAGCCTCAGAAGGTGCTAGGATATTCTGTTTTTGAAGTGTACACCAGTGGTAAATGGCCTGATGCACACAGCATAGGGCCCTGTACATTTCTGACTGCTGCAGGAACCCAGGAAAAGATCACACTTTAATGATATATCATTTTGAAACTACCTTTGTGACTGGTGTTTGAGTAAAATGTGAGTTCCATTTTCTACTCTTATTCAACATAACATGACTTCTATCAACAAAATAGAATAAGAATAAGGTTAATGTATTAGACTGAGGTTCCTCTGAAAGTTCATAATTTACCTTGATTATTAAACAGGCTATAGACCAGGAACCAATCAAGTAGCATTAGATGACTTAATATGACTTTCAATCTATCTTGTTTTCTTTATCTCTCACTTGTAATTTTATGTATGACCGTAGTAAAATGTTTGTGAAGCACTTTTGGTACCCTTCTGGCTGTAATATTTATAGTATTAAAAAATAACGACTTAACCTGTGTGACTGAAACCTTTGGGAATGAATTAAGTGTTGGAAAATTGATGGTCAAGGAGGTACGGAACATTTAACATAAGTGGGAGAGGCAGCAGAATCTTAAGGCAAATGGGATAATCTCTGTCCGATGCCAATCATAAGAAATTATTGATCTAGTGCATGATCGTCAATGTAATGTCTTGTGTGTGGCAACCTGCAGGTAAGTCAAGAAGGGACCCTGATATTGAGAATAGAAGCTTGGTTAACGGCAGGTCCCCTAGCAAATGTGGTTGCATCAGAAGGGACCATGGAAAACTAAAGCACTAGGAACCAGTGTCGGTGTGAAATGGAAGGCACCTTACTCCGTTTGTCCTAATTTCTTTTTAAGTATCATTTATATAGCACAACAGCTGCAAAAATATGAGGCAACAATGTAATATATATATATAATATGAACAGTGTATAACCTCTTAGATTTCTGCATAATTGCTGTGCCTCTCTTTACAGGTGCCCCTTACAGAGCAGTGCCAAGACCACCTTTTCCATAATGACTTCTGTAAGACAGAGAAAAGGGGTCAGGCTTCTGGAATCTGAAAAAGATCACCCAGCGCAGGAGAAATCGCCGATCCTTGATGCAGGGGTATCTTCTGGTAAGTGCTTGAAGTAACCACCATTAAGTGGCATCTCATCACAAACCGCTCTTTTGAAGTAATATGAGGTAAAATCTCTGCCTACTCAGCCTTCACCTATAGTTGAGCCTCACGTGTTTATTTATCAGTCTGTGACATTTTAGAATAATCATTTTTAGAGATTTATATAAAATGTAAAAAATAAAATGTGAAACAGGTGGATACATAAGTCTTATTTTGTATATGCAAGCTCAGTTCCTCTGGTCTTGTTAGTAATCTTCAAATTTCTTTTTCATTGAAAAGGCAAATTATGTATATGGTTCAGAATACTTTATAAGGAGTAATGTAACTCTGCTAATTTTGAACTAAAATTAAAACAAGTTGGATCAATTATTCATTCCTCACACTGTTTCCTTTTTCACTTTAGGGGCAAAACTCTATTATATTGAGGTTCATTGTAGTTTCAGGCTTCCCATTAAGTGTGCAGCATGATTAGTTGCCATTGGGCATGTGTTTCCCACCGTCCAGTTGTTTAGATCTTCACACAGATGTATTTTGTTGCATCTTTCTGAAAATTCGATAGACAGAATGTTTTAGCAAGAATATCAAGATTTTTAACATTTCATCCGAGACTGCCGTGGTGCTCTTTTCCCAAACATTTAACATCTCTGGTTTGGGATCTTCATAAGTATGGATTATCAATATATGTAGTTCCCTTGGCACTCTTCCTACATCGATATACCCCTGAAATGAAGTGCTCTCCCACCATTTTCATTGCCCCCTTCCCTGTTATAGTATCACTGTCATTGAATAATGCTGTTGTCACTGTTTGTCTTTTCTTTAAAGAGCTATCTGCCATATTCAGTATACTTCTCTTAGGTTCCTTGCTGCTTTATTTACACTTCCAACAAAACTTTGGCCAATATACTGCAGGCCTGTCCCAGTGTGATTTCACTTGTGTGTGAAATCAAAGCCGCTTTCGGAGCAGAAGACTTCGGCATCGACCAGCATGACCGATGTCTGTGCCAACACCGTCAAACCTATCCTCCACAATCTGCAGGAGGAGGTCGACGAAAGGCGGAAACACCTGGTCATTTCCCCATATGGATCAGATCCTTGCCCACCCTCTGAGGTCTGCTGTTCCAGCCTCGAAACGCCACTGTCCTTCAAGGAAGCCTTGGACATTCCGGTTTCACCAAAGCAAAGCAAGAAAACGGATGAGGCGACCAACCCCTTACCTCATGCACAACCATCCCTTCACCATGTTCCTCAGCCTTCACCTATTCCCATCTGCTGCTCCAGGAGATGCCCTTGACATCACACCTCGGGGGGTCTCCTCACCCTGATGCGGGTGGGCATGGGGGAGGGAACGACACACAACAACCGTCCGCAGGATGACCCACGTGACTCCTAAGACGCAGACCCACCGGGAGATTCAGACCCTGACCTGTACCCTGCCTGTTCCTCCGCTCCGGACGATTCCATGTCCTATCAGGAACTCGTTGGAAGGTGACCTTATTCCTCAAGGTGGTTCTTTATGCATCGCTCTTAAAGGAGGACTTCTGTTTTTAAACCCTCTCCTCCATCACCGCTCTATTCAGTAACTTCCCATCTTAAGGGCATGCTACGCCACACTTCCGACCTCTTTAAGGACCCTGTCCTAGCCAAGGTCCTAACACCTAGGGTAGATAAAAAATACGTAGCTTCCCCTACTGACCCTATTTACATTCGTTGCCAACTCCCGCCTGACTCTCTAGTGGTCACTTCTGCTCATAAGCAGGCCAACTCCCAGGCTAGTGTAGATGTCCACCTGCCCGAAAAAGAAAGTAAGCGCATAGATGCTGTGGGCAAAAAGGTGTCTGCCCAGTTGGCCAACCAATGGCATATCACCAATTCAATCCGCCTTTTTTTACAATATGATCATGCTCACTGGGACGAAATGGACGAGCTCCTCAATACCTCCCAGAGGTACACAGGAAGAGGGAACATGAAATAGTCTCTGAGGGCAAGCAGATATCCAACACTACTATTCGCTGTGCCCTTGTTGCGCAGACACCGCTGGTCTGGGGGGGTCTATTCAAGCATCATCCTCCGCAGACAAACCTGGCTTCGTATCTCCAGCTTCAAGCCGGAAGTTCAGCAGAACCTGTTGAACATCACCTTTGATGGGCAGCATCTCTTTGGTCCACAAGTAGACCAATTGTTAGAAAAGATCAAAAAAGTTAAGGAGACAGCTAAAGTGATGGGTGCACTTCAAACACCTCTCCCTGTGGCTCCTTTCGCCACACACCCTTTCATTCGGGCTCAAAGACCACCTCCCCTGAAGCCTCCACATCTTACCAGTGCACTCAGGGACAGCAATGCTCTTCCAGGGGTTAGTTTAGAGAGTTTTACAGGGGCAACAATTCTAGAGGCCGAGGTAAAGGTGGCTCCCCTAAAGGAGCTGTAACCACCACCAAACACCCATGGGGGGCGCCTCCAAGGCTTCTTTCCCTCATGGTAGACTGCCGCCTTAGACCAGTGAGTGTTGGATATTATCCAACATGGTTGTTGTCTGGATTCCACTTCTCCCACCATTCCACCTTGCAAACACACTCACCCCAAAACACCAAACGCTTCTCAAAGAAGAGTTCCAAGCACTCCTTATCAAAGGGGCTTAGAGTCCGTCCTCTACCATCAGCAGGGCACAGGAGTATACTCTCTGTACTACTTAATACCCAAAAAAGGTGTGTCTCTTAGACCCATTCTGGACATCAGGTCCCGAAACGAATACATACTTTCTGAACACCTCCATATTGTCACTCTCCAGGATGTTATTCTGCTTCCCCAGCAAGGCGACTTCATGGCCGCCCTCTACCTAAAGGATGCCTATTTCCACATACCACGACATCTGGCCCATCGCCAATAACTCAGGTTTGTGGTCAGCGGAAAAAATTACCAATTCAAAGTGCTCCCCTTCAGGGTTACTACTGCGCCTCGGTTGTTCACAAAGTGCCTTCTGGCGGTGGCCACACACCTGTGTAGACAAGGTGTCCACGTCTTCCCTTATCTGGACAACTGGCTGATCGAGAGTGCCACCCGCCAGCAATGCCACGAACAAACACAAATCACAATAGACATTCTTCATCTGTTAGGGGTGCCATCAGCGCCACAAAATCCCACCTCCATCCCCTCCTGGTCCAACCCTACCTGGGGCGGGCTATTCTCAACTCATAGGTAGGCATGGCCTAGCCAAGCCCTGCCCGAATCCAGTCCTTTCAGGCTCTGCTCCCTCTTTTCCAGCCACGTCAACTAGTCACGGTTTAAAGAGTCATGCACCTCCTAGGCATGATGGCCTTCTGCATTGCCACAGTACTCCATGCCAGGTTACACGTGTCCGTTACAGGAATGCCTTGTGCAACAGTGGTCTCGGGTGGAGGGTCATTGGCAAGATCTAGTGTTAATCGACCACCACACTTGTCACTCTCTGCAGTAGTGGAACACCAACAACCCTGTTGCATGGACGGCCTTATCTTGGCCCAGTTCCGCAGGTGACCATTGCAACGGACTCCTCCCTTACTCGATAGGGGGGCGCACTTACAGGACCTTACTGTTCAAGGTTGAAGTGAGCCCACACACCAGGGAATCCATATCAACTACCTGGAACTCCTAGCCATCCACCTAGCGTTGAAGACTTTCCTACCTCACCTGATAGTCAAGGTTGTTCTTGTCTGGATGGACAATATGACAGCCACGCATTACCTTCAGAAACTGGTGCGCACACTCTCCACAACTCTCTGTTATCCCAGAGCATTTGGTGGTGGGCTCTTCATAACAAAATCCATTTGCTAGTGGAGTAACTTTTGGGAATGGACAACAACTTTTCTGACCTTCTCAGCAGGATGCGCAACAAGTCTACAAGTGGGAACTCCACCCGCAAGTGCTCCTCCGATACTTCCAGAGTTGGGTCTTCCCTGCAACCGCAGAAAACACCAAATGCCCAATCTTCTCCTCCAGGTTCCCACACCCACTATCGATAAACTGGTTAGGGATATTTGCCTATGCTTTTCCGCCTCTCCCTCTCCTTCCGTTTGTGGTTCAGAGGCTTCAGCAGACATCCCTCACTCTCATCCTGGTGGCTCTCACATGGGCCCGCCAGCCCTGGTTCTCGACTCTGCTTGAACTCTCTCCGGTTCCACACGTGAGGCTCACCGTCTTGCTCAGAACTATGGAGCAATCAGGCACCCAGACACCAGGTTGCTCAACCTTGCGATCTGGCTCCTGAGGGCATAGAATTTGGAAACTTTAATCTTCCACCTGAAAGCATGAGCCGTCTCAAAGAAGCACGCAGACCTACTTCCCGGGCTTGATATGTAGCTAAGTGGGAGATATTTGTGTTCTACTGTCACTCAAAGGATATTGATCCTTTTCTAACCACAGTGCAGCACATTGTCTGCTACCTACTCCACCTTCACCTCCATACGACTACCCATAGCTGCTGTCGCTGCCTACCTTCAGAATAGACAACACCTCTCTATTCAGAATTCGGGTCATTAAAGTTTGTGTGGAGGGTCTCAAAATGGTCATGCTTCCTTGGGTCCCACTGGCCTAGGCATGGAATCTCAACATTGTACTTTCCAGACTCATGGCCCTCCATTTGAGCCCCTCCACTTGAGCCCCTCCACTCCTGCCTCCTTCAGTTCCTCTCTTGGAAGGTGGCATTTCTGGTTGCTATCACTTCACTCAGGCGTGTCAGTGAGCTACAGGCATTAACCCTGGAAGAACCCTTCTTCCAAGTTCTTTGGGAAAGGTTTGTCCTTCGCACCAACACCAAATTCCTCCCCAAGGTGTTTTCTCCGTTCCACCTTAGCCAATGTATTGAACTTCCTGTTTTTTTTCCCCACAACCTGATTCATTTGCGCTACGGGCTCTCCATACTTTGGATGCAAAATGAACTCTCATGTACAAAACCAATTAGGAAGACACAACAACTCTGTTGCTTTCTCCAGACCCGATAAAGAGAAGGCTCTATCCAAGTCAGACATTGCTAGATAGCTTGTCAGATGCATCCAGACATGCTGTGCTAAAACTAAAAGGACACTGCCCACTCCTCCTAGAAACCACTTCACTCGGAAGAAAAGAGCCTCTATGGCCTTCCTGGAGAACATCCCAATAGCTGACATATGCAAAGCTGCTACTTTCACAAAACATTACTGTGTGGATGTGCTGGCCGGCCAATAAGCTAATGTTGGTCAGGCAGTGCTCTGTACGCGCTTTCAATCTACTGCAACACCCGCAGGCTAGCCGCCGCTTTTTGGGAGGCCTGCTTTACAGTCTATGCACAGCACGCGTATCTACTGCCACACATGCCTTGAACGGAAAATGTTACTTACACTGTAAGCATCTGTTTGTGGTATGTAGTGCTGAGATTCACATGTGCCTGCCTTCTTTCCCAGACACCTTTGGCCGTTGCAGCATCCTTTGCTGTTTGCTTTTCCTCTTTGCATGGATATTTCTCTGTAATTCGCTTTACTTCACCTTGCATCATCACCTGCCATGCGAGAAAACATCTAACAATGGAGCCGAAGTCCATGCGCATTACTAGCAAGAGGAAGAGTCACTTTACCGCGTGACTCGAAAGACTTCTTCGAAGAACAACAACTTGCACACATCCAAGCCCAATACTAGATGGCAGGAGTATGCACAGCCGGTGTATCTACAGCACTGCATGCCACAAACCGATGCTTACAGAGTAGGTTACATTTTCCTTCTGATAACCAGTATTCTCAGGTATTTCAGTCAGGTGTGAAGTTTTGCTTTGGAAGGGTTGTTTTCTTACAGAAGCGGATATTGTGTATTGGGACATAGGTAGCGCCTCACTCTTGCTCTAATTTGTTTTTTAGCCTGCAAAAACAGAGGAGGAGGCAATCGTGGACATGAGGGCAGAAATAGATAACCGGGGTGATGAGATCGGAAGTATGTCATCCACATATTATAATAATTTCAGGTTGCCTGCGCTTTTGGAGAGGCCCTTAATCTAAATTGTTGAGCATGTGGCTATAGTCAAGGGTCCAATGCCATAAAAAATAATAGTGTGGATAAGGGCATCCTTGGCAAGTGCCCCTTCGGATGTCACTTGATTGGACAGGATTCCATCGGAGATAATGCAGGCAGTGTAGCCTTTATATAGCCGCTGTGTCATAGCTATAAATTTTGAACCGATGCCCATTCTGGCCACAGTACAAAAAAAGTTAACCTCACTTCAGTTGATCAAGGGCCTTCTCGGCTTCAAGGGAGAGGGCTATTTTTGGTCCATATCTTCTTGCATTTCAATAGGAGGTGCAGAAGAGTGCGTAGATGATTTCGGGAGGAGCAGCCGGGTACAAAGCCCCACTGGTTTTTATGGATTAACGCAGGAATAACTTTTTTCAGGCGCGAGGCCACTACCTTAGCAAGGATGCTTACATCGCTATTGATAAGGTATATGGGCTGGTAGCTACCGCACACCAAGGGGTCTTTTCCTGGCTTGGGAATTAAGGAAATCAATGTTATGTTGAAGTCAGTGGGAAGGGTCTACAGCTTCACTACATCCTAATCAATCAATCAATCAGGTGTTTATAAAGCGCGCTACTCACCCGTGATGGTCTCAAGGCGCTGGGGGGGCGGGGGGGTGCAGCTCCGGATCAGTCGAAGAGCCAGGTCTTGAGGCTCCTCCCTGCAGGGTGGGGGAGCGTCTGATGTTGACTGGGAGCTCGTTCCAGGTTTTTGCGGCGACGTAGGAGAAAGCTCTTCCGTCTGCTCTGGTTCTGCGGATGCGAGGGGTCTCTGCCAGGGCGAGGTCGGCGGAGGTTCCTTTTGGGTACGTGGAAGGAGACTCTTTCGTTGAGGTATTTGGGTCCGATGTTGTGGAGGGATTTGTAGGTGTGGGTGAGAAGCTTGAATGTTACTCTCTTCTCGATGGGGAGCCAGTGGAGGTCTCGTAGGTGCTGTGTCATGTGCTTGTGTCGTGGGGTTCCGAGGACGAGTCTGGCTGCGGTGTTCTGGATAGTTTGGAGCTTGTGTAGCAGGGTTTTGTTGATTCCGGCGTAGAGGGCGTTACCGTAGTCCATTCTGCTGGTTATGAGTGCATGGGTGACGGTCTTTCTGCATTCGGGGGGGATCCACTTGAAGGTCTTAAGGAGGATGCGGAGGGAGTTGAAGCAGGTTGAGGCGACGGCGTTGGTCTGGCGGGTCATGGTGAGGGAGGAGTCTAGAATGATGCCGAGGTTCCTGGTGTGGTCTGTCGGGGTGGGTGGGTTTCCGAGCGCAGGGGGCCACCAGGATATGTCCCACGCAGTGGGGGAGGGTCCAAGGATGAGGACCTCCGTTCAGTTTTAGGCAGCTGTCGCTCATCCAGGCTGCGACGTCTTTCATTCCTTCTTGGAAGCGTAGTCTGGTGTCTTCGGGGTTCTTCGTGAGAGAGAGGATGAGTTTGGTGTCGTCGGCGTAAGACACTATGCTGAGCCCATGCTGTCTGACGATGGCGGCGAGGGGGGGCCTTGTAGATGTTGAAGAGTGTGGGGCTGAGCGAGGATCCTTGAGGTACTCCACAGTTTATCGTTGTAGGTTCGGAGAGGAAGGGGGGGGGGAGTCTGATCCTTTGGGTTCTGCCGGAGAGAAAGGAGGGGATCCAGTCGAGGGCGGTTCCTCGTATACCGGCGTCGTGGAGTCTGGCTGCGAGAGTGCGGTGAGAGACGGTGTCGAAGGCTGCAGAGAGGTCTAGTAGGATGAGGGCCGCAGTGTGTCCCTGGTCGAGTAGCATTCGGATGTCATCGGTGGCGGTGCGGAGGGCGGTCTCGGTGCTGTGGTTGCTGCGAAATCCGGACTGCGAGGGGTCGAGGATGGCGTTCTCTTCGATGAAGGTGGTCAGCTGGGAGTTGATGAATCTCTCGGTGACTTTGGCTGCGAAGGGAAGGAGAGAGATGAGCCGGTAGTTTTTCAGGTCCGTCGGGTCGGCCGAGGGTTTCTTGAGGAGGGGCTTGACCTCTGCCTGCTTCGAGTCATCGGGGAAGATGCCGGATTCGAGGAAGGCGTTGATGGTCCGGCCTAGTTCGGGTGCTATGGCGGCGGCGGCTCTGTGGTAGATGTGCGGCTGGCAGGGGTCCGTGGGGGCTCCTGAGTGGGTGTTCTTCATGGCCGCGGTGGTGTGTTCAGTAGTAGCAGGTTTCCAGGAGGTGATGGTCGGCTGGTTGTCGGTGGTGGGGAGGGGGTGGTGTCCGGGGTCTGTTCGCTGAAGTTGTCGTAGAGGGCCTTGATTTTCAGGTGGAAGTAGGAGCTGAGCTTGTTGCAGAGGTCCTGGGATGGTGTGACGTCTGTGGCTTCGCTGGGGGGTTTGGTGAACTGCTGTATGACGTTGAAGAGTTCTTTTGCGTTACTGGCGTGGGTGTGGATTTTGTTCTTGATGAAGGTCCGCTTGGTGGCTCTTATGCGCTGGTGGTATTCATTCATGGCGCTCTTGTAGTTGTTCTGGTCTTCGTGGTTTTCCTGTTCCGCCATAATTTCTTGAGACGTCTGCAGGAGCGCCTGGCTTCTAGGAGGTCAGAGGTGAACCAGGTGGCCTTCAGAGGGCGTTGTTTGACGGGGAGGTGGAGGGGTGCGAGCTTGTCCGCGCAGCCGGCGATCCAGCGGTGTAGTGTTTTGGCTGCGGAGTTGGCGTCGGTCGTGGCGGAGAGGGGGTGGTGGAGGAGGGTGGAGTTGAGGTGTTCCTCTGTGATCCTGCTCCAGTTCCTTCGTGGCGGGCGCGGGGCGGGTTTGGGAGCGGTGGTGGTGAAGGTGAAGTGTACACAGTGGTGGTCTGTCCAGAGGGGCTGCGTGGTGTGACTGAAGTGGATGTTTGTCCCTCCTGCGAAGATGGGGTCGAGGGTGTGTCTGGCTCTGTGGGTGGGGGTGGTGACGAGCTGCTTCAGTCCGAGGTTGGTGAGGTTGTCAAGGAGGGTGGTGGAGTCGGGGTCGCTGCGGTTGTCGAGGTGGAAGTTCAGGTCTCCGATGAGAATGTAGTCCGTGGAGGCGATGGCGTGGGGTGCGACGAGGTCGGCAATGGTGGTGGCGGCAGAGGCGCGAGGGCCTATCCTAGTATGGGGATTGAAACAGAAGCTGTGATCATATAAAAATCCAAGGGGAAATCCACCCTCCCCGAAGCTATCCCGGTTGGCATTGATTTGATTGCATCTGCAATTTGC
This sequence comes from Calotriton arnoldi, assembly GCA_963921515.1. NCBI lineage: Eukaryota > Metazoa > Chordata > Amphibia > Caudata > Salamandridae > Calotriton > Calotriton arnoldi. The sequence goes on along the minus strand of CAWUFW010000382.1, from coordinate 2,542,608 downwards.
TCATCAGTGATGGGCATATTGAGTTCCTCACCTATAGGGTCTAGCAGTCGGGGAATATATATTGCAGACATAAAGCTGTCCTCTCGGGGGCCATTCGGGTGGTGTTTCAGCTGTGTACAAGGAAGCATGGAACGAAGTAAATTCCTTTGTTATATCAGAACCATAAGTCAGCTGTTTATTGCGCCGATTACAGATTGCAGGAATGGTGAGCGAGTTGCTCTTTATTTAAGCTGTAATGCCAGAAACTTGAAGAGAGATAGAACAGGGCATCATCTGCATAGAGTGAGATGACATGTGGTATGTCCCCAATTGGTATGCCGTAGTCGTGCACTTCCCTATGCACCCAAATCGCCAAGGACTCTATTGCGAGCACAAATAAGAGGGGCGACAATGGGCAGCCCGGTCGTGTACCACGGCCCAGCCTCCATGGCTCCGAGCAGCACCTCCCCACGCATACCCTTGCAGTCTGTTCCGTGTAAAGCAAAGGGATCAAGCCACAGAACTGTGGGCCAAAGCCCATAAGTCTCAGCACCTCGAGCAAGTAGCCCCAGTCCACTGTGTCGAAGGCTTTCTCCAGATAGATCACAACTAGAACTAGCGCCTCACCTCGGTGTTCAACCTCATGCAGGATATGAGTCAGGCGTCGAAGGTTCATGCTGGTGCTGTGACCTGGGATGAAGCTGAACTGGTCGTTTTGGACCAACTGTGTCATATGAGGCGTTAATCGGTAGGCCAGTGATTTGCAAAGCACCTTCACATCGAAGTTAATCATCGTAAGAGGCCTATAAGCAGTAGGGTTGTCTGTGGCTCCCCCTGGTTTAAGTAGCATGCATATTTCACCCTCCCGCATGGTCGGGCCGTATCCCAACTCCATGGCCTCCAAGAAAACCTCCAGGAGGCCTAGCATTAGAGTGGCCGAGTATGCCTGATAAAATTACGCCGGGAACCCATCACTCGCAGGCGTCTTATACCACAGAAACGGTTCAATGCCGTTCTGACGTCTTCCAGAGCTAGTGACTCATCCAATGCCTCTGTCGTGACCGGCCCCAGCCCCAGCCTAGGGAGGTCTAAACCTTCCAGGAATGGGGAGTATGCATGAAGGACTATAGTCTGGTCTGCAGCGTAGGCTTTTTGTAAGTGTGTGCAAAACGTAGCTACAATACCCACCGTGAAGGTGACAAAACTACCTCCTGGGGTGGCCAAATCTTTTTTTTTGTTGTTGTTTTTTTTGGTCTTTTTATTCGCATTGCAAAAATAAGAAACACCAATACTGCGTTACAAAATACCGTTTGCGTCAGAACAGCCAAATACACCTCGTGATCAATCAACACCACAATGAAGAGATATGATAAATCAGATTGCCACAACCAATGCTCTGAGTCGGGCGAGACACTTGTATACATGATGTTCAGTCCACAGCACCCTGTGTGTCGGCACTGGCTTGTCTTTGCAGAAACTGGCGCAGTGGCTCCCAAATGTCCCTGGGCTTAGAGGAGAGCGGCAGTTCCTCCGCATATAGTTCCAACGTTTCTTTGCAATAGACCATTTCTCTGATCCATTTCGCAACACTTGGCGCTCGTGTACTGTCCCACGTTATGGCAACTCCTCGCTTAGCCATGAGCAGGGCAATGCGTACGAATTTCCCCAGGACTCCTTTTACATGGGGGACATGACTGGGAAGGCACACCAGGGGTGTACACTGAATTTCCGAACCAGACATTTCTTTTATATTTTGCACCACTCGCTCCCAGTAGCAAGCCACCCTCCCACACTCCCAGGCGAGATGCATAAAGTCAGCTACCATCTGCCCACAGCGTTTGCATCTGCTATCGTCCCTCAAACCAAATTTGTATAGGCGAAGGGGCGTGTGGTATGTCTGATGTATATATTTAAAAAGTATGATGCGGAGGTTCCCGTTGGGGGAGAGTTTGCTAGTGAGACTACACACATGCTCCCAGTCTTTCAACGTCAGAGGTGTGGTCAATACAGCATTCCACCTTGCTAAGCTCCCGTCTGGCTTACTGACTTTCTCAGCCCGTATTGCCCTGTACAGCCTCGTGATTAACTTTTTCCGTGTGGGAGTGATCAGTAGCAATTGAAGGGAATGGAGTGTCGGTGGTTCAGCCGGGTATGTGGGGTAATGCGTTCTGATAGCTTGTCGTAAACGGTGTATAGTGAATCGAAACAGCAGCGTGGGATTAGTAATGTACAGTAGCTCTGCAGGGGTTAGGAAGGTGCCGCCCGGGTAGAGGTCTTGCATGGTGGTCAGTCCCGCCTCCCTAAGCAAACGCATGGGGCCGGTTTCCTGCGTCACTGAGAGCGCCGTATGGCATTCTATTGTCATCGCAGGGGCATATAGCGGCAGCTTGTTCGCAAGCTGCCCAATAGCCCGCCATGCTGCTATCGTAGTGTCAATCGTGTTTATTTCCGTTTTAGGGGTGTCACGCCGTGTATGAGTGATAATGCTGCGGAGAGGGACCGGCGAGGCGTCCCCGTCCTCCACATGGGGTATGAAGTCATGTTTGTTTACCCAGTAGTACGCATATTGTGCCTGCGCACTGAGATAGTGTATATATATGGGTCCGGCACGCTAAAACCCCCCCCTGGCATAGTCTAGAGTGATGGTGTCCCAAGCCACTCGGGCCTGCTTGCCTCCCCAGATCAGCCGAAGTATAGAGGTACGCAGTGTAGTGAAAAACCCCTGAGTCAGTTTTATTGGGATGTTAGAGAAGAGATACAGGAAGCGGGGTAACGCCACCATTTTGATAATAGCGATGCGATCCGCCAGGGACAGCAGCAGTGCTATCCATGTGTCTATGTGGTGATCCAGCGTGGTGCAGGCCAGCCCATAGTTCTCCCTCACCACTGTCTCGGGGTCACGATGGACCCAGATTCCCAAGTATTTGACTGGGTCTGCTGTCCATATTATCGGATATTCCAGAGGAGGTGCCGAAGTGACTGCTGTCGGGGGGATAATGATTGACTTATCCCAATTGATAGTTAGGCCTGAGATTAGTCCGAATCTGGTATATTCCCGTAGCACCCGCGCCAGATATCGCGCAGGTTCCCTCAGAAATGGAACCATATCATCGGCGTAGAGCGAAATGCCGACCGGCCGGTGATTGAAATTTAAGGCAGTCTCTCTGTGTCTCTGCCGTATCGCGCACGCCAGTGGCTCGATGGCGATGGCGAAGGGCAATGGCGACAAGGGACAGCCCTGGCGGGTGCCTCTCTCGATCGAAAAAGCCTAAGACGTTAGCCCCCCAACTCAAAGTATAGCCGACGGGTCCGTGTATAAGATCCTGATCCACCCCAGGAACAGTGGTGGGAATCCCATACGCTGTAGAATGCGAAACATGTAGTTCCACTCTATAGAGTCAAACGCCTTGGCTGCGTCAAGCATGACCGCCGCAGCGTGCAGATTAGGGTCAAGAACGTGCATCATAGCGAAAATGGTCCGCAAGTTGTGAGAAGTGGAGCGTTCCGGTATAAATCCCGATTGGTCTGGCAGGACCAAGCACGGCATTAGTGGCTGGAGTTTCGTGGCCAAGATCTTGGCTAGTATTTTTGCGTCAATGTTGATCAAAGATAGAGGCCGATAAGATTCACAGGCGTCGGGAGCCTTATCTTTCGTTAGAAGAGTGATGATAAGAGCCTGCCGGAGGGACGGAGGCAGAATGCCAGCATCGTGTGCCTCAGCATACATCTCCAATAAATATGGAGCCAGGAGGTCCACATAGGCTTTGTAAAATTCCACGGTTAGACCGTCCGGACCCGGCGCTTTTGCATTCGGCAGAGCATTTATCGCGGCCTTGATATCCGTTACGTCTATCGGTTGACTCAAATACTCCCTATGACCGTCAGCCAGCCACGCGCAAGCAATATTTTCCAGATACTCCTCAGCTGCGGAATCCGGTCCTGTCCCATGAGACGTATACATACCAGCATAGTACTCTCTGAACTGCTCTAATATGTCCAGTGGAGTATAATGCTCCCTACCCTGAGAGTCAACTATTTTATCAATATGGTAGTGGTCTTCACGCGTTTTAATTTTTCCAGCCAGGTTGCGGCCCGGTCTCCCACCCTTGCCATAGCGCCTGGCTACGTGCCGGCAGTTAATGTATCGGATTTCCGTGTCCGCTGCCGTATCGTATTCCTGAATCAGAGCTTGGATGCGTGATAACGTGTCTGGGGAGGGGTTATCTGTGTAGGCTCTCTCAAGGCTTTTTAGGGTGGCCTCTAGCTTGCTGAACTGTGTTCTTAGATCCTTCAATATACCGGAAGTTGTGCTCATACAAACTCCCCGAATCGTTACTTTAAACGCTTCCCATAATGTGGCAGAGCTATCAACAGTGCCCTTGTTGTCTAGGAAGTAGTTTTCTATCGCCACGCGGACGGTATCATTATACAGAGGATCAAGGAGAGCCTCCGATCGGAAGCGCCATGTGAACGGGCGACGGGTGGGAGTGGGGATATGTAGGGTGAGCTGTACGGGATTGTGATCAGAGAGCGTTCGTGGGTGGTTGAAGACCTCCGACACCCACTCCGCTGCGCTCTCGCTGAGCAGCCAATAGTCCAATCTGGGCCAGCTGTTGTGCGCAGGCGTGGCGTGCGTGCCCTCCCTAGCTGTGTTATTGCGCAGTCTCCAGACATCCACCAGTCCAAATTCCAACCTAGCCTGGTTAACGCTCCGAGCTACTCTAGGGGTGCGGTTGCTCTGTGGATTGGACTTATCCAGTGCAGGGTCTAGATACGTATTAAGGTCCCCTCCCCCCCTCACTATAGCTGTCTCGGGCCACTGTCGGAGTGTGCTGTACATACGGTGGAATACTTCGGGTTCGTCTGCTATGGGACCGTACGTGGTTATGAGAGTAATTAATGTGTCTCCCAGTTTACCCTGGACCATCACGCGTCTGCCTTCCTCGTCGGTATGGGTCAGGTGAGGCGTGAACGGGACACCTTTCTTGACCAGTATGATGACCCCCCTGGCGTAAGATGAATATGAGGAGGCTAGCGTGAACACCGCCCATTTGCGCGCAAAGTTTGCAGCTGAGGCCCTGGTCAGGTGTGTTTCCTGTAAGAATGCGATCTGGGTGCTGTGGCGATTCAAATATGCAAACGTCTGCCGGGATTTCTTCGGGGAATTTAGCCCTCTAATGTTCCACGTTAGTAGTTTGTAGTTCTCACCCATAGGCCTTTGTAGTAGTGGAATACACAATTGCATGAAACATCTGAATGTCATAGTACATTAAATGAACAGTACAGAGTACGAGCATGGTGTCGATACAATCACGAAAAACATCCTTTATCAAGGCTACACAGGTACATTGGCTAGTTTCAGACGCACGGTGCCCCCCTGCCCACCCCCCTCCCACTACAACCTCCCAATTAGGTCGAGAATACAAACCCCTCCCCAACCACATGATTACCCCGAACTATGTTTAGGACTACAATCAAATAGGGGATCACCCTCTGGGGGGGAGGAATGACAGCGAACACCCGCCGATCGGCCGGGTGGCCAGACTACATTAACAGTGTAACCATCCCACTCAAGGAACTCTAAAAGAATGAGAAACAGTGAAGCATCCCTTCCATGCTGCTCAGAAACAAACCATAGGGGATGAATAACCCACAAAACCCCCTTCTATGACACAGATTAACGAGAAAACTGATGCAGTCATACACCTAAGCGCCCCTGATGAGCATCGATGTGGTTTGGCTATCAATCCGCATCGCTGTGAGACAGTGACAAAGTTAAGTTTCTGGAGGCAGTCTTGTCAGATTTGCGAGGGCAGATGTGTTTCGCAAATTTCAGGGCCGATTTAGAGTCTGTAAAGAAGTGTGCTTGGCCTTCATGAGAGATTTTCAATTTAGCAGGGTATAGCATTGCGTATGGGACGGAGGCAGACAGCAAGATTCTTTTTACTGGCTGAAACTCCCTGCGAGCGGCCTGCACAGTCTGGGTGTAGTCCGGAAAGAAAGATAGGGTGTTGCCCTGATGGGTGACAGGGCTTTTGGCTCTTGCTTCTCGAAGGATAGCATCCTTGTCTGCGTAGTTGAGAAGATGTGCTATTATCGGGCGCGGTGGCGCTCCAGGGACCGGCCGGGGACCAAGTGACCGGTGCGCTCGTTCCACGATCATAACCAGAGATGGCACCGGTCCGAACAGCTCACGGAGGAGGTTATCAATGTAGGTCTCCATTTTCGAGATGGCTGTCGATTCCGGAAGGCCGAGAATTCGAACGTTGTTCCGGCGTGAGCGTGCCTCCAAGTCTTCATTCTTCAACTTTATGACCTCCAGCACTCTCTCCATGTTCAGAATCTGTGTCCTCGTTTCAGCAGTGGTGTCTTGCGTGTCCGATAGTCTGTTTTCCAGCACATCCAGTCTAGTTTCATGCACATCCACCTTTTTTTTGACTGCGTCGAGGCTGGTCGCAAGGGCATCAATCTTACTGTCAATCTTACTGTATATTGCTCGAGGCCAGACCGCACCTCGAGCAATATAGACCTCATGGCTTCCTCCGGGTCATCACTATTATCCGACGCGCCCAGAACGACGCCCGTCTCCATCTGCGGTTCCGCCGTGCGTGTGTGGCGCTTGCTTTCGAATGGGAGTTTAGGTTGTTTGGGGTTTGTTTTGCCCATATTCGCAGAGCAGTGGCGCTTCAGTGGACCGCGGTTTGCAGTATGTTTTATTGCGTTGTGGCAGGCAATGGTTTCTGGCGGAGATTCGAGCTGACCAGAAATCGGCGAAAATGAAGGGGGCCGATTCAGAAATGCATGCGCCCTGGCAAGAAACGGGTGACCAGTCCTTTCCGCCACGAGTGGCCTATCTCTAGCAGTTCCGGCCCTGCACTCGGGCAGTCAGGCAGGAGAAATCAGTTATGGCGCCACATCTGGTCCCAGCCGCAGCTAGTCATCGATACTCCCCGGTGAGAGGCAGATATAAAGCAGCAATGTCGCCACCGAGGGCCCCTCGTGGTTCCAGCCACCTGCCAGGAGCGAACGCCGGAGGAGGGGGCCCCGCCTCGACCACCGCGCTAAGGAAGGGCAGACCCGGACATCCTGCACACCGCGAAAACAACTCCCCCGCGTTCTCTGCAAGGGGGGAGTTAGGCGATGCCCGCAGCCCCCCGTACGCCGTACCCACCCCGCGACAGCAGTGTAAAGGGGAGCGCCTCAGGTGAAGGGGGCAGGCTAGGCCCAGATCTCCCGCACAGGCTTAAGCAGACGCGGCACCAGCCGCAGGCCCCGCACCACAGCGGCGTCAGAACAGGCCCGAGCCGCACAGCGATGCCCAACCCGGCGCCAGCCGATCAAGGCCCCACCGCTCCTACCTTACATGTGCCACACTCCTGGGGGGGAGATCCGCAGGTTCGCCGATCTTCCTCGACCTCGTCCCGCGGCCGTTCAGCAGTCACCAGCAGCCCGCTCCGTCGGCCTCCAGCAAGCGGCCAATGCCGCTCCTTGATCACGCAGCGTGCGGGCCAGCAGATGCACCCTCGCCGCTCTACGACACCGTCACAGCCCGACGGGGCACTGCACTCGTGGCCGGTTGGGTCGCAGCCGCCTTTTGTCCCCCAGACAAGGTCCGCGGCCGCACCTCAGACGCTGGCGGCCATTTTCTCGCCAGCTCCGCCGATCATCACCACCTCACAGTTCGGGAGCGTTCTGCAGGTCTCAGGTTTGCAAAATGCAGCCTCCTGATCGGGGTAAGTCCAGCAATCAGGGCGAGTATTTACCTCGAGCAAAGGATGACTTTTAAGGATGGTATTCGCCGGATGGTGTAGCCTGGCCTGCGGAGCTCCTTCAACAGGCAGCCATCTCGCAACGCGCCGTAGCCACGCCCCTGGGGTGGCCAATTCTTGTCGTTAGTGGCAGTGAATGTTCTCAGTGGAGGATCCATGCCAGAGAGCCACCCAGACTTCTCACCCTCCTGATGTAGTCATTGCAAATATTGTTTCAAGGTATACTTATTGAGACAGTTACAGATATCCGTTATGCGCCCACGAACCATATGCTCCTCTCTGAGTGTGTCGTACTCCGTGCCCCGTCTGTAACTCTGCCAGGGCGACTCCTCCCTAGCCAATTCGGCCTGCAGTTGTCGCCGTACCCCGCATGTCAATCCCATGCAAGTACCCCACAAGACTGCCCCAAGGGCCTCCCATTCCATGAATCTACTCCCAGCGAACCTCCAGTTCGTTTCAAAGTAGCCTGTCGAGGACTGCGAGAGTGCCTCTCGTTCCACCGAATCCTCAAGGACATCTGCTTGCAACTGCCAGGACTTCAGTCTCTGGGACCTGCCACCCATCACAACAGTGCAACTAACGGGAGAATGATCTGACAAGAAATGTGCAAGATGAGTTATCCTGATGGCCCCCGGTCTAGGAAATCCCGCCGCCAACACCCTATCCAGTTTGCTATATGTATTATTTGTTTCCGAGTGGCAAGTATATACTAGAAGGTCAAAGCTCAGTTTGTGATGCTTCAGTCTCGGTCGTAAGACAAGGACTTTTTTCTGGAAATTGTTAGTCTCGAGGGAGAAATCTGCTGCAGTTGAAACTGTGCGGCCTTGTAGTTGAATGGGCCATGGTATTTTTCTGATTGAATGATATTACATACTTGTTGGTGACTGAGGGGTATTTTATAATGGGTCGTTTCGCATTACGTTTAGACAGTGGGCCCTCGGGAATTCCAGTGGCAGGTGAAACTCTCGGTTGAGGAATGAAGGTAAGGAGGAAACCTGATATGTCGTCCACTTCCTCCATTTCTGGAGCTTCGGACAGACGTACATTATTTTGTATTCCGTAACCTGTTTTTGAAGGTTCCAGAGGTTAGTACCCTAGTCGGGGGCGTCGGGCACCGTAGCTTCTAGGGCCTCTAGTACCTTTTTAGATCTATCCATCTGCAATCGGAAAACTGTCATTTCCGTATGGAGGACAGCCAGTTCCTTACTCGTATCTGTTGATGATTGTTTGACCACATTGATAGCTGACTATATATTTCAGTTCCTTCATTAAAGTGTCTAAGGTTGCAGCCGTCATGGTGGTATCATCTTCCTTTGAGGGTGACTGTTTCAGGACAGCCTTTAGTGCATTGGAGAAAAAGAATGGTCTAGATGCTTTTGAGCCCGGCATTGAGTCAGTTAAATAATCTGGAAATTGTAATAAAGTTCTTGCCCAAAAGCGTAATGTACCTTCCAAAGGTTTAATCTCCTGTGTTGTGATCAGAGAGGTGTGTTGTGGCTCAGTTCATTTAATTATGTGCTTTTTGGAACCTTTTACCATGGGCTGTAGGTCGAGATCAGACATATAGATCTCCTGAGGGTGTGGGAGTGGCCTGTTTGTCTGGTAGGTGGGAACAGGGCTGCTCAGTGCCAAATCCAAGATGGAGGTCGCTCGGTCCTTTAGGTCCTACAAGTGTCTCAGTGGGTTCCAGACTGCAGCAGGACACCTCGAATAAGTGCTCAGGCAGTGTGTTATGTTGAAGGTGAGTTATTTCGTGACAGGGGCGCATCAGACTGGGTTGGGGAGCACCATGTTCTCCAGTGTGGTAGGAGGCTCTTACTGTATTCGATGGTAGCGCCAGCACCTGCTGCTACACTGCGTCTTGGTGATTAAATGTCTGGATCTCTATGGAAAAGTGTGCTGCAACCCAAGGTGCAGGTGCTCAAGTTACATCTCGATACCCATCCTTTACGCAATGAGGCATTTAAGAAGCGAGTTCCAGTCACCGACTCTAATGATACTGTGGAATCTGCTTCAGGCATCCTATTCTACATAAGAGAGAGTAGTTGGTTGGTCACCCATTTTAATTGGGAGTAATTCCCCTTATTTATATGATAAAACGGGACACTCCGCATAGAGCTGACCAGAGAGCTGACATTGCGGTTGCGGCCAAGCCTAGCTCCTCCACCAGGCGCACATTCACCCTGTTAATATAATAGTCACATTGTGTTTTACAGGGTGGGAAAAACCCTTCTAGTCTATGCAATACATGGTTGAAGATCATCGAAAAATGGATCATTTAATGTAATGGACTATTGTATGGCTATCATTGTCAGCTTTGCCTTCTGGAGCTTTATATTACTTAATCAAAATACTAGAATGGATTTGCATTAAATGTGTAGAGGTCTGAACAATGTATTGTCTGTGTTTATCCACAAGGGTGTGGCATATGAAATAATAAAAACATGACAAAGGACAGTTTAATTCCCTGTGATTGTATATATATTTTCTCAGTGGCGGTCATATGTTGTCCATGAAAATGAAGTTTTGGTATAAACAGTTGAAACACAAAAAGTCTGTTTGGGGTTAATGTTCCAAGTTTTTGTTCTTTAAGGACATTGTATTTCCAATTTTGTGGAGTAATTATTGTATGATAAATTGAAATAGTGGAGGAAACATACTTCATATAGTATTTCTCCATTCTTTATAAAAAATAAAAAAAAGTAGTTGTTCCATAAATAGCTTAAATAAATGGGAAAACAGTGTTATGGGATTCATTGAAGGCCACAGAAAAATATTTGAAGAATATTTAGTGAATTCTGGACATTAGTTACGCTGATCTCACTGAAGTGTTTTGTCTATGTCTGTTGATGTCACACACATAGGTGACGTCTTGTTTTAAATTCACACAAAAGTAATGGCCTCTTTATGTGAACAAGGCTGGTGAGGCTGAAATGTGTGTATCTTTCTTCCACTAAAGCAAATGCTACGAATATGTCGCATTGAAACTATTAGAGAAATAGATGAACAGAAAAAAAAAATATATATATATATATATATATACATATATATACGTATATTCCCCCTAAGGAATGGAGCACTCACGGGTAAGTAGAAGCACAATTTATTTCATTAGCCAGAGGCGTTTCGGCAAGGACTGCCTTTCTCCATGGCAGTAATGTGCGCAGGAAATCACCTGACTTCACTTTTAAAAGGACTGAAGCACTCCCATTGAATAATTAACCATGGATGGCAGAAACGAACCACCCTGCCTCCACGAAGTTTAAAGCCAGCATAACGCCATCGCAGTATGTAAAGAACAGTTCTCAACTAGTCTCGATGACTGGGGTCGCTAGAGAGCCTGCTGCAAGATGGCCGCACTGTAGTGCAGCTCTGCCGGCCAAGTTCAGAATCCTCCAATTATCCTGCACATCGATTCCAATATTGACCCAGAATTGTAATGCAGGAGTGATCGAACTGCAGCGCGCCAGAGGGGTCGGCCAGAGACTGCAGATATGGTTGCTGGCGACAGGCCTAGTGAGCGGCAATACTGCAGATGAGACTGCAGCGAGTGGAGCTGCACACTGAAGACGGCGACGCGACTGGCGTATCAGCCCCCGGCGCTGGAGAGTTTGCTGGGGATGACACTTTATGCGGCAGCCCGGTTGGAGCTGATTTGAAACTGGCTGTGAGATGGGATTATGCTCCCCTTTGACAAATGTAGACAAGGAGCGGGTCGAGCTCTGCTGGCGGAGGAGGCCTAGAAGGTACCTCCCTGCGGCTGTGGACACATCACGAGGCCACAACATAGGCGGGGAAGAGACGCGGCGGAGGTGAGGCCGAATCGGGCAGCCGCGGTGAAGACTGCTCATGGCAGCTGCGGTGAGGCGGCCTCTGGCGGATGATTGCTGAAAGAAGGTAGGCCGCAGCCTGGTGTGGGGCGGATCGGGCGGGTGACATCGGGGAGGCCCCCCACTGGCCCCCTGGCCCAGCCGAGTGAATCCTTAATCGAGAGAGGCTGGCGAGATTTCGACGTGCTCTAAAGGCCGGAAGGAGGCATGGGAACGGGAGGAGCACCGACTCCCCCCTGCGACCTGACGCACCATCATAGATGCAGCACCTCGCCGCGACTGCTCATGGAAGGGCGGGCGGACTGGAGATCAGGGACTCCTGCACCGGCAATAAAGATCCTAGGGGCACGGACACTCTATTAATGAGGCACAGACTTGAATGACGGCCAGAGAGACACTGAGAGCTGCCCGCGGCTGCTGGTGGAGTGCTGCTTGGGCCAAAGGAGGGAATAGGCCCACACTTGTGGACATGTATTGAGCATCTGTACGGGGTGTTTCATTAGCCAGTAGTTCCACCTGATAGCGAAGACACGCAACACACCTAGCCCCCACAGGGTGATAGCCTCAGGAAATATGGGGAAGGTGGACAGAACCCAATCCCAACTGACCTTTAAAAAAAAAATGGACCGGGGAGGATATGCACAATCCGCCGGAGGATAGGAGTGATGCAGTTCCCCAGGTGAAACATCAGCGCTAGATGCTACGCTGTAAGTTATGCAGCAGAGCCTGAAATCAATTGATGGAAATATCGACACACTGAACACCCGGATGGACAACCTCACTGCGACACTGGAGAAACACACGACCAGCCTAAATGAAGCCGAACACTGTATATCCTCTACAGAAGATGAGATACGTACTGTGAGTACCAAATGTCTCATTATGGAAAAAGTACTGGCTGTCATACAAGCCAAAAATGAAGACTTAGAAGCCCGCTCCTGACGCAACAACGTATGTATCCTGGGGGTCCCGGAGTCCACTAACAAGATGGAAACCCGAAGTCCACTAACAAGATGGAAACCCGGAGTCCACAAACAAGATGGAAACCTATGTCGAAACATTGTTGATGGACGTCTTTGGGGCTGATAGCTTTTCACATGTGCTGGTTGTTGTGCGGGCGCACAGATCTCTTATGGCCAGGCCACCATCGGGGACCCCCATCGCACTATTGTGGCAAAACTATTGAACTACAGGGACCGGGATACAGTTCTGAGAATGGCCAGAGATAGGCAAGACATTGCATATCAAGGAAACTCTGTGACCTTCTTCCCCGACTTTACAGCAAGTGTCCAGGAGGCGCAAAAGGAGTTCCTCCCAATAAAGAAAAAGCTTCAACTGGCGAAGATCCCTACGCCACGCTGTACCCATCTCGACTACAAATAGAACATTGCGGCAGCTCCAAGATCTTCACTTCGACCAAGTTGGCAATGGACTATGTGACAAAGTTAACAGCACGGAAGCAGGACCATGGTGATGACGACGAGGCACCCACCACAGAAGGACGGCGACTATAATATGTCCATATCAGCGGCCAGCTAGCCCAAGGGGTTAAATGCGGTTTTGACATCCCACTTGCTTGGGGGAACAATTGGGGGAGGGGGGGACGTGGCTGGTGGAATGCTTGGTGAGTGAGCTCTTGCCTCCTCTGTCACCCCGCTAAGCGGACTTCAAATGGACCGGTAAGATGAGGTTACCGGATGAAGGCCGGGTGAATCTGCATATACATTCTACTACCCCCTCTATATACTGGTGGAACTCGATGGGAAGCCATCATACTGCACCCTTTATCCCCCGTTCGGTGGAATCTGTCATCGATCATTATAAACCTTCTTGGCCACCTCTCTTACATCGGGAGGTTTGAAGGGACTCTAGCTGACCCACAATGGGTAATCCCCAAATGTTGGCCCAGTTACTGTTAGCCTGAGGACTACGGGCCTTGTTACTGATGGTTTTGTTTGTACTACTGGGAATGTTCAATATAAGGGATGTCTTTAGCATGATTGGGATGCTGAAGTGGGAGGGGGTGGGAGTTTGGCAGATGCGGGGTTATGTACTGTACACATAATTATCATGAATGAGGCTATCGGGAACACGCACAGGACACTCTTGGGGAATTACACTGCACAACATGAGATAACACTGCCAAAGTGACCGGGAATATGTTATCAAATCAGATATCACTCATCACATAGAATGTACGGCGTTTAAATAATCCTCATAAGATTCTGCAAGTACTAGCGTAACTAAATTTGCACGCTATACAGATCGCACTCTTACAAGAAACACATCTTACTAAACATACAGAAGATAGGGTAGGTACAAGATGGGCATCGATAAGGGGCCTCCTCGTACTCTAGAGGAGTACTATTGTTGGTAAAGAAATGGACCCCTTTTGTAATTACGCACTCGAACATAGACACGCAAGGCAGGAACATCATTGTACAGGGTAAACTGTGCGATATCGTAATAACCATAGTAAATACCTATGATCCTCCTACAGATGACCCTGAGCTCTTCATCCAGATATGGTCCAAACTACACTCCTTACCTCCCTCTGCCATTATATGGAGCGGGGACCTCAGTATGTCTTGACCCGGCCTTGGACAGGTCAGGGAACTCGGACCGTCCCGGGAAACAGGCATCACGTATAGTCTGGGTCAGTATGACTGACAGCGCACTGCTGGATCTCTGGAGAGTGCGCAACCCCAGTGGGAGGGAAGGAACATTCTCATCACCGACACATGACATGTGGTCAAGATTAGACTGCTGGTTGGCCACCCCTAAGGTAAATGCATGGATGAGAGACGTGTGCCATATGCCCAAGACGCTCTCAGACCATGCTTCGGTAAAGCTAATACTGGCGATCCCCGCTTGCACGCAGAGGAGCTTTAGCTGGAGATTCCTTGTGATGGCACCAGGGCGCAGATACATTTTGGGAGGCATTTAAGGTCACTATAAGAGGAGTCTGCATTAGCAAACAAGGTGGAATATTGAGGGACATATGCCAGCAACTGCAAAGGTTGGAACAGGATATTCAAGGCTTAGAGAGACAGTATGAGGAGACACCAACACAAAAGATTCTAGCAGACATTAGGGAAAAAATGTCGGCATATCAGGAAAGAGCTGACCGGGAGATTAAATATTTGAACTGGCGCCAGGAGGCGAGAGCCTACGGCGAAGGCGGTCGACCCGGCCGCAACCTAGCCAATAAACTTAGAACTCTTTGGGCACCCACACATATAGTACAGATAAAGGATACCCTGGGGAGACTACACTACGACACCCCCTCCATTACACAAACTTTCCAGGCGTTCTACACTGAACTGTACGGCACCGGAAATTACAGAATACCTGGACGATATAGGACTAGCTTGGCTATCCCTGGGTCAGCAGGAATATCTGACACAGCCCATCACTCCCGAAGAGATCCAAGAGGCAATTTGTTTGTTACCTAATGGCAAGGCTCCGGAAACGGAGGGACTGACCGGAGAGTTTTACAAAGCATTTAGTGATCTCCTATTACCGTATCTGCATAAAATGTATTCCGAAGCCTACACTAAAGTTCTACTATCCTCTTCATTGAGAGAGGCCTTGCTCATTACACTGCTCAAGCCAAATAAGTCTCCAGAGTAATGTGGCTCCTATAGACCCCTTTCCTTGATAAATGCCGATGCTAAAATACTAGCTAAGATTCTGGCCATTAGGCGACAGACGCTATTACATGCATTAATATTACCAGACCAATCCGTGTTCACACCAGCTAGATCGACAACACACAACCTCTGTACCATATTCGCCTTTTTTTACCAACTGGAACTCTCAATGTCAGCTGTGGCAGTGTTGCTTGACGCAGTCAAAGCTTTTGACACTATAGAGTGGGCATTCCTCTTCAGGGTATTGCAGCGCATGGGCGTCCCCCAAACATTTACAAAATGGATAAGGTTGTTCTATACTGAACCAAGTGCGTGGATTAAAATAAATGGCACAGTGACATCCCCATTGAGCATAGGCAGGGGCACACGGCAGGGATGCCCGCTGTCTCCACTACTGTTTATCCTAACGCTGGAGCCCTTAGCAAGCAAAATTTGTAGGAAACACAGAGTCGACTCTGAGATTTAGGCTTAGGTGGATTTAACATCTCGATATATGTGGACGACATGGTACTGTATGTCCCGGACCCTGTCACTCACCTAGCTGTGCTGATTAGAGTACGTCTGCTTCGAGTACTATGCGGGACTGTGCATCAATTGGACAAAGTCGGTTATTATAGAGCTAACTCCAGCGACACAACAGTTTCCAATTGAGTTCCCTCTAGACTTGAGTGAAAACCCAGTCAAATACCTGGGAGTCTGGGTGCATAGAGATCCAGACAAGGTCATCCGGGAGAACTATGGGCTGGCAGTAGCACGGCTCGAAGAACAAGTCACCATATGGATCAAGCGCTCCCCCTGTCACTCGCAGATAGGATAACACTCCTAAAGATGGTCGTCCTCCCCAGGTTTCTTTATTTATTTGTAAATATCCTGATTGTGCTACCCACACACCTGCTGAACACCATACGATCACACATGATGACATTAGTTTGGGCTGGCAGGCAACCTCGGGTTCAATGGCAGACGCTCACTCTCGCATATACCTAAGGGGGTTTCGGAGCCCCAAACATTCACCTTTACTACCCATGTTCCCAAGCACACACCGCACATTATTGGTATCACCCTCATGACTACATACATACCACACGTAGCGATTGAGGTCGATGATGCACACCCTCTCCCGGTGTCGGCTCTCCTACCTCATAGGAGGTCAGGCATCAATACAGTCAAGTGAACGACCCTGGCTTGGCAAAAGTTGTGCACCAGGGCTCAAAAAACGCCACTATATGCACCAGCGCTCCCACTTGCATGCCATCCGGACCTATCGGTTACACACGACGCAGGCGCGTTAGCAATATTAAGGGGCGCCATCTGCACAACTAAGGGAGACGCATTTCCAGAGGGGTCCTTTATCACATAGATGACTTCACAGCCGGACAACCCCAAACCCCCCTCCTGGTATTCACATATGCCCGCCTACGGGGTGCTATGAAACAAATGTTTGCACCATTCCCTACAGAGCCAGAAACCCCAGGCTCCCTCCAGGCATTACTCACCACCACCACTCGAAAAGGACTCATTCCCACACTATACAGTGCTGCACTCCTGGACAGGGCAAGGGATGGAGAGATGGCCCGAGATAGGTGGAACAGGGTCCTAGACAGTCACCTTACGTGGGAGGAGTGGAGCTACTGTTGCACACTCACTGGCAAGCTGACCCCAAACTGTAATCTCTGCATAGTACACTGCAAGTACCTCCAGCAAGCATACTACAGCCCAGCGAAATTATTCTGATATGGTCTGCAGCCAGATGCGAACTGCAGTAGATGTGGCGCTGGGAGGCGAATTTCCTTGACCTGGCGCGGTCATGTCTCCAAATCAACCAGCATTGGGCGGAGGTCACAGGGGCCCTCACCAACATGATATCAGAAACAGTCCCCCACAGACCACACATGTGCCCACTGGGATATACCAAACCGCTTCAGGAATACACAGAAAATGTGTAGCTGTCGCACTTTTGCTTGCAAAAAGGAGAATATCCATGGCTTGGGGACAAGGTTCTGTACCAAAGCTAACACAGTGGCTCAGAGGTGTGTCATACTGCAAGGTATTTTTCGAGCTCTATGCTGAGCTACCTGTGGCGTTTGGGGCCCGCTCATGGCCTATCTACGGTCTGCACCGAGCGATCCTGGAAATGGCGGCAGTCAGGAGTCCTAGCCTGCATTCGCAATGTGGTAAACTGCAACATAGCTTGACACGTGCATGTAAAGATGTCTGAGATAACATGATAGGTAATGCACTCCGGTTCCTGACGCCACTCTGAAATGTCTGTACATCGTTTTTTGTTTTTTTTTCCTTTTTGATTCTGTTATAGAAAAACCTAATAAATAAAAAAAAACTTCCTTAATTCTGCTGCTCACTGCACCTCTCGTTACCGCTAATGCCCTTCAGTGTAATCATCCTGCAGACACTAACTTGGAAGCACGTGTCTTTACATTGAGTAATGTCCCATTTCGGCAGGCGCTTCACTGTTCCTGGGCTGCGGCGGTTTTAGCAGTTTTAAAACATCCCAAACAATAGCCTCTTGACTGCCGAACACCATTGAACCGGTGCTTCCGTCGTGATAGTGGTCAATTCACGCATTAATTTATAAATAGATCCCAAAGGAGCGAAGCACTCATGGGTTAGTAGAAGATCAATTTATTTCATCCGCCAGATGCATTTCGGCTAGGACTTTCTTTCTCAATGCCGGTAATGTGCTCAGGAAATCACATGACATTCACTTTTAAAAGGACTGAAGCATATTTTTTATATATATATATTTTACTCCATCTGGTTTGCGGCCTGATGGAATAAATTGTATTCCTTCCATCCCTGAGTGCCGTGTCTCTCTTACTTGGGAAGAAGTTTGTGATACATGTGTGGTGTGTATGTATGTATATATTATCTGCTAGTTATAGTTAGGACCTATTTTCCATAGGAAATCCGCAACATTCTATTCCCAATAACTTTGGCGCCAGTTGACGAATCTTCACGAAATTTTCAAAACTCGTGGGGCGCTCCGGACCGCTCCTATCCTGAAAGTCTCGGGGTGATTCGTCAAGTGGGGGCCGAGAAAAAAGGGGGGGGGGGGGTCCCAAAACGTGTTTTCCCCATGCAATTTTCCATAGGAACCTTTAGTCGCAGCTACAGCCCGAACTGCTGAACGGAATTACACCAAATTTGGCAAAAAGGTAGCCCTTGGTTCAGAGTCGTGCCTTTTGGTTAAATGGTGTAAATCCGTTCAGTTGTTCCTGAGAAAATCAAAAGTAAAATCACATATATATCTATGGCTGCGGAGGATCCGCGCACCCTGCACGCACCCTCCCGATCACGAGCTGTATGCTAATTGGCTGTCAACACTCCAAACCAGGAAGTGTTGGCAGCCATCTTGTTCCTCGGTAGAACCGAGGCACAGAAACAAGTGCGCAAAACGCAAAAAGGGGGCAGGGTAGAAACACCCGGCAGGATGCGCTTAGGATGCGCGGATCCCGCCGTGGAAAACAAAAAAAAAGAAGCGCGGGCTTCCGCGCTTCGTTGTTATTTGGCCCCCGGGTGGGCCAAGTCCCGGGGCATGCGGGGGTTTATAAAAATAATTAGTGGGGGCCTCTAAGGCCTCCAAGCCCCGGGGACCGCCACCCCCCGGGGCTTTCAATTCAAAATGGTGCGGGAGGGCACTCGGCCCTCCCGCAGCCCCGGGGACCGCCACCCCCCGGGGCTTCTTTTTTTAAAAATTACAATTACCTGTGTGGGGGGGCTCGAGCCCCCCCACACGCCCCGGGGGCCGCCACCTCCCCGTGGCACTAAATATTTAAATATGGGGGTCCGTTACGGAGCCCCGGGGACCACCACCTCCCCGGGGCTTTGAAGATGTTGGGAGGGGGGCCGCGCGGCCCCCCTCCTGGAGCCAGTGATGGCCCTGGGGACCACCACCCCCCAGGGCCGGCTCTGGCAGTGTCCCGGGGTGCCCACTCCCGGGACACTGTAGTTTGCTATGGCAGGGCGGGAGCCTCGCGGCTCCCGTCCTGTCATAGCAAACTTGCTTTGATTTTGCAGAGAGAGCAGGAAACCTGCTCTCTCTTCCAAAATTCAAAGCAATTGCTTTCCACACGGGGAGCTGCATCTAAGCAGTTCCCCGTGTGAGGCAATGCCGGCTCCCGAGGGACGCGGGAGCCGAGCGGGACCGTGGGGGATTGGGGACCCCCACGGTCCCCAACGGAGAGGGCCAGCCCCGGGGATGGGGTCCCCGGGGCTACAAGTGGCCCGGGGGTGGCCACGCAGCTCTCTTCTCAAAATTTTTATAAAAAAAAATTTAAAATTAAAAAACAAAGGCCGGCCCCGGGGATGGGGTCCCGGGGCCATAAGTGGCCTGAGGAGGGAGGGCAACGCAGCCCCCTTCCAAAACATAAAAAAAAAAAAAAAGGCCATTCCCCGGGGGATGGGGTCCCCGGGGCCGATTAAGGCCCCGGGAGGGGGGCCACGCGGCCCCCTTCCAGATTTAAAAATAAAAAAAATATTAGAGGGCAGGCCCTGGGGGATGGGGTCCCCAGGGCCAATAAATTAGAAAAAGAAGGGGGGCCACACAGCCCTTCTTAAAAAAAAAAATAAAAAAAAAAAAATACCGGCATCGCGCCGGAGGCCACGCCCCCTCCTTGCAGATGGGGAACGAATTCCCCTTGAATACTGGGGGTCCCTGGGGGCCAACTAGCCCACCAGGAACCTCCAGTATGCGCCAGGGGGCGCGTTTGCACCCTGGTGTAGGGAGGGGGGGGCGTGACTAACTCTATAAGTGAGTGATTAAACGTATCTTACTGAATGCATGGGTTAGTGACTAAACTAGGTGAATGTCTGTATCCGTCTGTCTGTTGGTGTGTAAGTGGATGCATGGATTTGCGAATAGCTACATGAGTGTCTATATGGGTTATTGATTGGTTCTCTGATTATCTGTATGGGTGCCTGAGTTTGTGTGGGTGGGGTGTGTGTGACTCTGTACATAGATGTGTGAGTGGGTGATTCACTGGGTGCATGATTTGAAGAGTGCATCTGTGATGGACTGCTTGGGTGGGTGAGTGTGTGTATGGGTGTGTTAGTGAGTTAGTGAGTGAATGTATATCTCAGTGGTACATGTGCGAGTAACTACATATGTAAAAGGCAGTATATATGTGTGTTAGAGTATTTAAAAGGCTATAAGTGAGAGTGTGTGATTGTGAGAGTGGCTGTATGGATGTGTGTGTGCTTGTATCAGTTATTGTATAAGAGCGTAAGAATGTGCTAGTATTTGTATGAGTAAGTGAGTTGGTGTGTGTATAACTGTATAGGTGAGTAAATGGGTGTGTGATAAATTTTTTGCATGACTGACTAGGTGTGTGAGTACCTCTTTGGATGAGTGGCGGTGTGTGAGTGTTTATATAGGTGTATGAGTGCATATGATAGTCCTGTACTGCGTGACTGTAAGTATAAGTGACTGTACGGGTGAGTGAGTAGATGTGTGTGTGTAGACCTAAGAATTAGTGAGTGGGTATGTAGTTATTGGTATTGGAGTGTGTATGGTTTTGCGAATGGCAGTCTGTAATTTAGAGTGGGTGTATCAAAGGTTATATTAGGGTGTGAGAAGATGCATCAAATGGTTTTTTCAGTGAATATATATATAATATATATATATATATTCAAACTGCAGCCGCTCCTTCCGGACCGCTGGGACCCATAGAGAGTGGCGCGCACACCGGCGGAGCACACCGGTAATCCAATATCCTAAAGTTGCAAAGTCAGCGCGCTCTCAGTAACACACACGACTCCGTATAGATGCCCAAACACCGTTTAATCCACAACGCGTTTCGGTTCCAGAAGGAGGATGTTGTCCACTTGGATTAGCATTCATTTAATATGCAGTAACATTATGTATACTTATTTTTACTTTTTGTCTGCAATTAGGGCAGCAATAAAGTTTTGTTTACACGCCGATCATTACTTGGCGCTGATAACAGGTACTGATACCTAGGGCTCGTTCTGGCACAATGATTTTTGTTTTCTCATACACTATGTAAAATGTATTTAACATGTGACACATAGATGTACATATTTTTAAACTCGACTGTATTAAGTTTTGTATACTTTTCAGGACTTCTGTGCCATTCCAACATGTCCGCTATGATTATTGCTCACTTGTCCTTTTTCACTGTTTATACTATGAACTATTTGAGTCCCTCTGATTTGGTGTAAAATTCACGTGATCAAGGTTCTTTGGAACCGAAACGCGTTGTGGATTAAACGGTGTTTGGGCATCTATACGGAGTCGTGTGTGTTACTGAGAGCGCGCTGACTTTGCAACTTTAGGATATATATATATATATATATATATACATGCTTTTATTGTGTAACATGCAGAGATATGAGAACCACAATTGCCTGTGAAATATAGATTTCATCATCATGACGCCACCCTTCAAATTGCTCTGCAGGATCAAATTATGTGGCAAGGTTATCCAAATTAAGACAGACACACCCATGAGACCCCCTGCCCCGTGTGATATAGTTCACTGTTGCTATTGAGGGTTTCTGGTGATATCATAAACCACAAGACCAGAGGCCAAGTGGTTTGATGTCATCAGAACTCCAAGATTGCAATAAAGGACAATAATACATATGTTACCAGTTATTTTTTTATGGGGAAGCCCATCCACTGCGGAGGAGGGGGCCAAGTCCATTACGAGCCGGGAGATCATCACGGGAGCGGGAGTGTGCTGGACTACACTTCCCAGACTCCCTTGCTGCACCTGTCATCGCCCCAGCGCCAGGAGGCGCCTACAAAGCCCCAGCGTGACCCCCGCAGCGTGGGAAGCCCATCCACTGCGAAGGAGGTCAGAGGAGGGGGCCAAGTCCATTACGAGCCGGGAGATCATCACAGGAGAGGGAGTGTGCTGGACTACACTTCCCAGACTCCCTTGCTGCACCTGTCATCGCCCCAGCGCCAGGAGGCGCCTACAAAGCCCCAGCGTGACACCCGCAGCGTGGGACGCGCGCGGGCAGTGCCCGGACGAAGCCCGGACCAAGGGCGGACCCGTCTGTGCCCGTCTGTGCCCGTCTGTGCCCGTCTGTGCCCGTCTGTGCCCGTCTGTGCCCGTCTGTGCCCGTCTGTGCCCGTCTGTGCCCGTCCGGGTCCGTTAGAGGCCGGGCTGGGCCACCCCATTAAGCCCCCTAGAGCGGGTGTGATCTGGGCCCGAGGACTACCTGTCTAAGTAAGTCTGTTGATTTGCATGTGCATAATTAAAGAATAATAATGCCTAAAAGAAAGGTGCGCCATGCAGCTAACATAGCAAATGCACCAGGTCAAACGTCATTGTTGAGCTTTCTCTCCGGGGCAATGGGGGCTATCGAAGAACAGATTAATTCGGTAGAGGAGTCTCTATCTAAACGAGGACGGGGTTGTGCGCCAATTCCCCCAAATGAGAACCATACAATACAGGGCGCACCTAATGGTTGCATTTTAGAAATCTCGGACCACATACGTGAGAGTGATGCGAATGACTCAACAGAGGACTCACGACCCTCTCCCAAGCGTAGTAAGAATCCAGGAAACTCGGAGGGATCCCAACTACAGAAAAGGGTAGGGCAAACCCCGGTGAAGCAGCAAAAAATACACAAAGTAAGAAAAGGAAAACCCGGGCAAACAGCTATTATTAAAACCATTTACACGTAAAAACACTGTTATTAGTAAAAAACATACAAGTGTGGGCCCAAATGGAGGCCCAAACATTGGCGTTGGAAAATATATTCAAAAGTATAGATGCAATGCACACTTACATGGTGGGAGCCTTGGAAAAATTGTCTGAGAGAGTTGCAAACCTGGAGGGACCCTTAATGGGGAAAAGCAAAGATAACAAAAAACTGACCACTCAGACAGGTCCACATTTAAGTGGGCCTATTGGCATGGGTCAAATATCTACTCTGATTACACCAGTGGATGACACTACTACTAGACCCCCATCACATAGACCTATGTCAGGTATGGTAGAATCAAACATTAAAAAAGACAAAATAGGCTTATGGCAGATAATGTTATTTCTGAAAATAGCTTGGGGACAACTCCCGGTAGCTTAAGGCATGATCAAAACCACCCATTCCATAATCGACTTGACTTTCCTCCGGCAGCCACGCCGTATGTGGTAATTCTGGCCAACGTCCCTACCCTTTCGACATCAGAACATGAATCTTGGCGTGAACTTCGCAATAAGTCACTCCATTGGCTGGGAAACCATACCGGTTTTCGTGATGTATTATTTAAAAACTTTAAAATGGCAAGAAGAGTTGCTTGGTTGGGTAAAGAACGTAAAGTACTCCAGGGAGATTGTATAGCCCTGACGTTTAGTGACCCTATGTTAGTCCGTGCTATCTTAACTAAGGTAGGGAATGCCTCCTACGACCATAACGAAATTAATGTATTGCCGTTAGGAGCTTTTTATCTACCACACCCATTCATAGACAGGCCTGATTTTAGTAAATCTGCAGGGGATTCCCATATACAATCCTTAACTCGAGGAAACATCTCATTCCGTAATCGTTTTGAACCACTAACCTCGTTGGAGGAATTAGATTGACTAACTCAAAGTTTAGATCTATTACCTCAGAGGGGAGACCCTATGCACATTAGGGCACACAACACCTGTGTTCAAGATGAAAAAGTTAGAGGCAACTCATCCCACAAAGAAAATAACAGGGAGTTGGGGATCACAATTGTAGACTCACCTAATAATCAAAGTAGTGATGATAAAGGGTTTAATAAATACCCCATATCAGGCCTGGATGGGTCTGGTGAAGGAGAGTTGACTGACCCAAATACCAATAGAAAGTGTAAATTACTATCCTGGAATATCGCAGGAATTGCAGCTAAAGTAACTGACCCCCAGTGGTTATCATTAATAGATGATTATGCTATAATCTGCCTCCAAGAAACGTGGGCCCATAGGGATATACATATAAATGGCTTCCGAACTTTTAATATCCCAGCAATCAGAACTAAACAGGTGCGAAATAAAGGGGGCTTATGCATTTATGTTGCAAATGTGGCTGGGGTTCATAATGTGAAAAATGTACATGATAGTGAGTTTTACCAGATATCGAAAATGAATCTGGGAAGGGAAAAGGATGTTGTGCTGATAAATTTTTATAATAACATCCCTAAAGCACTGTTGAAGAATGTCCTTACCGATCTATCCCGATCTTTAAAAAATACAGAAGGAAAAATGTCGGAGGACATGCCTATCATATGGGTTGGTGATTTTAATTGTTATTTGTGTAAGCATAGTGAACAGGGCATTTGTGGTCTGGGCCACGATAAGAAAGACACACCTCCACACTTTGCCCATACAAGCACTGGGGATTTATTAAATGAAACAGTTTTTCAATTTGATCTAGGGTATGCAAACGATCTGTGTTCACCCCCTATACCCTTTCTTCCGACTTTTAATGGCAGGGGTTGTAATTCAACCATCGATTTTGTGTTATTATCCAAGAGGTACTCGGGCAATGTAACCACCTGTAACACCCTTGATATTTTAATGAGTGACCACTATCCAATTTCCTTAAACCTTTCAGTAAGAGGTATGGCGAAAAGAACCAAAAGGAATGTATTATATAATTCTGATATCCATCTTGCCAGTACCAATGGGTATACTCTAAAGTGGGCAAAGGTAGATTCCGGAGCATTCCTTCAACGATTAATCAAAAAAACTTCGGAGGAAATAGATATGTCTTTCTCAGGACAGGGATGATGAGGAAATTTTTTATGCCTTTCTTAAAATTACAGATGAGATTCGGAATTTATTAACAAGGAAAAAGCATGACACAGTGCGTAATACTCAGGGCTGGTTCGATAAAGAATGTACGAAGATGCATACTCTTTTGAAAAATACACTGACCAGTAACCCTAGATGTGATGAAAAAGTAAGACAGGCTAGAACCCTATATCGACTAGCCCTTAGGAAACGAAAAGCACATTTAAAAAGGGAAGTATGGGAGGCTTTACATCAGGCCTGTATAAATAAAGATAATATCGGTTTTTGGAAAGCGGTCAATGCTCCTTTCTTTATGGAGAGAGAGACTGATATTATAGATATGGCTATTACAGGAGACAAGTGGGTAGAATTTTTTATGGGGCTTTATAATGATGAGCCTGCCACCACAATCTCTACGAAAGATAACAACGAGTGTGGACCCTTTCCCATAGATATTGATATCTCTCTTGAGGAGGTTATCAGAGCAATAAAGGAAAGTGCCTCAGGGAAAGCACCGGGCCCGGATGGTGTCCCGGTGGATATTTATAAATCTAACATCGATTTGTGGGCCCCACTTTTAAGAAATGTGCTTAACAGCTGTAATCGCTATAGGTTTATACCTACTTGGACTGATGCTATTGTGATTCCCATATTTAAAAAGGGGGATAGAAATGAACCCAGTTGCTATCGCCCTATTTCCTTATTGGATGATTTTATGAAACTTGCAGGGAGAGTGATTTTAAATAAGTTACAGGTATGGGTGGAAGATATGAGAGTCTTATCAAAGTTTCAATATGGTTTCCGTGTAGGGTTAGGCACAACTGAACAGGGACTTAATCTATCATTAATTATAGACAAGTACACAAAAGCTAAACAGGGTAAACTTTACCTAACGATTGTGGACCTAAGTTCCGCCTTTGACTGTGTTAGACACAACAAATTGTGGAGTATCCTGGAAGAACTAAAGGTTGACCTACCGCTGTTAACCTTTATTAAGGAGTTGTACAGGGAGGCTGGGGCAAGGGTCCGATATGGGAAACACGGGGAGTGCTCAACAAAGTTCTCCATAAGGAAAGGATTGAGGCAGGGATGTATACTTGCCCCTCTCCTTTTCTCACTCTATATTAATAGTTTAGGACAATATCTGAGCGGATATCAATGTGACTACCCCACTATAAAGGGAACCCCTGTCCCCATCCTATTGTACGCGGATGACGCTGTAATAATGGCACGGACGCAATTAGGGCTACAGAGGTCTGTTAGCCTCTTTGTCGCTTACATGAAAGACAGGGGCCTAAGGGTAAATACCACTAAAACATACACCATGAGTTGTGGTACAAACAAAAAAAAGGTATGTGACATTTTTATTGATAGCAAAAAAGTGGAAAGTACGAATACTTTTTCATACTTAGGCATAAACTTTGACAGAAAGGGTTCATGGAAAACAGCCATGAAGGCTAGAAAACTGAATTTTTCAAGAGCCATAGGAGCAGTTGTTAACTT
Source organism: Calotriton arnoldi (assembly GCA_963921515.1). Taxonomy (NCBI): domain Eukaryota; kingdom Metazoa; phylum Chordata; class Amphibia; order Caudata; family Salamandridae; genus Calotriton; species Calotriton arnoldi. The sequence continues at coordinate 2,516,125 of CAWUFW010000382.1, read as the reverse complement.
TGCCAAGAAATTAGGTGGTAGACCTGTCCCAGAGTTGCTGGCAATTTACAAATCTAAATGTATTACAGCAGGGACATATGGAGCAGGCATTTGGGGCATTGAGGAAGTAGAACAAATCCAATGTCTTGAAAACACTTTTGTCCGTTATTTGCTAGCTGTCCCCAGTACTACTGCCACTTTTAGCTGTCATAGGGAACTTGGCCTTCCTTATATTTCTGATACTATTAAAACTAATCCTTTACTGCTATGGCATAAGGTTTGGGTATCGGAGGAGACTGGTTTTAATAGAGACGTAATTTTAGATTGCCTTAAATTAGACAGGGTGGCTAAGATCCCATGGATTAATTATATAAAAAGACTTGCATATGAAATTGGCCACCCAGAATATTTTGAGTCCCCAAGCTCCATGGAAATGGTAACAAGAAAAGCATTAAAAGATATCTGCCTGAGTCATTTAGAGAATAAGCGTTGGCTAGTGGAGAGGGAGAAAAAATCAGTTATGGATAATCACCTGATGATAACATGCATAGGCCTACAACCTTACTTGGCATTGGTACAGAGTGGCTACTGTCGCATGCTTTTGGCTCGTTTTCGCTGTGGGTCTTTTTTTAGACTGGTCACGTTTCCTGAAAAAAATGATTGGTCGAGTAGGTCGCCCATTTGCCCATGTGACGATAAATCAATTCAAACAACTCTGCACTGTACTTTATTCTGCAAGTATTATGTTACACCAAGAAAAAAGTTTCTAATTCCTACTCTTAGAAGCTGGGGCCTAAGACAATGTAGAACAGCCTTTTTAAGGTTACAATTGCTGGAAAACGAACAAATCATTATGATTACTTCCTTGTTTTTAAAGGCTGTTATTAAGTACCGAAACACAATGTGAACTATTCATAACAAGCATTTACAATGCAATAGGTCTCGCAGTGACATTGTTTTGAGTAAATGGCCTTGTAAATGACATTGTTTTTTATATTGTTTATGTTTTGTAAAAATTTATTAAAATGATTGTAATGTAAAATGCAAATACTGTTAAAAATTGGAAATGGAAAAGTTATTAATTGCATTTATATGAGTGCGAGCTATTGGCTTTGTAAATGTTAATGGCTTGTGTCAATGTGAGTTTTGTTAAGCAAAATATAATGTATTTGTAATGCTAATAGGATAAAGTTACTGCCAGTGCTCAGCACCGGTGAGACCCGGCCCACTTAAAGCCCTGCCCCCACGCATACAACTCCCCCACTGCATTGTCGTTTCCTATGCTGCTCCCAGATTGACAGCTGTGTACCTCCGTCACACAATTAACACTAGCACATATACGAGCATCGCTCTGCACAGAGGCCAGGGATTGAATGTGCATGTAGTCTTCACACCTTACGGCCCACTGTGAGAAACCATGGTGCCTTGAGCCTCAGCTTCAGATATTTCAATCGTGCCCGGTCGTGAATACTTGCCCACAGACTGAATTTGTCAAGACACCTGGAGGCGAACCCCTACCATCCCAAGTTAATCACACTTTAACATGACTAGGTTACAAGCCCAGCTTACACAGAGAACTGCGAGATCAATCAGGAAAGGTGCACATAGAGACAGGTACACACGCAGACTTCCACTTCACATAGAGACAGGGACACACGCAGACCTCCACTTCAGACAGACAGGGACACACGCAGACCTCCCCTTCACATAGAGACAGGGGCACACGCAGACCTTGACTTCACATAGAGACAGGGACACAGGCACACCTTGACTTCACAGAGACGGGGGCACACGCAGACCTTGACTTCAGACAGACGTGTACTCAGAGAGGCGCGAACAGACTGCTAACTCCCGAGCACACCGAGACTCCAGTACAGACATACATACACCTGGGGCCCGGGTGACCCACAGCCTGCACTAAGCACTTTACCCGACTGCTAGAAGAATACACTATATGATGTCTGGCATATGCATTCAGGTCCTCTAGTGAGATTCATTGGTCATCCCTACACACCATTTTAGAACAAGATGGCTGCCACACAAATAGGTTTAGCTCTTCTCAGCCAATCAATGGCCAGGAAATAAAGAAAAGCAGTCTATACTCCAGGTGGACTTAGCTATGCATTTTTGAGAATGCGTGTTATAGAACTTGGATTCTCAAAGTATGGCCCGGGGTTCACTTTTAGCCCTACTGACGTTAATATGCGGCCCCACTTTTAACAGCAGCACTGGGCTGCTGTTTACTTGACAAAGCGCTAAAATTAACAAGTTTAAGCTATTGGCATTGTAAATGACAATGCCTTTTATTTATGTTTTAAAAACGAAAACAAAAATAAAAGGCATTGTTATTTGCAATGTCAATAGCTGAAACTCGCAGTAAATGCGATTGCAAATGCATTGCAAATGCTTGTTCTTTTTAGTCACTCTGCACAGCATCAATGATGCTGTGCAGCGTGACTAAAAACCATAGGTAAAGCCAATAGGACGCACACATGTGAGGCCTAATGGCTTTGCCAATGTTTGTTTAACAATGGCATGAGGCGCGGAAAATCAGCCAGGCCCGAGAAGGAGATAAACCACCAGATGCTGTGATTTGCACATAATCACCTGGCCGGGCAATATGTTGCATAACACGAGTGCCCAGAAACAACAGAGCTGCTGGGCGGAAACAAAAGGCAGGCCACCAGGTGTTCTGATGTTTACACACGTGCACAGCAGCAGCAGAATGCACAAGACCAGCATCAGGGGATCCTAAGGCAGCAGCTTGCTCGGACTACAGCAGTGGCTCAGAGGCAGTATCAGCGAAGCTTCTAGATTCCCTGAATGTAGCATAGCAGAATCTAGGGACCTGCCTCCACCAAGTGTGCTGAATGTGCATGCAATATGTCAAATTCTCTCAGATAATATGGCCATTGTGTCATGACACTGACACGGCAATCATCTTACAAAATGTGAGTACTCCGAGGAACTCTTTTTTTAGGTCAGGAATTTTACTGTGCAGCTGTAAAACAGATCTAATGCTAAAAATATACACAGTAATCTTTGGATCTGCCTGTATCAAAAACCTTCTTTTTTCAACCTTTCTTTTTACAGTCTTGGCTCAGCCCACTGGAGCATGCCTATCTCACCTAATTCTAGTGGCTGTTTGCGTGTATCCTTTCTCTTCCACTTAAGTACTTGAACTGAACTACAGGAGGGCTGACTTTCCTACAATAGTCCTGTGTACTAGCTTACCTCCCCCGTGTTTCCCCTCCATTGTGCTAACACTGTATGCCCAATGGCATTGCCAATGGTTGATCTGCCGTGTCAAACTGACACAGTACAACAAAAAATGTAAACCTCATCAAAATGCACCAACATGTGATGGACAACCCAGCAAGCCAATGCCTGCAAAAGGCTGAAGGGAGCCGACCCAAAACCCACAATCTTTACTTCCAAGTTTTTCAACTATTTATGACACGACTAGGTCTCAGAATTAAAGGTGACCGTTGCCAGACCTAACAAGTGCTCCATAATGACTACCCCAGCCTTCCACCCAGAGGCACCCAGCCTACCTTCGCGCCAGACGCTGCCTGCCAGCTCCCAGCCTCTGGATCTCCGAGCGAGATGATCTGGAGCCGACGGAGGGAAAATGAAAGCGGAAGAGACGCGAGACGCCGGCGGCGCGCGCGTGCACATCTCCTGTCCTAGTAGTGATCGGGAGAGTGACGACTGAATGCAGCGCACAGAAGAATGGGGAGGTGCAGTCATGGGAAGCAGCAAATATCTTTTGAAACCGGTCCATTGGAAAAGGGCTATTAGGGTAGGTTCAGATTTGAAAGCTTTTCCTAATGGATGAAAGAGTTGCGTTTTGCGTTTGTGATGGGGAGAAGGCACCGTGAATGGAGCGTGTCAAGATGTTCACATTTGCGAGTCATGTTCTTTTGCTATACGCTGCTTTTAAGTGGGGTGGTGTTTTTGAGGATTATGGTACCCTCTGGTATGGAGATCACCGTGCACGGGGGCATCCTGCACACGCGCGTGAAGACGAATGAAGAAGACACGCCATGAGCGTGCGCATCGGCTGCCTGGACAGGAGATGTGCACGCGTATGGTGCGAGCAGGCGTTGTGATAACGCCGCGAGCCGTACGCGTGCACATCTCCTGTCTGTTAAGCTTCGGCGCAGACAGTTGATGTGCACGCGTACGGCTTGCGGCGCTATTACAACTCCTGCTCACACCATGCGCGTGCACATCTCCTGTCCCGCATCGGAGCAAAAGTCGGCAACAATAGATCTCGCATAGCGAGCAGCGCTTTGCGCTGCATCGCTAGGCGAGACCTAAAAATGGTGTGTATATATATATGAATTATCTATCTAGCCCCTGTAATGTTATATAACATGTAACAGAATAAGATTATGTTGTTTTTCTCGAATTAAGTATTAACACCGCGAGAAGTTTTCCATGCCTGTTTTTAATAACTTGTGTTTTTATGACTTTTTAAACTAAACCTTAGAGATTCTTTGCAGTTTTTGTACATTATGCATTACAATTTTTTTTTTAACCTATCTTGCCTGCACTTTACAATGAAATTATGGAAAAACTTGGTCATGTTTTTTAATAAGTGTATATAATAGCGAAGTTACCTTCTTGGATCCTGTTTTATAATACCTCTTGTATAATCTGTTTTTATCCTATCATCTCTTTTAATGTGTATGTTGAAATTTTTTTATGCTATAATATGCTTTTATGGTTGTAAACTAGTACACCGAATAAAGCTTTATTTGATTTGATTTGATATTACATATTCTTTTTAGGTAGTTGGCTTGATGAAGCTGTTTTTTTTCAAAATTTGGCTATCAATGAGCACTGATTGGAAATAGAATGTTTAGGATTTGTTTGTCTTTTTTGAATAAATTGTTAATAAAACATTCCTGTAACTTTCAGGGTCATTGGATTCAGGTGATTCTGTTGCTGTAGTGTTTACCGCATAATTATGGATTTAATGCATTTACAAAATAATTTGCTGATGTCACCAAAAAGTTTGTTTCTGTCTGAAATGGATCAAAATACTGTCAGAGAATGTGACACATACCTTGCACTTTTGCAGCATAGTTTAAATAACCTTGTCACATAATGTGGTACTACGTGCTGCATATTCCTAGTAGACCTGACAGTGTTAAAGCTCTGCAGAGTGGTATGGGTCTATCCCTAATATTACGAAATATGTATTTTACAGGCAACTGTAAAATACATCCCATATTTTATAGTTCCCTGTCAAATATGGATTTTTACATCATTGCATTGTGTGCAATGAAAGCACCAAAAACACGTAATATATACATCTTTCATGGTTCTTCACTTCTGAGATAAACATATATGTGCCTTTTTATCAGACATATACATGTTTTATGTTTGAGCTTTCCAGACTTTCAGATGTTAATGTTCTTAAATCTAGCATCACCATTGTTTGACAGCTAATACTTATGGTCATTCTCATTGTAGATGTCTCCAAAGGTTTTGTGCTAAAGGAGATCCTGTCTTTGATATTTGGTGGAATTGCTGCTATTTCAGTTGGTCTTTTTACTTACTTTTATGTTGCAACTCTACATGAAAACGATCTGTGGTTTTCCAGTATTAAGGTAGGTCTAATGCGTTTAGTTTCATTTCCTGAATTTGGTATTCTATGATACGTTATGCAGTTTTGTGGATTCCGAAAGTGCATTACTATGAGTAAATAACTTAAGACAATTATTTGAATATGTGTAGAGAGATATATATATTTTCTTAATTAGTTTAATTGTTTTCCATCATATAAAACAGCAAAAGCAACTTACAAACCAACAATGTTCAATCTTTTGGGGCACAGTAGAGGGTAGAATTTGGCGTATCTTAGATACCGCAGTTCACATTACCTTTCTGCACCAAAGTTCGTGTAATCACGTATCCAATGTTAGTGTTGTGGCCTGCATACTTGTGCACCTTAGAGCATGGCCAGACTAGGCTAGTTGGATCCAAAGCCTGTATGTGTCTTTTCTCTGATCCACATTTGCGTACATATGTCTCTGGGGGGTGGGGAGGTGGCGGGGGTTGTCTAGTCATTTCCAATTATAGAGCAACACATTCCCATTCCTCATGTTCTCCCATAAGCTGCTTGCATGTGGGCTTCCAGGCTGAATTCTCTGTTGTCTAGTAGCTGTTAGGTCTGTTCCACCATGTGTTCTCCATTGCATCCCTCTCCACTAATCTGTCTGCCACACTTGTTCCAGCAATATGATTTGACTGTAGGGGGGGTGCCAGGTGTCTTTAAGTCTTGCCTTGGGATGTTGTAGGGTGGCATATGTTTCAGCTCTGTTGCACTTAACCATATCTCCATTCCATATCCAAGCAATAGAGCATTATGGGCCTGTCCATGGCACAGTCTATCATTTGCGTTAACTCCTCAAATACCTGGTCCAAATTTAGGCTAACCCGTGGGCAAAGCCATGCTAAATGTATAGATGTGGTGTGTGCTGCATTCTTTTGTTTGTCTGGTAAACCCAGTGAAGGTATTTAAAATGTAGTAATTTGTGCCTGGAATTCATTTTTATGAGCACTATTTCTCTTCAGGATGTATGCCAACATTTATCATATACCATGCCCGTAGATCAACTTTCCAATCAGTCCTTGCCTTGTTTACGGTATTAGGCATCGCGGGCCAACTTATATAACCTGGCTAGCCATCCTCAGATATCCAGGGACAGTGTTATTTGGTCCAGGGGCTGGAATGAATTTTGATGAGTCTTTTAGTAAATCAAGTACACGTTCTATCACAGTGTGCTTCAAGCGGCTGTAGGTGAATTTATGTAGTGTTGGAATAGTGTTGTTGGATTTATAAGGGTCTAGAGGGTGGAACGTCTCTTTCCTAAGGTTCCAATAGTTGACCGATTTTGTAATATCTTGATTTTCTCGAGTGAGGCTATAACATATTTTTCTTCCGTTAATCGTATCATACAAATTCATTAAGACTGTCTTGACTCTCTCTGATATCCATGCCAAAAGCATTTTGTAGTTGTGTAATGGTGTTTTGGAGGGGTTGAATTTCTCTCTGTTTAATAGACATGCCATATCCGACCCAGTCTTTCCCCTTCTCCATGTTTCTAAACCAGGTGATGTTTACCTAGCAGCAAAACCTCTTTGATTGCACCCCCTCAAAACTCTGTAACCTTCTGATAAATTGCTGTCAGTAATTTTGTTCTGCTCTAATTGTGTAGTGTTTTTCGGTCACGTATATATTTGGTTCAAGATATGTGTGCTTATTCTATATATCTTTAGGAATTCCGGATTATTTGATGTAATTATTCCCTGCATATAGGCTTTGAATTCCTCCCATAGTGTGGCCTAGGTGGACACTAACCCTGTGTTTATTTCAAAGTAATAAATTATTGCAGAGTGGATCTCGCTGCGGAATACTGCATCTAATAGTGCATCCGCTGGAAATCTCTAACTGGTGCTATGGGGTCTTACAGTGATTATCTTAAAACTAAAAATACTGGGGAGTGGTCCAACAGATATATCAATTATCCAGGATAGGGTTTCTGACATAGCTACCCAGTAATCAATATGGGACATGGAATCATGCAGCGAGAAGTAGAATGAGTATGCCCTCTCCTCACTGCGCTTTGCTCCCCAGACATCGGTCAAGTTAATCATCTCTACGATATGTGCATCTCTACATTATGTACATTTGTAATAATGCTGTACATATGTGGTATTTCAGGACTCTTACATTCCAAGACAACTGCAATACATTTCTATATCCATATCCAACATCAATCATTGTACACCTAGATACCAGCAAACGGTAAACTGTATGAATATTGGTGTCCACCGAGTTTGTTTCTTATATCTAACTTCACTTAAATTCCAACGTGTGCAGTTCCCCCACCATCAACCCCTATCCACACTGAGATCCCCAGCCCGTGTGCAGTAACCTCATCCAAAGGTTATCCCAACTATCTGCAGTTCCTGTGATACACACATTTAAGCATTAGATTGCCTCCCCTGGAACTGGGGCATAAACTGTGTATGTTGACTTTGAATGTATTGCCTCTCCTGTCATAATGCTCACCTACGATCATGATGGTCAACACGATCGGCAACATACCTTAAGGTTGTGAACATATACAGTTTGTTATGATAACATGAGTTGGGGTACATCTCAGTGCCATTAATCTATGTCTCCATTTAAATCAGATCTCCAATTGTTGATGCTCCATTGTGGTTATTGCTTTTAGACCTCGCAACGCGCTCCTGGATGACATTTTTGGCAGCCTTAAGATCTGTGAAAAAGTATATTTTTGCTGCTATCTCTATCTTCACCTTCAGAGGGTACTAGTGTCTTTTTTATGTTTGTAAATTTCTCCTGGGCTTCCTGAACTGATTTTGTAAAGTCATAGTATATGGCAATATTACATCCCTGGTACTGCAACAGGCCATTCTCCCTGGCCAGCCTCTGCACCATATCCCTGTCCTGGTAATTTGGCATGCAGCAATCATGGGTCTAGTGGATGGCACCATCTTCTGTGCCTAGGAACGGCATGCCGTCACAACAGCAAATGTCACTGTCAAGTTGGTTTGGTCAAAAAGTTCAGTGAGTAGTTCCTGAAAAAACAACTCAGGTTTGCTCATGTTTGTACTCTCTGTAAGGCTGAGAATTTGAATATTATTGCATCTTGGCTGTGCCTCTTAGTGGAGATGAGGCCCAAGACCTTTTTCAAGTAGCTTTTCTCTGGAGGTGTGGGCATCATGCTCCAGATCATAAATGCACCATTCACCATTCTGCAGTGTCGGTGCAGTCTTTCTGCCATTCCAGTCACTCCATTAGAAGGTCAATGCTAGCTGTAATTGCATCAATCTTCCTATCTATGGACGATATGCCATGTTTCAGTTCTAACAGCAGTGCTGTGTTGTCCAGAACGCTTTCGGTTTGAATAGTTGCGGTTGGCACTTATTGCTCTGTCTGCCTGGTTCATTGTGGTTTTCATTGATCACATGAAATAATGCTTTGCTTCTTGCCTTCCTTCCCTATCCTTGCTCTGTGGCCTGGGTGTCAACAGTGGGCAGGCAGTAAGGCATAAGTCTCTGAGGGAATATGTTGTGTTTCTCAGCCCTGGGAGCTTTCTGTCTCTCAATAACCTATTGCTGCAATTGGGTTTTGCCCATTCAGTACGCCCAGAGTTTTTTCCTTTTTGGATCACCCAGGTAGGGACTTTTTACTGTGGGTGAGTCTCACTACAGTTGTCTCACCCACGGTAATCACATGGCAAATGGACTGTGCATGTTTACTGCTAGTGTCCGCCTTTTAAGCTAAGGCCACTGCGATGCAACAAGGGTAAGAGGCACTTGGCTGGTTACACGTGAAAACGTGTGCACATGTGTCTGCCTACTGCGCGTGGGAGACTACTGTAGTGCGCAGCCCAGTAACTGCTCACAGGTAGCCTGGCGTAATGGATAACTCTGCAGGATTAGATATTGACCTGGTACAGGCCTTAGAAGTGTACACCAATAGGGAAAGTCAGTGTGATTTACTGTTTTGTCTGTAGTGACAATTTATTATACACATGAGGAGAGAGTTTCCCTAGAGTGCAGTTTCACCTCCCTTTGTCCTACAGAGACCAACTGATGTCGTAAATTGGGGTGTAACCTGTGCAGGAAAATCAATTCTGTAATTTCCAAAATTATATCTGTACACTTCTGGACCTGAGGATCTCCTGCCAAGAAAAAGGACTGCTATGCTGCTGAAGGGCTGCCATTCTGCTGCACTGCTGCTCTGGAAGAACTGCTTTCTTGCTGTGCTAACCTGTTGCCCTCTTTGCCTGGGTGAGAAGGACTGGACCTGTCTCCCATGTCCCCTGAACCCAGAGTGACTCCAAGGGCTAGCTGGCTGGCCTCCTGATCTGAAGTCTCAGGGACATAAAAGACTTCCAACCACACTGCTCCTACACCTGGACCATTGGAAAAGGGCCTAAGGTGTTTCCTTCATCGGAACTGACACATCCTCTGCTGCGAGAGCAGAATCAACACATCGCTGCCGTTGTGGGAGCAGAACCGGCGCATCGCCTTTAGAACCAGCTCATTGCCGTTGTTGCGTGGAGAATACTGACGCATCGCCTTAGCTGTGTGGGCCGGTGCATCACCTCATCTGCACCCCGCATGCCATCGTTGTCGACGCAACAAGGTACTTTCTAAGCAGGCCAAGTCTGGTACTTGTAGCCTGCCTGCGCTCCATCACGGTCAGCCTAAACTTTTGACTTTGTCCCGGTCCTGTGCGACCAGATATGTCAAATAGGTGCTTATTGCTTCTATACACCATTTTACTGATTATTCTTTAAATATTCATATCTCAAGTTCTGCTCATTGGATTTTTGTCGTTTTGGTCTTATTTTGTTCATTAACAATAGTATCCCACCTTTTTGTGTGGTGTTTTCACTGTTTTACTGTTTGGAGTGTTGCACAAATACTTTACACATTGCCTCTAATGTTAATCCTGACTGCTCTGTGCCAAGCTACCAGAGGGTGCACCCAGGTTAATTGAGGTTGTGTTTGTGACTTACCTGACTAGGATTGTGGTTCCTGTTTGGACAGGGTGCATGCCCCTGCCAACTAGAAACCCAATGTCTAATACATATGCTTGCAGACAAGTGAGGCAAAACCTCTGACAAATTTCGACCAAAACCTGTCTCGAGCAGTGAAGGCCACAGGCTGCCGCCCAACAAGAATTAATATTATTAAGGCAAATGTTTTTGAGAAGAGAAGTTTTCCATGCTATGTTCCAGGGCTCGCACCCACCTCTCAGTCCTATAGGGGGTATCGGGTTGGTTTCTCCAGTTTTCCACACTTACTGCTTCGCTATCATCCAAACGTGCAGAGACACAGCTGGACCCCACCTTAGATCTCCAGCTCTGGGGTGTGGTGATATCCAAATGTATGTGGCATTACTCCTCCTCTCGGACCACCCAAAAGTCATATTCAGACCCTGAAGCGGTCCGTTGCACTCAGACAGACGGGGTCTTCGGTGTCCGAAGCCCTGGCTGCGTCAGACATCCTTGCGATGTCTCCCCACTGCCACACTGAGTACAGTGATGTCCCCCATATCTGGTTGCTCCGACCGTCTTCTTGCTGCTGCAGCCAACCACAATGCCGCAGCTGGCGGCAGAGTTCTTCTCTGCCACAATCATGGCCTCTCACCACTAGCTCCACAAGCTGGTAGGGTCTCCGAGTGCAGTCCTATCAAATAACTTGTTCCTGTGTCCTGCACTGGCTGTCAAATTGGGCCCGGCAATGTTTGACTACTCCAGGCTGTATCCCCCAGTTCAGGATTTGTCCCAGCCTCAGTATTTGTCCCAGCCTCAGGATTCATGACCGTACTGATTTCTGCTCCAAAAGTTCCATAATGGGAGGATGGTGCACAGTTAATTTGCCCTAGGCAGCTATCTTAGCAGCGGAGATTTATATATACCAGGTGAGTGTTGGGAATTTGAATCAGTGCCGGCACTACTGAGCAGTCTAAGCTGGTAGTGGTTGAGCCGTTTTTAGGTTTTGCTTGGGCTTTGCTTGTGAATTCTAATGTATTTAATCTAAATCTTAATAGGGGCTTACATCCCGCCCTTACTTTTCATTTGTTCGTGTGCTTGCCACCTACTTTTTCTCTGTTTCGAGTGTTTGTAGCATACTACTTCCTGTTGTTTCTCGTGTGTTTCTCTTATCAATGTCCCACGGCCCAAGTACTCCTTTCATACACTTTGGTGGAACCTCTTTTAAGTGTGTCCGCACCACTGTTGCCACTATAAGATCTACAATGTTGCTTTGAAGCTACAGCGTTGCCTGAGTGCCATGGGCTCAGCGCGCTGTGCTGGTCAGTGGAGACCTTGTGATCCCAGTTCTGAGTGCTTTGTGGAAAGCCAAAGTTCTGATCGCAACGCGCGCTCACCAGTCCCCCCTGGGGCAGAAGCAGGGACCCACTCAAGTGCTCCTTTTTGTGTGCAAACCAAGCAACTTGTGAAGAAACAGCAGCCAGCAGGAGCACCGCATCAGAAGCCAGCGCTTATTTAAATTGCAGCAGTAAAGACACAGTTCTGTGAGTAAAATAACAAGTGGGATTGAACTCTCTTGCTTGTTTTTTTGATGTTGCAAAAGATGAATCCATGGTTGGAATTGTTCTGGCACAACAAGCTCTTCTTTGTCACTTTTTGCTGAATATTTCTTCAATCAACCACTTAAATATATATCCCAAAATAACCACTTTTACAGTGCTTTTCAATCTTGACACCGATTTAAGATGACAAATTCTCCTGTCTTTGTTTTTCATTTGCAGTCATCCAAACCACGTACACGCCTTTATTACACTTACATTGTTTACACCATAGTTTGAGACTATAAAAATTGTATTTGCCCACAAGAGGGCACTTGAGTCAAGGTCTGAAATCAGATGCAATCTATTACAGCAATACTGCCACCAGATCAGGAGCCCTGGCAGTGTGAATGGTACACAGAAAAACATGCTAACCAAATATTGCATTATTTATCTTCATTGAGTGAAATATCAGGCCAACTTTTCTGATTTTGTTTTCTAAATATGCAAAATTGATGTTGCTATCGCAACCCAGGGTGCTTTTGGAACCCGTGTGTCCCAGCTCTAAGTATGCAACGTCTTTTCATGAGATACTACAGCAATTGTATCCAATGCTTGCAGACAATGTGACATGACTTTTTACATGCACACTTTCCAAGTCTTGGGCGGGTTCAAGATAGACGTGTGCTTTTACATGCACACCCTTCCCATGGGTTCACTGTATGAACCAATACACATGCAAACACGGAAGGTGTATTACTGCATACATCTCTGCCCATGCCTATATTGTTGGGCTCTTTCACTAACCACTCAATGACACAAACTGTTCACTGCTCTGAAGCTACCATCGGTGTTCTGAACGAACTGCACCTCAGACATGGTAATGTTGTTCCTCAGAACAAAGCTACTGCCCTTACACGCTACGTTGCCGAGGGCACGTCTATGTCCAATACTGGCACACCCGCCGCCCACTCATATTGGTGGCTTCCGGGGTCAAGACCTCTTTATAGGATCCTAAGTACCCCTATCTACATGACATGGGTGTGCTCAAGACAACTCCTGCCTTCTATTGCCGCAAAACACCTGCCACCCACTGTTCCTAATTAATCCACACACACCGCTGCAGGCCAGCAGCTATGAGTTTGAAACATCCAACCAGGGTCATCTACAGCACACACCAAAACAGACGCTCTCACATGTAAAAAAAAAAAATTGACAAAGCCAATAGATTTTTCATAGACGAAAACTATTGGCTTTGCCAGTGCTCGTTTGTGATTTGATGCCATTTAGTTGTAGTTTTACCATCTGCTTGCAAAATCTTAAGGAGTATTCTGATTTGAACACATTTTAGAAGCAGTGTTGTGATTTGAAATTCTGGTTGTTGCTTGACATAGCATGGAAAGTCATGCCAAAGGAAGTCTGTCCACGCTTAGTCCGCATGTCTGGCTTGAGATAATGCTGAATTTACCTGCCAAGATGAGCCATTGTGTTATACGGGTGAGCTGCTTCTTAATTTATATGACACTACAATCAAATTCGCTCCACATTTAAAACCTATTTCACAGCTAGGCTTCATCCCACACACACTATGCAATCGTGCACCAGTGTGTAATGATTGGCCCAAGCTCTGTGCTACAGTGCAAGCCTAATAAGTGCCACCTTTAAACTTTCTTTAACATTCTGTACAGAGCAACCACATGCCTATAATGCACTGTTTTTTGCAACCCACCCTAGAAGGTCATTTACAAATATAATACATTGACTCTTTTAGAATCCGACACTCCGGTCTGTAGCTTTATTAAATTGCCATTCACTCAATATGCACCAATGGGAAAACTTTGACCTCTTGCCTAGCCATTTGTGGGAATTGGCTACTTCTTACAGGGACTTGGTTACAGGAGGAGAATAATTCCACCCTGGATAACGCTGATCTTGAGAGCTACCAATGTGCTTTTACCAACAGGGCTGGATATAGGAAGGAGGTTTTGCTCAGATTTTTGTAAAGCACTAGGCTCTTACACCCATTACTTATGTCTTGATACCTGAATGAGACCTGAATGAGACGACATAGTTTGTGCCATACAATTATCCCTCCTAAATTCAATCACTTTTGGCGTAATTTACAGGGCACTTAATTCTGATTCATTTAGAGATATTGTTTCTTGACTATAATAATGTAACAAAAATGGGAGACTTCAGTCTCCATTTAGATGAACGTTCAGATAGCCAGCCTGTACACCTTACCCAATGTCTTGAAGTGCTTAGGCTGCGGCAACTACTAGATGTACCAACACATAGGAAAGACCACGCATTGGACCTCTTCTGGGCCTCTTCGGAGACTCCGGGTCACCAATGTCAAGCCAAAGCAAAGTCGTATTACCATAGTCTGTTTATCATACTTCATTAAGACGATTAAGGAACATGGAATCCGTGCTACTCAGATTCCCTTTGAACATTCAGTTCAATATGAGGGGAGCCTAACGTAAATGGAGGACAAATTACTCTGATATGGACAAATCGTCATACACCGCCACAAGGTTCAAGTACAACCTCATCATGAAACAAACTAATCTGGACTTTCTTACCAAAAAAGCCTAAAGGCAGCCTCATTAAGTCAGACCTTTAAAGTAATATCTTTCGTCTCTAAACAGGTTTGCCTACATAGTAACATTTTGCAGTCCTCGGAATGTTGTAACAGACCACCTTCTTCATCACAAAAATAGAAATGATCTATAATCGTATCGGTGACGAGGGGTAGCGTCACTCATTGGCTCGCACCTGGGCGCTTCAGTTTTAAGCCCTGAAGCACCCACGGTCGAGTGTCCATCAGTGATATTTAATCCCAGAGTGGGGTGGGGCCAGCAGTCTCACTGACCCAATCCCACTCTGTGACGACGTAGGGACTGCTGCCTTCCCTCATTGGCTGACCTTAGGTCAGCCAATGAGGGAAGGCAGTAGTCTAAACCTCCTGGGACCTCCGAGGCAGAGCTTGGAGGTGTGTGTGATTTTTATTTTTTTACCTAATGTTTGGTGCGTGCGTGTGTGTATGTTTGAATATTTGGTAATGAGTGTTGTGAATGGATGTGTGCATGTGTGCGCTTGTGTGAATGCATGGTTGTGAGTGTGTATGTGTGCATGTGTGTCCCGTATGCCGCCTCCCTCCTAAAATTACCAGCCGCCACTGCAATAGGATCAAGCAACCCTGTTACAAAAATGTTTACCTCTTGCCTATGAACCAGCATGGTTCCTAAAAACTGGAAAATGGGGATAGTATTCCTTTTATTGAAAAAAGCTGATTATGGGTACTAATGACCTTGAAATCTACAGACCCATTACACTCCTCCT
Source organism: Calotriton arnoldi (assembly GCA_963921515.1). Taxonomy (NCBI): domain Eukaryota; kingdom Metazoa; phylum Chordata; class Amphibia; order Caudata; family Salamandridae; genus Calotriton; species Calotriton arnoldi. The sequence goes on along the minus strand of CAWUFW010000382.1, from coordinate 2,500,710 downwards.
TGCTTTAACAGAAATTCTGGAAATAGCTGCTGCTCAATTACCCAAACACCTTGAAGTTTGTAGGATTGCACCTCAATGGCAAATGTGCATGATCAAGATCAATGCAAAACAGAGGCCCGGTTAATTAAAATGTTATGGTCAACAGCATCATTCGGCTGCCTTTGATATTGTTGACCATAACATTTTAATCTCCTGTTAGGTCAAAATAGGCATACCGCCACAGTACTTGCATGGTTCAAATAATTTCTATCCAGTTTCACCTAGATGCTAGCACCGGGGACTTTCTTGTCCGACAACACTTCTGTCACCTGTGGTGTCCCACACAGATGGTCATTGTCACTTCTACTCTTAAACATGTATGTATATCCCCTTCACAGTTAATTGGATCCAATAGGCTTGAGGCAATATCGTATACAGATAACAGCTAGTTTATTATCCGATTAGATCAGCCAGCTCCCATATCAATCTTACAATTAAGAGAAGCACTGGTGGCTGTTCAGAAATTGAGGAACAACATTTTTTTAAAACACAAAACTGAATCCACATTTCAGGCGATAATCCATCATGCTGGTACAGTATTTTCTCGCCACAAGTATTATGGAGTCCTCCGTATGCTGATCAGAAGAAAACTAACATCATTGGTTGTACGTTTGACTCTTCCTTTACAACACACATCAATGTGTTCAACTCCTGTTTTGTGATACTGCGAAAATGTGGAAAAACCCTCTGTTTCATACATGTGAACACTCAGTAGTGATCTCTGCTTTAATACGATCATAAATTGACAATTGTAACAGCCTATTTCTGACCCTTCCGGGATATTCATTGACGGAATTGCAGCCCACCAAAAACGTAACCGTGCGGGTTATTTTTAAACTCTCGAATCTCAATCATTTTAGAAAGGCTCGCCGCTCCTTACACTGGCTCCCAGCTGAACAACATGTACAGTTTAAGACCCTCTTACCCACAGACTTAACTATAGTTTTGAGAAAAATCCAACTTAAAAATGTGTCGACTCCCTCTATTCCATTCTGATCTGCTGTTTTGTGGTTCTGTGAGTAAAGAAAACGTGGATAGGTGAGCAGTCTTTCTGCCCTCTAACCCCTAATTTCTGGAATTGGCTTCCCATAAGTCTCAGAGCTCTCCAGATCAACTAGTGTTTAGATGTGCAATGAAAACCTGTCTTTTTTGTTAAATTCTCAAATTCTTGTTCGTACTTCCCTTTTTTTGTTCCATTCGCGCCAAGAAACCTTTGGGTGACAGTTTGCGCATAATAAATGAAAAATAACCTGTCCCTGGTCTTTTTCTAGTTAAATATTTCAGCCTGGTATAGTTGTCTATATATTCAAAGCGTTATTGGAAAAAGTTGTAGATTCGGCCCAGAATACTAAGCGATCCAGTATTTAGAAATCAAGTCTTCCATCTAGTGACATTTCTGCAGAGCAGTAGTTTGTTCTTTGGGGTTTTCAGTTCAAATAACATTGTACACATTACATCAATTTTCTTTATATTATGTAGTCCCCCACTCCAGCGCTCAGCCCTTTTGTAGCTATTTGGGGTAGTTTGTGCTTGGGGCTCCATAACTTTTTTCCACATAAGGTATCCATGCCAAATTTGAAAATTTTTCCCCACTTTCTAGGGATTCTAAAAATACCCAGGGTTTATGGAATCCTCTGGAGAGAACGGAGAAAAAAGGGCAAAATATAGCCACATTTTGAGTTTTGGGGGAAAAATAGGAAAAAAGTACTCTGGATAAAAGTGTCGGTTTTGTTCCCCCTAAGAATGACATTAATGAACGGTTTGCTGTACCATCTTCCCAGGCTTCAGGAACCTTGCAGAGCTAAATCAAAAAAAAAAAATTTTTCCTACAGTTTTGGCATTTTTCTAAGAGGTAGCCCATTTTTCCTATTTTTTTTTTGTGCTCTCAACCTACTTTCAGTTTGTGGTGGAAACCAGTGTGAAACCCATGGGTGATCCAAAATAGCTGTAGATTTCTGAAATGTAGACAAAATTCCAAATTCAGCAAGGGGTCATATGTGGAGATCCCTCAAGGTTTCCCAAAGAAACTAACTGTTGAAATAAAGAAATGCTGAAAATGAGTAGGAAAAAACAGCCATTTGTGACAACGTTTTCACCTGTAACTTTTTGTTACAATGGTTGATTTACAAAAGCAACGTACCATTACATGCGCTAGACCCTTCTGGTTTTCGGTGATATTTATGGTTTGTAGGTTCTCCAAGAACCCAAGGCAGCCAGAGCCAACAACCGAGCTGCACAGTACAATGGTTTTTCATTGTCTAATGAGCTGTAGGGGCTGCTACTGGACCTGGGTGGGCGGGATACGATGAAAATAGAAGAAAAAAAACACTTACCTGTAGCGGCCGGCCGCGGCCTCTCCTCTGTCATCTTCCATCTTCCTGCAGTCCCAGTCGGCAGCAGGAAGCACTCGGGATCCCAACCTCCCCTGAGCCAATCACAACTCTGCAATGCAGCGTTGTGATTGGTCTGAGCGCAGTGACTGCACCCGCCTGCAAGGAGATGCCTGGGGGGGTCCATAGGACCCTCTTTGCCCCCTGCAGAGGGCTACTCTCAGTCGGCGCACTGACAGTGCGCCTTCTGACAGCTTCTTTGCCTCTGTGCCTTTGTCTGTAATACGGCGCGGGAGCAGAGGCAAAAGGATTCCCTCATTTGCATGGGGCACACCCCCATGCAAATAAGGGAACACCCCCTGCAGATAGAATCAATGTCCTCTCGCTTGGCATTGAGATGGGATGCTTTAGTCCTTAGGGGAGCAGAAAGACTTGAGGTTGAAGGGGTGAGGCTGGGGCCTGATGTTAGGTTGTGAAAGATCCACCCCATTATTTTATTAAAAATATATTTTGTCATCATCATCCATCTTTATTTCGGCGGTTGCCATAAAAGCACAAAATACATACATATAAAAATATAAAATGAGATATTCAATTTTTCCTTGCTAAAAAACGTTGCCTTGGTTAAAATGTTCTAGATAAAAAAAAGTCTTTAGACCATTAGCAGCAAATCTCCTAAAGTGCAAATGCACATAACAGCAGAAGCCCAAGTGATCTCCACCCCGTGCTGGAAATTCCTAACGGGTAGAGGACATTGGTGCTATTTGAAAAGGGGCCATACTCGGCGAGCTGACCTTGGCCTTTCCCCAAGTACAAAAAAATCAAACTTAGACATGGGTAGTAGGATCATAAGAACTGCTTGTGTGTACACCACATTGAAAACACGAATCTTGAAACAGCAAACATGATAGGTTGTTGGTTGTCATATTTCAGGAGCCTAAATGCTTCTACACAATGCGGGGTCCCCAGGTTTCTACACAGTTGGATCAACCATTTTGATCTACATTTTTTGTAGACTGGGCAGAAAAAAAATACATGCAGTTTTGATTCTTCAGCGTCAACCCAGGCTGGACACCCTAGAGATAGGGTGCCTGCCCATTTATTGGTGAATGTACGTAAAGGAAGTGACCCATGCCTAAATTGGACGTTGAGTTTCCTAGCTGAGGCTGGCAAAATTTCATCTAAAAAGGGCTCTAGGCTATAGTTGTCTTTTACCCCAATGAAAGTTGCTGTCAGAGTGCCTAGTGTTGTGCTCCCATGAAGGAGAGCGAGTTTGTGCCCCCTATAGCTCCGGACCAGTTCATTCCTAGATGTTGCTGAACAGGACACAATGGGATCGCTCCACATATTCATTTTGCCAGTGCTATGCTGTGCATCCCTAATATAGCTAAACCAGGGTAGTTTTCCAACCCCAGGTAGTCCCAATACCTCCTCTAGCTCTAGTCTGTAGGAAATTAATTCCGGGGTGGCCCAAGTTAATCGCCAGAAAATAAGCGGTCTAAGCCCTATTTCTTCTGAGATCGATCTGACACCTAGGTCAAATTGAAGTGGAACGAGTGGAGTACTTGGGGGGGAGACTGACTAACTGCTTGATAAAGTTGTTTTCTGTTCTTGTTATGTCTTTCGTGGAGCAACGCCCCCATAGTTCTGCCCCATACAAACTAGCACCCAGAGCTTGTGTTTTTATAGATCTGAAAGAAACAGTTTGTTATAGATTCCTTACCTTAGAATTACCCCCAGGCGTCAGACTGGATCCGGAAAGTTTTTCGTCAGCAGTACCCCTGCGCGTCGGAAGGTGGCGTCGGTCGACTCTGCGTTCATCGTCGGCGTCGTGGTCGCCGGGATGATGTCACAATAGCTAAATAGACGCCGCCCTCGCGCTCTGACGTCAGTTCTTTCTTTTTCCCCGCCAGAAAGCAAAGATCCGGAGAGAGCAGTACCCCCAGTCATTTTTTGACTGAGCTTTTTTCTCGACTTTTGTCGACTTAGTTATTTTCTGAGTCCATTGACTCCTGGTGCACGTGGGATGCCCGGCTTTAAGGCTTGCGGTTCCTGTAACCGACTGATGTCGGTGACGGATCCGCACCGCGTGTGCCTCTACTGCCTGGAGCGCGACCACGACCCCAAGTCGTGCTCCGACTGCCGGACCATGGCCGAAGTCTTTACGGGAGTGGTTCCGAAAGCTACTCTAGGCCCGGCAGTCGGCTCCACGTCTCTCGAGGTCGCGGAGGAGGTCGAGGGACCGATCGCGGAGCCAACACCATTCTTCATTGAAGTCTTCGCACTCGGGGTCAGGTAAGTCGAAGCACAAAAAGAAGTCGAAGAAGCATTGTCACTCTTTGACTTCTCCCCGTCCGTCGTCCGACGCGACGAGGGATGCGGGTGGTGCCCCTCCCGCGGCTCCGCGTGCGGAGCCTATAGGGTCGACTCCGGGTTTCCCCCACTTCCCGGGACCGGGAGCGACCCCTGCCCAGCTTAGTCAGTTCTACGAAGCGATGCACGCCATCTTTGGGCAGCCCGACTCCGCCGGCGTGCCTTCGGGCCCCGCGGATTCGGCTGGGGGCCCTGGGCCTTCGGCGTCGGTGGCTTCGGCCTCGGCGCCGCAGGGTCCCCTTGGATCCAGGCCTCGATCCGGATCGGCGCCGGTCGACCTCGTTACGCCTCCCCCTGCGCCGATTCCACCGGCACCACGTCCACCACCGGCGTCGGCTGTCCCCCCAGCCGACGTCGACCCCGGCCTCCACCTCAAGGTAGACACGGAGTCAGACCGGCGTCGACTGACGCCGGATCCGACGCCGACGGGTACTTTTGTGCCCCTGTTCTACTCTGGCTCTTTGAGACCAGATTGGCAGCCATAGGAGGGTGAGGAGGACTGGGAGGGGTCTGGAGACCCTTTAACAGACCAGATGGTGTATGAGCAGGACTGGAGAGAGGAACTGGGGGAAGCCAGTGGTTTGGATACCTCACCAGACCTTGGCATGTTGTCTCCTCCTGCCGTGGCTACGGAGGAGGGAGCGTCATACGCAGTGGTGTTGCGTAGGGCGGCCGAGGCTCTCCACCTCGAGCTTCCTACGGTGGCAGTCAGGACTAACCTCCTGACAGAGGTGCTTCAACCGGCAGCGAGCTCTTCGGAGCCCATGCTGCCGTTTAATGAAGCCCTGACAGACATCCTTTTGGGCACCTGGTCCAGGCCCAACACAGGGGCTCCTGTGGACAGGATGATCGCCCGACGCCACCGCCCGGCCCCGGGCGACCCCACTTTCCTCTCCCAACACCCCACCCCTGAGAGCTTGGTAGTCCAAGCCTCCACGTCCAAGGGCGCATTCCCTACCGCTCCCCCGGACGGGGAATCCAAAAAGCTGGATCATCTTGGGAACAGCTTGGGACTGCGGTTGGTGAACACCGCATGTCTATTGGGCCGTTACACCCACTCCGTGTGGGACACGGTTGCGCAAGTGCTGCCTCAGTGCCAGAAGGAGGTCCGGGCCGTGCTCTCTCGAGCGGTTGCTGAAGGGAGAGACGCTGCGAAGTTTACCATCCGCTGTGTGCTGGATACCGCCGACGCACTTGGCAGGACGATTGCCACGTCAGTAGCCCTTCGACGCTACGCCTGGTTGCGTTCGACTGGTTTTTCCGGGGATGTCCAATCCACAGTTATGGACATGCCCTTTGATGGCCGTCGCCTTTTCGGCGACAAGGCAGACAACGCGCTAGAGCTCTTTAAGGACTCTCGGCTACGGCCAGGTCCTTGGGCCTCTCCACCACCCGCCCTGCGCAGTCTGCCTTTCGCCCCTTTTGTGGCTACGGAAGGGGTGCCCCCTACGTCCCGCCCAGAGCCACAGGCCGCCGCAAGCTGTTCAGCCCCAGCGCGGCCGGGGACGTGGGAACCACCGCCGTGGTTCTGGGGGCCAGCGGGCGGGCCAGTCCACCACAGCCCCCTCTGCAGCAGCCTCCAAACCCTCCTAGTCCGACCTTTCAGGGCCACCAAACGCCAGTGGACTTCAGGATCCGCCATCACCTCCCCCCACTGGCGCACCATCAAGTTGGATAGGTGGGTTTTGCAAATAGTCCGAAGGGGCTGCTCCCTCCCCTTCGAGAGTACCCCTCCCTCCATGCCACCTCAGTACCATCGCATGTCGGAGGATCACCTGGCCCTTCTCCAACAGGAAGTTTCGGCACTCTTGGCCAAAGGTGCCATCGAGCGCGTTCCTGCCCCAGAAGTAGGTCGTGGTTGCTATTCCCACTACTTTTTGGTGTCCAAGAAGGACAAAGGCCTGCGTCCTATCTTAGGAACGTCAACCGCTTCCTCCGGAAGGAGAAGTTCAAAATGTTGACGCTCGCTCAGGTCTGGTCTACCCTGGAGACTGGATGGTAGCGTTGGACTTGCAGGACGCTTACTTTCTCATCCCCGTCCTGCCGGCCCACCGGCGTTACCTGCGGTTCACGGTAGGCCACGAGCACTTTCAGTTTACCATTCTCCCCTTTGGCCTTACCAGCGCCCCTCGGGTGTTCACGAAAGTGATGGCGGTGGTCGCAGCTCATCTGCGCAGATCTGGGGTTCCAGTCTTCCCCTATCTCGACGACTGGCTGTTGAAGGCGGGCTCGCCCCAGGCTGTCGTCTCCCACCTCCAGACTACGGCCGACCTCCTGCATTCACTTGGGTTCTCCATCAACGTGCTGAAGTCACACCTGACCCCCTCTCAGAAGCTCCTCTTCATCGGAGCAGTTCTGGACACAACGCAGTTTCGGGTTTCTCCTCCCGAACAGCGAGTCCGGGATATTAGGGCTATGATTCCGATCTTTCAGCCTCTATCCCGGGTTTCGGTCAGGATGACCCTGAGGCTGCTGGGCCTCATGGTCTCCAGCATCCTGCTGGTAGATCATGCCAGGTGGCATATGCAGGCTCTGCAGTGGGACCTGAAGTTCCAGTGGGCGCAGCATCAGGGGAATCTGTCCGATTGCGCCCAGATCTCGGAGGGCACTGCACACCAATTGCAGTGGTGGCTAACGAACCAGGATTGGGTCGACGGCAGATCCCTCTCCCTTCCTCAACCAGAGTTCACAGTGGTGACCGACGCATCACTTCTGGGATGGGGCGGCCACATGGGGGAGGCAGAGATCAGAGGCCTCTGGTCTCCGGCGGAGTCCGGGCTCCACATCAACCTTCTGGAGCTTCGGGCGATTCGTCTTGCACACAAGGCATTCCTTCCCTTTGTCCGAGGAAGAGTAGTGCAGGTGTTCACGGACAACACCACCGCCATGTGGTACTGCAACAAACAAGGCAGGGTGGGGTTGCGGACCCTATGTCAGGAAGCCCTCCGCCTCTGGACATGGCTGGAACATCAGGGCATTTCCCTGGTGGTTCAACACCTGGCAGGTTCCTTGAACGCCAGGGCGGACAAACTCAGCTGCAGGTGCATGATGGATCACGAATGGCGTCTTCACTTGGAGGTGGTGCAAGGTCTCTTTCAGCAGTGGGGAGAGCCTTGGTTAGATCTATTCGCCACCGAAGAGAACGCGCAATGTCAGCAGTTCTGTGCTTTGGAATTTCCAAGGCGGCACTCGCTAGGCGGCGCTTTTCATCGCGAGTTGAGTTGCGGTCTTCTATAAGCCTTTCCGCCTATACCACTTCTGCCCAGAGTGCTGAAGAAGATGAAGCGCGACCGGGCCCAAGTCATTCTTGTGGCTCCGGATTGGGCACGAAGAGTCTGGTATCCCGAGCTGCTCAACATGGCCATCGATCCTCTGATCAGACTGCCTCTTCGGGAGGATCTTCTGTCGCAGCAGCAGGGGACGGCCCTCCACCCGAACCTGTCCAGCCTCCACCTCCTTGCGTGGAGATTGAGCGGCGGCAGTTGACGTCGTTTGACCTGCCTCCCGAAGTCTGCGATGTTATCTTGGCAGCCAGGCGTCCCTCCACTAAGACGGTATATGCCTGCCGATGGAACAAATTTGTGGCATGGTGCACAGCAAAGGCTGTGGATCCCCTTCCTGTCCCTCTTTCTGAGGTCCTCTTGTTCCTCCTTTCTTTGGCCCAGCAGGGCTCTGCTCTGGGCACTATCAAGGGCTACCTCTCGGCCATGTCAGCCTTTCTTAGGCTTCCTGATCAGCCTTCTCTTTTCAAGTCCCCTGTTGTAAATAGATTCGTTAAGGGCATTACTCATCTTTTTCCTCCTGTTCCCTTCGTAATGCCCCAGTGGAACTTGAACCTGGTTCTTTACCTACCTTATGTGCGCTCCCTTTGAGCCACTACATAAATGTCCTCTGCTTCTCACTTTGAAAACTGCCTTTCTGGTGACCATCACCTCTGCTCGCAGAGTGAGTGAGCTCCATGCACTTTCTTCCAAGCCTGCTTTTCTGGCTGTTGATCCGGACAAGGTCGTCCTAAGAACTAGACCTTCCTTTCTTCCCAAGGTGGTTACTTCTTTCCACATTGGCCAAACCATCACTTTGCCCACCTTCTTTCCGCCTCCTTCAAAAGAGGAAGAGAGGCTCCACCGTCTGGATCCAAAACGTGCGCTTTCCTTCTACTTGGATCGCACAAAACAATTCCGGGTGGACGACCAGCTCTTTGTTGGTTACGTGGGCGCTAAGAAAGGTCGGGCCGTACATAAACGGACCATCTCCAGGTGGGTCGTTCTGTGCATCAAGGCCTGCTATTCTTTGGCAAAGAAGGAGCCTCCAGTGGGGCTGCGCGCCCATTCCACCAGGGCGACGGCCACTACCACTGCTTTGGGACGAGGAGTCCCCCTCAATGACATCTGTCAGGCAGCTACGTGGGCATCGTTGCACACGTTTACCAAACACTACTGCCTGGACAGCCAAGTCCGGAGAGACGGCTTCTTTGGCCGTTCTGTTCTCCAGGACTTTCTGGTGTGAACTTAGTTTGCAGACCCACCTCTGGGGTTGGTATTGCTGGGGTATCTATTACTTCGGTAACGATACATCTGTAAGAAACCTAGGTTAGTTATAGATTCCTTACCGCCCCACCCATCCTCCCCGTTCTGCGAACTGACTTCTAGGGTTAAGGACATCCTTTCAGGGCCCTAGTTTTGTCTTGCATGGCTCTGCACTTCTGGCGTGGAAAGTCGTGTACAGAACTGACGTCAGCGCGCCAGGGCGGTGTCTATGTACCTACCGCGACGTCATCCCGGCGACCACGACGCCGAACGCGGAGTCGGCCGATGCCACCTTCCGACGCTCAGGGGTACTGCTGACCTAAAACTTTCCGGGTCCAGTCTGACACCTGGGGGTAATTCTAAGGTAAGGAATCTATAACTAACCTATGTTTCTTACAGATATATCGTTACCGAAGGTAAGTAACTTGTTCGTCGGGGGGGAGATTGTAGGATTTCCTCTTATGCTGGGAGGAAATCACATCAGATCTGTGGGTTTTCAGTGGTTTGCCACAGCTACTGCCTAGAGCTTCTCACCAGCCCTCCCAACATCCCACCCTTCACACATATCCTCAGCAGGGAACATTTCTGCCTACTAGAGGAAGAGCTCTAGGTGCTACTCCACGAGGGAGCCATAGAAAGATTTCGTCATCACTACAGGAGAAAGAGCATCTACTCTCTACTTCCTTATCCCTCAGACCAATCTTGAACTTCAAGTCCCTCGATCAGTACATCCTAGTGGGATATTTCCAAATGACAACCCTGCAAGATGTTATCCCTCTGCTCTCACTAGGAGCACTAGACCTGAAGGAAGCCTAGTATCACATTCCTATCCATCCGGCTCACCAGCATTATCTCCGCTATCTGGTAAATGGTCATCATTACCAATTCAAAGTGCTTCCCTTTGGGGTTACCACTTCACCAAGGGTCTTTATGACGGCCTAGCAGTGGTAGCCACTCATCTAAGGAGATCTTCATGTTTCCCCTACCTTGACGAATGGACAATTAAGAGCTCAGGCAAGAAACAGGTACGATCTCCCTCCTTCACCACCTATAAATGCCATCAAGACTCATAACCCCTGCAGGTCCAGCCTTTCCTGAGGTCCGTCCTCAAAGTAAAAGGGGGGTGCATCTCCACTATGTGACAATACAGAAGGTGTGGCTCTCCATCACTAGAGGCAGCATGTCCACTATCTCGAGCTGTTAGCCATGTGTTTTACTCTCAAGGTCTTTCTTCAAGTCGTTCAGGTCAAGGTAGGCCTTATCAAGACAGAAAACATGACCGCCATGTATTAACTTCAGAAGCAGGGTGGCACACACTCTTCCCTATTTTCAGCACTAGCACATGAGACCTGGTATTGGACTGTTCACAACCTCATACTCCTTCTAGTGGAGTACCTTCTGGTAATGGACAATGACCTGACAGACCTATTCAGCAGAACGCATTAACAAGTCCATGAGTAAGAATTACACCTGCAATCCCTACGACAGTACTTCCAATTCTGGGGAGCCACTTAAAATTCCCAAACTTCCACTCCTGGCTATAACATTGCTCAGATGCATAAATGAGTTGCAGGCCTTTACACTCCAAAAACACTACATTCAGGTTCCCAGGGACAGGGTCATTTTCAGAATCAACCTAAAGTTCCTCCCTAATGTGGTTTTCCCCTTTCCACCGCAACCAGACTGTAGAGCTGCTATTTTTTTTCCATCAGCCAAACTTGGTAGCAGAGAGAGCTCTTCATACCCTAACTGTTAAACGAGTTCTCATGCATAACATTGGCAGTCCTGAGCCCTTCCGAAAGTCTGATCATTTGTTTGTAGTCTTTGCAAGACCTGACAAAGGCCAACCTATTTCTAGATAGATAGTCAGGTGCATTTAAACCTACTATCTACACACACAAAAAGAAGTAAGGTATCTTGAAGTCGCAATTTTTATCAAGTTTCAATCTATTATACAGTGTAGCAAAAGCACATTAACTTTGTAAAAACTGCCCTCACCCACAACGTATTGTGGCCTGCTTCATCATAGGGCTGCTCCAACGCCTCAGCGCAGACCAACGCTTGAGGCGGAGCAATAGGGTGGGGGAGAGAATACAAACACAGAGAAAAGGAAAAAAGGATCCAAAAAAGGTGCAGATAGTGAATCTTAAAACTAACATAGGGATATCCTAATAACAATTTTATTCCTGGATTCCCTTGCCAGGATTAAAAAAGGTAATCCGTACCCCCGGATGGTGGTGAAATGAGTGTATTATGCACTCTCCACCCCTCCGTTCTGCATAGAGGTCGACATGTTTCTGCCGGAATCCGTGTCTCTACCGGCATGCATCAGGACTATCGGATCCCTATGCTAAATTCCCTTTCTGCTAATATACCCCTAGTATCTCAATATACTCAAGGTTACTCCACCTGTTATTTGGTGTAGTCCAGTACACTTACTCTCATTTGAGATCTGTAAATGGAGAGAATAAAAATACAAGTGAAGAAAGTTCGTGCATAAATAAACAAACGAACAACAGTAGTGATACAAGTGACTAAAGTGCTATATATGCTACCTTTATTCTAAACCATTTTGGTGCGACACGGGCGTTCTTTAAATTATACGCCACCACTAGTGAGGGAACATTTGCCCTTATTATTTGTTGTGAACACTCAATGCAAGTGTCATTTTCGCAAGCATTATGTGTCTACGTCCTAACAAGAATGAACACACCTGCTACAGAGAATTATGCTGGTAATCATGCCCCAACAGTACTCTTATTGGAAAATCTGTAAACTCATGTGTTTGAGATCACACGCAACCAAGCACACAGTGCATCTTACCGAGTTTATTGAATCGATCGCTAGAAATGGCACGAGAGTGGAGGGCGACCCCCTGTAGTCACACACTGTTTGGAGAAATCACAGTCAGGTAAGTTATTTAAGTGACACGCAGGGCTCGCACTAATGCCATCGCTCACTCTATCCAGTGGGTTGTCCTGTGGTAAACCTGGTCCGATGTGGCAGATGTAATACCACCTAAACCATTGTAAAGACCTCAGGCCCTTTAGATTACGTGTGCGCTCCACCTGGAGCTATCATCATCTACAACATGCAATCCCCATTCCCCACTCCTTACGTCGTCAAGGGTGGTGCGCCACCACCTATTCGGTCCCTCCTGGTGCCGTGCAGGTAACCGACTCCAGGGCCAGCCGGCCCTTCTATGTGGAACGGCTTCCTGTCATGTGTGCCGCGTCCCTGGGGGCGTGAACGTGTGACGTGGCGCGTGGACGCATGATGTCATTGCGTATGAACACCGGAGAGCTAGAGCTCTAACTTGCGCTCTTATTAGCGCGGTATACACCGCGGTGGTCCTAAACTCGTGGTGTCCCCAACAATTATGTGCATGACAGACTATCTAAGGAACAAGGAATAGATAATGGCAGAATATTTATAGCCGATTTTTTTTTTATTTGTTTAAACTTTATTAACAAACAAACCCTCCTCCATGTTAATAGCTAAACACTCCCAGGTCTCCTTATTTATAATGCACCTACAGGTGTGCTTTATATGTTTCATGGCCTGCCCAGGCTTGTCCATTTAAACCTACTATCGTAACACGAAGAGAGGCAGCAACCATAGCCTTCCTTGGCAAAATCACCTTTACTGACATATGTAAGGCAACCACTTGGTCAACCCTACACACCTTTATTAAACGCTGTTGCATGGCCATATTCACCCGCCATCAGGCTATTGTTAACCAGGCAGTCTTGAAGACTTTGTTTCAGACATCTGCGTCATCCACACACTAGCCACTGCTTGTAGGGGTGCTGCTTTACAGCCAATGCAGATTATGATGCATCACATGCTACAAACGGAAAATGTTACTTACCTTATAAAGTATCTGTTCGTAGCATGTAGTGCTGTAGATTTACGTGTGCCCACCCTCCTCCCCAACAGGTATGTGGCTCTACTTGGAGATCATCCCTTTTTTTTTTTACTTAACTTTCCTTCACAGTTCACATTATGACACATGCTGCATGAATCTCCACTCCATAATTACTCTCACCTGTTGCGCAGTGACCCACTGGAAAACAATCTAATATGGAGCACATTACACACTAAGAGTGGAGTCACAGTGCATCCTGTGACTCAGAAGTCTTCTTCGAAGAAAAATTGCTTCCAAACATCCACTCACAACACTACAGGAGAGGAGTATGCAGAGTTTGTGAATGTACAGGACTGCACACGATTCACAGATGCTTATAGGGTTAATAACATTTTCCTTCTCCCCCTTCTAGGTTTTATCTCCATTCACACTGTCCAGAAATCCTTGTGCAGATTCTACCTTGTTACAACGGTACGCCTCCCCCTTGCATTTGTTTGGCAGACCAGTAGTCCTATATTTAAACCCATATCAGCCACATCTTTTCTAATGAACTGGAAGAATCTTCTTGCTTACCTGTGTTGCTGGAACTATGCTAGGGAACAAAAAACGTGTTTCTTCTTCCTAAATAATAAAGTCTCCCTTTTCCACACTTTTCTTTTACTATCCTATTGCATTGTAGCAGGCTCCCCATAGGATTGTGAGGCCTGATCACAACCCCTTATAGCAGTTATTTATACTTTCATGTTTTTCTTCCAGTCTGTGGTGATGTTTTATGCTGGGACTTTCTGTATAACTCTATGTATGTGCTGGTCTTCTGTTACAGCCAGAGACCCAATGCACTTAATGTTGCCATCCTTAAGCTGTTCACATCCATAAGCTGTTCCTCTCCTACCTCCAGCTTGCTTTCCATTACAGTAATGTATGTTCTGATGGATGCTTCTAACTGCAGATTTGTCACCTTTAGAACATCCTTAGGTGCCAGACTAGATCCAGAAGATTTTTCAGCATAGCCCCACCTTGCCAATAGATGACGTTGTGCGGCTTTGGGTAAGCTCCGCCCCGCCTCGCCTCAGGAGTGACTTCTGTAGCCACATATAGACGCCACTCAAGTGGGCTGACGTCCGTACTTTTCTTTTTGTGTCTCCCTAAGCAGATACGGAGCTAGCTCCTAACTTTTTTTTAATCAGCTGATGAGTTTTTTCTTTATAATTTCTTTCCCATGTGCAAGAGAACATGTGCCCCCTTTGTAAGCCTTGTAGAAACTGTCGCAAACAGATGTCTGTGACAGATCCCCATGAAGTGTGTTTCTTGTGTTTGGTTTCGGATCAAAACTACAAGTCATGCAAGAAGTGTGCCCTTATGCACCCGAAGATGATCCTGGAACGCAAAGCCAAACTGTAGGTCTCCGAACACTGCAGAAAATCGTTAGGGCTGCTTGTGCTCAAAGTCAAGGATACAGACCCGCTCCTGCTGTTGGAGACGTTCCCACAACAGCTCGTCGTTGTGGTCCAAGTCTACAGTTCAGTCCAAATCCAAAAAGAAGCACAAGAAATCCAAGCAGGCCTTTTCCCAGTGTCACCACTCTCCTTGTAAAAAGTCGCAAGGACGTCGAGGTGCACCTTAATCAAGCTCCTGGTCCCTTTTTGAAAAGTTGATTCTGCAGATGATTGTGGTGCACACTGAATTAACGGGACCATCAGCGATCCCATAACAGATTGAGGTCATGCTTCGAATCTTTGTCATCCCACCCAGCTCCCTCAGGAAGTTATTTGGGTCCCCAGGATCCATGGATGCCTTCAGTCGAGTCACTGCCGGTGGGTCTGCCCTCGGCGTGTCTGTGCTTCCTGAACCCTCTTCAGGTTGAGCTCTGTCTTCGGAGCCAACTCCATGCCTGGAACCAGGATCCATGCTGGTTCCTGACACCGATGCCAGAGGAGGACGTCGATCTCATTGTCCTGCCCGACTCTGAACTGAATCTGACTTGACCTAGGCCAAAGTCATGTCCTGGCATAGTTCTGATGCTCCTGGTCCCAGTGCGTTCTGACTCTGCTAAGACACTGCCTTTGTCTTTGCCTTGGAGCCATCCTCCAGTGGTCCTACGAGTTTTCGGAACAGACTCTAACCAGAGTCAACCAGTTTATGGTGATAGTGGGGGCACATTTTGTCACAATATGTTGAAGACTATTTTTATCTACACTTACAAGAGGCCAGTGGGCTAGACACTTCCCCTGACACTGGGCTGGGTTCAGCTCCTGCCCCTTCCACAGAAGTCCGCCTCATTTGCCGTAGTCATTAGAAGAGCAGGTGAGGTTCTAGTGTTACAGTTAAATTCTGTTGAAATGGAAACCAACATCTTCACATGTGTTTTCCAGACTGGAGAGATCTCATCTGAACCTTTGCTGCAAATCAACGAAGTCCTTACCGACACCCTCATGAGCACTTGTACTAAAACCTGCTCCTGCCCACCTGTAAACAGACAGATGGCACGAAGTCACAAACCTGCTCCCGGTGACCCTGCTTTCCTGAAGCAGCAGTCTACCCTTGAGAGTCTAGTAGTACAGGCATCTACTAGAATGCTGAACCCCAATTCTTTTCATATCACCCACAGGGACAGAGAGTCAAAAATAATTGAGGCATTTGGGAACAGGATGTTTTGCTGGTTCGGTACTCCCATCATTGAAATCTTGCCAGCAGCCCTAGAAGAATTCCATGCCAACTTGGCACAGACCATTCAAGATGGCTGGAATACGGTCAAATATGTTATGTAGTCAGGCCTGAATATGACCGACTGTTTAGGCTGAGCATTCGGCACTAATGTGGTGCTTCAGCGCTACACATGAATGAGATCCACAGGCTTTTTTGGTAACAAGTGTCGCTCATGGATATGCTTTTTGACTGGTCTTGCCTTTTTGGCGAGAAGGCCCACTCTGCCTTCGAGCGCATCAAAGATAGTAGAGCCACTGTACATTCCCTCACCCGTAAGGCAGTATCCTCAACAATTCTACCATGTTTGAGGCATTGCTACTGATTTTACCTACCGGCAGCGTCAAGGCCCACTACCACCAACAGCAGGCACCCCCAGTCCTATCGGGGTCGGGGATCCAGCAGACATCGTCCACGCTCCCAAGTACTGCGAACTGCCCATTCCCCAGCCCCTCTGGCAGCATCCTTTAAGCTGCTTTAGTTTGCCCTAGCGGCACACGACCAGCCTATCGGAGGTAGAATCAGAAATTTTCTCCAAAGGTGGCAAGCCATAATGTCTGACAAGTGGCTCTTGCAAATAGACCACGGGTCTACGCCTGTGCATTCCTTTCCATCCTGCAGCATCTTCAACCATATCAGTGCAACTTTCGGAGGGCCATTTGTCCATTTTGTTGCAGGAAGTTCAGACTCTTTTGGAGGAAAGAGCCATTGAGAGATCAGAACTGGGTGTTGTTTCTGTTTTTTCTTAATGCTGAAAAAGGGCAGAGGCTTTCGCCCTATTTCAGATCTTCAAACTTTCAATTTATTTCTGCGGAAGGTCAAATTCAAGATGCTCACGCTGGCCCAAGTTCTGTCTGCCCTAGAGCCAGGAAACTAGATGGTAGCATTGGACCTGCAGGATGCATATTGTCATATTACTGCTTTGTAGGCTCACAAGCGACCCCTGACCTTGACTGGTAGGTCGCTCCCCCACCACACAGCTCCGTCTGTGTACCCTGCTGCTGCCCCTGATTGTGCTCGTTTTTCCTTTCTGTCCCCCTTGCTGCCCCTGATTGTGCTCGTTTTTTCCTTTCTGTGCCCCCTTGCTGCCCCTGATTGTGCTCGTTTTTTTCCTTTCTGTGCCCCCTTGCTGCCCCTGATTGTGCTCGTTTTTTCCTTTCTGTGCCCCCCTTGCTGCCCCTGATTGTGCTCGTTTTTCCTTTCTGTGTCCCCTTGCTGCCCCTGATTGTGCTCGTTTTTTCCTTTCTGTGCCCCCTTGCTGCCCCTGATTGTGCTCGTTTTTCCTTTCTGTGCCCCCTTGCTGCCCCTGATTGTGCTCGTTTTTTTCCCCTTTCTGTGCCCCCTTGCTGCCCCTGATTGTGCTCGTTTTTCCTTTCTGTGCCCCCTTGCTGCCCCCGATTGTGCTCGTTTTTCCTTTCTGTGCCCCCTTGCTGCCCCTCATTGTGCTAGTTTTTTCCTTTCTGTGCCCCCTTGCTGCCCCTCATTGTGCTAGTTTTTCCTTTCTGTGCCCCCTTGCTGCCCCTCATTGTGCTCTGTTTTTTTCCCTTTCTGTGCCCCCTTGATGCCCTGATTGTGCTCGTTTTCCCTTCTGTGCCTGTTTCCCGCCGCTGCGCCCTGCGGCCCCGCCCCTCACTGCCCATTCGCTGCCCCATTCCCTGCTCCTCCCTCCCACCTCCCCATTTATGGCGGCCGCTGTGCGGCCGCGCCGCTGGCGCGCCAAAGGCGCGCCTAAGGCAAGCCCGTCTGCGCCCGTCCGCGCCGTGACCGCGCCCAGCGCCAGACCCCCTGGTCCGGGCATCCCCGCGCCCGCCACATCAACAGACGCCGATACGACGCCAGCACCCTCCACGCACTCAACCCCGGAAAAGATCACGCCTGCTACCAGGCCACCCCGAAGCGCACCCAAGGGCCCTTCACCTGCCGGAACTGCAGCTTCGCCAGCACCCGCCCCGCCAAACCACCGCCCAGGAAAGAACCCAACTACCTCAGATGCATCCTCCTCAACACCCGCTCCGCCCGCAAACACGCCATCGAACTCTGGGACCTTCTCGACTCAACCTCCCCAGACGTCGCATTCCTGACGGAGACCTGGCTGAATCCCGCTTCAGCCCCCGACATCGCCATTGCCATCCCGGACGGATACAAGATCACCCGCAGGGACCGCACCAACGGAGTCGGAGGAGGCATCTCCATCGTCCACAGGAACACCCTCAGAGTCTCAACCAACACCGACGACCCCCTCAGCACCGCCGAACACATGCACTTCCAGATCCACACCGATCCCAACACCACCCTCAGAGGAACCCTCATCTACAGACCCCCGGACCCCGACCACAGTTCAGCGATTCCATCGCTGACTTCGTCAGCACACACGCCATCGCCTCCACGGACTACATCCTCCTCGGGGACCTGAACTTCCACCTCGAGAACAACAAGGACACCAACTCCACCACCCTGTTCGACAACCTCGCCACCCTCGGACTCAGACAGCTCGTGACTACACCCACCCACGCCGCCGGCCACACGCTCGACTCCATCTTTTCCGCAAGCCCACACGTCTCCTTCAACCACACCTCCGAACCCCACTGGACTGACCACCACTGCATCCACTTCACCTACAGGAAGCCCACCACGCACCACCGCACCGAACAAATGCCTCGCCGCTGCTGGAGCAGAGTCACGGAAGACCAGCTAACCACAACCTCGCCCTGAGCCCACCCGCCAAACCCTCCGACCCCGACACTGCCACCCGCAACCTCAGACAGTGGATCGACGACTGCGCCAACACCCTCGCCCCGCTCAAGAATCCGCCCAACAGCCACACCAGCAAGAAAGCCACCTGGTTCACCGAAGACCTCCAGGCCTCCAAACGAACATGCCGAAAACTGGAGAAGATCTGGCTCCACGAACGGACAGCGGACAGCTACGCCGCCCACAAGAGCGCCACCCGCAGTCACCATCACCTCATCAGATCCGCCAAAAGGGCTTCACTCAAAGACCGCCTAGACAACAACGCACACAACAGCAAAGAGCTCTTCAACATCGTGAAGGAACTCTCCAACCCCAGCTCCAACACCAACGACATCCAGCCGTCGCGAGACCTGTGCGACTCACTGGCCACCTTCTTCCACCGCAAAATCGCCGACATCCATGACCGCTTCAACACCACGACCGCCCGGCAACCACCGAGACCACTGCCCCCACAACCACCAACCGCCTGCTCTCCTGGACCAACATCAACGACGAGGACACCAGCGAGATCATGAACACCATCCACTCCGGTTCACCGCTAGACCCGTGCCCTCACCACATCTTCAACAAAGCCAGTACAGCCATCGCGCCCCATCTCCGGAAAATAATCAACATCTCCTTCGAGACAGCAACCTTCCCGGAAAGCTGGAAGCACGCCGAGATCACCGCCTTACTCAAGAAACCCAAGGCAGACCCCAAGGACCTCAAGAACTTCCGACCCATCTCTCTGCTCCCGTTCCCCGCGAAGGTCACCGAGAAAATCGTCAACAAACAACTGACCCGCTACCTCGAGGAGAACAACATCCTGGACCCTTCCCAGTCCGGCTTCCGCAGCAACCACAGCACCGAAACCGCCCTCATCGCCGCCACCGATGACATCAGGACCCTGCTAGACAACGGAGAAACAGCAGCCCTCATCCTCCTGGACCTATCAGCCGCCTTCGACACGGTCTGCCACCACACACTACGAACACGCCTTCACGACGCCGGGGTCCAAGAGAAGGCCCTGGACTGGACCACATCCTTCCTTTCCGGCAGAACACAAAGCGTCCGCCTCGCCCCCTTCCGATCCAAGGCCACCAAGATCATCTGCGGCGTACCCCAAGGCTCCTCCTCAGCCCAACGCTGTTCAACATCTACATGGCACCCCTCGCCCACGTCGCCCGACAGCACAACCTCAACATCATCTCCTACGCCGACGACACCCAGCTGATCCTCTCCCTCACCAAAGACCCTCACACCGCCAAAGCCCACCTCCACGAAGGAATGAAGGCCGTCGCCGAATGGATGAGGACCAGCCGCCTGAAGCTGAACTCGGACAAGACGGAGGTCCTCATCCTTGGTTCCAACCCTTCAGCCTGGGACGACTCCTGGTGGCCAACATCACTGGGAACAGCCCCGCCACCCACCGACCACGTACGCAACCTAGGGGTCATCCTCGACCCCACCCTCTCCATGACTAAGCAGGTCAACGCCGTTTCCTCATCCTGCTTCAACATCCTCCGAATGCTCCGCAGGATCCCCACCGAAACAAGAAAAACAGGCCCTCGTCACCAGCAGGCTGGACTACGGAAACGCCCTCTACGCAGGAACGACGGCTAAGCTCCTGAGACGGCTGCAACGCATCCAGAACGCCTCTGCACGTCTTATCCTTGACATCCCCCGACGCAGCCACATCACACCCCACCTGAGAGACCTGCACTGGCTCCCTGTCAACAAGAGGATAACCTTCAAGCTCCTCACCCACGCACACAAAGCACTCCACAACTCCGGACCAGCCTACCTCAACAGACGACTCAGCTTCTACACCCCCACCCGCCAGCTCCGCTCGACCAGCCTCGCCCTCGCCACAGTCCCCCGCATCCGGAAAACGACCGCCGGCGGCAGATCCTTCTCCCACCTTGCCGCCAAGACCTGGAACACCCTCCCCACCAACCTCCGACAGTCCCAAGACCTACTGGCCTTCAGAAGACTCCTCAAGACCTGGCTCTTCGATCAGTAGCAGCACCACCCCCCCTCTTCCCCCAGCGCCTTGAGACCCTCGCGGGTATGTAGTGCGCTTTATAAGTGACATGATTGATTGATTGATTGATTGACAAGTGCTACATGTGATTCAAAGTGGGCCATGAGTATTTTCAGATTGCAGTTCTCCCTTTTGGCCTCACCAGTGCCCCTTGGGTGTTCAGGAAAATAATGGTGGCACCATTCTTTCGGAGGCCGGGGGTACCAGTGTTCCACTACCTCAGTTGTGGCCCACCTACAGACGACGACAAACCATGTTACATCTTTGAGATTCATGATCAATGTCCCAAAGTCACACCTGACTCCTACGCAGAGGCTTCCTTTCATCTGGGGCCATTCTGGATATGGAGCACATGTGGGCCTTCCCTCTAGATCAATGTGTCCAGGACATTAAGGCTACGATCCCGATGTTTCAGCCACAGTCCTGGTTCTCAGTGAGGATGGCTCTGAAGCTTTTTGGCATATTGTCCTCCTGCATCCTGCTCGTTGACCATACCAGATGGAGCATGCAGCCTTTGCACTGCGATCTGAAGTCTGTGTTCCCAGTAACAAAGGAACCGGTTAGATTCCACCCACATTTCAGAGCAAACTGCATAATATCTGCAGTGGTAACTGCTCGATTGCAATTGGTCAGTGGCAGATGCCTTTCCCTACCCCATCCAGAGCTGACAATGGTGACGGACGCATCATTGCTGGGTTGGGGTGGCCATCCGGGAGAGCTGGAGATCGGAGGACAGCGGACACCTGCCTCCACATCAACCTGCTGCAGTTGTAGGCTGTTCTCTTGAAGTCGAAAGTCTTTCTGCCATTCATCAAGGGAAGGCTAGTTCAGGTCCTCACGGGCAACACCACTGCCAGTCTGTTATTGCAACAAGCAGGGCAGGGCAGGGTCCTAATCTCTGTGCCAGGAGACCTTAAGCCTCTTCAACTGACTGAATCATCAGGACATTTCACTGATTGTGCACCAGCTAGCGGGATCTTGAAATGCCTGGTCGGACAATCTCAGCCTACAATGACTAACAGATCAGAACTACAGTTACACCCAGAAGTGGAACAGGGAAACGTCCAACAATGGGAAGAACCCTGGTTCGATCTCTATGCTACTGCAGAAGAATGTGCAATGTCAGCACTTTTGTATTCTGGAGTTTCCCAGACTGCTCTCTCCCAGACACATTCCACCTAGAATAGAGCACAAAACTCCTACAAGCCTTCCAACTGCTACCTCTTCTGAATCAGATCAGGAGCGCCCGGCCCCAAGTCTTCCTAGTGGCTCTGGGTTGGGCCTGAAGAGTGTGGTACCTGCAACATCTGGGCATGATAATCTGTCCTCCGATAAGGGTGCCCCCGCGGAAGGATCTTTTGTCGCAGTAGCACGGCAGTGTCTTGCTCCCAGGCCTGCTCAATCTACACATCCATGTATGGAGATTGAGTGGAAACAGTTGACCACTTTCGATCTGCCTCCTGAAGTTGTAGATGTCATCCTTGCTGCCAAGTCTCCTTCTACAGAGTCTGTGTATGTTGAGCGCTTGGACAAATTTGTGGCCTTGTGTGGCACCTGCAATACAGAACCCAATGCAGGCCAAACTAACCGATGTTTTTATCAGATGTTTTGCTGTTCCTTCTGTCTTTGGCCCAACAAAGTGGGCATGGTTAAAGATTATCTATCTGCCCTTTTGGCCTTTTTGCATTTAGTGGACCAGCCGTCCTTCTTTAGATCAGCTGTTGTGATGCAATTTCTCCAAGTTTTAAACCACATGTTTCCTCCCAATCCTTTTGAGGTGTCATGTGGAACTCAATTTGGTCCTTACTTTTCGTATTTGCACCTCTTTTGAACCTTTGCACAGCTGTACCCTGTGTCTTCTGGCCCTGAAAACAGTCTTTCGTATCACAATAACTTAAGCTCAATGCGTAAGTGAGCTTCAGGCTTTATCAATCCAGCCACCCTACACCTTTGTCTTTATGAACAAACTGCTGCTTAGGAGGACTAGAGCTGTCTTTCTACTGAGGGTTGTAACTCCCTTTCACATCTGACATTCCCTCACTCTTCCTACGTTCTTCACTACACCTCACCACTCAAAGGGGGCGGAGAAACTCAATAGTTTGGACCCCAAAAGAGAGGTAAACTTTACGAAAGACATTGAGTGGACAATCAGTTTTTTGTGGTACAGAAACAGCTTTGTCCAGGTGGATAGTCCTCGGCAATAAGATCTGCTACGTGTTGGCCAAAAAGCAGCCTACAGAGGGTTTGAAGTGTCTTTCCTGGATTTTCGTCAGGCTGCAATGTGGGATTCAGTGCACACGTTCACCAAGCACTACTGCCTTGACAACCAAATCTGACAGGAGGGGCATTTTGGCTGTTTGGTCCTGCAGAACTTTTTTCATCTCAGTCATTCCACTGACCCATCACCGGAAGAGGTAATGATTTCATATATATTCTAAATGTAAAGAATCAGTAGTTAAAAGTATCCATCAGAAGAACAAGGTACTCCGCTTTGGTATTTCTTTTTCTGGTGGATGCGCTATCTAACTGCAGATTCCTCACTGCTCTCCTGCCTCCCCATTCGATGGAATGAACTCATTTCCATCTAAAAAAAGTCCCAAATTCGAGATGCGCACACTGCGCAAACGATTGTTTTTTGTGCTCCGCGTCTGAGGGCACGGACGATGTACAAAAACTGACGTCTGCAGTCTTGTTGGCCCCTCCAGCTGTTACTTACGGGGCAGAGCTGAGTTGGCACGGAACTGCACAACACCACGTACTGGTGCACACGGTCTATGCTGAAAAATCTTCCTGATCCAGTCTATCACCTGGGGATATTTTAAATGTGAGCAGTATGCGCTTAAAGTATCCACGGAAAAGAGCGCTACCGAAGTTAAGTAACTTGTTCTTATTACACATTCATGAAAATCTTTAGTATGGGTAAAGTTGCCTTCCATTTTTGCCTACCCTAGGTTTCATCACAGTGAGTAGCCCGTTCACATGCTTTACATTGGTCTCCACTCTACTAAGGTGGACATTTAGAGCTTTCCAACTTTCCCTTAAGCGTCCTGATGAATGTCTTAATATTAGCTGATTTTCTTTGTAGGTTTCTCTTGACATCATCAATCTTTTCAGGCCCCTCGTGATACCTAGAAGACCCAACAAAGGGCAAGCTCCGTCAAGAGATACTTGCTTGACTGAGGTGGGATGCAGAGTTCATCAATTATAAATTAATCTACCTCTCTGAGACTAGTTCCTGTAGTCTTTGATGACTTGGAATGAGAAGAATTATTTTAAACTAACTCTTCAAGTGGCACTGTCTACAGAGGTACAGGGAACTTGTTACAGGAAGCTCCTTGCATCCTGCTTGATCTACACCTCTTGGGTATCTCCTAGGTCTTCTTCCATCTTGGTGTCGGGTGTGGTTTGAGTCTTTAGAATCCTGGAAGTCTTTCAAGGCTTCCATTTC
Organism: Calotriton arnoldi; assembly: GCA_963921515.1. Lineage (NCBI taxonomy): Eukaryota > Metazoa > Chordata > Amphibia > Caudata > Salamandridae > Calotriton > Calotriton arnoldi. The sequence goes on along the minus strand of CAWUFW010000382.1, from coordinate 2,476,649 downwards.
TCATTTTTATTTTTTTCGATGTATTTTAACTTTTTTTCCTTCTGCATTACTTTGGTGCTTCCATAATTGAAGCAGTGCTTTACGTAAAAACATGGGGTTGTAGGTATCTGTTTTTACTTGAGCTTCCACTTGTAGGTCTGTGAAAGAGCTAATGAACCAGAGGACTGACGAGCTGTTCATCAGTTCCAGCCGACCTCTTCGTTCTCAACCGAAATGCTGATTGGATAATCCACTGCCCAACACTGCCGATGGTAAAGCGTAATTTGGAGGCTTATTAAGTCCAAATGAAATGTCCCAAAAAGCACTGATAGATCTTCTCCCACTAACAGCTACTCAAAGCTGTAGAAGGAAAAAAGGTCAAGTCCTTTTAAATTCTTGGTTTCTGTTTGACTCAAATATAGAATGTCTATCTATGATATTCCCAGTAAGAGTGGTCCCATTCGCTTGTTTGAAGTGCGGCACGTGTGTGGGCATTGTCTCGTTTGAAGTCAACACTGATGTTGAAGTGTTTGCGTTTGGTGCTAAATGGAACAGAGCTTTTGTTGCCTCTTCTTTCATGATTCAACACACCGACAACTTTGAAGAAGTAATTCGGCTGAAGTATTAAGGCAGAGGCCTCCAGCAGATTCCTGAATTCTCTTTATTTGGTATATAGCCAGGCTTCCCCTCCCTTTGGGGTTTGTCAAATTTCTTTTCTGGATACACCCACTCCAGAGTAGGGAAATGGAATCAACGTCTTTCTGGCGGTTCACAGATCCAGTAACTTGCTTTTGAGGCTCCTTGGACTGCTGTTCTCTTGAATCATGTGTACATTGTTCCCATTTGGTTTTAGTTTGGGGTCTTTCTGCACAAATGCTCCTGTTTGATAAACTTCTTTTCTGCACCCATTATTCTGGAAGCATTAGATTTAATTGTTTCAAAAGTATCCCAGTTTCATGGCTTTGCTGCTTTTCCTGGCTGCATGGCTACTTTGGACTTGGTAGATAAAAACAGACATGATCTAAGAAGCCAATGGTCCTGCTGCATTAAGTAACTTGTAAACATGGCCGCTGTTGATCCTTTCTTGGGCCAGACTTCCACCTTTGCTGGTAGGAAACCCTAGCAAGTAAAGATGGCGATGGAAAGGCCTACTACCCTGGAAATCAGATGAAGTCGCAGAGACCTATGGGGTTTGCATCCCAAAAAGCTCTTAGCGGGACTTCAATCCGTAGCACTGTGTTTTGGGATTTTATAGGGGTAGTGAAACCATGTATGTGTATGATTTAAACTGCTTGGTTAAATAATAAAAAGTTACAGCTATGCGTATAACCTGAATCTGAGGACATCACATTGGGAGGTTCCAGATTCACGCCTGCCAGTGGCAGTCGTTGGTGGGTGATGAGTAGGATGTCTGCTGTATAGGCTATTTGCACTGAAAGGTCCAGGAGGTAGCGGGATGGCCACATTATTCCTTTGATTAGGGGAAGGACAAAGACGTTGAGAGCAATTCTGATTGGGCTGATGGTGACCACCATGCAGGGGTGGAGTGATGACAAGAATTCAACGGCTCAAATTCAGGTCAGGCAGCACGGCCCTCTGGGGTGAGTATGTGCATCAGCAAAAGGCATGTTTTGCTGCTTTCCCAGACTTCCGGCTTCCTCCATTGCCTGCTTAGCTGTTGAAAAGAGGTACCAGCATTAGGGGCTCGGAAGTCCATTGCCAAGATTCTTGAGCAAAACTTTGAGTCGTCCATGGTTTGTATGTGTGTTTGAGACTTGGGGAGACCGGTCTACAAATATAATGAGATGCACTCAGATGGTGTGGGCCCTCTGCTCCTTCCCTAAGCTTCAGCTTTGCAAAGCCTTGCACGGAGGAGGCATTCCCTAGGAAAGATTCCTCACCCGAGGATTCATGCGGCTAAGTGAGGCGGGACAGGTCAGAGAACCATTTGTGTGGCATACATTTTCTAGAAAACAGGAGCCTTAGTCTTGCCGCATTGCTACCGGTGTGTTCTTGTCGTCATCACAAAGTAGTGCAGCGGCTGTGGCACAGGACCACCTTCTAACCTTGGGGCCAGGACCCCAGAGCTGTGGCTGGCACACCTGTGCGGCGTATTAGCCAGGACTCCAGAGCTGTGCCTGGCACACCTGTGCGGCGTATTAGCCAGGACCCCAGAGCTGTGCCTGGCACACCTGTGCGGCGTATTAGCCAGGACCCCAGAGCTGTGGCTGGCACACCTGTGCGGCGTATTAGCCAGGACCCCAGAGTTGTGCCTGGCACACCTGTGCGGCGTATTAGCCAGAACCCCAGAGCTATGGCTGGCACACCTGTGCGGCGTATTAGCCAGGACCCCAGATCTGTGGCTGGCACACCTGTGCAGCATATTAGCCAGGACCCCAGAGCTGTGGCTGGCACACCTGTGCGGCGTATTAGCCAGGACCCCAGAGCTGTGCCTGGCACACCTGTGCGGCGTATTAGCCAGAACCCCAGAGCTATGGCTGGCACACCTGTGCGGCGTATTAGCCAGGACCCCAGAGCTGTGGCTGGCACACCTGTGCGGCGTATTAGCCAGGACCCCAGAGCTGTGGTTGGCACATCTGTGCGGCGTATTATTCGCCCAGGATTCTCTTTCTGAGTCCTGGATCTATATACCTCGTAACAAAATTGGAAAGCATGTTTAAAATTATATTTTATTTGGCAATTAACTTTTTTTAAATATGAAACTCTTCTCTGTTCGGTTTCGCACATTGTAACATTTCCAACATTTTTCGCCACTGAAAAAGAAAACAGCCGCCCTTAAAGTGATGTAACACTCGGGTGGAGATTTTGTTCCTCGGGTGGGTGTGCCTCAGGGCAGAACACATCTATTTTTCTCACTTTTCGGCCCTCCTGCGCCTGTGATGACTGCGGACTTTGTGCGGGTCTGGGACTGCGCGTCGGATTGTATTTGGACTTGTCCATGCCTAGCGAACCTCCGTGAGACCGGTCTAGCTTGACAAGTGAAAAGAAACAATTCAAAGCAGTGTGAGAAGGAAGCAAGGGAAGAACTCTTCTTAGAATAAATTCTATCTGGGTGCCATGAGGACTATTCGAAGGCGGCGAAGTGCGTTGGCAGCTGTTGAGGAAGACTGTGGTAACCAAAACAGCAACCGGCGGCACAGGAAAGGCCCGGCTCCGCGTGCCGAGCTCTGCCCAGCTGCCCTGCAGCTAGTACAGTTAACCCCGGGCCTGCTCCTTGCATGCTTTCATTGCTGGAGCACATACTCGGTGCATGAAAATCTGCTCTGGTTTTCCAACCTAAGGGTGAGACACTTTTGCATTTTTATTGCTCATGTTTCATACTGCGTTTTTTCCATAATGTCTAACGGGATGTATGGTTTACCTCTTCTCTCTCTCCTCTCCATTCAGTTTTTGATTTCAGAACACTAATACAATATATAGAAACTGACGAGGATACCCGTTTTGCAAATATACAGAGTGCGGTTCACAAAGCACATTTTCTAGTACTGAAGTAGTACTACTGATGTACTCCAAAGTCCAACTCGCAGACCTACGGCTGGAGACCTCTGTCTCCCCTATCTGCTCGCAAGTATACATTTTAGTAGTAATTTACTACAGCCTTAAAAGTGTCAGAATAGGCTCATAAGTAAGTCGAACACCACACATGGCCAGCCACTGGTACTGCAATACACTCCTTAGAAAATAATGGAGACAGGGGGGGGGGGGAGGGAGATACACCTTGGCAAAGCCAATAGGTCTTGCCTATGCAAAAGCTATCGACTTTGCCAATGTGTTGCAATGTTGTACACTAGTGTGGCTGCCGTTCAAGTTACTGGCGTAGAAGAGAGTCGTGTGGAGTGTCTTACAGTTGAATGGAGAAGAGTGGAGTAGAGTGGAGTGACAGATTGTTGTGTATTGGAGTCGCATAGTGTGGAGTCGCATAGAGTATCATACACTGGAGTGGCATAGAGTAGTGTGGACTGATGTAGAGTGTTGCAGAGTATAGTGGCGTAGAGTGCAGTGACATTGAATTCAGCCACATTCAATGCAGCGTCGTAGAATGCAGTGGTGAAGATTAGAGTGGTGTATAGTTGAGTGGAATGGTGCAGAGTTGAGTGGCGCAGGGTGGAGTTGTGCAGGGTGGAGCGACACAGATTGGAGTGGCGCAGAGTAGAGCAGCGCAGAGGCGTAGAGTGGTGCAGCATAGTTGAGTGGTGCAGAGTCGAGTGGCATAGAGTGTAGTGGTGTACAGTGCAGAGTAGATTTGAGTGGCAAAGAGAGCAGTGTTGCAGAGTTGAGTGTCAGAGTACAGTGATGCAGAGTAAAGTGCAGTGGCATAGAGTGCATTGGCATAGAGTTCAGTGGTTAAGAGTAGAGTGGCATAGAGTGGAGCAGAGTGCAGTGGCATAGAGTAGTTTGTACCGGAGTATAATGAAGTTGCGTACAGTGGAGTGGTGCAGGGTAGAGTGTAGTTGCGTAGAGTGGCATAGAGTGTAATGGCATAGAGTAAAGTGGTGTAGAGTGCAGTGGAGCAGAGTAGATTAGAGTGGCATACGGTGGATGGGCATAGAGCGCAGGGGCATAGAGTTGAGTGTTACAGAGTAAAGTGTGTTGCCGTAGAGTGTATTGGCCTAGAGTGCAGCGTTGCAGAGTGGCGTTGAGTGGAGTTGTGCAGAGTAGATTGGTGTGGCCTAGACTGGAGTGGTGTAGAGTGCAGTGGCAAAAAGTAGAGGGGCAAAGAGTGCATTGGCATAGAGTAGAGTGGTACAGGATAGAGTAGAGAGATTTAGCGTGCAGTTGCGTAGAGTGGAGTGGTGCAGAGTAGAATGCAGTGGTGTAGAGTGAAGTGGTGCAGAGTAGAGTGCAGTGGTGTAAAGTGGTGTAGAGTAGAGCAGAGTATGCATGGTATGGTAGCGCACTGCCATCAGACAACACATTTTCAATTGAAATGACCATTGCATTTGCACAGGCATACAGTTTTACTAATAAAACTATACAGCACACAAACGAAAATGTGGAAATTGCATCTCCTAGTGTAATTAACATACTACATTTTTTGTTTCCAACACACTTCAGAAATAACAAAACGTGCCTAATTTGTGTTTCTAATTCTAATATATTCTAAAATACTTACACAGTTCATTTAAATGTTGTCGTTTGCAAGCGCCCTCGGAAGACAGCGCCTCACATTTGACCTCAGTCTTTGAATACTCAGCAAATGTGACATGATAAGAACAAGATTTAAAGGCCTGTGTACAGAAAGGGAGTTTGTGGAATAATACAATAAACACGGTTTAGGCAACAGGAGGGACAAACTGAACCTGGAGAGCCAAAAACAAATAAAGCCAGCAAATAGAAAGCCGGAAAGTATGAGTTACAAAGCCAGTGGTGATCAGCGGGCGGAATGCATTCCTAGGTCAACTTTCTGAAAGTCCCCAAGATGTCGTTAGCAAATCAGTCAGCTGTACTGTCTGGTAGGCTGCAACCTAAAACAAGCATTTGCAATGCAATAGGTCTCGCATTTACGCGAGTTTGAGCTACTGGCATTGTAATTGACAATGCCTTTTATTTATGTTTTGGTTTTTAAAACATAAATAAAAGGCATTGTCATTTACAATGCTAATAGCTTAAACTCTCACAAAAGCGAGACCTATTGCATTTGTTCCCTATTTGCTGCATGCCCTCTTTTGTCTGCACCCAAAAAAGCAGAGATCTTGTAGCCTGTCCAATAATTACACTGGCACCAGAAACAGGAACCTCAATAAGCGCACCAGAAACGCGTCTGGTTATAAAAAAAAGTCAAACGACTCCGCGTTAACAACCTCTCCCCAGCCACGCATGGGCTTAGGCTGAGTTTAATTAAGAATGTGTGTAAACAACAAGAAATATGAATTGAACTCAAATACTAAGAAAATGCATGGTGTCCTTGCACAGCCTCGTCCCTGCCACTCTCTTGTGTGTGATTGGAAGTTTGGGCTGATGTTTTCACCACATAACAAATATGTTAAATGTGACGGGAGTGTTGTATGCAAGAAGCACTTATTGCTAAGAAATATGAAATTAACCCACACGCGAAGAAAATGCATGCGCTGCCTAGGCGAGACCTAAAAAGTAACTATCACCCCAGCTTGCCTAGGCTGCGCCTATTGGCTTTATCAACTCCTGTTAATACATTGTTTACTTCTGGACTGTATCTGTTTCTGACAATTGGCAGTTTCCGCAGATCAAGATGCTGAGTCAAAAGATCACACAACATGTCAAATCTGGAAACCAAAAGTCATTTCTCCTGGTGCCACATCTCGTCTCAGGTTTATCAGCAAGTTAAGACACCCATCGTATATGGACAGCTCTATTTTTCCATCTCACTTAGCAGGACACAGATTTTCACTTTCGTTACACAAAACAATTCTCAAAGTTGGTGTCTTGCTCTGACACACTACAGTACCGTGCACGCTTAACTTGGCATTTTTGTGTAGGTTTACTATGCTTGCTCGCCCAAATACAAGATAAATATTCTCAGAGTAAATATTGGAGAGAGCTTGTCATATTTTGGCGGAGGCTCCAAAGAAGCCGAGCAGAAGTGGTTTACAAGTGGCTACTTACTCCACCCACTCACTCCTTGCTGCAGGCGCCAATATCTGGGCTGCTCATAGGAGGCACTATCTCCTCTAAACACAGTGGGCGTCTGGGGCAGGCCCCTGCAAGAATGTTAATGGGTTTATCTCTGATGTGGGGGGCTTTCAGGGATATTTCTGGACTCGGAACACTTGGCAGGGCCAGATGGATAAAGTGCTATAAATAAGGCACCTCTCTGCCAAGGTGGGACGGGAGGGAGTGGGGAGGGGAGTTGGGAAGGTTAGGAGAGTCAACTCTCAGGGTGGGACATTAGGCAAGGCGACTGGAAACGTGGCCCAGCACGGAAGTGCGATACTGTATGGCACTTCCCGGAGCATGATGGGTGCAGGTAGTACGGCGGGGGTCCTTTTCCCACTAATAAGTGGTCAATATGGTTTTAATTTTTGATAATCTGTTAAAGTACACGCTCCCGATGGCTCGTGTTTATCTGTGGCAGAAGAAACACACAAACCAGACCCTTCTTTCAGCGGCAGATAAGGCGCAAACTCCATGGAGCTGACGGGCTTCAGACACAGCTCATAAACACTGCCCGTCGGCCGCCCCGGCAGCGGCACTACACACTAGTAAAGTGGTATCTAATCAGCGTGTTTGTTAATGCCCAATCTATGCAGTCATCAGTCAGTGACGCTGACTGGGCGGCTCGTTGCAGGCTCTCCGGAGGAGTCTATTGGAAGCCCCTGAACGCGGGCCCGGGCAGATGGACGATTAGTTAAAACGTCTGGGACAGCTGTCAGGAGTATTTGTTTCTGCCTATAATGGTCGCTTGTAGAACATATGTAGTATGCAAACCGTGATTGCCGTAACTTCACTTTACTGACAGCTAGTCTATATGTGTATTTGTGAGTGCACGTGGGTGGGTGTGCCCGTCTCCCTCTGTCTGTATCTTCTTTACGTGCGTGAGTGCATTTCTCCCCCGCAGCCTCTTATGAAGTGTATGAAGTACAGCAGCCTGCAGCCTAACCGTGAGCCCGCTTAAGCCTTCCATGAAACACGAGGCTGGCTCGCGAGCATCTCGGGGTGAGGAGAGACAAAGCGGCCGTGCACATTAAACGTATGCGTCCAGTGAACCATGCGCTATAGCAAAAAACAACAAAGTAGTCCATACATTAAAAGATACAGCCCTGCAGCGGAACGTAACTGTAGTTAGGCGGTGCTGCTTCCGGAATAAACGGAAGTACGTATCAAATCAACAGCCAATAAAAAGGCAGCTAAGAAGAGCAATGCCACAGTTAAACTAATGGCAAGCGGCAGGACAATTTTCCCGGCAATGGGCGTAGTTTTACCCAACATACAGATTACTTGATGTCTCGGAGAGACAGCGCATGCGCTACCTAGGCGAGACCTAAACAGCCCACTGGAACTAATGGTAGATAAAAAGTTAGACATGTAAAATATTTTTGTATTAATAAAACAATTTATATCATTATTGATTGATAATTTTATTTATATTTTTAATAATAAGCCTAATTAAAATTGAATACATTTTATAAAAAAAAGTAAAAATCATTTAAATTAAGCACAACTTGTAACAAAATATACTAATAAATAATAATTGGAGGGAGGGATTTTTTTTTTCAATGTTTAAAAATTATTTATAAATTAATTTATTTAAATTCATTTTGTAGTACATATTTATTGTGATGAGTTAATGTGCTTCAACTCTTTAGTTAATTATAGGTTAAGTATGAATATTTAAAATTAATTTAATTTCTATTATATAGCAACATATTAATATTTTGACAGCATAATAAAATTCATAATTTTCCCTATACTTTTCCATAGGTAGAGCTCCACCTTGATGGCGGACATCTCCAAGAGGCGCAAAGTTACTAGTAGTAATGCTACTCTCGTAAAAAATTTGGAGGCTATGCCCTCTGATTTGCAGGGAAGGAGATATGTTAGTCTGTACCAAGGTGTAACTGTCCACTTGAAAAAATTAATGGCAAAAAAGTAGAACTTTATTTCTAGCTGCAGGAGTAAGTATATACATAGCAACCTTACACATGTGTATTTACCTTTGTAAATTGGGATCATAGTCTTTGAGCCATCTTTCAGCCCACAACCTCCTTGTTTCCAGTAGAGAAGTGCTCCAGTCCACAAACAGGCAGTTGTCAATGGTAATGTCCCTAGCTCAGACAATGTGCGGTATTACAATGTTAGCCTACATTTCCACCACATAAAATAACACATTTCTGTATGGCTCCTCCACCACAAGAGTAAGAAAGTTGAGGTATCCTTAAAGCATAGATCAATAATAGAGAGAACAACACAAATGAGTAGGACAGAAGGGGAAAAAAAAAAAAAAAAAAGGAAAGCGAAACGGATAAAGAAAAATTGAGGATCTTGGTGGGTGCCACACAGCAGTGCCCACAGCCTGCCCCCACGAGCAATGTGCCCAGGTACCTCTTTCCCCGCCAAAGGAGGAAAACATCACCAAGTCAGTTCTAGGGCACCATGTCCCCAGCTGTGTCTTTTGAAATTAAGTTGTTCTCCTCCCCACAACTCCCTGTTCTTCTCCAGGTCTTCCAGAACTGGTGTTCCCCTTTTATAGTTAGTACACTACAAAAGATGTCAAGGTATTTGCTTTGTGCATGCTCTCTAGGGCACTATAATATATATACTAAGAAACTCTTCCCAGTCTGCCAAAACCTACCTTTCTGTGAGGATATTATCATTGTTGTCCCAGAGCTTATCATTGCGGTCAGTGCTATTTTCCTTCTAAACAAGAGACTAATGGACGGATATCTGCAGCTATAAAGGGAATTTTAACACACACAATGCTGAGGCACACCCAGAAGTCCAAATGTTATTCAAATAATTTGTGTTAGCCCAAAGTATTTCAAAGGAAGTCCATAAATAAGCTCTCCTGTGTTTCTTGTAAATTCTTTATTCCATTTTCAAAAACACGGTTTCTCAACAAAAAGCAGCCGACACGTGTTTCGTCCAAACGGACTTTCTCAAGGCTGCAAATAACATGAATCTACAATTAAAACCATGAATATCAAAAGCAATATACATACAAACACTTATACAAATCAGATTAAAAACACAATTTTAAAAGGGTGACAGTTTTGAAGATATTTTTATATGTTACACTGCTCCAAATACATTAGAGACTACAAAAGTCAAACACCAAAACGTATGCAAAACAAAAATCAGTTTAGAAAGAGGGACTATACCCTTAAAGAGCGCCAACACCAAAAAGAAGAAAAAAAGAAAAGAAAAAAGGAAAACAAGGGAAGGAAAAATTGAAATTTCGACATTTATAGCATATTGAAGCACGTAACTAGTATTATCACTAGTTCTTATATGTAGCAAATTGGAATATCTCCATCCAGAACTCCAAAAAGTCCTTTTGTAAAAAATGAATCCAACTCAAGTGCAAATAGAAAGCACAACAAAGTAAATTATTTTTCAGCTATTGCAATCAAGAGCCAAATTAAGTAAGAAGGCTAATGGGAAATACTCCTCTCTATAGCGATCCATACATCTATATCAAAAATTAACACAGGAGTGTGGCTGCATGAATCATCTCCCATAAAAGAGGAGGCATATTACATTCCTTACCTAAATTCAATGGTAAGGGATTTCCAGAACTTGATAGAAAATCCTTTCTACAGTAAGGTCTGTTAGCTTCCGTTGTATAGCCGAATTTACGTAATAAAAATATCAAACAATATAAATACAAAGATAAAGTGGTGGGTGGTCAGCGTTTGTTTCAATAACCTGCAACAGAATTTATGCGCAAAGAATGGGCTTATGTAATCAGAATGGTGCTACCAATCAACCTCTGGAGGACCTATCTATATAACCACCAATTCATATCTAATTTTACCTATGTTTAAACATATTTTGCCCCATTCAACTTTAGTCATCTGTCCCAATGTCCGAAAACCAGAGGAAGGGCGACCCAACCTTGTTCTTATAGTTTTACCCAAAAAAATGTTACATACAACGCAACATCAAAAGCATACCTGTAACGGGAGAAATCAGTAGACCTCCCCACCGGCATTTAACGTGTATTCGAACAGGTCTTGATAAACCTGCAAGCAACACAGCAAATTAGGCTTGCCAAGATACAAACAAGTTCTGCTGTATTAAAACGATAATCCAAACTAGCATGTAAACATACCTGTATTCCAGTGCAAATCGCTCAGTTGTCCTTGCAGACGTTCGAGCCCGCCAAGACACATTCGCGTTTAAATCTCGTACGCAGGATAATAAAAATAGAAAGAGTCCACACAAGGGGGATTGTTCCAGCCGGAACATACGCCATATTGGAGTGGAACAGCCAAATAGGAATTAAACCGGCCGTGTTTCAAAAATATATACATTATTATGGCCTAATATGCATATCTGGCAGAATAAGTGTTTAGCAGGCAAACTTAAACGGGCCGAGCAGGGCCACTAAATAGATTTCAATAATCGGAGACAAAATTGAATAGCATTCGCTTTGCTGTACATAATTGTCATATCAGGCCGATAGCAGGAAATTTAAACAGCTGTCAGAGCCACACTATCCACTCCGATATTGATAGATCTGGCCCCTAAAAAGTACAAAGCATCCAAAATAGTAAAAGAAATGTGTTGATTAATACGTTAGTTGTGGTTGACATTTGCGGTCCCCAATTAAACAACACGGCATACACAGCTCTTAAGGTAAAGAAAGAGGTGTTTGTAAGATAATAGACAGACATAAGCACAGCATGATAAAACACTTCAGTAGAAACACACAGTCAAATATGCGGTATAGAACAAAAATATCCAAACCCACAGACAGAGAAACACTAAAAATCTAAATCATGATATAAGACAGAGAGACTGAGAGTATTAGCAGTTATGGGTCCAGAAGTTATTATACACCCTAGATTATAAGAAGGTGTGTAGTTCCCTATCTAAATTCAGACCCAGGTCTACAGCCCTAAGTCTTATAAGCCACCTACTCTCTAATTGTCTTAGATGTAACGTTTTATCTCCACCTCTACCTGCATCAATCAGTGTTTCGATCCCATGAAATGTGATTTTTATTTGGCCATCAGCCAAATGCGTATTATTGTAGTGCACTGCCAGAGGGTATTCTGTATTTCTATTCCTAATAGCTCGTACATGTTCCTGAACACGTTCTTTAAGTGGTCGAATTGTGCTGCCCACGTAGATCAGGCCACAGCAACAAACAATGCAGTAAACAACATGTTTTGAATTGCAGTTTATAAACTGCTTCACAGTGTACGTTTTTGGGTGTTATATCGGAACTCTGTCAATTTGTTCTTGGCTAGGCAGCACATATTACATTGACCACACTTATAAAAACCAGATGGCAATGCTGGAAGCCAGGTTGTTGTTTGTTTCGGTTTCAAGTAGCTGTGACAAAGAGTTTGTCTCAGTGTCCTGCCTCGACTATGTACGATATTGGGTTTTTCTGTGATATTGTCACTAAGTGTCGTATCCATTTGAAGAATGTGCCAATGTCTATGTAGAATTTTATATAAATCGGGACTGGCTGCACTGTAAGGGACCACCAGCGCAGGTTTTAACTTATTTTTTTCTTCATTACACCTCCTACTTGATGTTTGTTTATCCTGTAAAAGATCTTTCCGTTTCACTTTTTGAATCCTATGTTTGGCCTTAGATATGGTTTGTCGTGAGTAGCCCCTATTAATGAATCTCCTTTCCAGATTTCCCAATTCCGTTTCAAAATCCTTATTAGCACTACAGTTTCGCCGTACCCTAATCATCTCTCCATATGGAATGGCTGTTACCTGAGTCTGTGGGTGGGCGCTCGACGCATGCAGAACTGCATTGCATGCTGTTTTTTACGAAATAATGTAGATTTAATCAAATTTTCTGACACATATAGCGTAGTGTCCAGATAGTCAATGCTCCTATCACTAAAATGGTAAGTGAAATGGACATTAAAATCATTTTCATTGAGACAATCCACAAACATTTCTAGCAGTCTGGATGTTCCTGACCAAAACATGAGCACGTCATCTATGTATCTAGTCCATAGAATAACGTGCTCTGTGTAAATCGCCGGGCATCCAGTCCACAAGTGTACCTTTTCATACAGACCCATGTAAATATTAGCGAAAGAAGGGGAAAATTTTGCGCCCATGGCCACCCCCCTTGTCTGTCTAAACCATTTGCCATCATGTTTGAAGAAGTTGTTATCTAAGACCAGGGTGATCAGATCTATAAGCATGGTGTTATGTTCGCATAAAGTAGCATTTCTAGTGTCCAAAAAATGTTGGACCGCTTCCAAGCCTTTGTCTCTAGGAATGCATGTATATAGCGAACTAACATCCAATGTGACCAGTAGATTGCCATCTAACCATTCAAAATCCTCAACCTTATTAAGCAAATCCCTAGTATCTTTCAAGTAAGAAGGTAAGTTAAGAACCAGAGGCTGGAGAAACAAATCGATGTACTCTGATAGTTTCTCTGTAGGGCCCCCAATCCCAGAGATAATGGGTCTCCCAGGTGGAAATTGGAGACCCTTATGCACCTTCGGCAAGATGTATAGACATGGGGCTGTTGGTGTAAGGTTGAAAAGATATCTACATTCTGATTCGGCAAAATACCTTCTTGATTCCAAAATGACAGTTTTTTCTCTATAAGAGATGTAACCTCTCCTAGTGGGTTATGGGGCACTGACTCATATGCTAAATGGTCTGCCAATTGGCGGTTGATCTCCATAATATAGTCCCTTCTATTCATAATGACTATATTTCCGCCCTTATCGGCTTCCTTAATCACTAGTTCTTCATTTTTGGATAAATTGAAAAGGGCCTCTCTCTCCTCTTTGCTGATATTATGTTTGACGTTTTTGTGTTTGTGTAGGTACTCATCCTCCAGTTTGTAAAGTTCCCTTGTAATTTTCTGATAGAAAATGTCAATGACATTGTCAGCAGATAAGTTTGGAGTAAACTTTGACCGGATCTTAAGACCAGTGTTGGTATCTATATCTGTGTCTATATTCAGATCCTGTAGGATCTATATAATAGTTGGAGCTTCTCCGTCCAATCTCTCTAATGATAGAAGGAGTTGTATAACCCTTGCATCTTTTACAGTCATTGGACACTCTGATACAATCTTATTGCTCACCGACTCATTGTCATTTCTATTGGCAAAGAATTTCTTTAATTTTAGATTACGTATAAATCTGAACAAACCAATTTGCAAATCAGTGAAATTTGGCAATGAAGCTGGACAGAAACCAAGGCCCTTGCTTAGTATCTTTATTTCATTCTCACTCAAGACATAGTCCGACAAATTCATGACATTTATATTTTCAACAGCTGTCTCTGGTGATGCTGCCCCATCTGACAAGCCTATTTCAATGTTGTCTTTGTGACAGATCTTGTGGTCATCCTTTCCTTTCCTTTTGACCCCCTACTGCCTCTTGTTTTGCCTCTTCTGGTTTTCTTTGATTTATAACCTGTTTTTTTGTTCGTTGTCTGTTTCCCTTCCTGAACCTTTCCATCTCCAATAAAAAGAGTTAGATTGTCCCATGTTAGTACTAGTAGACGGTCCCGCTGACTCACTTGATTCATCACTGGTATAACTGGTAATGCTAGAGAGATCTGTCTCACTCAGAGCTGCTGATGTCCCTGATTCAGCCCCTGTTCCCATTCCAACTTCAGATTTCCTATTAGTGTTGATGTTATCAAACTTACTTGCATAAGTAAATACCCTACCATTTTTATAATCGTTCTCATCGCGTCTAAGTTTACGCATCTTTTTCTCCTTAATATACAGTTGATGGTTGTATAGAACATCTTTTAATATTTTGTAATTTTTTTCTGTAACTTCAGGTAGGTTCATCAGTTTGATTTCATCTTCTAACTTACTGATCTCTATTAGCAACTGATCTCTTTTGGTATTAGCATCTCTAATCAGGATATCAATCATACCAAATGATGAAGATGTTATTAGATGTTCCCACTCCTTCAGTAAATCCGGGCCCAGATCATCAAAGGAGGGAAAGATTACTACTCTCAGGCCTCTTGGAATTTGTTTAATGTCCAAATATCTCTGCAGAATGGTAGCATCCCACCAGCGTGAGAGTTCCTGTTTTTTCAGGCGTTCTAATCTAATGAATTTTGTTTTGAGCCCTTCCTGTTTAGGGCCTGTACTAGTAATCTGTTTGGCGTTGGCGTTTGTCTTAAATAGTTCTTCTACCAAGTTGTCTCTATTGTCATCAAAAGTAGACATCTTAAAAATATTGGTTTTGTCCACACTGTCACCTGATTTAAATTCACAAAGTCCTTAAACAAATGTGACCGACTGTTGCTTCAAATAAGAGTGCAAATCATAGGCATATACATAAACATATTACACAAAAAGCAGCAGAAATGCCTCTAACGACATGCACATCTAACACATTGTATTTGTCGGAAAATACCATCAAAAGAAGAGAGTAATAAGTAACTTGTGGTGCTCTCAAAGCAAAAAACCTCTCTCCGCCGGTGAGAAGCTAAATACAAAACTTTAGATCGAGCAAACAGCCCATCCGAAGTTTATACACCATAACACACACAATGCTGAGGCACACCCAGAAGTCCAAATGTTATTCAAATAATTTGTGTTAACCCAAAGTATTTCAAAGGGAATTTACTTCTGTTAAAGGTCCAACAAGGTTGACAGGCACTCATGACCATGGACCAAAGTAGAGGCCACACTGCTATTTAATATTTATTAAATCACTTGATGAAGGTTGCCTCAGAGATTAAAGTAATTAATCTAATTCAGCCAGAGAACAGTCAACTGACTGACCGATTTTTAGTACATGCTTCTTTAGCATCTGCCATTCACTATGACCTTCTTTTAACTCTGCATTTTTTCTCCTCAAAGGATGTTAGCAGTGAGTGATGAAATATTCTTTCTTTAAAAGCTTTATTTTTCCATTTTACAATAACACTGTGGGTGTACAGGTGCTGGCAGCCGGCCCGCATGAACTCAAGCACAAGATTTAGTGGAAAACATTGACATCATGGAGTCGGGCAATTGCAGGTGCCAATATTCATATATGTCAGGGGACTTAAACACAGTTATATTATGGGCTTCTGCCTTCCTCCATATTTGACCCACTATCACTCGCATCAGGTTCAAATTGATCACCCTCAACAACCTCAGTGGTTAAGAGATCCCTGCACTGTTTCCTCCACATTCGAAGGTCTTCATCCAATTTCTCATCCTTTCTACACGCTTTCATGTGGACCCTCTCCTCAAGCGACCACTCACGCACGTCCTTCAACCAATCGTCCACTGAGTGGGAGCGCTTACCCATCCATACTATGGCGACCCTTCGCCTCGCTAATACCTGGAGTAATTGCAATAATTTGTATGCCATCTTGCGTTTTCTGGGTCTCGAGACTTGCCCCAACAGGCAATGCAGAGGGGTTGCCTCCACTCGAAGGCCAGTTCCCGCCCGCCCTCGCTCGCTCAGCCATATGCATCCGGAATCGGTGTAACTCTGGGCATCCCCGGGCTAAATGTAGAAAGTCCGCCCCCTCCCTACTATACCTGGGGCAAGTGTCAGAGCGGTCCGGGTCAATGCACCATAGCCTCATTGGGGTAAAATACACGTGGTGTAGGTAATTAGAATTTATTAGCTTTAAGCGTGCGAGTGATAAAATATTGATGCACTTTATGAAAATTAGATTTTAATTTAAATTAAAGCATGGACGCGTAGTGTGGAAGCAATTAAAGAGGGGAGTAATGCTTGTAAGAGCTGATCTATTTGCAGAAAGCAGTGTGTTAGTCAATGCTTCAACACTGCTTCAGCAGTGTGGCACGAGACATGCTGTGCAGAGAGGAATGAAAGACAGTAGTTATTGGTACTGTAGTGGTTGACCTTCTATTGTCAGAAACAAGTATGTAAGGGTTCCCGAGTTCAAGTGCAATTATGAACCTTTTCTTACGTTAATATTTTTTGTTGGTCTGATAAACATGGAAATGTTCCTCCGGCATTGTTTTAACTTTCAACTGGGAATCACCAGATAGTCTGTAAAGGCTGGAGAACCTGTAATGAAAATTATTTAAAGATTTTGGAAGGCTTTAGGACCAGTTGAGTTTTATAGATAAATGCTTTTATAGATAAATGCAGAAATAGATGACTTGAATTAAGGAGACCATGTAATAATGATTTGGGTAGGCCACTCTATGTTAAAGGCAAATATTTCAAATGACACCATGGTCCATGGAACAATATGGCAGCATTGAGAAAGCTAACTGCTACTTAAAAGTACAAGGGATCAGTCATCACACTCCCCTCTTAAAGGACAACATAAAAGTGTTGCTGTTGTGCAGTAAAAAATTCCAACCAAGTTATGCTCCGCGCTCTATACCAGGGTGCTATATACGTCCATAATCATAGTCCATTTACTTCTAGCCAATGCACACATATCCAAGTTGTACCATACTTTATTGATTTCACATGTGGTTCCTTGTTGACATGCAATTGCTTGTTGCCTGTAGCTGAAAAAAGAGGGATCCCCTGCAACAAGTTAGCTAGCCAAGGGCAGGGATAATAACAATAAGTTTCAAAAGGTATCTTAGGCAAGTAAATGTAAAATCTGATTGAGGGCACAAAGAATGACACAGCAAGAGTGTCTTATGGTAACAAAAATAAGAAAATCTATTTAATTGATAAAGAACAATATAGCTGTGTCTTAAAGCTCAATTAGCAATAGAAATATATACATTATATAAGTGACATATGTTACAACCAACAGACATACTCATACATACATGCATCCATTCCTCATCCTTCTCATTATCAATATATAGTGAGAATACAAAATGTTTAATTATCGATAATACAAAGTTGAAAAAAATGTTTCAATGTACTAGTGGTAACAGGTGGTGTACATATTTGTGGCCAAAAAGCAGAATTCTGAAGGGCTATGGTATTCTCTACGTGCGTTTCGGCATGTTGCCTTCATCAGGATGCCACGGGATAGATGAACCAAAGTAATGTCTGTATCATGGAATGGTTCTCCAAATTCCAACTGCACACTATTTGGGTAGGTGATGGAAGATGTTCCACATGTATTTGAAGAATACTTGTGTATCTTCTTCAGAGGGATGTGGCGGAGCATAAACAGTAGGCAGGGTGATGGACTGGCCTACATAAAAAAAGGAGCTACAGCTTTCGGCCAAAAGGAAGCTCTAGTGCGAAGAACCAGCTTGTCAGGTATGCAGGCTTGGATGACAAAGCCTGAAGCTGAATGTTATCGCCACCAGGAAGGCCGTCTTGATGGTAAGGAACTTGAGAGGACAGTTGTGAAAGGGAGTGCATATCAGAAATGTTAGGAGTAAATTAAGGTCACACTGAGGCATGATGAAGGGTGAAGGAGGAAACTTGTGTTCCAAACCTTTTAAGAACCTATGTACAATAGGGGATTTGAAGAGTGAAAGCTGATCAGGCAACCGCAGGCAAGCTGAGATGTCAGAAAGATAGCCCTTTAAAGTGCTCAGAGCAGAGCCCTGCAGGTAGGGAAAGGATAAAGAAAAGGACCTGAGAGAGGGAAGCAGAAAGAGGGTCAACTTGTTTCTCTGCACACCATTCTACAAACTTACCCCAACAGCAGGCTTATCATGTTTTGGTGGTGTAACGCCTGGCTGCGAAGATAACATTGCAGGGGGTTGGTGGACTAGCCCGACCTACCTATGGCTGCCCGACCCATGGGGTCTGTGCGTACCGCATACTCCGCCACACAGAGGCTGGGAAACTTGCAAGCCGTGGTGGCTGGGTGTCTGAAGACCTGGCTGTAAGCTGCCCCTTCCATGGCCACGAAAGGAGCAAAAGGCACACTGGGGCTGGCGAAGGGCCATGGACAGGCCCAAAGATCTGGCCGTAGCTCTCCAGTGCTGAGTTTGCCTTCTCTCCAAAGAGACGGGAGCCATGAAAGGCCATATCCATAAGCGAAGCTTGGACATCCCCTGAAAAGCCAGTTGTTCTCAGCCAGGCATGGCACGATGAGGCCATCGTCTATGAAACCGATCTGCCCAGCGAGTCAGTCCACATCTGATCGTGAACTTGCCTGCATCTATCCCGTCAGTAACAACTTGGGATAGTATGGCCCAGGCCTCTTCTGGAACCATGGGCAGCACCTGCACAACCAAAACCCATAGAGCTTGGGAGTAACAGCCCAAAAGGCTCATGGTGTTTACGGACTGCAGTATCAGGCTGGTGGAAAAAAACATTTTCTTTTCTAAGCTGTCCAGCCTCTTAGATTCCCTATATGGTGGGGCAGTAGGGAATGCTCCAGGATTTACACTGGAAGTAGAGGCTTGGACGACCAAGCTTTCTTTGGTGGGGTGTTGCATGAGGAAACGGGGGTACCCTGGGGCTGTGCGTTGGCTGCGGGCAGTCGTCCTGTTCACAGGAGCCCCTCTGCTGGGCGTGGACCAAGTTCCAAGCAGGACGTCCGTGAGGGCTTCATTAAATGGGAAAAGCGGTTCTGATAGGGTCACTCCTGGACGAAGCACCTCTGTCAAGACATTCGTCTTGACTGCCACTGAGAGTAGGCTAAAGTCCAAGACCTCGGCTGCCCTTCTCACCACAATATAGCAAATGAGGCTCCCACCTTCAAAGCCACGGTAGGGGAAGAAAGCATTCCAGAATTTGGGGATGTATTCAGTCCACTGGTCTCTGCCAAGTCCTGACACCACTTGTTGGGATCTAGAGGCTGGTCCCAACCCTCCCGGAGTCCTAGTCCAGAGGAATATGGCTCAGGCTCTGGCCTGAAAGGCATGGCTCCAGTCGGGGCCAGAGTCGGCAACGGACAACGCCCCTCCAGCCCTGTGTCGGAGTCAGGGATCAGAATAGGGATGGCGGCGCCAGCAGCACCGGAAGTATCAACATCAGGACCGGCACCGGGAAAGGTCAAGATGGTACGACCGGCACTGGTCAGATCCAACTGTGGATCCAAGACGCCCGACTGGTAGCTGGGATGGACCAGTCGGCAGGGACTCAGTAGGGGTCCCTCCGGAACTCCCGGGGCCCGAAGGTGCGCCGACTGGGATGGACTGCCCAAACACGATGTCCATGGTCTCATAAAACTCTCGAAGTTGGGCAGGGGTTGCTGTGGCTCCCGGAAACTCCGGGAGGCGTGGCGCTGGCCCAGGCGCAGGCTCAATCCCAGAGCCAGACCTCGAATGATGAAACTCCCTCATCTCATCTAAAGACCGAGACGGATGGGGCGAGGTCAAATACCTCTTCGACTTCTTGTTCTTCTTTTTCTTGTGTGACTTACCCGAGCTCCCGGACTGCAAGTGTGACGAGGAACTTGGGCTCCGTGACCAATCCCAGGACTTTCCTCTCGAACGGGATCGACACCATTGTGGCGTCGCACGTCGAGCGGCAAGGAGTTTGAGGGACCGCTCCCTCTAGGCCTTGGGGTGCATGGCATGGCAAGCGTCATCGTTGCGCTCCAAGCACCAGAGGCGAACAAGATTCGAATCAGTCACAGACATCGGTCAATGACCGGCTTGAAGTGGCCTTCCCAGTTGACATCCCTGCCATACCAGGAGATCTCTCAAAAAAGACTTCGATAAAAGAAAAAAAAAGTCAGTAAAAAATTGACTGGGGGTGGCTCTCTCCGGATCTGCGCTAACTGGCGCAGAAAGAAAAGAACTGGTGTCCGCATGCTGGTGTCGCACCTATATAGACACCACACACGTCACTTCCTGCATGGACTACGCCGCCGTCACGCGGAGCTGAAAGACGCCACCTACCAGCGAGCATGGGTACTGCTCACAAAACATTTCCGGGTCCAGTCTGACGCCTTGGGTTAATTCTAAGGCAAGGAACCTGCGGCTAGAAGTCTATCAGAGAAGATAGTCACCTCTACTATGGTTCCAGTGTCAGTCTGTGCTCTGTTCAGAGGGATGTTGTTCACACTGTGTGTGATCATAACTGTAATACATGTTTACATTGAGCTGTACAATTTTCTTATTTCAGGGATGAGCTCACACTTGGGATGTAATGAGAAAACTGAGTGCAGCTTGTTATATACCATTGAAGGCTTCAATGTCATGCTTTACTTTAATGCTTTGTTGAGCCCAGACTTTATCACCAAAGTGCCCCCTTAGCACTATATGCGTGTTGGATGATGAGTAAATCAAAATATTATAAATATCATTAGACCACACTGAAGCTTTGGGACTGACCTATAACATTCTACCAAGAGCAAACAGATTGCTTCAATTGGCCTGTTGAATTATTCTCACCAATCAGCAGGCTGTCTCCTCTGCACATGTAGCTTGGAAATGAACCGAACTTAGCAAATAATCACACACAATCAGAATTCCTATTAGTACCCCATGTCACATCTTTTGTTACATAACACTTACTACATTGTATCACATTTGTAAACGTGCAAATCTCCAGGCACATTAAACGTTTAAATCTATTGTTACATTTAAGTAAACATGCAGTTCTCTCCCTACACATTTATCTATATATAAAACCACCCAAGTTTAATTCTGTTGCATCACATTTATGAGCTAATAATGCCATATATATTGACGAGAAAAATTGAGGTGTATAAGGTCTGTGGATAGGGCTTTCCCACTGAGGACGTGCTATCCACAGTTATATCTATCCTGCCAGCTATCATTGTGTACATAACCAAAAATTGTGCAACCCTGTATTCCAGAGGTACCCAACCATGCAACAATAAATAGCCATTATACCTACAAAATAATTTTTGATTAATTTGTAGATATTCTGTTTAGAATCACTCTTAGCTACTGAATGTACCTTGTCATTTTGCACACATTTACAAAGAACATTTTTCCCAAAACAAAGTGCAAATTCATCTATTAGCACAATATTCAAAACATAAAAAAAGTTTTATATCGACAAGCAAATGCTGCAATTATGAAGTGCTGCACAAGTAAAAAGTATAGTAACAATAAATGTGAATATTATACATACAGAAGGTAAACATAAAAAGAAAGCTCCATGTTTTGCTGTTTAACAAATGTCCTGTTGCAGCATGAGCCATAAGTTGCATATAAAAATTATGGTTATTAATAGAAAGTTTTAAAATCTTTTGAGAACAAAAACGTGAACATGTTCCAACCTCAATATGTCATTAATACTGGGGGTCTTCCTCAGGGCAGAGGGTGGTATATATAGCTATACATTCAATTTGTTTAATTCAAAATTTATCTGAAGATGTAAAAAAAAAAATATATATATTTAGCACTGGATGCAAGAAGAATGTTATTTGTACAATTCAAAAGATTTCAAAGTATTGCCTAGAAGACATTTTCATGGAAGACAAGAAAATTGCTTCATGAGTGGTAAGTCTTGCGTTGTGCCGTTTTTGGAATTGTATTGTACAGGATTCAATCAGTTATGAATGGCAGATCTAAGATCATGGCATGGTAAGCCACAGACATTTTAATGTAAAGAGTCTGAATGTATGTGTTACAATATTTGCAAGTGTCAGTGCTGTCAGCTATTGGATGTGATTTTACCTTTGTTTAAAGAAGCATAAGCCTTGTTGAAAGAAAGGGATAGATGAGAAGCCTGAAGGAGTCAGCATACACACAGTGTTTGCTTCTTAACTTGTTGCTTCTTTGTACAAAGCTGGCCAAAAAAGAACCCAGGGGTTTAAGGTGCACAATGATCTTTGTTTAGTCTACCCCGCTATACAATAGCTGTGTAATTAACAGGAATCCAGCAGTGTAGTCTAGCTTTGTGTCTCCCTCAGCAGTGCCTCACTTAAATTCATCCTTGAAGAACCCTCCTTTGCTAAAATATGGCTCTGTTTTCTCCCCCTCCCACTTAGAGCTGGCATTCGTCTAGTACAGAAGATGTCACATACTCCAGCTCAGGGCTACTCATGTTTTAGTTCCCTATCTACAAGTACAGGTCCTGAGGTTCCTCCTCACACTCAGCATGTAATAATGTGTTGCCCCACACAACAATAGCAGTTCCTTTGACTTGACTCAGTTATTGTGTTGCTCTCTCTCCATGCACGAGTCGTTGCCTCACAACAGTTCTGTAAAACCCCCCTTTTCAGCACAAGTAGATCTCACTGAACATTCCTCCCATGCCCCCTTCCCAAAGCATGGACGCATCGGGAAACACATTTCAGTGCCCTTTACGGAGCACAAATTATTTTACATGTAAAACCATTCTTGACCTTTCTCTAGCTGCAGAGTGCTGATCAGCAGCACTACCACCAAACAGCACAAGTACTGAACCCCCTCACGGCACACAGTTTTTGACCTCCCTCGGAATAACTACCCATCCCTCCTTATTATAATTATTGCCTGCCTTCACGCCAAGCCAGCACCTAAACAGCAACTCCATTCAAATTCCCAGAATAAATCAATGTGCCATCCAGAACACTCATAGCCATCCAGTCAATTTCCTTCCCCAAACACACATCCAATACCCTTGATGCAGAGATGATCTCCCTTCTCCAATAAGTGGTTCAAACCTGCATTCCTATTGGGGACAAGAGAGCATATGCTGGGTACCACAGCCCAGTTGTAGGCAGGAGATCTACCCAAAAATTACAAAAAGTAGTTCTCATTCACCAATAGTAAGGGATTTCCCTGTCCCATAGTCCCTTCAAGTATTGCAATTTTAAGTGTTCAGCTTGTAAATTTATAGTGGTGACTCGTTCAAGCATGCATACGTCTTAACATGGAGAAAACTGTAAAGCCTGACTTAACTGAAGCAAAGAACAATGGGGTTTTAGGAATACAAACATGTACCACTTTTTGTGCTCTGAGGAAGCTCTTTATAGAACGAAACATGTTAGCTACAGACAACAATAAGTTTCAAAAGGTATCTTAGGCAAGTAAATGTAAAATTTGATTTAGGGTACAAAGAATGACACAGAATTGTCTAATTATGGTAACAAAAATAAGAAAATCTATTTAATCGATAAAGAACAATATCGCTGTGTCTTGAAGATCAAGAATTAGCAATAAAAATATATACATTATATAAGTGACATACGTTAGAGGAGCGACTTCACTGACTGGACAGACAAAGAACGTTGTCGTTCTCCCTTGACCGCACAAGAGAGTTCCAAGTGGACGACCAACTCTTTGTGAGGTATATCTGAGCGAAAAAGGGAAAGGCCGTACAGAAGCGGACCATCTCCCGATGGATCACGCTCTGCATTAAGATCTGCTACTCATTGCCCAAGAAGCAACCACCTGAAGGTTTGCATGCCCATTCCACCAGAGCTGAGGCTGCAACCACTGCTTTAGCATGTAGAGTTCTGGTCCTGGACATCTGCCAGGCAGCAATGTGGCCCTCATTGCATACATTTACCAAACACTACTGCTTGGACAGTCAGGCCAGTAGGGACGGGCACTTTGCTCGTTCGGTCCTGCAGGACTTTCTAGTGTGAAACAGTTCCGCAGACCCACCCCTGGGGAGGTATTGTTTGGGTATCTATTCTAAGGTAAGGAATCTGAGGCTAGAAGTCTTTATCAGATGGACAAGTTACTTACCTTTGGTAACGCCTTATCTGGTAGAGATTCTATCTAGCTGCAGATTCCTTACTGACCCACCCATCCTCCCCACTCTGCGAACAGATTTCTTGGGACAGGGCTGTTCCTCTTTCAGGGCCCTAGTTTGCCACACCAGTGGCTATTGTTCTTCAGGGCTGCATGCTCCTGGCGTGGAAAGTCGCGAAAAGAAACTGACATCAGCACGCTGGGGTGGCACCTATATAGGCACTGTGCACGTCATTTTTGGCACGGCAATGCCATGCGGAGCCAAACGATGCCACCTACCGGCATGCAGGGATATGACTCGCGAAAAATTTCAGGAAGCAGTCTGAATCCTGAGGATAATTCTAAGGAAAAGAATCTGCGGCTAGATCTCTACCAGATAAGGCGTTACCAATGGTGAGTAACTTGTTCTTCAAATCCCTTTCTTATGAATTATTCCCTTAAATTAAATAATTGTTTTATGTGGAGGTATTTTTGTTGTATATATATTTATTGCACTGTTTAAGATCTGAGCAGGAATCTTTATGTAAACCTAGATTTCAAACCACAACACTAGCTTTAAAATGGATTTTCACTATTTCTAAAAATGTTTTCACAAATTAAATATTGCATGCTGGGGTACTTAATTCCCAAGTACAGGTTCTAAATTTATTCTACATATCTAAAACTAAAAGAACTCTGTTTCACTAGAGGGATCATTATAACAAGTATCGAAAAAGGCATGGAGGAGTGAAAAGATCATATTTTAAAAGGATCATTTGTCTTGTACTATTAAAGTAGAGGTGACCTTGGAGTTCTATGACTTTATAAATGACTCCTCCTTGTTCTTGTTCCTTTGAACGTCTCCGTAACTTGCATCACTTTTATTGCAAGAGGTACTGTATCCAATTTATAGAAATATGTTTTCATCAGTATTGTGTTCTCTAATCTTAACTCTCTCACTTACAGGAGGTGGAGCGAGAAATCTCATTTAGAACAGAATGTGGATTGTATTATTCTTATTACAAACAACTTCTGCAAGCTCCATCCATGAAACAGGGTAAGCCAATTTCCATTCCTTTGCTTTTATTTTCCGAGGTCAATTTCTTAATCATGAGTATGCTAAACAAATGCATTTTATAATTTGCATCTTTTCTAAATAGTTGCCGCAGTAAAGGCAAGGTAGGAAGTCAATGTTGGAAGTATTTATATTTTACAGTGTATTCTGCCTCAACACAAAGTTAGATCTTTTCAACCAGTATTGAAATGAAGACATGAATTTGTTTGCTCGCACAACCTTAGCTTGAGTAATTGGGTTGCATTATTATGTAAACGATTTGCAAAGTTTTAAAAGCATACCTAGGTCTTCATTCGCAGTGCTGTGTCGAATCCAATATTTTCTGTGGCAAACTACATACTATTATAACCAAAGGTGGGAAGAGTTGTATTTATTTGTACACAATGACAATGCCATATAGCTATTGAGGCAAATATGAAATTAATTCAATCAAAGAGTGAATCTCCGGCAGACCCAACCAGAACGAATTACCTTGAGGTCCTTCACAAGCGTAAACATAAACCCGTATGTGACATTTGCCTTTGCTCATGGTTGGATGCTCTCTGGTCTATCTCCGTTAGATGCTCCTGATTTAATATCTTACCTCCCTATTCCAGCCCCTGGAGTACAGCTTCTTTGCCATTCATTTTGACTGAATAACCTTTTTCCTTCCACTGATTATATGAGGAAACTATTTTTGCATTTCTGTTGATGCACTCCATAGGAGTGCATGGCTTTCCTTGCTGCCTTCTTTGTCTACTCTTCCCGATGCTTCCCACCAACCCTTGCTGATTATCCTTTTCTCTCCCGATCCCTCTCTCCACCCTACCTCATTGATATATTTTTAAGTTGTTTTAATTATTTTTGGGAGGGCCTGGCAGCTGCACACTGCTATTGGGCCCCTCGCTTCTCTCAATGTCTCCGGCATCCCCGCAAATTCTTTATTTTCTTAATTTACTGTTCCAAAATGGCCATTTGCCTTTTTGGCATGGTAAATTAACAATAAAATATAATAAAACAATTCATCACAAAATGTCTGCCGTGCATGAAAACTCACCTGCGGACATCTTGAAGTTTTATATTAAAAAAGTCAATGACAGATGGCTACCGGTGCATGCACATGTTTGCAGGTGCATGAACAACCACCATGGAATGGTTTTATGCATAGTGAATATTAAAAAGTGGTGCACCTTCCGTGCATCCACTGGCAGTCATGTTTGAATTCTTTTGGCCTTAAAGTATGCCAAACCAAACAAGAACTGACAAAGCCAGTGCCTCTGTTCCTGCATTTGAAAATTGAGAACTTTTGGATTTGTCACTGCTTTTTTATAGTACATTAGGCCATAATGGATCTATGTGTAGCTGCAGTTGATTCCTGAAAGGGTATTGAGCTGCCTTAAGTCATATCTACTGGTTTTAAATAAAGTTGTGCAACAAGAACACAAAGAATGTTGTCCAGTTGAGTGGGTTTCTGACTTTCACTTCTTAGTTGGCTCCAGTCTGCAGTTTCCAAATATATTTAATCTTCCTTTTGTCTAGATTAATTAATTGTATTGAAAATCAGGGTTCCTCTGATGCCACCATGACAATGATTGGTTTATCTAGGCCACTGTCATGTCATTGGTGCAAGTGACTTTAGCCAGTTCTCTGCTGTCAATAGGTCTAAGCCATTAGTTTTCAGTACTATAGAAAGTTGGGTCCTTAGATTCTGAGAAAGATGAGTCATTATAATTATCGCCTATAGGGAGGCAGAGGGAGTATCTGTTGGTGGCCACGACCAGCGCGTATCGTTGGCGACCACACACTATGCTGTGTTAAAAAACAATTGCAATTTAAACATTTATTTTCTTTATACACCACTGCCCATGCTTCAGTGGCAATATTTGACCAGATTTACTACTGAAAAATATTGCCCAGAACTTGCTCATTCAGATTTCAAAATTAGCAGTAGCTATAAAGCATTGGGCTCCTTAGTTTTACCAGGTTCTAAATATTTGACATTTGTTGGGGTGTACAGAAGCTGAACGCTCTGCAAAGCCAGTCTCTTTAACTGAGCACTTCTGCCTAGCCCTTGCAGTTTGAAATCACTGCTTTGTCAATTTGGGTCTGTAAAGTGTCCTGTAGACACCAGCTTCTATCAAACACTGACCGATTGCAACAAAGTAGAAGGCACAGTTTTTGTCTTTTTCTCTGTCCTTTTAAATAGCACCAGCCATACCTATTTTGTTTTTCTTGTGCACGTGTGTCTGGCCAGCAAGACTTGTGTAGTTTACTTGCCTTTTCTACTCCATCGCTAATGCAGTAACATTTGCCCACTCAACTTGCTTTAGAACATATGAGCCAGTCCAGATTTGTGTATAGAATGGCAGAGAGTGTGCAGAGCACAGCGGAGGGAAACCCCAGCATATTACACTGCAGTTAAAGCATGGTGGCTGGTCGCAAGAGTACAGTGAAGTGCATGCAGATGGAGCATAGGCAGAGTTGGTGAGGTATGCAGAGCACAGTGGAGGATCTGTGCAGTACAGCTGAGTGTGGCTAAAAGTGTGTCTGGGGGCTGAGGAACTGCAGATGGTGATCCAGGGTGTCTAGAGAGTTGCAAATGGTATGCAGATGGTAGCCCAGGGTGTGCAAGCCTGGCCATGCCATGCAAATGGTGGCCAATATGGTGTGGTCAGTGTGTGGAGAATGAGGGAGTGCCGAAAGAGGGTGAGGGTGTGCAGTAAGCTTGAGGAATTATCATGTCTGTATAGAAAGCCGAAGAAGCTGTGCGGAAGAATGGCAGACTGTCAACAAAAAGTAGCCAAGAGTGTGCAGAGCATGGCAGATGGTGTGTGGAAAATTGTAGGAAGCATGCAGAGGGTGACCACAAGTATTCAGATGGTGGCCAAGGTTGCCTCTTTGTGCAGAGGGTAGATGTGGTTGTGCAGATGGTGCCATGGGTCCTTAGTGTGTTTCCAAGAATGCCACAAAGGGTCTGCACAAAGTGCTTTATTTTGTGCAGTGGGTGTTAATTGTGACCAGACGTGTGCGGGGAGTGGCTGAGGGCATGCACTGTGTTGCAGAGTGAATGAAGAAAGAATATCAGTGTTTGCAGAAGGTGAACATCGATGTTTAGAGTAGGGGTGTAGCTGTCAATAGTGCAGCAAATGCAGTGGCATCGGGGCCCAGAGATGCTGGAAGCCCACTTCAGCCAATTAGTAGCTGTTATTTACTAGTTAAAAAAAGACAGGGGGTTGATGGTGGGCTATTTGTTTTTACTTTTATTAGGGCCATTATGTCCCTGCTACGCCACTGGTATAGGGAGGTTGATCAATGTGTGGCTAGCTTGGTAGAGGGACTGCAGTGGTAGCAGAGAGTCTGAAAGGGGAGGGCAAGGAGTCCCAACGTATGCAGCAAGTTGCTGCATAGAATAGCAGTGGCAGTTCATTGATTGACCAAGGGTGTTGAGACGATGGTTGAGGGCATGCGCATAGCATGGCTAAGAAAGAGTGTTAAGAGCATCACTGAGCATTGCTGTGGTGTTGTAGTGCAGCGTACAGTTTACACAGTATGGCTATGGGTGTGGAGCTGGAATTTAAAGGTTACACAGAGGGTGACTTTGAGCGTCCTGAACTGCAGAAGGTGGCTTTCTGCAAGTCTGCTGTACTTCGGTTTAACAGAAGAGGCCAAACAGCTTTACGTTTTAAGCATAATACAGGTGGTCTGTCACTTTCATGATGACTTCTTGCCTGCGCACCCCACCACTGGGGTTCGAGAACAGATAGCAGCCAAATCAGGCTGGGGTACCCTGTGCACATTTGTGAACACACCCTCAGTCACTGTGTGAAGGTTGCAGCAAGCATCTACACTCAGCAACATGCAGTTCTAATAAGGTGGCGTCTTCCATTGGACTCCCCATACTTTATCACCTGCCATTTCTTATTGAATTTTCCCCCAGCTGTTTGTCATTTCATCATGTGATATTGTTGAGAACTGCTTCATATGTTAAGACAGTATAATGTATAGATGAAGTCACCACTCTTTGATTTAATTGTTTTCAAATATTTAGGTTTATTTGAACTCATGTATGACAACAAAACTGAATCCATGAGGACCATTAATATACTGGAGCGAATGAATGTTTACCAGGAGGTGTTCCTCGCCATGCTGTACAGGATTCTACCAATTCAGGTACATATTTCTAAACAGGATCTCTCGTCAGCTAGCACAAAATACTATGAATTAAAGTGAGGACTTTGGTGCTAAAGATTAGCAACTGCATGCATTTATGTAGGCATGGTCCTGGGGTTAGTATAGTATCATTTTTAAAGATTTCCACGTCCCTATTGATTAAGACCATTAAGTTCTATCCACATGGTGGGAGACCTAGAACCTTTTTGATAAGTTGTTTCCATCATAAGGGCCTTGGTTTCCGTTTTTCTTTGCATAACTGAAATAAGCCTTTTCTGTAAGAACCTTCAAGGTTAGGTTCTCACAAAGCCCTCAAGTATGTCCTTAGTTTCAGTTGTTAGCATAAACTATTGCCTGGCACGTGCCCGTTGTCATATGATGTCATGATTCACATTCTGTGCATTATTCCGTCATCTAGTGGTTGGATCTGGAGTTGTCTGTTTGTACGTTTTCTTTTTTCTCCGTTGCTTGTTGTCAACCATTTGGTGCCATGTCTATCCCCTTTTGAAGGCAGAAGTACTCCCCAAAAACCCATTTATTTGCATGGTCGCTATGTTCAGATTGTTTTGTCCGTCATTGGATCTGGAAGCACAGCAGAGGGTTCTGAAGCCATTGGAGAACAGAAGACAAAGTTACATTGAGGAATTACAGACCACAAAAAAAAAAAAGAAAATCTGAAGGGGATCACAGATTGGACAACTTAGTTTGAGGAAATTGAGTTAATTTTGACAAAAACTGAGGTTTCAGTAGTTTTTGTCAACACAAACACATCAAGCATGTGGTTCGGGGAATGAATATCGGGGATAGAACATACCCTTTTTAGGTTCTGTATGAAATACCCCCACAATTTCGCCCAGAAGAAGGTGCCACAAGAATTGAACCTTTGCCAAAATATTATAGCGCAGAAGGATATGATGCTTGTGCAAAGTTCCCGTCCAAGACACTGAAGTCAAGGTAGAAGCAGAGGTGGGCACAGTGTGCCAAGACACATTCATAGCTGAAAACCTCACTGAAGGACGCGGGCTGTTGAGCAGATCCCTGCGGAAATGGAAGTGACAAAATGTGGGGGCTCAGATACTGAGAAAGTTGTCAAAACAAACAGGGAGAAAGCATTGAAGAAGACGTAGAAGGATAGCGGCGGTATGGAGCACCAGATAATTTTGCAGGGCACAGTGTGCGGAGCTGAAACCCTAGGATTTGAGGTCCTCCAAAGCTACTATGACACCAGAACCATTCAGGGCAAGCACAAAAACAGACAACCCCACAGGTCAAGTTCGGAAGATACCATTGGCAGTAAGCCCTCAGAACCGGAATCGACTAACCCTGAAAGAGGATCAGGAGTGCAGTGGGGGGGGGGGAGGGGGGGAGGGGGGTTGGGACAAAGAGCCTTGAGAGCAGAGGTCTCAGTGTTGTAGAGGAATGCCTCAATGCTGAGCAAAAATCTCTCGACCTCGAAAAGAAGAAATGTTGATTTGAGGCCGAGATGGGAGCCCTCATGACAAGGAGAAAGTTTGACAGTTCTCTCAAGAGGGAGTAGGGTTAGGAAGAGGAGTACATAGAACTGGAGCCTCCTACAGCGCCACAGCCCCAAGAGGAAATCTTCTACAAGGAGGGGGGGACCTAGAAGGTCAGTCTGAGCAGGGCTATTTCATGACCTAGAATTAATGGAGGAGGGAAGACAAACTGCATACTGACTCAGCCGAAGAAGGGGTTGACACTTACCCCTACAGCCCTTTACCGTCCGATAGCATTGCAGTGTACAATGCCCTGGTTTAATGGGCAACGGACACCTATGGAGTCCAATTGGGGAAGGTTTAGACTGAATTGTGTTTTATCTTGGAGACCCTACTACCATCCAAGAAGGAGAAAATAATTCCTTGCAGTCCTCCCCTGCATGCTGGCCAGGGGTGAGAGGCTTTTAGGGAGCCACCCTCAGCCAAAGCCATAACTCCCAAGATGGAGAAGAAATGCAGACATTCTTCTCAGGACTGTGACTATATCATTGTCACTACAGTGAGCAAGAGATTCAGTGCACCAACTGCCATGCAATGAGGCATTGCCATCTTCAGTGCACTGTTCAAAAGATACTTTTATTAACAATGGGAAGAAATGGAGGTATTTATGCAGCGTTTCCCATAGCCGTACAAGACGAGAACAAAGGCAGTGATCAAGGAGGGCAAGAGAATTTCCAACACTTGCCTAAAATTTACACTGGTTGCGGCTGATATAGCCATCAGGCAGGTGTGTGTCGGAACCATTCTAAGGCGCTCATCGCAATGAGTGTCCAGTTTCAAGCAAGAGATGCAGGCGACAGTAGTGAACATGCCTTTCATGGGCGAAAGCCTCTTCCGGCATGCAGTGGACAAGTGTCTTTAAAGGATGGAGGAGGATAGTGAGACAGGAAAGGTGATAGGTGTGTTGCAGTTCGGGGTCTATTTCAAGAAAGGGCACCACCAAGAACAAGGCTGCCGACAAAAGGAGGGTCACAACTTTACAACACTAACTAGCTCCCAGAGTACATAGTTGCAGTGGCAATACCCCACTGTGCCAAGGCAGCACTTTTGAGGATGAGGGAGAGGTACCCCAGTGGGGGTTAGGACCATCAAGCAAGTGACTTGCTAATGGAATCCCCCCGGCACACAAAACCAGTATTGGGCAGGATAAGAGGATCCCTTCAGGAATGGAGGTCAACTGTCTCCGACAAATGGACACTAAACCTAATTCAACATGGTTATTGTATAGAACTAATACGAAGGCCTCCAAACATCGGGCTGAAAGCAAGATATGCTGCATCTGCAACAAAAAGTCAAGGACCTAATAAGCAAATAGGCAGTAGAGAGGGTCCCTGTGAGAAAATGGGGTTCTGTTTACCCCCCCACCGCCACACTTTTTGCCTGGCGTTTGATGCAACTTTGATTGTAAAGTATTGGGTCCCTGCTGTCCAGGTTCCCAGTACCAGTGTTCTTTCCCTAAAACCCATCCACAATTGGTACTTCTGCCCCTGTAAGTCCCTAGCACATGGTACCCTGGGTACCTAGGGCCTGGAAGCTGAAGAGGGTCCCCTGGGACCTCCTCACTAGGACCATGTCACTGCCCTTCCAGCTGATGCCAGTGTAAGATTTATTAAACCATGTACTCATTAGGCACCTCAGTGGTGCCCTCTGAAAATCTACCAACCCTAGTGTGGTCACTGACTGGTTTTAGACAGCCTGCCACACACAGACATGTTTCTAGACCCCTGGGTGGAGAGCCTCTGTTCACTGGGACCAGAAACAATAAATACAGCCTTAGCTGGAGTCAAGACCTGAGTAGTACACGTCCTACTAGAAATGAAAGCTGAAGATCCGCAACTCTAACAGCACTATAATTGTGATCCTTCTCTATTTTGTTTGGTATATCCTTATCAGTTGTCATTTTCGCTGTGCTCACCCTCAGCTGCACATCTTTTACGTTTGGTTGTCAAACCTGTCAGTAGGATCTTCGCAGCCGTGTTCATCAACTAAAAGTTGAGGGTATCAACCATATGCCAGGTTTGGCAGTGTGGCAGAAGATTCTTGTGGTTCTGAAGGAAAAGTGCAACCGGTTTGTGAGATTAATACAAGCAAAACTAAGTTAAAGATAACTGTATTACTTCACTATGAAGAAATGTTTGTGAAGAAATGCAATTATAATGGAAAATCAGTTAATAACGATTGTATATATGGGTCGCTTATTTTTTTTTCCTTTGTTTAAATGATGCATTTTCATTATCAGTAAAAGCGCGATGTACCCTAAAAATAAATGCGTATGGCTTTTAAAAATGTGATGTTCAATAATCATTATAATGTTAAGGTGAGAGTGAAAGCTTTTTTAACGGGCTAGATTTAGTGTTAGGATATAGGTTAAGAACATGTTTAAGGTTGGTGTGAAGGGTAAGGTTAGGGTTGAAATGCAGAGTCTTTGTAGGAATTATTGATAGTTTTGTTATGATAATCCATGGATTGTTAATTGATTTTTTTTTGTTTAAGGATTCCTTATAAAGGTATATTTTCATACATTATTTTTCATACAGAAGTAGATTCATATGAATAGGGATTCAAGGGAGATTCAGTAGATTCTTGGAGCCCACTCAGTTATGTAGAGTAAGGTGTAAATGAGAAGAAGAGTGGCATGTCTTTAAAGTACCTGTTGAAAAGAAGCTTACCACTCTTTTATTAAAATGTAATTAACAATAAAAAGGTGCGAAAATGAGATGCAGTACGACTGCATGAGGGTGAACAGTGTGAGAAAGTACGGTTACAACCCTCCCATACAATTTACCCAAAACAATTCCTACCCAAAGTTTCAAAATAAGTCACAGGAAACGGTAGCCAACCTGATTGTGTTTTAAGTTTTTATAAAGGTGTAGGAAATCCACCTTTTCTGCTTGGTCCCCATGATTTTTGACCTCATGCTGGAGCCTATACTTTTGCTGGTTTAAGAACTCTACATTTTACCCCTGCTAACCAGTAATAATGGGCCTGTGCTCCCACATTGAAGATGGTTGGATTGCCATATTCCTAATTGGTATACTTAACTAATCTGTAAGTTCCTAGTATATGGTAGAAGATGAACCCAGGGCCTAGAAGTTAAATGCCACCAGTAGACTGCAGCACCTATTGTGCCATTCACTATAGTGGCAGTGCAAACATGACTTGAGGCCTACCCTGTGTAGCCTGACTGTAGCAATGTAAAAACTGCAATTCGGCCTGTCAAAATAAACCTTTTGACAGGTCAAAATCTCCCTTTTAAATATTAATAAGTCACCCGTATGTAGGCCTAGTAGTCCACAAGGCAGGGTCCACTGTATTTAAAAGTAGGACATGAAGACATTTAAAATGCCCTTATAATAACTAGCAACCAAAAGGTATTTTCACTGTAGTAGGACAGCTGACCCATAGAGAATACTGTATCTCAGGAATTGTACTAGCTAGAAAAATAATTAATCTACTATTTCTATAAGTTAATAAAAATCCAATTCAATGGGAAGTCAGATTTTTAATAGATATTAAGGAAAAGTAACTTTTAGAAAAAGTTACTTTTTCTCTGCCTGAAGTTCCTGAGGCTAATATGTATTTGCTTTCCAACTTTTTCCAGCCTGGGATTAGCATTTAAATAGGTGTGAAAAAAGGTGTGACAATCCTCCCAAAAGCTACCCAATAGGTCACTGTGATGGAGAGGTCGACCTGAATGGGCAGGGATGGCTCCTCTGAAGCTCACAGAATGTGCCAGATGGGGGCTGTGAGTATCCTTTTTGACTTTACAGTGTCAATTCCTGCTTGAATGTCAAATCCTGTTTGACAGGTCTCCTGGGTTTAAATATAACACTTGGGGCACACTTGAAAGGAAGAAAACAGGATGCCAAGACAATTCTTGAATTTCCACAATCTGTTTGCTGGAAAACCCTGCTTTTGTCTTACCAGACGTCTGTCTCTGGGTTTATTGGGGTGTACAGTGACTGCCTAAAAACTGGATTCGAGTGTTAGATGTGAGAGAATACTAGGATTACCATAGAATAGTCCCCACATACACACACCTCCAGCTCTCAGAGACTAAGTTGAGTGTGGCCAAAGAAAATCTTAAAAATGCTTAAAGTGGGTAGGTTTGCCCTGGAAACATTTACCCTATTGGTTAAGGCTTGCCCAAAAGTCCTTCCCATCCACTAGTTCATGCAAGCTGTAAGTGTGGCACCTCCAGGCACCCACTTCAGAACATAGCTCGACCTCAGAAAGAACAGCCCTGCAGGACTGGACCTGCTCCCCCTTGAACCCAGGACAAACAAGCGGACTCCAAGATTCATAAGGCTGATCTCCTGGTAAAGCTACAGGAATACAGCAAGCTACAAAGAGGCCTTTCCTGCAACTGACCAGTGGCAACTGGACCTGGACTGGACCCTGATGTTGGCCTTTCCTCGACATCCTCTCTCTACGTGCCTCTTCTGAGTCCTGGGACTTAAAGGACTAAGTCAGAAGATAAAATTTTTATTTTTTTTTATTTGTTTTTTTATTAGCATTTTTGCATATTAGCAGTTGTTACAGTGGCGTTTACTTTTGAATACATACATCGTTTGTCATTTTTCACTTATTTACATTGTTTCTCTTCAATCAATATACATACAATACCCTTTTCTTCGTCCAAGTCTGATAAGTTGTTATTACTATTTTCACCTGTCTCACTGCTCCCGCCCCTATGCTCAGTCCCTTTCTATAGATATGTGTTCTTCCTGAGGGGGTTCACAAATAGTCCCTCGAAAAGTGTTCCATTTCCCCATATCCTTTCCCACTTCTTGGGGCATCCCCGATGTATATAAACCGATTTTTCGGTGATCATAGTGTGGTCCAGGTCTTGGCACCATTTCGAATGCGTAGGAGTTAAATGTGACCCCCAATGCTGTGCTATATTGCGTTTTGCCAGCGCCATTCCCAGTGTCACCCATCCTTGATCTGCGTGATTGAGGTCTGTGGGTTCCCAGATGTTTAGCAAACATCTCTTTGGTTCCAGAGGTACCATGACTCCTGTCACCTGCGAAACTGTACGCATAATCTCCTCCCAATACTTCGTTATTGATGGACAGTCCCAAATTGTGTGCCAGAATGTCCCCAGTGCTCCACATTGACGTAGGCAGAGTGGGGTGTCAGTCCTGCCTAATTTGTGCAGTAGTGGTCGTGTATAGTACGTGCGATGCAGGATTTTTAGCTGCACTAATCTAAGTTTGGAAGGTATTGCGATTTCCCTTGACGATGCCGTTGCCTCCATCCAGTCGTCTTCCTCCAGTACTCCCAGATCTACCTCCCATCTTCCCTTAAGTACTGCTGTGGGATCAGTTTGATTATTAATTATTTTACGGTATGTTTGGGATATTGCCTTTTTTTGTAAATGGTCTGTTAACAGTCTGTCCTCTAGTGGTGAGGCCTCCGGTAATTGCGTGTTTGGTGGTATCGCTGCCATAAGGGCGTGTCGTATCTGTAAATATCTATAAGTTTCAGTCTGTGCCAGGCCGTAGGTGTTCTGCAGCTGCGTGAATTGGATGAACCCCTCCTTCTCCCACAGGTCCCCAACCTTTGATATTCCTATCAAGTCCCACTGTTTGAATCCCTTTGGTTTTTTCAGGGTTCCTAATTTCCTAGTATCCCATAAAGGCGTAGCTTGCGTAATGACTCCGTCCCACTTCAATGCCCGCTGTGCTGTGTGCCAAACGTGAACCGTATGTGCTGTTGGGCCCGTTAGGTTTGTTTTCCGGGGTCTGTTGTACAACGCCCCCATTATCCCTCCGGCTTCTAGAAGGTGCCTGTCCATCCGGAAGGCGGGGTCCTCCTGTGACGCGTGAATCCACTGATTTATTGTGGTGAGCTGAGAAGCCCAATAGTACATCTGTATGTTTGGTAGGGCGATCCCACCATCGTACCATCCCCTCACTAATTTCTGTAAGGCTATACGTGCCGACTTCCCATCCCACAGTAGTGTAGTGAGCTCTGTATTTATCATAGTAAAGTATGCTGGGTTTACCGGAAACGGAGTATTCTGTAAGATGTATAGGAATCTGGGGAGTGCCATCATCTTGAAGAGTGCTGCTCTGCCCAGTAGTGTTAGCGGCAGGGAACGCCAGTGCTTAACATCATTGCGAAGTCGCGTCAAGGGCTTCATTAGGTTTTCGTCAGTAAAGACCTCGCTTTGTGGTGTTACGTAGATACCGAGATATTTAAATCCCCGTTCTGCGATCCGGATTTCGCAACGGCGTGGAATCCTCGGTGGAGGACCGTGTAAGATGTAGAGAAGCAACTTCGTCCAATTTATTGTGTATCCTGACGCTCTGCCGTATGCGGCGCACAAGTCTAGCAGACGATTTAGAGAACGCGCAGGTGATGCCAGATATAATAAGACATCGTCCGCGTAGAGTGAAATGCGGTCCTCCCATCCCATGGCCCATCTCAGCCCGCGGACCACCGGGTCCTGGCGTATCCATGCCGCCAATGGCTCCAGCACTATAGCAAATAGCAGGGGGAGAGGGGCAGCCTTGTCTCGTTCCCTTTCCAAGGGAAATTCTGCGGAGATACGGCCATTTGCCACCACCTGCGCCAAGGGTTTCGTATATAGCAATTGAACCCATTCGCAGAATTTGGACCCAAACCCCATATGGCCAAGGACTGCGAATAGAAAGGGCCACTCAACCATATCAAATGCCATGTGCGCATCTAGGGACAGAATTATCGCATCCTCTTCGATAGTAGACCTCCGTGCCATGACACCATGTAGTCTCCTGAGATTTAACGCTGTGTTTCTATTTGGCATAAAGCCTGACTGATCAGGATGGATCACTGTTGTGAGGTGGGGTTGTAGTCGCGTGGCTAACGCTTTGGCCAGTATTTTAGCTTCAGCGTTCATTAAGGAAATAGGCCTGTAGGACATGCATTCCTGCGGTGGCTTGCCTGGTTTGTGAATTGCGACTATAGTCGCTACACGTTGGTCTTTAGGTAATTCTCCCTTTTCTAAGCATTCCTTATACATGTTTAGTAGGTGTGGTGCGAGTTGGGTCACTGTCCCCTTGTATAATTCCACCGGGATACCATTAGGTCCCAGAGCCTTTCCCGATCGTAATGCTCATATGGCCGAGGTGAGTTCCTCAGTGGTTAGTTCTGCGTCTAGTGTCTTAACAGCATTCTCTGACAATGTAGGCATTTGAATGTCTTTGAGGAAGTCCAAGTTGTCTTCCCTAGTGTTTGTGGCAGTAGGTGTATATATTTGCCGATAATGCTCGGCTAGTGCCTCAACTATTTGCTGGGGGTCTGAGGTCGTATTCCCATCCGCTAACTTAATGTGGGCTATCCAATTGTTGGCACGCTCCTTCCTGTCAAGCCACGCAAGGAGCCTGCCTGACTTGTCACCAAGTTCGTATATTGCGTGTTGCTTGGCGGTAAGCCTGGATTTCGTTTCTTCCCAGGCGTAAGCCCTATATGCTTGCTGTGTCATGCTAAGCCCGCGTGTTGTGTCGTCGTTGGCATCTCGCGCGTGCTCTACCTCTGCCCGAGCCACCCCCGCTCTAGCTCTTCGAGCTGTTGTCTGTGTCGCTTTTTATGGCTGGATACTAGTGAAATGGCCTGCCCCCGCAGCACTGTTTTATATGCTTCCCACAGTATTGTCGGGGAAGTGACTGAGTGCTCGTTTTCTTTGAAGTATTTCTCTGTGGAAGTATGTAGGCCCTTCTTAATCTGTGGGTTTTTTAGGTATCCTGGGTATAAAGGAAACAGTCGCCGTCTTGGCACGGTATCTGAAGTATAAGTGACATATACTGGTGAGTGATCAGAAATGCCTCTAGGCAGGTGTCGAGTCTCCGTTATCCCTTCTAGTCCGGTTGTTAGCGTAAATAAATAATCTATTCTTGAAAGGCTATTATGTGCCCCAGAATGAAAAGTGTACTGACGGTCTTGTGGGTGCCACTTCCGCCACACATCGGTGAGCCCCATAGCCTCCACAAAGTCCACCAGTTTGAGATTGGCACTGCATGTATCTCTAGGGGGCTGCCTGTCTAGCGAGGGATCAATCGTTGCATTAAAGTCTCCACCTATGATAAGTTTCCCCTGCGGTAGTGATAATAGGAATTCCCCCAGCGCTGGGAAGGCTGACTGGTGCAGCGTCGGTGGTATATACACTGTTACGAAGTTATATGTCCTTCCCTCCCATTGACATGCCGTTGCAGCAAATCGGCCCTGTTCGTCCTTCCATGACCCGGTGATTATCAGGGGGAAACGTTTATTGAACAGGATACCTACCCCCCGCGACCCTGAGGTAAATTCTGAATGTATTGTCATTTTGTATCCCCACCTGTCTAGAGCTCTACAGGCTGAGCCTGTCAAGTGTGTTTCTTGTAGTAATGCCACCGCTGGGCCCTTCCGTTTAAGGTATTGAAGGACTAGCCCTCTCTTAATCTTGTCGCCCAATCCGTTGACATTCCAGGATAGTATTGTTAGTGTAGGCGATAACCCCCTAGGGTCCGAGGTTTGGGAGCTAGGAATATCAGCGGGTGTGTCTGTGTCTGTCATGTAGGACTTCGGATTTGGACGGGCATTGAGTCTCTCCTTGCTTCCACTGTGCTTTATCATCAAAAATGCTATTTGCTAACCTGCTAAACTTTTGCATCCATTCAAACAATAAGGTATGAAGTATCAATCTAGTATAGTGTGTAGTACCTCCCATATTCCCTTGTGCCGGAAACCTGAGAAGCACGTCAAATCCCTTGAACTGTTCCCCAACCCCTCCCCCACCCTGCCTCCCTGCCCGGCGGACCTAGAACTACCCGCCACCCCAACTGAGCAGAGTGCTTCTGACCCATAACTTGTACTTGCGTAAGGGGGGAAGAGTCCGCCATCGATCCCCGCCAGTCACTCCCTTGATCAACTTCTGGTTGCGGCCAGTGTCCCAGATGGAGGCGCTTTTGGTCGTGGCTACGAGGGCATCTGCCCGTGTCACCACAGCACACTTCCATCATTTGTGTAATATTGTATCTTATCAATTAAATTAGTGGTCCCCCACAAAGTGTCTCAACTTTTCAAACTGCAATCATAACTAGCTGATGTCGGTGTGTTCCACTTTGCATCTGGTCGCCACTCCATTTGCGGTGAGTTCTCCATCCTCTTGTCGCGCTGGGACGTCACTCAGGGTCACCCGTCACATCAAGGCGTTCTTCGTCCACGATGGCCGTCCCTCCGCTACTCGGTGTGCCTGATGGCTTTGACATCTGTCTGTGTTTCAGAGTTTGTCGTCTGGGGCCCGCGGCCGGGCGCCATCCCTCCAACCAGTCGTTCGCCTCCTCCGGCGTCTCAAAAAACCAGACTTTTCCCTCTGCTTCCACTCTTAGTTTCGCCGGGAAGAGCATTGCGTATTTTAATTCTCTGTTACGCAGTTCTTTTTTGACTTCTAGAAAACTGCGTCTTTTCTTGGTCACTGCCGCCGTATAGTCCGGATAGAGCGCTACCGTACTATTGTCTACCTGTAGTGGGGGGCTCGTGCGCGCAGCCTGTAGGATCGTATCCCGATCGCAGAAGTTAAATATGCGCGCCAGTATGGGTCTGGGTGGCACCCCTGGCCTCGGTCTACCGCCAGGCACCCTGTGGGCCCGTTCCACTGAAAAGAAACTTGATAGGCCGCGGGGTTGCAGCTTCGTCAGGACAAAGTCTTCTACGAAGAGGTCTAGCGCCGGTCCCCGGATGCTCTCCGGCACCCCCACCAGGCGTATGTTGTTGCGCCGTGAGCGCCCCTCTTGGTCTTCCAGCTTGTCAGCCATTTGCTGGGCCGTTTGTTCCAGCTGGCGGACCTGGCGCTGTAGGGTTACTGTATCTACGGTTAAGGCAGCTGTCGCATTTTCGACCTCCGCTACCCTGGTGCTGATTTTGGAGACATCGGCACGCAGCAGCGTGATGTCCGTCGAGATGGTGCCAATGGACGATTGCATCTGGTGTAGGGTGGCCATAACATCTAGCAGGGTGACCTCCCCCTGCTTTGTGGTCGGCGAGGCGCTTCCACTGGGCTGGGGTGCCGTTGTCGTGACCAAATGTTCCTTATGGTAGACGTATTTATCCAGCTTACTGCTTTGCGACCCTCGCTGAGCACGTCCACTCATCTTGCCGGTTACTGTTTGTCGGTGTTACAGGGACGACAGTAATCGCCGCCGGCGGTAGTGTTTTCCGCACGCGGCCTCTCGGTTTTCCTGACCTCCCTTTTGCCGCGTGTTCAGTAGCGCTGTCTGGTGTTCCTATGCCCGTGTTCCTCACTAGGCCGTCGCCGTCAATCCGCCGCCCACCACGCTGTAGGTATTTCACCCCCAATGTGGCTTTTAGTTTTCTTACTGCTGCTCAAGAGGTCTCGTCGGATGTGCCTTGGTGCACCCACCGCTATGCGTGTAGGTGTCAGCCCCCGCCTCCTCCCCGTCTTGGGGTATACCGCTGGGCCCTCAGGATGTTTCCGTCTGTCTCTGTCTCACAATCCACTGGGAGGTTGACGCCTAATCCGCAGTTCGGCGCCCTCTCTTGATACTGCTGTTGGGGGGGGGTAGTGCGCGGGCTTGCTGCGTTCTATGCCGGGCGCACCCACCGCTGCGCGTGCTGGGCCCTCAGGACTGCCTCCGCGCCGACCGGTTTGCTGGGATTTTCGGCCCGGTCCGTTCCTTCTTCCCCCCCCCCCGGGGGGGTACGGATTTTAGGCGCTCGTGTTGTGTGAGTCGGGGACCCAACTCACCGCCTTCCACCTCTCAGCTGTTTCCGGGGCTTCCTCCGGCCGCTGCGATCTGCCGCGTCGGCACTTAGGCGGGCCAAGGGCTACTCGAGGCCCCGGCTTCTGCGCTGCCCCCAGGCCGCACCTCTTTTCCACGGTCCGGAGCTCCGGCGCCCGATCGCAGACGACCCAAATCTCCTTCAGATGCTCGCCTGATGTTCCGGCGTTCCCGCCCACCCTTTGGGGACAGCAGGCCTGCGGATTAAATACAGGATAGTCGGGAGAACTGCAGGCGATCTCGGAGCTCTCCTAAGCTGCGGCCATCTTCGGTGGCTGCAAGCCACGCCCCAGAAGATAACATTTTTGACCAGGTGTACCTGACCTGCACTCAATTGAGGTCAGCCTCCGGTTGCGCCTAGGTCCCAGTCTACCCCGACCATTGAGTATCTTAGGCAATTTGTACTTCTTGACGCTATTCCTACTTAGAACCTTAACAATTCATACCTCCTGTTCCCCTTATTGAATTTTTGTCACTTTGTTTATTAAAGTTTACTTTGTTTTTCTAGTTTGATTTGGGTTTCTTAATGATTTGCATTTTGACTTTATTACTGTTTTGGTAATGTATTGTCCTAAGTTAAGCCTGTCCGCTCTGTGCTATAGCTATCATGGGGTTGAGCTCAGCTTAATCTAGTGACTTTGAGGGTTCACACTGAAAGGGGTTGTGATTAATCCTTGATGTGAGTAGCCGCCCACCCCAGTAAATATTACAAATTCTTTTTTTTAAAAATGGATCTTAGTTAAATGAGACTTGGAGTAGGGTTTACTGGATGTAAACGTTGTGTGTTAACCTTTTTTGATTACATTTGCTGTGTTCAAAATTATTTTTGTTAACATTTAGTGAACATTGATGTTCTTTTATTTTGCAGCACTATTTTGAGCCTATATATTTTTATATTTGCACTCTGTTTGGACTTCAGGCGCTCTATGTGATTGCTCTCTACATAACCAGTTGGCTCCTTAGTGGCACATGCTTATCTGGGTTCCTAGCAGCTTCTTGGTATATTGTGAACAGGTGAGTCCTTGCTTTATCCACACATTCTTACATGTGTTGTATCTAGTTTCCCTTTATTTGCTTCTAATGTCTAACGGTGTTTGTTAATCCACATAATTATATTTCAGGCACACCCATACAATATTGGCAGCATAATGTCATTCTTTATGGCCACGAAGTTATCAGTGTTGAATGTCAGTCTTTCTCTGTTAACAGGAGCCAGGTTACTTCATGTAATTGGACTTCTGTGAAAGGGGTCAGCGATACTAGTGACCATCACAAAGACTTCAGAATGCTTGCTCACAGTGTATCTTCTGAACATATGTCATTATAAGTGCATGTTCTGTCTCTATAAATGTTCTAGCGGTGAAAGTTGACATTATTAGCTGCATAATTGCAGTCACAAGCATACATTTGAGCGCTCCTGCAACATTTTCACCTCTTTAGCAACAATTATATCTTCTCATTGGAAGACTGGGACTTAATGTTTTTACTGAATCAGTTAAACACATACAAATATTTAAATTGAGTAAATTTGCAGAATTGATATCCATTACACATTAGTTATATCTTTAAATATAATGTCACTGATTATGCTGATTTAATCAGATCAATTTAAAATATTTATGATTTTATGGAATCTCTTCAGCAATTCTTCCTAGATTTATAACCTGAACATCTTTCCCATCATCTGGCTGGAAGCCAAAACCATCCAAAATTATTTTATTTTTTCAAAACAAGCATACTTTTCTCTACCTTCCATGTAAAAATGTTGTTTAAATGCAAAGGTGTAGAAAAAATAATTGGAATGCTAGAACTCAAATAGAGTATCTTTCTCTTTAAGACTTTTTTCACAAATAGTGGAGCTTACTTCAAGACAGAGTGATCAGCCTCAAGCAGGCCTTTTACCTCCATTCTTTTACCCCACTTGACAGACAAGGACCCAAGCAAATATTTGCGTTCTTCACAATATATCCATCTTCCCAAGGCATCCCTATTTCCCGTAAGAGGGTTTTTAAAGCATCTTTTATGTTTCTCTTCCTTTTTTTCAGGTAATGCTTCTGTTTTTTGCCCAAATGTGCTCTTCTAGGCTATGCAGCCAGTGCACGATGGCAAGCATGGGCACTCATGGCATCTCTGTTGCTTGCCTCCTAACCATAAGGTTCAAGCATGCAATCATTGTCTAAAAATGAGACAACGCTCCATCACGGATAAACAGTTGAAGCGGTTTGAGTTCAACATTCAAAGG
Organism: Calotriton arnoldi; assembly: GCA_963921515.1. Taxonomy (NCBI): domain Eukaryota; kingdom Metazoa; phylum Chordata; class Amphibia; order Caudata; family Salamandridae; genus Calotriton; species Calotriton arnoldi. The sequence continues at coordinate 2,432,807 of CAWUFW010000382.1, read as the reverse complement.
GCTGTAAGCTTTTTACTCAAGCTGTGCATTGCAGAACTGACATTGTTTTGAAGATATTCTCCCCCTTAAGCCTATGCTCCTTTATTTGCTTTATTGGTTGCAACCCTGCCACTCAGCACAGTGCTTGTTGTACCCTTCACCAGTTCCTGCTTTCCCATTCAGCAGTCCTGCTTAGACTATTCTTGGTACCCTTTTGTGTTGGCTCCACGAGATTCTTCATAGGCAAGTGATCATCTGTGCTGATGCAGGAAAGGTTGCCTTTTGTACTGACGTTTTCCACATCAAGATAGTGCTGAAGGAGCCGTTTCAACCCAGGATAGTTGTGCAGCAAGTAGGCTGTTGGCAATGTGAGAATCCTAGGAAGTGCCTAACCTCACCACTCATATAAAATGACCGTAAGGAGGAAGATGATGAGATGGATTAAAGATGCACTTATTACAAAGTGATGTGGAAGAGTAGAGTGCCTGGAGGAAGCCTAGCTCCAGTGGGGATCCTGTTGAGTGGATCCCAGAAGCAGTGAGTGAGATTTGGGTCCACATTGAAGACTGTTGCACCGCTAGAGATTTGAGTCCACATTGAAGACCATTGCACCGAACAGACTTTGTGCCCGAGCACTGTTGTTCATGACCCCGTATGCCTGGTGCGGGCCATGGTAAAGACTGAGGACCGTTGCACCTGTTGGGCCGTCCACCCGAGTGCTGCCTTTTGTGACCCCCTGTAAGCCACGTAGGGGCAGCAGTGAAGATAAGCACCCTGGTGCAGCGCTGTGACGAGAAGCGGGCCATCTCTCCATGCAGTATTGTGTGTGTCTTTGTGTGTGTGTGTGTGCCTGTGTGTGTGTCCCTCCCTTCCTCGAATGCAGGCAATCCAAAAATATGTCTGAGATAGCTTCTCCACATGCCTTCCTCAAGACCCTTAACTTCCAATGTTGAACCCACAGGTTTTCATGTATTCTCCCACTCATGGGCACAGCTCAGTGCTACATGCTAACACCATGTAGGACAAGGGTGAGTTAAGCACACAGTAGTGGAACTTTACATGGGATAGCGATAATCTCTAGCGGCTGCATTTCAGGCTTTTACCCTTATTAACTTTTCCAATGATTTATTTTATAGAGTTTTTACATCGCTGTATTAATTGTGTCCCAGAGCATTGAAACCAAAGACATTCCAGGAGACTATGGAAAATGTTATATCTTGCGCTAAAATGCTAGAGATGACACTCAACAGTTCGTTCCATTAATCTGCACAAACGAACGGATAGGACTGTCTTTGACCCCCACCATAGTCGATTAATTGATTTGGTGAGCACTTGACTGATCATCACTATTTCTGTTAGGCACATTTATACTGTTATTACTACTTTATTAACATGTTTTTTTTTGCTGTAATATAGGGACTCCTCTGCTTTATCAAACCCTTGTGGAATACCCCTGGCCATTTGGGCAGAAGAAAGCACTCCATAAATCGTTTATAGTCTTTCTAGTTTACATTTGAGGGGGCAGGAGGGACTAATCATATTTGTAAACAATATGTGAACTCCTGCAGACGTTGTTCTTCCTTCTTAACAATGTAATATAAAAATGATGAATAAAATTTGATCTTTGTACGTTCATAACCTTTCAAATCTTGGAGAAATCCCACACAATTAATACCTATCGTGGTGAGATCTTGTAGGGTGCCAGTGCACTTAAACAGTTATAACAAAGGTCACACCTTTTACTTTTATTCCTCATCTGAGGGTTCCAGGGGATAAGGATGCTCAATATTCCTCTTCCTTTCAACAATGTCCTTCACTTTGGCCAAAAACCTCTGATGACTGTGATGAGGGTCAAATTAAGATCCATAAATAACATAATTACTTTAATGAAAGAAGGTCTATCTTCCTCTGTTTATGCTTTGGCGCACATTGAACGACGGAGTTTCTGACTTCAAATCATGCACAATTAGTCCATCTGAATTCTCACTCAAACCCGATTAACAATGTTTTCAATCCTATCTCTAGTCTGTCTTTAGAGAATCAATGTTGGAATTTTTTCTCTCTGTAACATTACCCCCCATTTTCTCTGCACCTGTCATTTTAGATCCAACTTGTTAGGGTTGTTACATGTCCGCATGGGTGTTTTTTTATCCTGTTAGGTAGGTCCAAAATATACCAATTTTAATTGGTCCCTCCCGACGGAGCTTTAATTGTCATTTATGAGTGAGACCATAGCTCTTATCTTTTCCTTGATATTGCTGCGGTGGTCTGTTTGAATGAATTTCTTCTTAATTTTGGTCTCTAAAATGCCTCAAAGCGTTTCTGCACTAGAGTTCATTGGACCATTACCACACTAGTGTGAATCATTGCCTTGCAATTATTAATTGGCCACTCATTACTTAAACCTTGCTTCCAGCTTCATTTAACAATATTTTATAATGCCCAGCATTTTCCATGATATGAAAACTCGCCCGAGGCCTGCTTGTTTATTATTTTGGTCTGCAGTCACTCTAGAGTCAATAGGTGCTCCTCTGGCACCTCTCCCTCATAAACTCACACGAGATGGAGGTTCCAATTTGTCCCCAATTTTGTAATTTAGTTAAAAAAAACTTTTATTGAGGCAAGCACTGCAGATTCACTTGGCGGCCATACTAGGGACCATAGTCCCATTCAAGGTGGTCGCGTCTTTTACGGGTAAGGCAATGCTTGAACCTGTTAAAAAGCGTTTGCCCTTTGGTCATGGGCTTGCCCCTTGAGGTGTCCATATTTTCTGGACTGCTTATTTGGGGAGCAACTGAATGCAGATGGCTCCACTTCTATTATCACCACCAGAATTTTGGAAGGGACCGTAAAAAATTGTACTCTAGTCTCCTTTTTTCACATCAAAAACTGTAACTTTTCTACAATAGTATGTAGACTGTAGAGCGGCCGGTGGTCCTGGCACAAGGGCCTGTTGGTTCTGCTGGTGTGCATGTCTCTGACATGCTTTCAGTGTTGGAGTGTCACTGACACATAGCGTCAGCAAGCGTAACCTTAAGAGAGGTGGAGGGTTAGCTCGGAGGTAGGTGCTCAAGCCCAGCATTCAGAGGTGCTGAATTCTGACTCTAACCTCACATCACTTCCTAAAGTTTGTTCAGTGTCACTTTTCTGCCTTGTCATCTCCAATTAACTATTAGGAATGTATTATGTAGAACATAACATTTTAATAGGGATTAACAAAAGCCTTCATTATACTTGAGAGGATGATTTTCCGCCTGTCAAAGTGTTTCCTTAGAATCGAATGATCTCCTATCTAAACATTAAAACATAGGTGTTTTTAAATAGTGTTGCACTAAGAGGTGGTGATTGTTTGCTGATCACAAGATGTGCATGAAGTTATGTGAAAGTAGTTTATGGGCTTAACAGGAGATGTGCAAGAAGTAATGTGAATAGTGCAGGTTTTCCAGGTTTCCAAAATCTTTGCACATCATTGCTAAATGAAGAATGAAAGCAATGGTAAATTGTAACAGTATTACAATTTACATATCCATGCCATTTATGCCAGTATTTGACAAAGTGGTCCAGTAAAGACTTTCACAACGTTGATATTAGTGCAGAGTCTGACAAATTAGTGACTGAAAGCTGTATCTTTTTATAGCAGGCATCCAAGGTCATAGGTCGTATCTCCTAATGATTGGAAATACATGGCAAGTGGGAAGGATAGGGTGGTTGCAGCAGCCCCCCATCTGCAGCTAGTGGAGTTCAATATTCTAGACCGTGACAGGCTCTACAACTCATTCCCACCACACCCAAAGCCACATGGTGGTAGATGGGTTGCAAAATATTCTTCCAAGCTGGGATGGAATACTACAGGCACTTGGGTCACAGCATTCACTTCAATCAGTTCCCACCGAAATGTCACCCAGGGATTTTGCTCGCAGATCATCTTGCGTTTGTTTCTTCAAGTGAGGTAGCATCGCTTGAGTACAAAAGTGTTTGTGGAGGAGGGGCCTTGCTGCTTAAATGGAACAGAAGTTTAGTTGAGATATTTTGTGACGGACAGGCAAGGGGTAGAAGAGAAAGAGGTGCTTTTTAGATCTGAGGTGCATCAAACATTTTACAGACAGTGAGAATTTAGGGAGACTTCTTGATCACAATAGATTTTCAGGCCACTTAGTATTACTCTTCATTCAGGAGAACTCTCACAAGGTACCTTCATTTGATTGCGCATGTTGCCCACTATCAGTCCCAGGTTCTTTAGCTTTCTATCTCCTACAAGGGTTCTTAAAGTGCTTTTCACTGCAGCAGCTTATTTTTGACTCTAGGGCATTCAGATTTTTTGACAGATGGACAACCTATTTCTCAAGAAGTTCCTTTCTTTCCTCAACTTCAGACACAGATCCGACTCTCTGACAAGCCTTTTTCTACCAAAAGTCGCATGAAATCCAGTGTGCAAAGGAAAATGTCACCTCCCAAAATGACAGAGTTTGAGGCTTGTAGTGATTGTCCCAAATAAATATCTGTGACAGATACCCACGTGGTATGCATATAGTGCTTGGAATCGGAACACTATTTCTGGGCCTGCGACGACTGCAGTCAGATGTATCCGAAGGCCATATGAGACTGCAAGGTGAAACTTTGCGTCACCAAACATTGAAAAACTCAACGCCATGACCGGTCGAAGTCGAAAGAAAGGTCCCGTTCCCGCTCCTGAAGTCATTCCTGCAGCAGTTTATCGTTGCGGTTGAAGCCGTTTGTTAAGTTTAAGAAGAAACATAAGAAGTCCAAGCAGGACTTGGCCCCTTCCTGCCACTCTCAAACTCCAGAGAAGGCTCTGCGGTGTCAATGGGCCTCCCATCTCACTTCTGATCTCCTTCGGATCCGATTCCGAGCTTTGTCCGATGCAACCTGAATTTCTGGGTCCGTCATCAACGCGGCAGCAAATGGAGGCCTTTCATGAGGCCATGCTGCCCCTCTTCACCACCTTACTGGCTACCACTAGTGTTGCGTCCAGGCCCTGAAGATCCGCAAGGGCCATCAATCTGACTTCCTCTGATGGGTCCACCCGCGGCACAGTCTGTGCCCTTCGAACCTTCTTCGGTTTCTGCATGGCTCCGGTGCCAACTTGGATCTTACCCCCCCGCGCTGGTTTCTCTTGCATCAAAGCCCTCATGGATACCCTTTTGGGTACTTGGGCAGTACCATGCTCTGGAGCTTCTGTGATTCAACAAATTGTCAGTTTCTGTAGTCCAACACCAGGTGACCCTGCGCCTGAGAGCTTAGTGGTACAGGCGTCCACAAGTAGGGTGAATCTTAAGGCCCCCCCCCCACCCCCCCAGCCCCGATTATCAGTCCAAATGCATTGAGACATTTGTTAAATGTATGGTATGGGCAAGAATGGTCAGTGTAGAGTAGAGAGCTACTGTGTATTAACTAATTTTCTATGTAGGCTTTCAGCTGTTCCATAGATTGTGTTTGACAATAGTCACCGTCCTAATAAACTAGACATGTAGCTTATCTGACAGCCGTCCCTGTAATGTAAGTCACTTGAGATGTAAGGATCCCTTTATACCTATTCTCATATGTCCACCATTATTGTTGACAGTCTCCTCATATCTACACTGAGTGTAGATATGAGGATTCCATCTCCTTGAAAAAAGTACATTATTCTGGCCCAGTTAACACAAATCTATAATCAAAATGGCATTATTCATATGCCATTCATGTCTGTTTCTAGGTCTTAAATAGCCTACATGCAGTCAGACACATTCAGAAGGCGGCAGACAACTTTGTGGTGCCCAACGTCCATGCCTCTATTGTTCCGGCTAAAGTTTACAGTGTAGTACTGAAGAGAATATCGTCACGATTCTGAATCCCTGGTGTTGTGGATTGGTGCATGTGGGAAAAAAAAGACCCCAAACTTTTACTCGCAGTTCTGGGGCCACATCCTACCCATCTATATTGACCTGACTTGTGCTGATGTTCATTGTTTCTCTGCAGCACTAGTTAATTTATAAGTGTTTTTTTTATTGGTACAACTAAATGTAACCGAGAATTCCCCTGTTTGTAACTGTGTGTTCCACTCACTCTCACCTAGCAGTGGAGAAATATGTATGCCGTTTTCTGTATGTATTGCCTTTTGTTTGTACATTTTATCAAGGGAATGCATCAAGCCTTTTGGTCAGTTGGATTATAGAAATACTTCAAGTAATATTTTGGGATCTACTATCCTCTGTTGGCATCTATAGGAACAACATGTATATTTCATTGAAGATGTCCTGTATTTAATGAATGATTTCCTTTTCTCATGTCAGTATATTAACATGATTGCTTACTGTATGTTTGATGTGACTACCTTTCTTTTACTGTTTGTACTTGATCCAAAACCTTTGGGCTCTTAACCCCTCAACGTCTGGCAGAGGTACTGCTGTCGTTTAACTGCCTATCATCAGTGGGGTTTCAACGATGCGTTACAGGGATAGCCTGTTAACTCGTTTGTCCCACTATATTTTTGCCTTCACAAAGTGATTCTTGTTCTAGATGTCTGCTCACTGTCCCTTAGTGCCAGGTCTCTTTTCATTTTGGCTGTTATTTTATTTTTAAACCCAGAAGCTGTTTTATAATTTGTTTTACTCCTAACACCATGGTAAAGAAGATTCAGGCTGCGTCCTCCTCAGGTACCTCCGTGCTTGCCAGCAGAAATATAGCGCTGGTGTCATGAAACAACTTTATTTTTGAAGGGTTGTTTTTGATTCTCATGTTCGCTTTACATTTAGTTCTCCCTCTTGTCTTTTAGAACCGTAATCTTACAAAAGTGCACTCGCATCCAAGGTCTGTTGTGCTGCAAACTCCTTCCATAAGACCCTCTGGGCATACTATTTGGCCACCTTATTTTACTGAACCATGTCTAAAACAAATTTCATACTTCCAAGTCTAAGACGATCTGGGTGACGTGGTTGCCAGTGGCACAAAAGGAATAGTCCTTAAAGCAGTGTTTTCAAAACTGTGGTTCGGGGCCCACTGGTGGGTCACAAGACGATTTTTGGTGGGTCTGTTCTATGGTAGTAAGATTTAAAATGATTAGCCCTGTTTGTGCACTAGTGCGAAGTTGCTGAATAATGTCCCTACGTCCAGTTTGAAAACAAACCCTAGCAAGAATTTGCATTCAAGACTCCGAGTGAACCCTCCATTATTTGTTGCTGCTGTTTTTGGTTACTTTTCAAAGCCATTTCAACAGAGAATGTGCTCACTATATGTGACCATACTCAAATATACTACTTATGTATGACTTTCACACATAAATTAAGAAAAGTGTGTGGAGCCTAATGGCCATAACTGTTGACGTTGGATCTGGGAAACCAGGTTCGAGCCTTAACTTTGGCTCAACATCCTTTCATTCTAGGCAAATCACTTAATCTACAGTGCTTATAATAAAATTAATCTGACCTTGTTTAATGTAATCTGGTGCTCATATACAGTGTTCCAATGCCCTTGGGCCATGTTCCCGCTATCATATAATTGCTCACCCTTTGAACAATGATAAACAAGGAGAGGCCGCACTCCGTATACTTGAGTATAAGGCTTTATTCAAGTCTTACAATCGATCCACCAACTCATTTCGACCTCCCAAGGTCTTCGTAACTGTAGGCAAGTCCTTCTAAGCTCTTTTATACTGCTCCCATATCTGCCAATTAGGAGCCATTATGGGATATGTAATTTCGATTATTTTATTTTTTTAACTTTTATTTTATCATTTTCTGACATATACATCATCTGGCTGTAGTAATTCACTGCAATAGCGAATCAATCACAAATCAACATATCTGTATCAGGACATCGTGCACATATACAGTCAAGGAGTAAAAACAGGTAGTTATGGCACATTCACATTTCTATTTACATTATAATTGTTCCCTCACCTCCAGCCATATCGAACAACTATGTCTGTAGTTGCAATGTGTTACCGGGAGTCTGTTCCATTTCACACACTCTATGTTAGCCCACCCCAGTCGGGACTATCCCCGTAGGTTGCGATGCAGAAGAGTGTGTATCTAAACTCAATAGATAGTCTTTAAGCGGCCCCCATATGTCTTTTGGTCTGGAGGAAGGGGGCTGCATCATGGCATAGAATTCACAATTAGTGTTGCAGAAAGTAAGGCTCGCTAGCCAAGCGTTAGCAGTAGGGTGTAGTCTGCTGCCCCACTTATGAGCAATCTCACGCTTAGCAAGTAATAGCGCCAGGGCGATAAATTTGCTTCGGTTCTTAGGCATGTTGCCAACATAGCCCAGCAGAGCGACCTCGGGAGTGGGATCAATCTCCAAATGCATCATCTGAGAAATTAACCTAAATATTGCCCTCCAAAAGTCCCCGATCTTAGGACAATTCCACGTTAGGTGGGCGAAGTCGGCATGAGGGCTGCCACATTTTAGGCAACTGTGGGGGCGATTGGAATCAATGGCGTGGAGTTTCGCAGGCAACATATAAACTCTCCATAGATATTTAAAATGTATTAATTTATGCCTATTGTTGAGTGATACCTCTCTAGTCTGAGTACAACAGAATGACCACTGGTCATCCAAAATTGGATGTCCTAGATCACGCTCCCATGCCTCACGAATTTTAGTGTCGTGACTTGGGACAAGGACGGCGCTAGCTTTATACAGCTTTGAAATTAATTGGTCCTCACTCGAGCTGGATATTAAAAGCGTCAAAGGAGTAAAGGATTCAGGCTCCAGCGGGTACTCCATGATTTTGGCGCAGAGTGCACTACGGACTCTAGTAAATACGAATTGGTCCATAAAGGACGCCACACCAAACTTCCCCCCTCTGATCTGGTGAATACATGTCCGTCCGGGAACAGGTCCCCGAACTTGGTACGATGTAATTTCTACTTTAAAACAATTTTTGCAAACAAGATTTAAGCATTCTCTAATACTACATTTGAAAATGTAATCACAAGCATTCCATTATAATCATCTTCATGCCGAAATTTTCGCGGCAACGCGTCTGTCCTGAAAATAAATGGAGTTTTGAAACCGCGAGTGCGCCAAGATGTTCCTTGAATGGGGGCGTTGTTGCAGAGATATTTAAGACATGCAGCCACTTGCATGACAAGGAGGCACCTGATCTGCAAAGTGTTCGGCGGTCCGAAGTGGCATTTCTTGGCTTTTAACACAAAAATAGATACGAGGCCTTGCCCTGCTGTGCTCCAGAAGCGGTTTCTCAGATTTGCTAAACTCACTGGTCTCAACACAAATATTTTTCAGAATCCTTGTGGTTTTGTTAAGAACAAAACGACAATCATGAACATTCTGCGCCATCTTGTCTGATGAAAGTTCCTACGTGCACATAAACTACAGTCATTCTGATTGACCACAGCCATTTTGTACTCTGTTGGTCACCTTCATTTCACCCTGTCCTCTAGCAGCCTTCTGACTCTCTGACCAAACCTGATATGTGTGCTGGGGGCTATAAACTATTTCCACGACAAACATCAACATCACCTGCTGCCTCAAACTCGTCTTTCCTCTCATCCCTGCACAAACAGGTTACAAATACCAAACAGACTCTTGCAAGCATGGTTTATTGCACTGCACACAGCAAGACTTGTTTTTTGCCAACAATGGGACCTGTTTTTATCAACAGAACGGACTCTTAGATCTGGCCGGTCTCACTTGTGTTTAGACCCTGAAGCAAGGTCCAGCTGCAATTAAATTGTCTGTTTTTGACCTGGGCGGGAGGAGAGTTAATGTTGGGCTTGTGTAACCATGTTGATGAAACCATGTTGGGCTTGTGTAACCATGCTGATGAAACAATGTCGGGCTTGTGTGACAACCTGCCCGGGGCGGAGACTCCAAGCTTGTAACCATGATAAATGAAACAAATACATTGTGTAAAACCTGTATAAAAGGAAGAGCCAAAAGCATTGCCAGTAGAACACCTCCCTGAAGACATCCTGGTGTCAGCAGTTGACGTGGTCTCCTCTAAGAGTAATAAACCTTTTTCTTGCCTTCCAGCTTCCAGCGCCTGCCTTGTTATTTTAGATAGCGAATCCAAAGTGGATTAAAGGTGACCTTGCGCCGGGCAGCATTGGGGATCTCAGGAGACTCACTGCTTTTCACAAATTGGCGACCCAACGGGGGGCCCATCTGAGACACGTGGGTCCAGTAGAGAGGTCCTAACGACGGAGTGAACGACTAAATGATTGGAGTGCACCTGCCTGAAAGAGACCCTCGTCCGGCTGCCAATCGACTGAACTTCACCGGTTCCGAACGGACCTCTCTCGAGTGACCTGCGGTCCTGACTGGGGCCTTACAGGAACGCCGCATTGATTGTTGGAGTAAGAGGACAACCAGGCGCTGGAAGGGGAATACGAAGAACTGTCCATACGGTCCGGGTAAGGTCGTGAGAAAACATGACTTAAATTGATTGATTGATAGAAATACTAGTATTCCTTTTTGAGTTATTTGAGACATTCCCTGCTTGCAAACAACGTAGAATAGGAATATTCTCTCTTTGCAGACAGCGAAGGACAGGTAGTGCAGACTTTTGTCTAACATTAATTGAGATATTCATTTTGACCGCTAAATACGTCATGCCTGTTTTCTCTAGATTGTTTGATTGTTTTGGACCGGACCGTTTGTTAGAGGTCAGTCATCCGGCACCGCCGGAAGGCACCCCTAACAAGGACATGTACGTGAAATATGGATTAGCCACCGTAGCTTATAGCAAACTATGGCATAAGTACACTAGGAAGGACCGGGTAAATCAGTGGCCACTGACGGGATCTTTCGATCCCGCTAAAATAGAAACGTTAGAATTAGCTCTCCACAAAAGAAAGCTAGACCAGCCATGTTTGATAGTTTTGGTTTATGGCGAAAAGAGGCAGCTCAACGAAAGAAAAGAGACGAAGCTAGACAAGATAAAGAAACGCGAAAATCAGCTTACCAAGCCTGTAAAAAGTTAGAAGAAGAACTAAAAGAAAAGGAAATCGATAAAAAGGAACAGGAATCAAAAATATCAGGTCAATGCCCTGTTAGAACGCCCTTAACTCTTTACCCCGAGTTACCAGCAAAACAGGGGTAGATGATGATTTATTGTTAGGTCCCCCAATGATATACATGCCACCCCCTTACGCCCCTACTCATCCCATAGTACAACGCCAGGACCACCAAAGTATAGCCGGAGATGGCACGATCGCCTCAGTCTCCACCGCCTCTGCTCCCACCGAGTCACCCACACCAAATGCCTCATCAAAGGATACAGTAGTAGAGGTAGGATCAAAAGAAAAAGGAGCGCCCAGGGTCCCGCGATTAAGTAAAAATGAGCGAGCAGGCATTGATAAAGTAGTTAAATCCCTCATAGATAGGAAGGAGACAGAAGAGCATGTAACTGACATATGCAACTCCTATGTTGAAAACCGCAAACGATACTTTATTGTACGTCTCTGTTACCACACCTTTACTGAATATGAAGAGAAGTACCAAGACGTAGGGCCCGAGCGATTAGTGGCTCTCTACAGGAAGGTAGACATCGGAGATGAAGGCGACAACGATGTTGCAGAACTAATTTCATCCACACTAGAAGTATTGCGTCACCTCATAGAACAAGGACAGATAGATAGGGACAGGACAACTAAGGTAGCAGGACCCCCAGTGGAAAAAACGGTACCGCTCTGGGATCAACAATAATGACACTTGCCGACATAGACTTGTTCTTCGGGTTATGTTTGCCAGCAGATGTGTGGAAACAGGTTAGGAAAGTAGACCATACCGAACTGTTTGGTCAAACCTGGGAACAACTCGACACACTAGATAAACAGCGGAACCCTGGTCAAAAACCAGTTAAAGCAATATTAGACCTCCCTGACAAAATAGTGCAGAAATTGAAAACGCTGATCCCAGAGAAAAAGATAGACTGGTCCATAGTAACCGCATGCCGCCAGAAACCACAAGAGGACGTCTCAGAGTACTTCTCCAGATTTGAAACTGTGTTCTCTGATTACAGTGGACAAGACATGTCCACCGCAACCGGACACCACTTATTTGTGCAGAACTACGTCAAAGGATTACTGCCAGATGTATCCCAGAAACTGCAAGCCAGCGAAAGTAGTTGGGCAGCATCTAAACCGACGGCCATTCTCCAAATGGCCCAGTACTACGAGCATCAAAGAAACGAAAATGACAGGGCTACAGAAAGGAAAAAGAAGGACTTGAAGGAAAGGGTAATGATAGCACAACTCCAGGGGGCGAATACAGGAAGGGAGCAATATAGGGAGGAAACCAGCAGAATACCCCTAGAGTACAGCCCCCTAGGAACAATCCATCTACATCATATGTAGGACGCCAAGACCTAGGACAGGATCAATGTGCATTTTGCAAAAAATATGGACACTGGAAATCCCAATGCCCGGCTTTGTTAGGAGCTGCTAGGGGCAGAGGGGCGAGGGAAATAGCAAGTGGACAGAGAGGAAGAGGACGTGGAAGAGGGTACGCGAGTGAAGCAAGCGAGGAAAGGCCAGGAAGAATGAACGCATTTGACCATCCCAGACAGAATCAGTACCAACAGACAGATTATGACAATACGTACGACTTTGCATAGGACAGCCAGGGGCAAGGAAGGGATCCAGTCGAGCTCTGCGTTGATCAGCAAGGCCCTTATGTTACCGCTGATGTCCTGGGCACAAGGTCGCCATTTTTGGTAGACACAGGAGCAACACGTAGTGCACTATCCAAACGACTGATTCCAAGGGCACCCTTGTCAGGCTCACATGTGACCTCAATAGGATTTGACGGTACGCCCTCCACCAACCCTTTATCCCGACCCATCCCTTTTAATCTTAACAGCAATGGCGTCGAAACGACATTCCTCCTCTCATCTAACACCCCAGACGCCATTATGGGCCTCGACCTTTTGAAACACTTCCATGCGACTATCAGATGCTCGCCAGACGGAGTGCGTGTCATCCTGTATGACAACCCCCAACGCCATAGAGAGAACCCTTTTCAGCACATGTTTTCCATCTCTGAGACTGACACATCCCTACTGGACACTTTGCCATCACACTTATGGGCTAGGGCTGATTCAGACGTAGGACGAATGATGATTGACCCAGTACACGTAACAATACGACAGGACGCAACCCTACCGAAGGTACCGCAGTACAAAATATCGCCAGAGGGTGAGAAAGCACTAACAGAGATCATACACTCTTTGGTAGAGGCAGGGGTGGTAGAGGAAGTAGTGAGCAACATTTGTAACAGTCCCATACTACCGATTGTAAAGAGACAGGGAGAGGGAGATGGGAAAGCCTACCGCTTCATCATTGACCTGCGGGAGGTAAACAAAATCGTAGTACCACAATACCCAGTAGTTTCCGACATCACGACAATTTTGACTTTAATCCCCTCCACTGCCACCACCTTCACTGTGATCGACCTCAAGAACGCCTTCTTTTCCATACCTATACACGAGGACAGCCGCTATCTTTTTGGATTTACCCTAAATTCCCGTTCGTATAGATTTTGTAGAGCACCTCAGGGGTACACTGAGAGCCCAAGTATCTATAGCCAGGCGCTTAAAAGACAGTTGGACGCCATACAATTGCCAGATGGAGTGGCACTAATACAATATGTAGACGACATCCTTCTAGCAGCAGACACCATACCAATAGCCGTCACAGCCACCATCAAACTGCTCCATTTCCTTGCTGAGAATGGTCACAAGGTCTCCCGAAAGAAACTGCAGTTCTGTAAATCACAAGTGACCTATTTGGGTCACCTTTTATCAAAAGAAGGGAGAAAACCCACGCCTGACAGGATCCAGACAATTCTAGGCACCCCTGTCCCCAAAAATCAGAAGCAAGTCCGCTCTTTGATAGGCCTCACCTCGTTTTGCAGACAGTGGTTACCGAACTTTAGCCTCATTGTCAAACCCCTTCTCTCCCTCCTAGCTAAGGACATCCCCTCACCTCTCCCCTGGACCCCCGAATGCCAGACAGCCTTTAAAGAACTACGCAATACCCTTTGCTCAGCACCAGTCCTAGGAACCCCAGATTACTCCAAACCATTCTTCCTCTACACACACGAAAGGGAGGGATGTGCATTGTCTGTCCTAACACAATCAATTGGTCACAAACAACGCCCTTGTGCATATTTTTCTGCCACCCTCGATCCAGTAGCCAGAGCACTGCCAGCGTGCCTGCGCGCTGTGGCAGCTGCAGCAGTATCAATACGCCAGAGCGAAGGAATAGTGCTCTCCAATCCAGTCACTGTTTTAGTACCCCATGCAGTCGACACACTACTGAACCAGACCAAAACCCAACACTTGACTAGCGCCCGACTGACAGGATATGAGTTGACCCTGCTAGCACCGCACATTACCCTAAAGCGATGCACCACCCTCAATCCAGCCACGCTGTTACCCCTACCCGAGAACGATCCTAACGTGGCTCCACTACACGACTGTGTGACACTAACCGATGAACAAACAAAAAGTAGAGTAGACCTCAGAGACACCGCCTTTCTAGAGCCAGATGGAGAACTATGGGTGGATGGTTCGTGCATCAAACTCCCCGACGGCACCACCTCAGCTGCATACGCTGTCACCACAGCCCGAACCATTCTAGAAACAGCCCGTATTGCCCAACGTTCCGCCCAGGCAGCAGAACTCATTGCCCTCACACGAGCATGTATTTTAGCAGCTGGCACGACAGTTAACATATACACCGACAGCCAATACGCCTTCGGGGTGGTTCACCATTTCGGGATTCTATGGAAAGAAAGAGGGTTCCTGACTTCACACGGTACACCCATCCTGCATGGAGATTTAGTCTCCGCCTTGACGGAAGCAGTCCTCCTCCCCAAAAAGCTAGCAGTGATAAAATGCCAAGCACATAGGAAAGTGACAGATCTCATTGGACAGGGAAATGCGCTAGCAGACGTTACTGCCCGAGCCACGGCAGAAGACAGAACTATGACACGAATGTATGTGACCAGGTCACAAGCTGAACAATGGACTGATGCTAGGACCACTGTAAGGGACATACAGACTACAGGCACACAAGACGAATTGACCGAGTGGGAAAAGGTAAGACTAAAAGACGAGGAAGATTGCTGGAGAACTAAAGACGGAAATAAATGGCTGTTACCCAATGCCTACCTCATCCCCATATTGACCATGGCACATTTACCAGCACACATAGGCTCCACCCCCATGATTGAACTAATCACAAGAGTATGGCATAATGTCAAGATAACAGAATCTGCAAAGCGCCTAGTACAACAGTGTATAGTATGCCTACAACACAACCCAGGGAAAGGGACAGTAGTACCACGGGAAGGGTTTGGAGTCCCTGATCACCCCTTTGAAGTCCTTCAAATGGATTACATCCAACTAGAGAGATGCCATGGTCTAAAATATGTCCTGGTGGTTGTGTGCGCTTTTAGCAAATGGGTGGAGGCATATCCCACCCGCGACAATACTGCCATAGCCACTGCAAAAGTATTGTTGAAAGAATTCTTCCCCGGTACGGCCTTTGCAGAATTTTATGGAGCGACAACGGCCCACACTTCGTAGCCGAAGTGATACAGAACATACTGAAAGGGTTGGGGGTAAAACAAAAATTCCATGCCGTCTTCCACCCCCAATCAGCGGGCCTGGTAGAGAGACACAATGCAACATTGAAACTAAAGCTAGCCAAAATAGTTGCCACAACCGGGTTGAAATGGCCCGACGCCCTTCCATTGGCATTGCTATCAATGCGCTCCACCCCGACCAAACACAGACTGACCCCGTATGAAGTGGTCTTCGGCAGGCCTATGAACATTTGGGCGGCACCAAGACCCACCTCCATTAACGATGTCCCGAACATATTAATGTCAGACTATCTGCATAAATTGACAAACGAGCTAACAATTATCCACCAACAGGTGCAGCAAGCCTTGCCTGACGTATCCAGGGGCCCAGGACATGTGATAAAGCCTGGGGACTTCATCCTAGTTCGCAACTTCCAAAGAACGAAGAATCTGGAGCCCAGGTGGACGGGCCCCTGGCAAGTCTTGATCACCACTCGAACTGCCCTCCGAGTGGAAGGAAAAAGAAATTGGCTGCACGCCCACCACTGCAAGAAAGTCCCTCCAACGCTGGCAACCTGTGAAGAGGTGGAGGTGCAAGAGGAAGTACTCGCAAAAGACCGACCAGCTCTGAGTTGCTACCCACAAGAAGACACCCTCCAACTGTCTGAATTTCCCGACCCCACGGTGCCATCCAAGGAAGGGTACAACCTAAGATCGACAAAAAGGGGAGCTCCAACAACCAGGCCACTAACTGAGTCAGAGTCTCAGATCGGTAGCACAGCCAAACAACGCTACCAGGAAAAACACCAGACAAAAGTCTGTGGTCCTAACAGTTGGTGAGCTCCTCGAAGATGATGGAAGAAACGGAACACCTGCAAAGCCACCGCAAAGACACCAAGACTTTTGAACTGCACAGTACAAAGACAATTGCACTTGTAGCTGCATTTCTCACCTGCCTCCTACTAATGGTCACACTCTGGATCATTGAAGAGAATGCACCTGCATACAGAACATTGTCACCAACCATGCAACCAATCTCAAAGAAAGAACACTACCTGGTATCACTACCGCCACATCTCCGAGAACGACGCAAAGAATTCTGGAATAATTCTTTCGTACAGATGCTGCACCAGCACAATCTTGCCACCAATGCCACTAACTGTTGGGTCTGTGGGCTGCTACCACATGTCACTGAACATTCCATCCCTTTCATCCCTTCACCCTTTTCTGTTCATGGATCTTGCCTTGCCTGGATGATGCTCCTACAAGAAAGTTACAAAGACAATGCCACTTCCGATGGGACAATCGCTCAGTTCTACAACGAGTTCTGGCTAAACCAAACGGGAAGAACAGCAGCTCCCTTTTGCCCTCACACCTCAATACGACATTCCCAATGAATGTCCCCTCCAAAGAACGAGTGGAACTACAACTGTTCAATAATCCTGTCAGAGCCACATTTTCCTACCTGAAGAAAAGAACTGCTGCAACACTGACTGTGGCCCTATCTGTGGTGAACGTCTCTGGCCTTGTATGCATTGAAGGCCGTGGGACTAAGAATGTGGGTCACAGCACTTGTAACATTGTAAGGACTTTGAACACTGCCAACCCTCCAGCATTTGTTGCATCACCCAATATGTACTTTGTCTGTGGAACCAAAGCCTACACCTGGCTCCCAAGAAACTGGGGGGCACGTGCTACATCGCTTTTGTTTTGCCACCGACCTACACAGCCCCTGCAGAGCATCATCGAGAAAAGCGTTCTAAAGACGCTGATCAAGCAGACTCTGCCGCATCACAGTTCGTTGACGCAGCAAAGGGCTCGTCCCGCTATGGGGTCCGATGGCAAACAGCCGAGCCATCAGACATCTGTCTCAAGCGGTAGAAACCGCCCTGAACGTCACAGCTGGCATCCTCACCAACAACACTGCCGAGCTTCAAGCGGTCCGTCTGGTGGCCCTACAAAACCGCATGGTCCTGGACGTGGTACTAGCGGATCGTGGAGGAGCATGTCGCATCATTGGTGCCAGTTGCTGCATATACATCCCTGATAATTCACCCTCTGTCTATGAAGCAATCGAACATCTCCACAGACTGTCTTCAGAAATTCATCAAGGATCAGAGACTTGGACAATTGGAAGTTGGCTTTGGGGCATCTTGAAGGACTGGGGTTGGAAAATATCAATGTTTCTCTTGGTCCCAGTATTGGCAATATGTGGTTGCTGTTTGGGTGTACACTGTATACCACCTTTGTGTTCTCTTTGCATAAGTGCCTTGCGCCCTAAGAATATGGACACTCAGTTAACAAAAATGAGAGTAATGTATGAACAAGAAATACAGGACATTATGGAGATCGAAATAGACTGACGAGATGGCTAGTTATGTTCAAAGGGGCGACTGTTAAGAACAAAACGACAATCATGAACATTCTGCGCCATCTTGTCTGATGAAAGTTCCTACGTGCACATAAACTACAGTCATTCTGATTGACCACAGCCATTTTGTACTCTGTTGGTCACCTTCATTTCACCCTGTCCTCTAGCAGCCTTCTGACTCTCTGACCAAACCTGATATGTGTGCTGGGGGCTATAAACTATTTCCACGACAAACATCAACATCACCTGCTGCCTCAAACTTGTCTTTCCTCTCATCCCTGCACAAACAGGTTACAAATACCAAACAGACTCTTGCAAGCATGGTTTATTGCACTGCACACAGCAAGACTTGTTTTTTGCCAACAATGGGACCTGTTTTTATCAACAGAACAGACTCTTAGATCTGGCCGGTCTCACTTGTGTTTAGACCCTGAAGCAAGGTCCAGCTGCAATTAAATTGTCTGTTTTTGATCTGGGCGGGAGGAGAGTTAATGTTGGGCTTGTGTAACCATGTTGATGAAACAATGTTGGGCTTGTGTAACCATGCTGATGAAACAATGTCGGGCTTGTGTGACAACCTGCCCGGGGCGGAGACTCCAAGCTTGTAACCATGATAAATGAAACAAATACATTGTGTAAAACCTGTATAAAAGGAAGAGCCAAAAGCATTGCCAGTAGAACACCTCCCTGAAGACATCCTGGTGTCAGCAGTTGACGTGGTCTCCTCTAAGAGTAATAAACCTTTTTCTTGCCTTCCAGCTTCCAGCGCCTGCCTTGTTATTTTAGATAGCGAATCCAAAGTGGATTAAAGGTGACCTTGCGCCGGGCAGCATTGGGGATCTCAGGAGACTCGCTGCTTTTCACAGTTTTCGCCAACTGATGCCACAGACCAGCACCCACTCTGAAAAGTGTGCCAGCTCCAGACTCCGGTGTAGTTCACCATCTGCTACTTTTTATGGGCACATTAATATCTTGGCCACAGTCTGATATTTAAGCACACGGTCAAGGTTGTAATATTTACAAGCAATTGCTGTTATAACATTAAGAAAACCCTACCACCTCAAGTCCATTAAACTGCACATTCTGCTCGACGAGTTCCATAACAACCATCTAAAAATAAAGAAATGTGGCAGCACAATTTGAATATTGCGTCCTGGTTTTGTGCATAATTCTTTCACATCAATACAGTCAGGGTCACTTCCATCTATTTCGTCATCAAGCTCCTCCCTCGGCAATGGTTGAAGTATTGCAGGATTCAGGATTTTGCAGTGTTTAAATGAAATATTTTCGTCTGCTAGGAATTTCTTCTCATACTTAGTTAAGAGACTGTTTGTAAGATGCTGAGTACTTGCATGAGTCAGCAATGTTTCAAATGAATGTGGAACCAGCAGAATAAGTGTGTGTCCCATCATAATTGTCTCTTTTTCTACAATTGACAAAAAAGTAGCTGCAACACTGTTAATGCATCCTGGAAGAGCGGCGGCCACTGCATCAATTGTAGCAGACAAACATGCAATAGGCAACATCGCCCCCCGCTTAGACAGGCTGCTGTGTGAGGACTGAAAGTGGACACCTTTCTTATTCATGACAAAATAACTTAGTCTTACTCGTGATTTGCCGTTCCTAGAATAGGGGCTCTACACAAACTTAGTCTCAGCTGCAGGAGGGCTTGCATGCATTCATTGTCCCAAGGCATTGGGTCCCTCACATCACTGTGAATCAGCCTCTGTAAAGGCTTTGCAATCAGGGAAAAGTTTGACATCCACTGACGACAGTAGCCAACCATCCTTAGAACCATCCTTACTTCTCTCTGTGTTGTTTGTTGGATTCATTTTCAAAATCGCAGAAATGCATTTTGTGGACACCTTCCTTACTTCCTTCTCAATTTGGTGTCCCAAATAAATCAGTTCCTCCTGACGACTGTAATTTCACAGGGGAAAATTTGCACCCATTTTCAGCTCGGTGATTCAACAAGGCGATTGTGTCAAGTTTACAGCCTTTTCTCGTTTGGCTGCGACCAACATGTTGTCAGTGTATTGGAATAGCACTGAGCCACAGGTTAGACTTTCCAGATCCTTCTTCAGGATTTGTTAAAAGGTTGATGAGCTTTGAGTACAGCCTTGTGTGATCCTAAACCAAACCAGAATTCTATTGTAGAATCTGAACACAAAAATCTTTTGACTATCATCATGAAGAGGGATTGAGAAAAATATTTGGCACAAATCTATCACTATAAACCACTCGGCTTCCACAGGAATTGAAACAATATTACTGCAGGATTCAGTACCATGGTACAACAAGGAATTACTATAGCATTAATTTTGCGCCGGTCCTGTACTATCCTCCACTTTCCACTACGCTTCTTTCTTCTCATGATCGGAGAGTTACATAGGCTCACTAGTAGTACTTTTAGAATGTCTTGCTCAATCATTTAATCAATAACAGTTGAAACCCCCTCTTGCTTCGTGAGTAACTTTGTATCGAGGAGTACAGGGATATACTACATTCGGTTTTACAGCGATCTGCATTTTTGGTCATTCCAATTTCTTTTCCTTAAAATCCCCAAGCTCCTTGTTCACAGTATGTCTTAAATCTAGAGCTATGTTTTCCTTTGTAAAAAAACTGGGAACATTTTAACTCTTGTGATTTTGTTTTGAATTTCGAATCTTCATCCTTTGCCTGAATACTGATACCATCCAGTGTACACTAAATTACACAATTCAGTTTACAGGGGGGATCTTGTCCCAAAAAATCAACTGGACTTGTCTCACTGATTATGATTTCATGATCATTTACGCTCGAACCAGTTTTTACTGGGACATTGGCTTACAACTTATTAGTCACTTGTTTATTGAAATGCCTACAACTTGAACTTGTTTTCCCTGGAGCGGGTAGCACTTGTGTCGATCATAAATGATACTGGATGGCCATTCACTTCTATTTTTACAAAAGGGCCACCGTGCATATTGTTTTTATAGGCTGTTGCATGACTGGAACTGAAGGCATATTTCCATTGAACTGCTTTGGATTTGCATGTTCTGCACACAAGCCAGTAGGGCTAGGGCTAGGGCTGTCTGCATCATTCCATTCTGTGCCATTTGATTCATATTCTACTGCATTTGGGGACCTATTTGCGACTCATTTAAAAATCTATTTGGATTCAACTTACAATCCAGTTTCTAGTAACCATTTTTCCCACAGATGTGGTTAGTACCATTTCTCTTCTATGCATTAATATTCTGATGAGCCGTGTTTTTAGTAAAACCTCAACCTTTGCCACGAGAGCCACCATTTCCACCTTGCAAAAATAGTGCACCAGTGCCTTGTATATTAACACCTTTCACACCAACACAAGTACCAAAACTAAGAACTGGAAAACCACCTTGACCACCCTTTTAGAAAAACTATGTTTTAGCCATCATCAGTTTCTCCTTCGTAGTTTTCTTTTTAGTGTCGCAGCAATCACAATAATTTGCATACGCCAGAATCTCATATAGTGATTTGCCTGCTAACACATCACACTTTGCTGAATATGCAAGCAATTTCTAAAGTTTCTCAATTGCTTGATGATAAGGTTTTTCTGCTTCTAAATCCAAAAATGCCAATTCATCTTTATTATACTTTGAAATTGTCTTTATCAATTCCTGTCCCTGCCATTATTTGCAAATCTCCTTTGAGTTTGAAAGCATCAATCACTACCACATAAGTCTCACTTTGCAAAAATGAACTAGACACTGTCTCATCTCTCCTTACACTAGATTGTCCTGCTCGTATCTCTTCCACTTGTTAGTGCACGAGGCTCATTTAGGCTTTCATGTTTTGAGTTTGAACATATACCTGATAAAACCCCACCGAAATGGAAACAGCCCTCATCACTGAAAACATAAACACTGATAAAATTCCTGCACACATCCACAAGCGAAAATGGCATTCAGAGAAAAGAAAGTGGGAGTGAATGAGTATTTTTTTTCCCTTTCTTAAAGAGCTAACACAATGTAACTCTGTTATACAGGGTAGCAGCAAGAAAGGATGGCCCAAGATTACTCTGCTTTAGTTTTGTTGTTAAGAGAGGTCGCTCAAATATGGTTTCTTCCGCCTTTTGTTTTTCCCAGTTTTATGTGCTTGGATGAAAGGTGCAGTGTTTAGCAGTATGTTTTAGATCTTGTCTAATTATTTTATACACTGTAGAGAATCTGGAAATGTTAAAATCATATTAGCTCTTTTGGCAGTGTTTAATTCTTTGACTGATTGGTGAAATGGCTGTCTCATAAGAATCTTGACCAATATGTACTATCACATTTACCCACAGACACAGAATGGCATTGATACATCAACCTCCTTTTCTAATAAGTCAGTTATTATAGCAGGTCAACTGCCAAACACCCCAAGCTTTAAACATTCAATGCAAGGTGTAGTGACCGGTACCTGTAAAGAGTGCTGTCACCATGCACACAGGAAAATGGTGACAACATTACACAAGACTTTTAACATAACAACAAATTCATAGCTGTAAGGCAAGGTGTCCCATTATATGCGATATCTTCAGATAATCCTGGCTTTTTACCCAACTACACTTTACTGCTGGGGCTATTGAGCCCATAGTTACAATGTTAACAGCAAAATTTCAAGTCCCAGAATACAACGTGATGTCTGTTAAAAGGTCAGGGCTGACTTAAAGTGAGACATTTTCAACGGAAACGCTTTGCAGCTATAAATGTCCGCACAACACCAGCACCACCTTAACCCCTTAACTGCTAGGCTTTTTGTCATGATTTACAAAAGCAGTATACCATTATGTCTGCTAGGCCCTTCTGGTTGCAGGAATATATCATTTTTGTAGGTTCTCCAAAAACTCAAAGTACCCAGAGCCAACTGAGCTGCACAGTGCAATGGTTTTTCACTGTGTACACTATAGACCAATTAATATGGTGAGCTATGTAGAGTGAAAAATGGGTATTAAGGAAACCTATGTATTTCTGCAATAGGCACAGGTGATGGAGTTTTTGGAGCAGTGGGTATGTGTACATCTCTGAATTTGTGGGTACCCGTACTAGCATGTTATTCAGAGGGTATTATTCAAAATGTCTTTTTTCTTACACACTGGCTTACATTTGGAAGGCACAATTGGTAATAACACATGTTCCTTATAAGAACAGTACCCCACTTGTGTGGGTAGGCCAAGAAACCAGAACACAAAAGACCGTAAACCTCTACGTTGAGAGTTAAGCAGTAGGGGTAGTAGTGGTATTTGGGGCTGTGCTGTCCGACCCATGCAAACCTACGAACCACAGACCTATTTTAAAATGAGACAACCAGGGGATTCCAATGTAGTGTTCCTTGCATAGAACCCACAAGGTTTTCTTACCCATAATGCCCTGAAAACCTCAAACTTTGCCTGAAATCACTCATTTTCCTTACATTTCTGTGTTGAAAACTTCCGGAATACGCAGGAATCCACAAAATTCCTACCACCCAGCGTTTCCCCACTTGTGCCGATAAAACCGCTGCCCTACTTGTGTGACTGGTCCTAGTGCCCACTACAGGAACGAATCAAACCTAGGTCAATTGGAGCCACCCATTACTAGGTAAACCTACCTAGTGGGAGCCATGCAGGTCATGCACCCCTGCAACCCACTGGTTGTCTAGTTTTCAGAGATGTACAGATTTGGTAGGTTTCTCTGGGAGGCGGCACAGACAAGCCCCCAAAATCCGCAGCTAATCATATTGCAAAAACAGGGTGGTTTCAATGGAAAAATGTGATTTGCCCAAAATTGGTTCAGTTTGTATGTGGGGACACAAAGGAATGATGGTAGGTTGTCTCAACAGATTTCAGACATTTCCAACACAAAATGTAAATAAATGTGTAATTTTAGCCATGTACTCATTTTCAACTTTTGTAGGGCATTATGGGAAAAAGAGCAGAATTTATATCAATGCAAGTTACACCACGCTGGACACAACCAGGTGTTTAGTTTGCACAACAAAAATAAGAGGAGTTCTTATTGAGGGCCAGATTTACATTTTTGCAGACAGAGAAGACTTCATCGGCCTGACGGATGATTTGACGTCCTCCATCCTGAGACTACTCCGCCTACCAAATTTAGAAAGGACAGCCTGAGTTTCCTTAAGAGCACTTCCAAAACTAGTCAAGACTTTTTCTCACACGGGATATTCTGTGACAACTTTGCTTATGTTCTGTCCACCATTATATGCAGTGTGGTGACTATAATGTGCTTGTCATTCGGCAAACTGAACACCTACCACGTTCTAACGGCCTGTTGAGCAGGCCATAAACAAGTCCATGATATCCTCATGTAGAGGAAAAACAAATCTATGGCTGCTTGGCTAGTGACTTAGTGGCCCATCGAAGGTAGGTATCCATACACAGTCATTGAAAGGCATATGTTCCGGCAGCTCCCCCTCAGGCAATTTCCCAATATTTCACTTTTGTATGGTACAACATAAAGCAAGTAGGAGAACACAGGGCTGGCTGAAATGAGCCCTGGGGACAGTATCGACGACTCTCCTGCCTCTTTCTTTGCTTAGAGCAGACTCCGCATCGACGACATGGTAGAGTTGTTTTAGCTGTTGCAGGAATACGGTCAGCAAAGTGTTGATCCTCCAGCCTTGCCACGTCCTCCAGAGCATATGAAGTAGAGGCTGCTGCTTCTGTAGCAGTAATACTTTCAATACCAGTCAACTGAAAGTCAAAGAAAGACATGAGTCTTCCCGTGTTGGTCTGACTATAAACATATGCGTTGTATGTTATCATCTAGACCAGGTGAGTAAACAGCTTATTATACCAAGTGCAAGCTTTACGACTCGCATTGCATGGCTGAAGAACCTGGTCACATACTTAATTACTTGTTGTAATTAAGTATACAGGTGGACTTGTGAACTTCGGCCATCTGACCTAAAACCGTGACTGGGAAAGTGCTCTCATCATAAATTGTAGTGAGCACATACTTATCACGCCTATCTGAGAACTTGACTGTGAAGAGTTTGTTCTTGCAAACAATCTCCTGCAGGAATCCTTTGCGGTGACAACAAACTGTACCGCATGCTACAGTGCCAGCTTTGTACAGCTCACTTAATAGTTCTACTCCCGTATAGAAGTTGTCCACATAAAGGTTATAACCCAATTCCACAACATACTTTTGTCATGTCTTGTGCAAAATATTATTGTTGGGGGACATGCTGGGTCACTGCCAGTATTAAAGTAATTTCCTGAAGTTACAAATCTACCTTTGGTCTCAAAAAGCACATGTTCACATAGCAACCCCTGCAACTTTGTGTGCAGACTTGCTCCTTGTGAAAACTCACAGTGCTATCACCTGGGTTACTGGAATCATGCAGCAGGAGAGCACCAAATTACGTGACCGGGTTGGCTAAACTATGCAGCAAGAAAAGGCAAATCATGCGGCATAATGTGGCACATTTCTTTGATAGTATTACTTCATTATTTATTGAATTGTAGACGTGGTAATACTGTCTGGGCAAACATTTCAACTCACTATTACCAGTTTAGCAACCAAATGCAGAAATAAGCAACTGAAAGATGACCAGTCAACCTTTGCACAGGCCATTCCACTTCGTGCAAACACGTCACCGCATTGATCCCTTTGCGTTAGAAGCTCTATACTGCTATACTGCATATGCCACATAAATCTACTATCTGCTGCATAATCTGCAGATGGTAAATTTATGTGGCATACATTTCTTTTTTTTGGGGGGGGAAAAAATATATATTTGGCCCCCAAAGAGAGTCGTCCCATGTGCTGAGAACCAACCCTCTACCTGCATTTTTTAACTTTTCTGGGGGAAAATGTATGGTTGTCCTGGGGGCAACGATCGCCCCCCCGAAAAACACATTACCACAGGAAGTCAGCCCATATGCAAGGAGTGCCTACCTCCTGACAATATCACAGCTTAAAATTTTATTTTTTTATTTCCCTAGCGGTGCAATTGCGCCCTCTAGGAGAAAAATACTTTTATTTAATGTTCCCTGAGGGAAGGGGGTATCAGCCCATTACCACAAGTCGACTCCCCACACAAACGTCCCTGGTGGCCTAGTCTGTTTCCTGGCTGTGGATCATGGCATGACCGCGATCCACAGCCAGGAAACTGTTTCAGGAAGGCCTTATTGGAAAGGGGAGTCTCCGCCCCCCCCTCCAGCAAGGCATCCCTGAAATGTGGGGAGGTTGTTTCCGGCATTTTTTTCCCCACCGGAGAGGGAGAGAGAACTCACCTGCTCAATTTGGCTGGTCCGGGAGGGGAATCTGTGACATCAGCACAAACAGATTGGCGGGAGAGTGGGGGCTCACGCAGAAGTGACTCTGCGTCTCCCCCACCCTTTATTAAAAAAAAAAAAAAAGAATATCATTTTTATCCCTCCCCAGTGTCACCAGTGGCTGACAGATGCGCTGGGGAGGGGGTGTTGTCGTCCGTTGGCTAAAACCTGCACCAAAGGTGTTAATGTAGTCAGGCATAGAGTGCAGTAAAGCAGTGGCGAACATGCTTTAAGTATCAAGTTTTAGGTGCCTTAGAAGACAGGGCAACAAATTAATCTGTCATATTATTCTCTGAGGTGTAGGTGCATGAACCTCTACAGGGTCCAAGGATTTATTAAAACAGTTCAATATAGCACTCTACTTTTTTTAATCCATTAACAGTCCTGTAAAGCAGGCACAGTCTTGACAGAGTGAGATTTAGAAGTAATGAGATGAGAGAGGGTAATGAGATGTGCATGTGAGTGTTAATATTGAAAAAGTTGATGTCCTTGTTAATACTGATACATTCATATGTAAGAATGAAATCACATCTTTAATATCGAATTTACCCGTCATGAACTCTGTCAACCCTGACTCAGAAATACATAGTCAAGCGGGCTCTGAGACCTAGGTCTGAGGTTACTGATTGACAGGTCACAGGTGGTGTGGCAGGTAGCTGGCAGACAAACTCGTGAACAGGAAACTCAGATAGGCGCGGCGACACCACAATGGTCCTAGGAGATTGGCCCCAATAAAGCACACATGGCTGGAGGGTAACGCACATTCCCCAAAAAACCATAAAGTTATGTGCCACATGAAGTTAGGAATACATAGCCTGTCTGGACAAAGCACACACATCGATCATGCACCCCTCATGCAGGACATCTGTACAAGTTACCCACTGGCCCCCATTGTGTCCACGCAAGGTTGAGGCCCACCTGCATTTGTTATCCGGGGCCTTATTTATGACTCCAAAGACAAGGCCCGCATTCTTTACCAAAAAACGGATGGACGGAAGCATTTTATGATACGCAAAGAAATCTATAAAACCGTGCTCAGATCAATTGTACTTTGAGACAGTCCTCAGACCCGCTTCTGTAACTGTACTCCTTGCCAAAGCGTTTAATTAAACCAACTGTTCCTGTTTTTCCGAACGCCATTTGTCTTTTGTTTTTTCAAGGTAAATTCATATTCGAGCAACATGAGTAAGACTTTCTATGCTCAAAGCTGTTTAACATAAGTCTGTTGGACACACTGCCAATGGAAAGATACTACATACGCTGCATTACTTCTCCTTTAAAATAAATATAAGCTTTATAATAATCACTGCAAAAAGACATGTTTTGTAGACCCTGGAAAAACACAAATTTTGTCTACTGTTGGGGTTATGCTGCTGAATAAACGCTGATAAGCACTGATTTCAAAACGTTTGGAAAACATTGAGAAAACACTACTGAAATCCACAAAAACACACTTTGAAAACAGGATAGCCTGTTCTCGTTATACAGAGGTTGTCTCACTCCAGTCAACGTTCTGTCCATAACCTCATCCTCTCCCTCAGAACCACTCTCATTCATTTCCATCTCATTCTGATGCTCATTGTTGTCATCTTTTGTTTTATAAAGCCTTATACTTAGGCCTTCTAAAAAAATTTACTTTCTAGAATTATTACAAAACTTACCGTCAAGTATTATTTTCAGCACAAAACATTTCACATTTTTGCTACTTTTTGATCTTCAGTGGTTTTCAGTGTTTTATAGGTCCACACCCATTACGCCTTTAGAAAGTGTGATATTAAATATTTACAAAACCGCGTACAGCTTCCTAATCCTTCTTGCACCTTCCTTTTAAAGATTTTTTCAAGTGATAGTTGCGCAAAAAACATCAAGGAGATAAATCTTTCAGCCACGTAGGTACTCAAATTGGACTACAATTTCTACAATGTACTCTGGACCAATCATATTGCTAGACCATATTCTTTTAAAAAGCTGACTGTTTACTCCGGACTTTAAAGAAGCAATTCTTTTTTACTTCTCCCGCACGTGTTTTTGGGCACTTTCTTTAGTGCCTGCACCAATGTAAGTGGTGGCTTTGCTCCACATGACAATATACATATATATTAAATAAATACATACATACACAAATAAATAAATAGCTATTTTCAGGTTGCAGCAACCCGGTGTAACTGGTAAGTAAATTGAACTTAGTCATGGGAAAACATATTTACATGACATTTTAACCATGTTGGTATCTTCAATTGATAAGGTTGGGAATCGCTGGTTGTGTGGTGGTGAAGATAACTTTGTTCTCTTGATTGGTTGTTTCTCGTTTATAAGTTCCATATTGAAATAGTGCAGTAAAATTTATTTTGACCTTGGTTGGGCTTACCTTAAAGTTGCTACAGTGGGAATCAAAGGACTTTGAGGCCCTTCTTGTTAAATGTGCAGCGGAACTGCCTTAGTTGTTACGCATCCATGGGTACCAGAACCTCAGGTAGCAGTATTTTATGGATAAGGGATTACTGGGCCATAATGAATTTGGAATCATTAATGGGTAATAAACTTGGTGTGATTCACAACAGGCTTTTCCTCATTATCATACTGTTTTTCCATGCAGATTTCATCAGGGTTTGTCCTGGTAAAATTGGAATGGGAAAATAAAAACTGTGGTACGATTCAAGAACACAACTTGCATTTCCAGTGCAAGCAGAAACTCATGTGCCTTTAATGTGGCCTCAATGTCAAACATCAAAGCGAAGTTATATTTCCAGCCAACGTCTTTCTACAAGAAAGGGCTCCCTGTGATTTCTGAAACTGTGTGAGATCTGGAACGACCAGAGTGTGAGGTCTAGATAATCATTGCCCGCTTTCGCTAAGGAGGACCTACCTTTATTTAATACTAGGTCATCTGGGAAAGTATACCTAATGGGTACCTGAAGCATATGGGGCTGTTGTATCAATGGCGATTGAAAGGTTGTATTAAGCACTTTTAAGTATTTCGATTTTCTGCTTCTGATCAGTACTTCTTTCTGTTGAAAACTTCAATCATAAAATGCTTCTGCAAACTATATATGAAACCTCATCTTTGTTTTGTGCAGAATAGATACCACAAGAGTGGAGTTCACCATTCCACTGAGAGAGAATTGGGCACTGCCATTCTTTGCGGTTCAAATCGCAGCTATTACATACTTACTGAAACCTCATTTGAAGCCTCTCCAGGAAGTAAGTACAAAAACACCATTAAAATAATTTTCTCATCTTCACCATCAAACACCTTCATCAACCATCTGCATCACTGTTTAAGTCGTACGGCCTTTCTGACAGTCTGTCAGCTAAGCACTAACATTGATCAGTCTTGCGTCATTAATTTCTTACTGGAATATAAAGACTGTGCCCTGTTTCAGAATTTGGAGAGGCCGTTGGCATGTCAACAGGTATAGAACGTACTGTTAGAAATGAGTTGCTTCACACAGAGTTTAACCATCTCCTTACCTGTTGTTGCAAGTTTTGGATGCTAATAAAAATACTGAAAGTTGCACACTGACTACTAAAACAAAGCCTTTTATGCTTCTTCCACCATCCTATTGCAAGTTATTTGGTTTTCATTTAACACAGTGAGAAATAGTCTTGAAACCAAGACAGCACCTTTTAATTGTCTCCTTTTTTATTAGGGTATGTACGGTGGGTGGAGCCTACAGCATCAGGCAATGTCAGATTAAGCAGAACATTTACCATCTATCAGTAACATGTTCTTGCAAACATTGTGGCATTGATTTTTAAAATCATAGTTCCAAAGACTCCAGGTTAGGTTAAACCTCACCCCACTTAAATGCAAATTATGAATAAGGAAAAACCCAGCAACATATAACAAGAAGCTGCTAAACTCCCCCTTCAATTATCATTCTGATAGATGCTCATTCTCCCCCAGCGCTGGCAGGCTAGTCCATCTCACTAGTTCTCAAGTAAACCAAACAGCTGGAGAATACGAAGTCTGGGTGGTTAGTCCTTCCACCTGGTTGTTGACTACAAATGGTTAATAAAAGGGCTCCCAAGTTTTGTCAAATTGTGCAACCCCTTGTCAGTGATCTTTCTCTTAAGGTCTGCCTCCCACTTTGTTTGGTAACCCCATCTTTTCAGATTTATTCTTTCATTAAGTATGGTATATAACTTTCAGATCAGGTTTTTTGTGGTGACATATATTTCTAGACATTTTTCAAAGAGATTTTGTGGCCTGGTTGCTGCTTCCCTGCTTGGGGGTTTCATAACCCAGTTTCTAACTGGTGTGTATTGCAGCCTATCCAATTCTGACACTTTCAACACTATCTTGCAATTTTGATAGTATTGCACCTGATCTTCATCAAACATGTCTTCGATCTTTAGGCATTCTCCTGGACTTCATCTTTCAAATCCCTTGCTCTCCATGGCTAGGCAAAATACTAGGTTCAGATGAATCTGTCTATCTGGGCCTCCGAAAGTAGCGAGACCTTAATTGATCTCTATTTTGTCCCATACAATAAGTGGGGGGGTTTGATGATCTTTGAGATGTATAGATTTCGTGTGCATGACTTTCTGGGGACACGGAATGTCCCAGAGAGAGTGACCTGCCAAAATCACTCAGTGTGGTACTATCTCTTTTCTGTTTCTTTAGCTGTCCATTCAGCAATAATCTTAAGATGGACTGCATAGTGGTATTTTTGGAATTTCAGCCTGCTCTGCCAATAGGATTTTCTTATTGAATCTGGCTCATCCTCCTGCCAATATAAAATTTGTCACCTGTTTCTGTATGGCTTCTATCTCTGTGAGCAGTATTATTGTCAGAGGTGGTTGTAAGAGAGAGCAAGAGTGGAAAGTTATTCATTTTCACCACATTGATCTATCTCAGCCATGAAATGCAGGGACTCCACCACCTAGCCAGTTCCTGCAGGAGTTGAGCCTTTAAGGCGCCCAAAATATTGTGGTCCAGTTTGACACTGACCTGGTGAGAGAAATACCCAGGTATTTAACGGATGATTTGGTCCATATCATTGGGATTGCATTTGAAAACGGACTCTCTTGGGCTGAAATATTTATTTATTTTAAATCCTGTAACTTTTTAAAAGTTTTCCAAGCACAGGCAGTAGTTATTCAGGGTCGGCGAGAGAAAGACACAGATTATCAGAGATTAAAGTGACTTTGTGCTCCACTGTTCCAAACTGAACATCTTTCATGTTCAATTTGGACTGTGGCATTGCACACAATGTTTCAGTCGTCAAGGCAAAGAGAATAGGCACATGGGACAGCTCGTTCTAGTCCCTCTCTGCAACTGTAACTTTTCTGAGCAGCTACCATTCAGCTTCATTCTCGCCTCTGCAAATGCATAATTGCACATGATCCAGGATCTCATTGTCACTCCCACCCCTATTTTGGCCAGGGCAGCTTCCAGCTAACCCCAGCTCACCCTATCAAATGCCTTTTCTGAATCTAAGGTTACAAGGAGAGCTGGGATCCATTGTAATTGGCTTTCTCTTTCAGCTGTGTTGTATTTCTTAAACTATCTGAACCCTGCTGTCTTTAACAAATCCCACTTGGTTGTCTATCACCTATGTACTAATAGGTTGGTTTGTAAAATTCCGATTTGGAGTAGGTTGTAAACCACACTACCTAATGAATATTAATGAGGAAGGCCACAAATTGTGATTCACTCAGTTTGGTATACTTCTATGATTGCCTTTTAATAAAGCAAACATTTTTGTAAACATTTATTTTTAATGCGGCCTTAAAGGAAAACATTCACAAAAGGTAAGAGGACTCAAGGGAGCCCATTCCCCTTTGTGAATGGCTTACCACTCCAACTCGGTTGTCAGTAATTTTTCAGTGTTTTATGTCCAGATTTGGTTCCAAAACATTGATACAGGTCATACTGAATCAGTATTTGAAAGGGACACCTACAATATGCTGCTTCCAAATAGCGAATCTGCACTGGGCATCAAATCCATTTTAGGAGTTGAAAAAAGTTTACTGACTCCTACAATGGGATTTGAAATTGAAAAAAAACATTTTGGTGGTTGCAGACACCGATTTGGAGTGTTTGTAACCAAAAAAATGGTTTATACTTTTGGCCCCTAGTTCTTGTCCCAATTTAATCTATTGCATCCCTTCACTGTCTGAGCTCTTGCCAATAGGGCAATAACTAGACCCCTAATAGTGATTGAAAATGCATCCCAGTGATGAAGTCAAGTCTACTGTGGGTCATTGTCTAAGAAATGAGTCTCCAATAGTCTGCTCTGAACCAGTTCAGTTCTGTACACCAGGTCTCTCCCCAAGCCCAGCTGATCTTTCCAGCTTCCTCTCCTTGTGGCTGTCAAACCCCCGTCTAGTGATATCTCCACATGAGTGATCAGACAGTGTTCCCCTATCAAGCGTGAATTTTGTAGTCTGTGGAATAGGCTTGTTGATAGAAATATATAATCAATTCTTGTGTACCATTTATGTAGAGGGACTAGTCCTTTTCTGGGTGTAAGTATCCCCAGACATTGATCAGTCATTGGTCAGTGAACTTGCCCTTTAATTTCCTCAACATAGCCTTAGAATATTGGGACTACTGAGCTTCCCTGTTTGTTGATTGGTCCCATATAATATTAAAGTCACCCCTTTTTTAAAATGTCTTTTGCATAAAATGGCCACCCCTGCTTCATTCTAAATTGGTCCTTTCTCAACAAATTAAATTCCTGGATGAAAATTAAGTCTGAATCATGGTATTGTAAATAGCTCCGTACCCTGTTTCGTTGAAGTTTAGACCCCTCACATTCAACGAATTTAGCATAAAACTTCCAGTTTAGCTGTTAGCCCAACAGTTGATTTTCTCTAGGAGATATGCTCATGGAGGTTTGGGGGACGCCCGTAATAAACTAGCAGAAAACTTCTTCTCAAACAAACTGGTAAATTAAATAAAAAATGTAACTAGGATGAACTTGTCTCTCACCTGATCGTCTAGTGAGAAGAGATTTCAATCCCAACAACACTTGATCTTTGTATCTGGTGCCCTTTTAGTGGGTACATTTTGTGTTTTAGGTTTCCTTGTTAATCTTTTCTACCCTCTTGGATTGTCCTGGCCCCTTTTTTATTTACATTTCATTAGGTGATGGTGTTTTAAATGACGTCTGGCTTGGGCATAAATGAGTTACAGTGTCAATGTCAAAACTTGTGGGCCTTTTCCCCTGTTGTCCTCTCTGAGACCCGTCTGTAGGGGGGCTAAGTATTATTTTGCCCCTAAATACCTTCCACCACCTCCCTTCTATCCCAAAGAGGCATGGATTAAGGAATGTCTCTCCTATATATCTAGTCTCTGGAGAGTTTGTCTTGCCCTTGCTGGCTACTCCCTTTGATTGCAGGTTGGATTTGCTGCTTTACGTAGGTTCTTGAGTAGCGTTGTGAGGCAGGGGGGTCATTTCGCTGTGATTTCCACTCATCGTTAGTCTGGAGGCCCAGCAGGACCCTACCCTCTCTTGGTGATATGATGGCGGTTTCTTTCCATTTAAACTGCCGGCCTTTTGGCATAATCCATCTGTTGCAAATCTCTCTCTTGACCAGGTCCTGAATAACCTTATATATTAGTGTTTTTGTAGCGTTGCTGCCACAAGGTACTGTAGCAGGAAGATGTCACAGTAAAATCATTTTCAAGGAGCGAGTGTAGGTCATCGTTCTTTATTTAAGTTGATAACTAGTAAGCTTGACTACTATCTCCCTTGGCCGCTCCCTTTTTGTGTCTTTGTTGCCTGCACACTCTGGGCTCTATTGATGCTAATATGAAAATCTGGTTCCTCAAACGGGGATGGCTCTGAAGAACTGCACCACACGCTTGATCGTGTCAACACCTTTTGTCCCCTTCTTCATATTACTGGTACGGATCTTACTCCTCCAGAATCTGTTTGAAATCTGCACATTTTGCAAATAGCCATTTAGTCTACGATTTCAGGTGACAAATGATAGTGGTAACTAGGTGGTACGACTCAGCAGTATTGAGTAGCTGGGTCGCCCATCTCCAGTCTCTTGTCTATATTTTACAGATCAGCCTTGATCTCAGCAACATCTCTTTCGATGTTTGCTGTCAGGTTCGTGAGCATTTCAGTAATTGATTTTTATAGGTCAGACCTACTTTCAGCCAGACAAGTCCCAGATCTTCTTTGGTAAGAATATGCATATTTTTTTTTTCACCGCCATTCTGGCTGCATCGACTGGATGGGGCATGTTCCCGCCTCTGTGTCCAAAAGAAATTGTAGATTGAAGTCTGGTGTTATCTTTTGTGTTAGCGGGGCATGCACTGTCACATTGCACATGAGTAAGAATGAGGCATAAGAATGTCAGCTTCTGCCTTACTACCTCCTCCTAAAACTCTCAGTATTGGAGCTCACATTTTGCTTCCTTTCATTCAGTTCCAGGACTTGCTCTTGGTGCACCCTCTGCACAGAGCCCTCTTCTCTCTTGCTTCTACAAGGCGCCTGTGACATTTTATGCAGTACGTTGGGTGGCTTCTTTCCCCTGCTGATACTCTACCTAGATCCTCAAAATGAGGGGGATGGTCTCTGCCACTCCAAGTTCCAGGAGAGGACTGTAGACCCCACTCTCGTCTTCCTCTGGCCTCTGCAGTTATAGATACTTACTGCTGCTGGCACGCATGCCTGCATGGGCGGGCGTCTTCTCTTCTGCTTGTAAGGGAGGGGGCAGTCTCGGCTGCTCACAATCCACTCCGACTACATATTCTCCCCTGCGGCCTAGAGTGCAGGTCAGAGCCGTGGCACTTAAACTGGCAGGCAGGGCTTATATTCTGTCCTTGAAGCTTGTCTGGGAGCCTGGACAGATTACCCAACTCTCCCATCAATTGATGGTACTGGATTTGCCACCATCCCATAACAATGCACCTCTCATGTCTACTTGTCACAGCACCACACTGAGCATGCCCTGCACAGCTGCCTTCTTTGGTGAAAGTCCTTAATTGCATACATTTTCACAATTAACATTAACATCTAAATTGCCCCTCCATTCACCTGTACTTAGGTTTCGAAACCATTTTCTAGGCCTTTGTCTTCTACGGTCTGACTTTTGAAAGCTTCCAAATTCAAGCATGCTCTTCCTTCACAGGTTGACATCTTGTGCATGTTAGGTTGGCATTGTAGTGAGGTGGGTTAGCAGGCCCCTGCATTGCGACCAAGGCTTTCTAGATGTGTCCTTTACCAGCCTTGGGACCCATCCATGTTTCATCACCATGCAAAGTAAAAAAAAAAAAATCAAGCTCATGCTTGCTTTTGAAACCGCCTAATTCATCATAAAGAAATTAGCTGGACGATAGGTCTAGCTGCATGTGACTATTCGTTATTAGAAAACGTCCTACCAGGATTTTAGAAATTCCGGCCTCATCCAAATTTATGTGCAAAATCAGACAGTATTATTAGGAAGAATGCCCTTTCCATCAGTCAGTATTTGATATTTCCTACCTCTGCCATTTTAAGAGCCCTCCTGCTCCATCCCTATATTTGAATGCATCCTCCTACCTCAGTGATTACCAGAAATGTGCAGGTTATTTACAGCTGAGTGTCTGTAGCAGTCACTATTTTGTCACATCTTTTTTGACTCCTTGCGTGAGTGAGTATTAAATGAGACACCACCATTTCCACACACTCATTATTGTTTAGGGATCAGTCACTTTTATGTTAGATTCAATAGTTGTGTAAAAATCCCCTTTTCCCTTGGCCAGTTTTTAAGTGTGAGGATTTCTGCGCCTAGATTTATCAGTATGGTGCATGATTATGTTACCACCCCATTGCTCAATATTACGTAGGAGTCACATCTACAGCCCCGGTACCTCTAAACCTCACGCTCCCTCTGAACCCCCTCCTTCTGACTCTCATTCCTCTTCCCCCATGCCCTTTTTCACTCTTCTGGCCTTACCTTCTCAGGCTTTTCACCCAAGGATCCTACTCCCAGCAGACAGCCCCCACAATTCTCCCCTGTAGATGCCCACCTAGGCCTATCAGTCAGTGCCCCGCCAACATGCTGAAATCCTAAATCCTCAGCCAGGCTATTTCCACCATCCTAGACTTATGAGACCAAAGGTGAGGGAAGTAGAAAGGTCTCGGTTTGTAGCCATTGTACCATTTAAAGCAACAGTGGTTGTAGGCTCTTCAGCACTCTAATGGGAAGTACAGTCAGGCTGTGTAGCCGGGTTACAGTTAGAAGTAGATAGCTGTGGACGACTGCAGTCCTTGTGAGCATCCACAGTCCGGGAAACCAATTTCTCCAGCAAGTGCTCCAGGGGAGCGCTTACGACAGGCTGGACTATATTGCCATGGTAATCGCTCCGAGCAAGAGTAAGCCTAGGTTCTGCAGACGGTCTAATAACATAAAAGAGCAGAATGAAAATACACTGTTCTGCATGCCTCTAACCCCAGCACATTATGCTGATGACAGGTGTGTAGGAAAGATCTACACACACTATCTGATATGTTGAGTGGAGCAGGTGAAAGAGAAATTATTTGGCAATTTCTGTGCATGTTTAAGAGGACTGGCCAGCACCTGCCTACCAGCTAACCCCAAAATAGGGGAGAAGGCCTAATTTATACCAGGGTGCCAGTTTGTCATGCTGATTAATCTCAGGAGAACCTGGGTGTCTTTGAAGATAGTGCTAGAGCTGGATAGCCTCTTTAATCTTTTAATGCGAGGGCATCTGATATGGATAGTTACTTCAATAGGATAATGGATATGGCATCCTTCTGAACTCTCATATAGAAACACACAAAGCTTTTCTTAACAAAGAAAGAAAATCTATAGGTGTTGCTATGAACAGCTTGTTGGCAAAGACTCCTGACTTAAATCACAATTATCACTGTGCCTTGACAGCAATCCTACAATAAAAATTTGCTCCTGGAATATAACTGGTCTTGTGAGAAGGCCTCACAGCTTCTATGTGGATGTGCCAATGATAATGACCTCCTCTTCCTGCAGGAAATATGTTGCCTAAGCCCATAGGAACCACAGTGTTTGAAACCATTGGCTTACCAGCAATAGAGTAGAAAGTTGGTCGGAACTCGGCTGGACAAAATTAAACTGATGACCCAGGTGACCACCACCAGCCAAGTGCTGCTCATAACTGATATTATTCTACTCGACAACTCAGTACTCAGGATAATAAAAATGTATGCTAGTGCCCCAAACTAAACTAATTTGAAATTGTGTGTGTCTTACTCAAAAGTCATATTGTGGACAAACTGTCATCTAAATGTCAAGTCATCCAGCAGGAGACTTAGGTGCCAAACTGGTTCCCTTCGGGAGAGGTTTAGAGCCTAAATCTCCTGGGCCAAGTGTTCATGATTCAAAAACATACGGTTAGAGTCAGACAATTATTTAAATTCAATAGATCATATCACATTGCAGAGGCTCCAAAAAATGACATAGTGAATAGTGTCATCAGTGGAAAAGTTGTGCGTTGGTGCTGTACGCGAATATATATACAACATATATGTACATTTTTATCTAGGGGCTGACAAAGTTGAAGATTCTTAACAAGACTCAAAATTAGAGTACAATACATGTATCATGATGAATCATATCGGTTCACTAGTTCATATGTCGACGTTTTGACCCTTTACTTTGTTGCCCTGATGATGACCATTATAAATCACTTCCAATAGGGTGTCGGTAGGAGCAACGGATTACAGCAAGATGGCAGCAGTGGGGAGTACGGAAAATAACATTGTGCAAAACGAGCTCATTCCCACCAGGCTCTGCAAGTTGTGCCAATCCCATTCACATTGTAACTGAGAGACCGAGGTCTTCGGCCGATAGTAGCCATTAACGGGAAGGGCACGCCAGGGTGTGTGCTCAAATCTGCTCGACCTGTGCTGGGAAGAATTCATGAACCCCAACAATAAAGCTGCCAAGAAAGGCAAGGTGGCCTAAGAAGCAAGAAAGTTGAACTTATCTCCCAATGTTCCTTTCTCCTAGTCTTCTTTCAAGCCAGGCAGTTCACAAAACACGAGAACGTGGATCTGGTTAAAAGCTTCACATGATTGAGGTCTACGGGCTACATCCACAACATCCACTATGTCACCACTCTGCAATTCAGGGATCATCAAAGAAACTTCACATTGGCAAGATTTAATCTGTTTAACTCACATGAACAAGGCCACAAATAGGGTAAAATGTCCCAAACATGATACCGTGGCAATGAGAAATCAATGTAAAACATTGCACACATTCTTCTAGACTAATATTCTAAAAGCAGAAAGACCACTACAGTACACTATCACACCTTCTGGGAGACCAATTCCCAGAAAGCACTCAGAAATTTGTGGCCTTCCTCACAGCAGTTTGAAAAGCAAGGGAAACAGAGACTCCGCCCCAGTGTTACAGATGCCCTTTTAAGCATTGCCCCTTCCCCTGAAGGTGCGGTTAGTATATAACCAAGCTCAGTTTTGGTTTTATTCGTTAACGTCTGTGGTGTGTGTATTTATAGTTACATGATTAATATGGCTTTGGTCAGTGCCTGGTTTCACACTCACAAATGCACAAAACTCAACTTCATCTCAGCCAAGGCATTTTATGTCACTGTTTCGGTGAGGTGCAGAGTTTAGTGCCAACAATCATAACTGAGACTTGAACCGTCCTAGGCTGGTAGTATAGTATAAAGACAACACCATCTAACTAAGTAATATGGCTGCAACCTATGTGTAATACATTAGTAGAAACAAGTATTGATAAAATAGATCACTGGGACAGCCCAGAGAGGTGGTGCTCCCTTTCATCACAAATTCAAATTGACATTGATCTATTTACGAACGTTTTGTATTGCCAAGAGGTTACTTTGCCTCAACATAAAAGATCAACCCAATGCCTAATATTTAAATGTACTGCACAGTTGTTTCAAGAAACCACATTCTCCTCAAAAACATTTGTCAATAAATTTGCCAAGGGGCAAAATCATGTCGGAGGCGGACTGAGAGGCCATCAACAGACCAGAGACGATGCGGATACAGAACAGACCCCTCTATGTAGGACAATGTAAATGTCGCTATGTTCCCATGGTCTGGCACAAAAAATGTCAGAACAGGGGAGCATAGGCATTTCATGTGCTTATGGGCTCATTTTATGTGTTATGAATATTTAGTTTCTTCTGAGAACAATATACGTTAGAGTAGTAATTACCATCGAGAGATTTACTCTCCTTCTCCTCCTTACCTAACCTTTCATTTTCCCTTTTTTGGGCACTGAGCAACAGTGAGTTTGGCCATTTCCTCTTGCATTATCGCCTTTTATTGTTGATATTAGTGTGTGCTCAACCCCTATATGATTTTGTTTCTACAGTAGCTTTCAGGAGATGTGAATAAGGAGATGAAACAATATCCCATCTGGAGTACACATGCAGAATAACACAGATCTCTAGCCAGCAAAACTAATCCTCACTTGCCACTTTCAGCACAGCTACCCCTCACTTGCCACAGGCAGCAGTTATCCCTTATCTTAGGCAGATCAAACCCTCAGTCAGCTGATTGATAGCTCGATCAGCACAGAAAGAAAAGCTACTTCTCACCTTTCTCAGACTGCAGAATTACCTCTCTTAGCAGAAACAGGCAAGCTACCTCTTGTTGGTTGCAGAGTTGGGCCTTGTTCTGCGGAACTTTACCCGGAAGGTGACTCTGCCCACTTGTCTGTTTACATTCATTCATTCATTTATCATAGGGAGCTTTGGATATAGAGCCTCAATGACAATAACTCTTTAGGGATAGGGTACCAGGAAACGGGAGACCTTAGCAGAAGAGAACCTCCCAGACACTGCCCTGGTGATACAGGGAAACAAGGACTTGTGGATATATAGGCAGATGGGACACTGGGACAGAGGGACTCTCTCAGCCGAGAGACTTTCGGCCAGGAAATATCAGACACAACCATAAGGAGGGTACATCCAAGAACAATTGAAACAATGCAAAAAAGGGACAAATCTTTTGTAACTACAAGGAGACAGGAGAACAAGAATTCAGAGTGATATGTTACCATTAGAACATAGATCAGGAGCAGTACATCCCAGATTAGAGACTGTGGGGAACGCTGCCATTACATCGCGGTGCTTTTACAATGCAGTCGTTACAACGACCGCATTGTTAGTACGTGATACCTTTACATCGCAAGTCATTAGATCAACTTGCTGTAGGGGGCGCTCTAAACTAAGGAATAGTATAAATTACTATTCCAACACCTTCCCTACTGTTGCACACGCTGGAGTTGGAATAGTAAATTATACTATTCCTAAGTCCAGCGCACCCCCTACAGCAAGTCGATCTAATGACTTGCGATGTAAAGGTATCGCGTTCTAACAACGCGGTCGTTGTAACGACCGCGTTGTAATGGAATGCGATGTAATAACATGCGTAGTAACATGCTATATTCCCCTCGACAGATGTCTGCACAAAGCACCAAGAGGCCAAGCAATTGCACTTTACAGATATCCTTTAACCTAACCTTACGTAACATAATCAGACACAACCAAACAATTAACCTAACCAAACATCCTGGGCTAGAAATTTAAAAAGCAGAAGATTAAAGCCTCTCACAAGAAGCATACTGTTCAATGGAATATTCTCTAAATTATACCAAAGTTGTAGCATTTGGATCCCTTCAGAAAGTCTTGACTTATGCATCTAATGGCAGAATTGTTTAGACAATTAAGTAATCTCTTGTGATTTGTACGTTTTTCATAATTTGTTACTTAAGTTCTGGAGCTTGCTGTTCCTAAAAATCAGGTAAATGGTGCTGGACTTTTTTTTTGTTTCAGAGACTGACACTAATTGCACTTTTCGTGGCTACATTTATCTTCAACCTAACTTGGCAGTTTAATCAGTTTGTGATGCTGATGCAGGCCATCGCTTTATTTCTTCTGGATAGCCTTGATATGCTTCCTGCAGCCAAGGTATGTTTTCCTGAGACCACATCATTGTTGCATGCATTTCTGTCCATGAAACACTTGCACAATGGTGCCACTTAGTATTAAGACTGTGTTTAAGATTTGATGTAAAGAGGGAGGCCACAGTATGTCTGCCTTGCTAAAATTGTCACACTCCACTTTTTAAAATCAAATATTTCCTTGTTCTAGCTCCTATAAATGTGCCTTTGAAATGGTCTAAGCTAATGAGTAGGAGTCGTTACATGATTCATTACATAATGTGGGTGAAATAAGCAAATCTGAGGCAGGGATGGAAAAACAAAACTAGTCCGCCTCAAAAGGGAAACGTGGAATCTACAAAACAAAAACTTGTTGCAATACAATAAATTCTAATCATGGTCATGTTAATCAAAATGCACCAGGACAAACTCCACATCTATAAAGGAGCAGTGCAACCATACTGTCTATGAAGGAGCAGTGTGGACATGCTATTCTATTCTCAAAGTTAACAGGGTTGATTTGTACTTTTCAGTAAATTATTTGTTTGGTCCGAGTAATTACTGTGCACTGAGATGAAGTAATTATTTAGGGACTGTTGTTCACTCCCTCCTTTTCTGTCTGCTAATGCAAACGAGTTTTGGTTAAGTCAACAGGTCTTTCTATTTGCAGCCACCAGTGGCTTAGTCATACAAACACGCAAGTGGCCAATCTGGTCTTTCCTTTGCTCCATCTTGAGTCATACTGTGTATATTTCCAAGAGAGTGAAGATTTTTATATTCTTGGGCTATGTCAAAAGTAGAAATGTAGGAAGTGAAATAAGTGTGTGAAATGACACCTTGAACAGGGAGGCAAGAGGCAGGCTATGTGAAGAATTTGTGATTGAGAGAGAGCCCCTCTGGGGCCAATGGAACAGGCTCATGCTGCAGTACATCATACCTTACATCTGCTGTGAGCAGACAGCCAAGAAGCACTGTGAAAGCACATCCTGCATCTTGCAAGCGTTTTGATGGGCCTCAGTCACTTGCAGACCCCTACGTGCACAATTTTAAATGTCCTTGGCTATATACTCTTCTAAGTTGATCTAGATGCATGACATCTATAGAAGCAAGTGTGTAATGGTCTTACAGGTGTGATGAATGCCAGACATCCCTTGTGGCTACAGTAGCACTTTATCATCAAATCAGTCAGGTACAGGTGCACACGGGTGCAGCTTTAGATTTACCTGGAAATGCATACATCTCTGAAGGCACAGTTCGGGAGAAGCCTTGGGAAGGCAGCAGTGCATATCTATTGCACCGTCTAAAAATGTTCATGTTAATCTGCTGAAGAAACAAGCAGAGCTACATAGGGGCCAAATATTTTTTGCTAACTCCAGGACTCCTAGACCTGAGAATGAGTCTGAGACTACTGGATGCTTTTGGAGCACTAATAGGAAACTAAATGTTTTACTGAGCAAAATCACTGCCTTAACTCACTTTGGAGTGGACGTTCCCTCCTGTTTGCAGTTTGGAATGAGTTACAGAACCCATTTTGCTAGTCAGAAAGACTTTCCAACTTGTGAAAGGGGTTTTGTACATTACAAAACATACTTGTAGTCACAGACCCTGTGATTTTGCAAATTGTAGGGTTGGCGACTGAAAGTATTTTGGGCATTGGGGCCAGAATTCCTTTAACTTAAATATGCAAAACTGCATTGAAATTACTCCATGCATTTTTGCTCAGTCCTTATAAGCAGCTGACAAGTCAGCAGGGAGTTTTTACTGTACCGGAGGCCTCCTGGTTTCCCAAGCCCCTTCAGATCCAGGCTCGCATGTCTTCAGGACTGAATTCTCAAGACCACATTTACTTGATTTAGGACCCTTTATAGTCCGCATCTCCAAGTGAGTCCAGGGTCTGTACGGTTTCCAGGCACACAACTCTTTGAATAAGTCTTCTTCCGTCAGGAAAATATTCTAGCAGAGAGAGGTTCAACTACTTCTGTAGACTTGTAAGGAAATTGGTTCCTCCATTTCCCCAAGAAAATGCTCTGACAAATCAGGGTGACAAACTGCTCCTCTAACATGTGGCAGACTGTGTTCTTGCTGTAGGGAGGGTGACTGCTTTTGTGTTTCCAAGATAGTTCTGAATATTTTCCATTCCAATGTGTTTTTCAGGAAGACTGCAAATGAACGCTGGGTGTAAGTGGTGGGATCTCAAGAAGAAGGTGTATGCTTCTCATTAGGCCACTGCAGTTGGAATAGGAGCACAATGGTCCATGTCTCTAAAGTCACAAATTTGAATACAGATTTCAGTGCTGCAGATTAAATTAAACTTAAAATTTAACTTTGCTGTTGACTGCATTTACCAAACCTGGAGAAGTGTTTACACTGATAATCAATGTCAAAAACCACTTCCACAAATGACGTCATCAAAGGCTGTCAAGCCACATTTCACAAAACAAAACCTGGATCTGATAGATTTGCCAACTTATCTATAATTTCTGTCTATGATGATAAAGAAGGCTATGCAACCCTTCTGCATTACAAGTCTTGTACCCTTCTCATGACCACCAGTCCGATTGCAGGCCTTGCTGTGGCACTGCACCAGTAACCATTCAACTAATTGACAAAACTCTTGAAATTAGAAAATGGCGATAAAATTCAATGGCTTCATACCTTGACACATCAAGAGAACCACGTCCCTAGTCTTCCACATCAACATCTTTCTTAGACTGGAGTGTGATTGGTTTTCTCAAGCTTTAAGACTGTGGCAGTCTGCCTGCTGTGGCTTGCTCATCATAGGTCTGTGAAATTCAGCAGAATAACTCCAATGCTAGGGAAATTCCATTAAATTCCTCTTCCAACATACATCTTGAAGACCAGCTGCATCGCCTACATGACAATCAGTGGTGGTACCTCACCATTCCTGGTATCTGAACTCTAGTCACCTGGTAGGCTTTTAAAGACACCCAGCAGCAGTATTACTAGGCTTGAGACCAGAAGTGTAGATGAAAAGGAAGACCAACTACCATGCCTTCATCCTCTACTTTGAGTGTATATGATGAATCTCTGCCCTTAGCAGAAAACATTAGAAATAGAAATCCTATACTGCCAAGATTGGACCAACAACATCTTTCTGTATATA
Organism: Calotriton arnoldi; assembly: GCA_963921515.1. Classification (NCBI taxonomy): domain Eukaryota; kingdom Metazoa; phylum Chordata; class Amphibia; order Caudata; family Salamandridae; genus Calotriton; species Calotriton arnoldi. The sequence continues at coordinate 2,388,602 of CAWUFW010000382.1, read as the reverse complement.
CCTTCTTCCTAATTAAATGGATTTGTTAACATCAAATGAAGGATGATTTATATTGCATTGAAATGACTTTTATATCTTCTGCTCTCCCCAAGAACCCACTGCTTTTTCCAACTCCCTACTGGAGAATTGGCCGATTGTGAACTTTCTAAATTCTTGTTTTTTTTTTAAAGACCTCAGAAGATCTGAGAGCCTATTCCACCGGGGCTAAGGCTGCTTCTGCTTCCTTGGCAAGCGGAGTGCCTTGACATTTTCCAGGCTGTGACATGGGCTTCAGTGTATACGTTCACAAAGCACTACTGCCTTGACAGCCAGGTCTGGCAGGAACGACATTTTGCCAGCCTGGTCTTTCAAGACGTTTGTTCTGAGCCCACTCCACAGACCCTCTACGTGGGGATGTACTGCTTTGGTATCATTCTCTGGTGAGGAATCTGAAGTTAAAAGTATCCATTAGAAGAACAAGTTACTTACCTTTCATAACGCTCCTTCTAGTGGATACTCTATATCTATCTGCAGATTCCTTCCCACCATCCCTTTCTGTGCAGTGATCTATCTTTAACATCTAAAAAAGTCCCAAGTTAGTATACAGTAAACTGTAACCATCAGTTGTTCACTCTCTGCATCTGAGGACACAGAACGGGTGAAGATAAGAAACTGACAGCACAATGTGTTGGCACTTATATGCAGCCCTGCTCCCTCCCTTCTGGGGAGTTGTGGAGCCAGCGTGTAGCTGTACGACACCATCTAGTGGCACGTGTAAGCACTGCTATAAAAAAAAAAAAAATCCACGGATCCTGACTAGCGGGAAGAAATCTGCAGTTGGAGAATCTACCAGAAAAGGCGTATCAAATGATATATATATATATATACATACAGATAGATGCTGGTCGAGCACAAGGGAGCAGTATCAGCAGACCAAAAGAATAGACGCTCATTTAGGATACGTGGACCAGCTTTACTTCAACAAGACATGTTTCGCCCAACAGCATGTGAGCAAAGCCACACCGTTTGGCGAAACGCGTCATGTTGGAGTAAAGCTTGTCCACGTATCCTGAGTGATTGTCTGTTCTTTTAGTCTGCTGATATGTATGTATGTATATATATATATATACATATATATACTTTAATGCTGTATTTAATGAAGTACTGAATTGTTTCCTGTTGCCCATAAAGTGCCACTATTTTATTACTAGCTATCTGTACTGCGAGGTAATTTATTTAATGTTTATTTAGCAGCCAAACATTTCAGACATAAATGGTTTATTATACAGCAGCCGGAACGCATTGTGTCATGAGTGGATAGGTGTTTAACAGAAACCCAGGTTTAGGGTATATATTTTGACTTGTATGTTTGGGGGGGGTGTGGGGGTGTGTGTGTGTGTGTGTATATATATATATATTTGTGAGAACGAGTGGTACAGAGGGAGATAGATATGTACAAAAATACAAAACTGCCAAATTCTTGTTGTACATATTGTGCAAAAACAAGCAGGTATACACTTGGAAAAAAAGTAAAAGAACCGAAATCTACATATTTACATTGAATAGGGCTATGAGAGAAAAAATAGCTCCTGTGAAAAAGTGAATGAAGTGGAAGGGCTGGAATCTCGATGGAGCATAGGGTGGTTTAGATGAAAATAGAGATTCTGAATCACAGATTGTAGCTTATGGGTAGTTCATAGCAGGTAAGAGTGGAAGAACTGTGGTAAAGTGCAAAGCCCAGGTAGCTGAAGCACTCTGTTTTTAGCAAAGGGTGTGCTAGCCTTGTGGCACTAGGAACTGGTGGGTGTGTGCTTTTAAAGCTTACAAAGTGGTCTTATGGCGAAGTTTATTACCTTGCCCAGTGGTGCAAAGGAATAGACAGGAAGGCCTACAAGCCGTTACCAGAATCCAGTTCGCTGAGAACAAGATAATTAGCCCAGCTTTTGCCATGTGGAAGGGTTGACTTTCATATATCTTCAGTACTTGATTCTAAGCTGCAGCAGCATTGTTAATAATGAATACCAGTTCACTGGTAGGATTGAAGAAAACACAGAAATCTTCAGAGAAGAGAATGTCAAGATATCAGGAGGAAAGTTGATCAGCAGTGGTAAAGAGTCAGGTGCTGAAGATGAAAGAACCTGTAAGGCATCTGTCTTTGAGGAATTCAGTTAAGTGATTATTGTTATGTTTACTGGTGAATAGCTGTGATTGTAGGAGGCGTGAGAACAGTGGGAGTGAGAAATATTTGGGTGTCATCAGAGTAGATGGTAAGGGAATCCAAAGGAGATGATGTCACCAAAGAGGATGGTGTAAACCGCAAGCAAAAATGAACCCAGGGCAGCAACTTGAGGGACGCCAACTGGTAGTCACCAGTTGGATCGATTGGAAATAGGAAGCGATCTTACTAGTGGCATAGCCGGCAGCGGCAGCACCTCCATTTGGGCAGAGGAGCGTTGCCTCCCTGCTGCCAGTGCAGCAAAAGTGAAAAATAAAACAATAAAAAAATGAATTACCGTTTTATTTTGCACTGCTCCCAGCCCGAGCAGTGTTTGGGGGTGGGGCATTGCTGCTGACTGGCAGCAGGGGAGAGGTGCTCACTCCACCAGTTTACATTGCGCAAGTCAATTTGGCTGGCTGTCTTTTGAAGGCCAGCCTGACAAGCGCAGTGTAAACCTCTCCACCTAGCTGTCTCAGACAGCTGGGTGGAGAGCAGGCACAGGCCTCCTGTTCCTGCTGGAGCGTTGAGGCAGCCCGCTTCAGCCAATCCTGGCGCTGCGCTCATACTGCTCATCTGCAGCATGAGAGCAGCGTCGGGATTTGCAGAAGGGGGTAGCCTGAGGATCCACGAGATGTCACGCTGACGGCATCCAAGAAGAAAGAAGAAAAAGATGGAGGAGAGCGAAACACAGGTAAGTAAATGTTTTAATTTTTTTAGAATCTTTTTGGCCCCCACTGGGTTTGACTCTCGGTTCCCTCAATGCTCCTCCAGTGTTGAGGGTCACCGCCTGCCACTGATAGCCAGTGATGCCAAGGAAGTTAAAGAGGAAAGTGAGGTAAGTTGGTCAACTGTGGTGTACTTGAAGACTTAAAATGTATATAGCTTTTGCCCATTAAGCATCATGGAAATGCTCCTTCTTATGAAATACTTAAACTTGGTGTGATTTATTTTCGTTATAGGTTACATGGCTGTACTCCATACAGGCAACCAGCTTAATATTGGTGGCTCTACTACAGTTCTTTAATTCCATGATTCTTGGCTCATTACTTCTCAGCTTTATTGCGTCTGTATTCATAGCAAGGAAGATCCAGGTACTGTACCACCCCAACACAGCCCTAATTGTAGAAATTTACAATTCAAGTAAAACCCATTGATGCTGCATATTGTGTTGCAAAGAGAAAAGTATTACAGAAATTTGGCCTTGTCGCTCAGCAAAACAGCGATTGTAAAGAAATAGTGTGAAAATCTATATCTTTAAATATATTGTGTTTTTATGTGCTAATGTGTTTTAGATTCTAAAACTGTGTTTTCTGAATTGGTATTTATCACTCCGAATAAGATCAGCTCTGAGCTAGTCTAGGTAGTGCCAAAACTATAACCACCTGCCTCTAACTGCTGTGTACATTAAGGAAGTCCATTACACGCGTAGGTAATGACTTAATAATTTTTTGCTGCTGGATTCCTGTCTCTGCTGCAGAAATTCACGCTTCTATTTCTGGCAGGTAGGTATTTTATCCTTCTGTCCCTAGATAACAAAAAATGGAAATAGACTAAATTTTGACGTTTTAGATTGTAACCAGTGGTATTTCTTCTGTAATAACCTCTTTTAACAACTTACTAGCGTAAGGGTTTTTGAGAAAATATTGATGTTTTCCATCTTCTTTTTAAAAATGCTCTTCAGTTTAGTTTGAACTGTCTTGGGTACTCTGGGTGCAGTACAAAAAGCTTATGCTGGTTTATTTCTGTGTTTTGTGCTGGTCACTTTACTTTGTCTCCGGGCACTTTGCTATAGTGCTTCCCATGTGATAAGCCCTTAATTGAAAGCATGTTTTAATTAGTTTATTAATTTATACAGCTTCGAGGGTACAGAGTTGTTTGCTACAAAATCCATTGTGCAGCATAAAGGGCCGAACACTGGATTAGGATATATGATGGATTATGTACTTCCAGCTGTAGGGATATAGCAGGTCACTGAGGAGTCCCATGACCATTTACAAGGGCCTGGAACTGTGAGGTGACTTGTTATAGCCTTATAATGTACCCAGTTTGAGATATTTTATTCCTAATACTCATTGGGCAAATGGTAATTTTGTACTTTCATCCGTAAATTACTGAAATGCACGGTTTGAAGTAAAATAAGTGACTAGCAACTGCCACACGAAGGCCAAAAGTAGAGTAGCACATGCCGAAACATCCTACTGGCTTGTGATTAATTATTAACAGGGAGTAGTTGCATTAATTTCCTACTACAGGTGCATTCTGACAACAGAACACACGTGCGATAGAAAATAATGTAGTACACATATTGGCCTGGAGTACAGCCCAGTGATTATTCAGAGGATAAGCTGTGGCAGTAGAAGTCAAGCATCCCACCCTCGTAGCCTATTCACTGATTAATACAAACATCAGCTCATTAATAAACTAAAAAATTATACCATGCATGTGTCTTAGGATATCAAACTTATTATGTAGTAGGGTCTTTTAAAGTGCCATTGTAGGCCCTGGAAGTGCCGGTGTTGCTCAGAGTCAGATGGTAAATATTACTGTGCTTTTATGTGGTCATAGATGACTTTAGCCTTAGTAATGTCAACTATGTCAACTGGTGCCCTGACACATTTAAGAAATTGCATTAGTGACACATTTTTCTGGTTTGAAAACAATAACCGATATGTTGTTTGCATACTTAAAACATTTTCAAGTCCACTTCACTTTTTGCTCTGTTGAAACCCTTATATCCCATACTCATGGATTCTGATAGATTATTGCGTGTGCCCTGCTATAAGTGTAAGTCCTAGATTATGTTTATTAATTCTGATATAGGACCTTACACTGACTCTCAAACCCTTCGCGTTGCAGGAAGGGATTGTTTTAGATTGGGGAAAGAAACTGTATTTTTGGTTTTCCAAATGCTGATTGTACAAGTGATTAAAGGTAACTCATTTCATGTTCCTTTTCAGCATAATCTAAAAACGGGAAACTTTCTGAGTAGACTGTCAAAGCTTGTCCTGCATATTGTACTGGTTCTGGGTTTGACATTTCTTGTTAACATCACTATTAAGGTATGTCAGTTCAGCTTTTTATTATTAAATGTTTGTGCATTTCTCATAATATATGCAAAACCCCTCTTGTTCAAGAACAGAACATTTGACGTCCATTTGGTCAAAAAATGTATAACAAAGATAATGTAGAACACAACCAACAGTATGCAATTTTATACACTTATTTTTAGGTCTCGCCTGAGCCAGCGCTTGCGCTGCTCTCGGCGAGAGATTTAGTAAATGGGTTTTGAAAGTGCTAACCCAGTGGCTTTTGCTGGCCTCCAGCTTGCGTTCACGATGGCGTGCACGCGCACAGCTGCCATCCATTCCTCGCATCGCTGAGGCGCCATCTGGCTTTCCTCCCCCTCCCTCACCCGCTCCTCCCCCTCCCTCAACAGAGAGCGCGTCTCGCGGCCGCGCGTCTTTTTTTTTTTTACTTTTAGCGCGAGGCGCGCGCTTCTCGGTCTCCCTTGTCTTCCATTTAGGTTCCTTTATGCACAGTACTTGTTTTTGTTTGCCTCGGCTCGTGTCAGCACAGTTCACGACATTTGCATAGGTTCCTTTATGCACAGTATTTGTTTTTGTTTGCCTCGGCTCGTGTCAGCACAGTTCACGACATTTGCATTTTCAAACTTTGAGTTTGCTTTGTTCAGTTCAGCCGGTATGAGCAGTCCTCATAAGCACTTGTGTTGTCACTGGCTCCTAGGCTCTGAGCACCGTTTTAGTAAATGGTCCTATAAAGCATGTTCTTAGAGATCAGCCGTTTTCAGAAGGTGCCTAATTAATTCAAATTTATGCTTTCCTTGGATGAACACTGCAGCACGTTAGCATGTAGCAAAGGGGTGCAGGTGCACATCGACTGACACTACAGTGGACAAATTAAATGCTCGGCTGTAGTAAGCTGTACCACATACACGAGGCAGGCTGGTAAGTACATGGGAGCCTGGTTAGATGCACGCTGTGACCTCACAGGAAGCCGTTCTGACTCGTCTTTTCCATTAACCTCCACTCCTTTGAAGCACAAGTGAGCGGTAAACATTACTGAAATACGCCGGTTTTGCGTTGTATTCTGTTATCGAGTAGCTACGTTTCGTATGCAGAGCAAAGAACGCCCCAGTCATATTAATACGTTTCACAAACAGATTTGTCTGAAGTCTAGGTGCATGCGTGTCCGGGGTTTATAATACAGCTGTCCGCTCGCTCTGTCTCCGGTAGCCTCTTTCCCCTCCCTCCCACCCGATCCCAATCCAGCCAGATGGCCCTCACATCTGAACACTCCATTGCTCTGTTTATGTAAACTGGGAACCAATTACACTGCTTTGTTACTGCTAATACGTTTTGAACACATTTTCACAGTTCTGGTATTTCTCCTTCTGCAGTTGAAGTACAATTCTTTAAAGTAATTCGGAATCTGATATTGCCTTTCAATGCAATTGTTTCAGTAATGCTCCTGACTAGCTTCAAGGCTTTTTTAAAGTATAGCTATTTTGACCTATCTCCTCTTACCAAATATGCAGACCTGTACACCACAGCATCAACCCTGCCCCTCTCTGTTACACTACTTATGCGTTCTACTCCCACCCACTCCACTGGGAGGTGTTCTATACCTCATTAACATGACTCCTAGGCCCTATTAAGTGAGGTTGCCAACTCGTGATTGAGTGTGAAGCATTGGCATAGCCAATAGGTCTCGCCTTTGGGACCTTATAAGTGTTTAACTATGCAACAGTTAACGTTGTTGCACCAAGGATATTATGCTGCATAACTAAATACTTATAAGGTCCCAAAAGCGAGACCTATTGGCTATGCCAATGCTTGTTACAGATAGTCACCATGTTTAATACTGTTCAAAACAGATGATTGCAGAAAGGTAGTTCTGGTGTTTATTGTGAATTATGATTGAGAATAGACCTTTCTAGTCTGTTCCGTTGCTGCTGTATCACAAGGCCAAGTAGCTACACTGCCAGGTTCAGCCTCCTCTACCTATCACAATCCCACAGGAAGCCTATGGCAGTATGAGGTAGCGAGGCTATAGAGTGTATCCTCTTTGAAGGTTACTGGAGGACGATGGATCAAAGGTTCAGTGTTGACCCTGTTGTCTTGTTTGTATTCTGGCCAGTTGATGTGTAGGACTAACTTTACTCTTTTACCTAAGAATGGTTTTCATTGGTTTGGTCTGTCCGCCTCTGCTTCCCCACAAATTTATGGGAAAACTGGGTTTTTACTGTTTTATCCTGTGATCATTGACTTGAGTTGTAGAGTACATTGGGGCGCGCAGTCAAATTTAGCTTTTCATGTGCAGACTCGCCTACTGTGCATTCTGTCTTTTCTTGGGAGTTAAAAAGTTTATGCATTCAGCGTGATTGACAGGGAAATTCTGTCTAACAAGAGCTAGTTAATAAAACTCTGACTGTAGAATGTTTTTAAAGACATGGAGGTGTTTGAAGTTTGCCACTGGATATTTGTGATGATTACTGAGGCTGTGACAGGTCTCAAAACCTTTGTGATGAGCTAAGCGACGCTGGATAATACAAAAAATCCCCTAAAGATTGTTTTCTCCAAACTAGATTTTCTTACCTACCTGGTGCAGGTAAATTGTAACACATAGAATTAAGAGGCTAAGTTAATTTTAAGTGAGGAATACCATTCAACCACCTTCGGTTAAGTTTTGCTGTATTTTGTCAGTGTAGAGGTTAATTTAATTTTGAAGTTTGGAATACTATTAAACCATTTTCAGGTTCCCTTTGCCTGGGAATCGCTGCCAAGCAGCAGAGAGTTTTGAAGCTCTTGAAAAGGATTTCTGATCCGATTTATTGGGAACGTTTCCACCAAACATTAATTTACCTATTGAGAACTACATTTATTTCTGTTCAGTTACTACTGAGAGGTGCCAAAGAGTAACTTGTGTGACTGGCTGCAAGTAGGATTCACAATTCTAAATCATTGATTGTTTTCACATCCTAGGGCTTTATCAGAAAGTTTTCAGCACCTCTGTATAGCAAATTAAGTTCAGTGATCTGCAAGCACCAGATACAAGGATACATTTCTGTGTTTACTGGTAAGACTGATAGACCTCCCGCCTGTAGCTTGTAGTTGCTGTTGTGATCTTATCCCAAACCATCAAAAATGGCCATCTTCTGTAGACACTGGATGTTCCGCCAGATGAGGTGTACTTCTGTTTCTCAAGTTTGTCGAAGTTATTAACTGACAAAGTGTTTTTTATTACAAAAATAAATAAATAAGAAATGATAGATATGATGGCAGGTTTCTAATCTACTTTAAGGCCTTTCCTTGCTTCAGATGAAGATGGAGAAAAAAACAGCCTGATACTGCACTCAAATGGGCATTAGCCCTCTAACAGGTAATAAGAAAGGGGTGTGACACTCATTTTTTAATTTCCCTGAAATCAAGGGCGGACCCAATATAATTAGAAATCTTTGTGAGCTTAAATTCTTGACCAAAGGAGCAACTGTGCCGGATGTTGGGTCAGTAGTGTGGAAAGAGAACAATTACACCCTTGGCTGCTCTAAGTGCATAGACACATCACAAAAAAGTATAGTCAGGACACCATTATGAGATGTATATAAATATATAAAATGGTATGGTGGTAAGATCTTAGCTTTCGTAAAAAATTTTTTTTAAAAACCTTAGAAAGTCACAGAAAAAAAGCAAAGCTTGAAGTGACAATATAGTTAAGTGTTGAAATAAGATGAAGACGAATGTTTACAAAACATTGAAATTCAACAGTTATAGTTTACTGAGCTGACTATAACTTGTGGCCTCTCCATGCATTGCTTATGACCTCACATATTGCATCACTAATGACACGTTAAATGACATCATTGATGACATCACTGATAACACCATAGTCTTAGACAGCATAGAGTTTCTGAATGTACTTGTGTGTTCATAGCTTGGAAATAACGTAAGTGTGAAGTTGAAAGTTATATGGGGCACCTTTTACAAAGTTTGCAGTTCAAGTAAAGTTAAACAAGGTAAAGGCTGAGTGCACCTGTTGTTGGTTGCAGAGGTAGAGGTATGTTTGAAAGCAGGTTTTGGCTTAAAGTCAGACTTAAAAAACAAAATACTGAGAAAATGTATAGAGCTTGTGTTGATAACAAATTATCTACCAATGGATATCTGTGCATGTGCCTGTGTTTAATAGTTGTAATACAGTGCTGTAGACAAATTGTTTATGTATCAAGGACATGTATAACCGTGGCTCTGAGGCTGAACGCCATTGTGCTCATCAAACAGGCTAAGATTCTCCCCCTTTTAAAAAAAAAAAGCCCTCACTAGATGCCTTGAGTCCTGGTAACTACCGCCCAATTTCCCTTCTGCCTAGTCTTGCCAAAGTGTGTGAAAAGGTAGTTACAGGACAACTCACGGACTATGTGGAAGGTGCTGGTCTGCTGCATCCAGCGCAATCAGGCTTTCGAGCCACATATAGTACAGAATCTGCGCTGGTGGAGGTGTCGGAGGCTATCCGGGAGTGTCTGGACGCCGGCGGGAGGGCAGCTTTGATTATGCTGGACCTCTCGGCGGCGTTCGATACGGTGCCTCACTCCCTACTTCTTGCTCGCCTTTCGGAGATTGGTATTGCTGGTTCGGCCTTAAGCTGGCTTACCTCCTTCCTGGCGGACCGTTCACAGCTGGTCTGGCTTCCACCGTGCGCCTCCTCTCCCCAACCAGTAGCTACTGGGGTCCCGCAGGGCTCGTCCCTTAGCCCCCTCCTCTTTAACATTTATGTTACCCCGCTGATATATCTAGCGGAGGAGCTGGGGGCTAAGGTGATTGCCTATGCGGACGACACTCAGCTTTTGTTTACTTGGGAGGGTGCCGATGCTGATGTTTCCTCTGCTCAACACTGTTAATTCTCGGTTTTTTGCTGGTTGGCGCAGGCCCAGCTAAAATGCAATGAAGAGAAATCCGAAATACTTTTGTATGGGAAATTTCCTTCCAACTTTAGAGAGCTATTGTGGCCCCCAGGGTTTCCACTGCCGTGCTTGTTGGGTGCTGCCGCTAAAAATCTGGGCGTATGGTTTGAGGAAAACTTAACCTTTGCAACCCATATCAAGAAGCTTGCGGGATTCTAAAATCTTTGAGGAAGTTTCTCCCTCTTCTCCCAATGGCAGCTAGGGAAACTGAGGTCCGGGCTCTGATTTTGTCTCGCCTGGACTACGCTAATGCTCTGTATGTAGGGACCCCCAGCTATCTGCTGAACAAGCTCCAGGTGGTGCAGAATGCGGCGGCCCGCCTCTTACTGGATCTTCCCAGGAGGAGTAGCGTTCGCCTCCATCTGTGCTCCTTGCACTGGCTTCCGATGGAGGTGCGGATCAAATTTAAAGTCTTGTCAATTGCCCTTTATGGCCGGGGACCTAGTTACCTGCAAAAGAGGTTCTCTTTCTATGCGCCGACAAGACAGTTGCGCTCCTCTTCTCAATTATTGGTCCAGATTCCACGTTTTTCTCGGCAAAGGCTGGGTGGTTGTTCCCTTGTTCGTAAGGCGGCCCTAGGCTGGAATACATTGCCTTTGGCTCTGCGCAGTATTTCAGATTCCCGCATCTTCAAAAAAAAGTTGAAAACCTTCTTGTTTTAAGCTCGGATTCATGATCCGCTCAGGTGGCCGCGCCGGGACACTCTCTGGAGTAGCCGAGCGCGTTACAAATGTATATAACATAGTGTATTTACTAAACTGTGGATGGTTGTCTATGGTGCCAGGCACAAGCTGTCTTTTCAGTGGCAAATATATGCCTGTCAATCTCTTGACTTAAAATTGTAGGTCATGTGAAGTTTTTGAGAGCGGAGTCCTATTAAGGTGAATAGAATATTGGCCACAGATGTAGCTTGTTGAATTTCAGTGGTTTTTAAATTTTTATTTAATTTTTTTAAACATTACTTTTTATTGTTTGCAACACCTAAATTCAACATCACTTTGACCTCTGTTTTTTATAATGAATTTCAGTTTAAAAAAAAAATCATATAAAGCCAACTTCCCCTCTGCTCATGCCTTGCACAGCAGAGGGTTGGTCGCAGGTCCTAACCCTCTGGTCAGGCCTTGCACTCAACTCCCCGCAGACAGCATACCCCCTGCTGTTCTAGGCCTTCGGCTGTGTTCAGTGGGACGTGGGCCGCAGGGCCTGGTCACCGGCTAGGCCCGTGCCCAGCCCTGCCTCAGGCTGCCAGCCCCCACTGCATACAGCCTCAGGCAGCGTGCAGCTGGAGGGATTGGCCTCTGACTAGGCTCTGAGCCCAATCCCACCACGGGTCCATAGGGAAGCTTGCACGGTACTGCGGTACCATGGGGTGAAGCTTGAGCTGCAGCTCCCATGTGAGTACTGCAGACCTCAAAGAAGGCCGGTGGGTCCTGCGGTAGTACTGCAGCACTTTAAAAAAAAGAAAAAAGTTGGCCCCTGGGAATCTGTCTCTTTCCCCCACCACCCTTAACCCCGTCAAGTGCCACAGGCTCAGGGTGGCCCTATCCTACCCCCTTATACTGCCTTCCAAAACATTTTTAGGACACAGGGATAAAGTTCCTGAGTCCTGTAATGGCGGGCGCAACATTTTCTTCTGAGGTGCGCCAGCCAATCAGACCGCTTGGGACCACAATTGGTCCTGCAGTACTGAACTAGCTGGCAGGAGTAAAAGCTTCCTCTCCCAATCGAAAAGTGCAATTTTTTTTGTAATTTTCCGTACCGCAATACTCCTGCAAGACCAACCTTCAAAATATCCCTAACTTTTTAACCCCTTCAAGCTAACCCGAGCAGCTAGCTCTTTAAACTCATTTCTCTCAAAGGCTGAATGGATTTACACCAAATTACCAAAAGCACACTTTCTGAGTAACTTTCTAACTTTTTGCCAAATTTGGTGTAGTTCTGTCCAGCCAGTTTTTGTGTTCCACAGCAATGTTTCCCATCGACATTAACAAAGGCAATCAATGTTTAGGGACCCCTCCCCTCCTTTTTCCCCTTTCCCCTTTTCTCTTTTTCTTGACCCGACATGACGGACCAGTGCAAGACTTTCCATGAATGAGCAGAGTTGGATGAACTTCTTTATTGTTAAAGTTCCGTGCAGATTCTTCAAATGGCGCTAGCAGTACTAGCAAAACAAAAAACAATCTTCCCAAGAACCCCCACTATGTAATATATATTTGTTTGTAGCATGTGTGCCTGTAGATGCATATGTTCTACATACTCCTGCCATCTAGTGTTGAACTCGGACATGTGTTGAGCCTGGACATTTGCAGCTTGTTTTTCTTTGAAAGCGTTTCTCTCACAAGACCTGTTGTGACTCCACCCTTTGTCCACAATCACCAACACATGGCTCCACAACACTTTGTTTCCTTCCACCATCGAGCTTGAACATTGAGGATTACTGCTCTGAGATCAGCATTGTAATGCACACTGTGTCTTCCTTCTCGGTTCCAGAGGTTCCCCCTTTTGACCCTGCAACAAAAACAGGAAACCTTCACCAACAAAAGCTTCCTCTCGTGACACTGTGATTTCAAATCTGATGGTCAGCGGCCAGGGCACCGTGATTCATCATGACCTCGAACTGCCATCATCTCGATTCTCAGCTGAGGCTTCTTCGAGAATGCACCAAGTGCAGTGTTATGGAACATACTCCCTTCCACTTTTGCCCTTGGTGTAATGCCAAATTCTCTTGCGCTCCCATTGCAAGGTCTGCAAGCTCTGCCTCTCCCCAGAACAAGTGGAGACTTCATTCACAGCAAGGGGGAAAATGAGTTTACCACAAGATACAAAGGCAAGCCAAATCAGAGATGCCTGACATTTTTGGAGCGACAGACATTCTGGGTGCTGAGGAGGGAGAATCTGTGCCTCTGGCATCTCAAGCTGAAGAGAGTTCGAAAGCCATCTTCTCTGAGGGCTCCAGCATCAAGAAGGTCAAATTCCCAAAGCCAGTGGTACAGCACCCAACCGCATCGGGACCGAAGTCCATGTTTTTTTTAAAGCGTGTGCAGGAGGCTGCACTTTTTTAAAACAATTTTGCCGTGGATCATCTGTAAATTTGTTTAACAGTAGGTTTTTGGCCCCTTGGGGTTCCCTCTGGGACTCCTCCACAAGAATTAGGGGGGGGCAGTGTATATCTACCCTGCCCTCCTATATGATTTTTTAAAACGTTTTTCTCAGGACAGAGAACTGAGTCCTAAGATGGCTGCCACCACAACTGTATTGATGTGGTGGCAGTCAATCAGATCACTGATCTATTGGTCTATTGAGTCTGTTGTATCTTACCAGAGGTAGCCAAGTTGTATTTTATAAGTTCCTTTATTAAGATCAGGTTGCAGGATGGAATTCCAGTACAATAGGTTGGTTTCCATGTACATCTGCCCTTCAGCCTGGTAGTCCTTATAATACAGCCCCACCAGGAGCAGCCTGTCTGCTGCTCAGCCCATCTTCCAACTGTCACCACTCATCCACCCAGGCACCCAAACATTCCAAGCATCACAGTCACACCAACATTCCACTCTCAACACACACACACTGGCTGAGCAGCAGGGAGATAGGTAAACAGGGATACATAAGTAAATAACCAGGATATAACATACCCCCCTCCTTTTAAATGAAAAATGAAAAGAACAATATAACATGGGAGGAACTATACACAAGAAAGTACAAAAGCAGAAAATAGTTCAAGACTCAGGGATGCAAATTAAAATACAACATCACGAGAGAGTCTGAACACTTAAGTAACCTGAATGGAAGGATAAATAAATTGTCAAGCAATATAAAATAAATTGACAAGCAATATACCCATCCTCCCCAATAAAACAATTAAGAACAAAATGTAACATGTAACAAAGGGTGGACCGCACCCGGAGACTACGATCCCAACAACAAGGAAACGAAAAGTGTAAACAAGATTCCTAGCGTAAGGAACATTAAGTACACACAGAAAATGGGACTAAAAACCCATTGTGACACCCCTCATGTAAGGGTAGAACACTTGGGACTGTTACCCAAAAAGTCATCCCTCCTGTAAGGGTTTTTGACTAAACTGTGTAAATGGGACTGACACCCAAAAACACACCCTGTGTAAGCATTTATGGTAAAGCGTGTAAATGGGACTATCACCCATAACCCAAACCTGTTGTAAGGGTGAAACCTAATGTAAATGGGACGTGACCCGTTAGACCTACCCTGTGTAAGGGTAAACAACCAAAACTAGTGTAAATGGGACTCGTACCCATACCCGTCCCTAATGTAAGGGAGTGTGACAATGAAACTTAAGAAGTGTAAACACCCACTAAGATATTGGACCTCCCTAGCATAAGGGTACCTATGCTTCCACAGTAAATGGGCAACTAAACCCATTACGTGATCCCACGTGTAAGGGGTAAAACATTAAATGTAGAAGTGTAACCTTGGAAGTAATTAAATAGTAAGCATGACAACCTAGTGTAAATAGAGATAATGTAGCCATGTATTACCAGAACATGTATAGTATAACATCTTAACAGACATTATGTACATAAAGCGATAAACACGTAAATAAATCACCCAAATGAAAAGAAGCCTTGCATTATAGCACGTGTAAAGCCAAGTTCTGTGAAAAACTAGCTCAGAAAAAACTATACGCAAGTCATGTAAACATTTCTCAAAACAGTAAATTACATAATCACAATAAAAAAGATGTGCGTGTCACCGAAATAGACTGTGACACACCACAACCCAAAAGCGTGTCACCTACCCAATCTGGTATTCATGACACCTTAGTAAAACAAGCTCGTCAGTTTCACCTGATAGACAAACAGTGAGGCTGACCATAAGAAGATGACCAAAACACTACAACAGTTTGTAAAAGAGAACATCTGTGAAAATAAAATCTTGTTGGCACATTTAATACTAGACAAAAATGTAATTCGGACTGCAGAATCCTCGGTGCAAGCACAAACTGCAAAACAGAAAAATCTTGAAAGCCGGAGACAGTCAACCTTTATAAAATGTACCTTTTCTTGAATCTGAGGAAACTTGTAGAAACTCCCTCAAAACTGTGCAGGAACATAAAGTACGGCTGAGCACTGTAAACGCTAGCAAAAACGATGGAGAACCAAATCGGTAATAAGACAGTGCCTGCTGGTGTAACGGGCACAGCAATAGAACTGATTCCAGGTGAAGCTCTGACAGAGATGCAGCTACGTGAAAGCCTGAACATCACCTAAGATGGCCGCACGTAGATGACGCTGCGCCGGATGGCTCACGGCGCGTCCGTGTTGCAATGTGTCCCGCAGCAGAGGTTGAAGGCGTAATTACTGTACACTCTGGAAAGCCGTTCAACTCCAAGGGAAACAAGCATTTGCAATGCAATGGGTCTCGCATTTACGCGAGTTTAGGCTATTGGCAGTGTAAATGACAATGCGTTTTATTTATGTTTTAAAAACCAAAACATAAATAAAAGGCCTCTAACACATGCATCACCCCTTACAGCTGTAGTGACCTGGGTCAGAGGGCACTAGGACCCTGCACCCGACTGTTGGGAGGGGACAGCAACCGGACACCACTTCCGGTCAGGGAGTGGGGAGGACACAGTACTGGGCAACCAGGGCACAGGGACAGACGTGCATGTGGGCACAGCAAGGAGGAAGAAGAATAAAGTATATAGTCACCTACCTGTCTCCGCGTGCTTCCTAATTGGCGACACGACAACTGGCGACGAGAAGGTGGGATCAGAAGGCACCACCAGAGGCGCGTGCCCCTACAACATCCAAACGGAGCCAGGAGCCCACCCTGGTCCGCCGACCACCAAGAAGCAAAAACGCGCCGTCGGGAGTCCACCCTGGTCATGAGAAAACGAAACCAGGGGCCTACCCTGGTCCGTCGGCCCCCCAAAGAAAGAAAACGCAAAATCGGGAGCCCACCCCGGTCGCGAGAAAAGCAGAGCCAGGAGCCCACCCTGGTCCGCGTGCAAGAGCCTGCAGCGACATCGGGAGTAGGAAGACACAGCACAAGCTTCGTATTAGATAGTGGAGCTACATGCAACATCATGTGCATGTCAGAATACGAGAAGATGAGGGTGAAACCGCCATTATCACCGTCCACTGTTGATGTATTCACCTGGGGCTCGAGAAAACCAGTAGTGAACATGGGGAAGTTCACAGAGACACTAACTTACAAAGAAAGGTCAAGCAAAGAGGAAATACATGTACTATGAGTAGACATTCCAGCACCCTGTCTGCTAAGCAACGTCACCGCACAGGTGATGGTCTCCTAGCAATGACCTACAACATGTAAGAAAGACAGAACATTCTGAGAGAACATCTGGCCATACTACGAGGGCTGGGCAAACTAAAAGAAAAACAAATAACACTGCACATCAATGAAGCGATAAAACCTGTGGCTCAACATCACCGAAGAGTGCCCATATATCTACCACAGGTAGAAGAAGAAATCCAGAGCCTGCTGGCACAGGATATCATAGAGCCAGCCGACGGACCGACCCCCTGGGTGTCTCCAATAGTAGCAGTACCGAAGAAGAACACCTCAAAGATTTGCATATGCGTTGACATGAGAGTACCAAACACGGCAATTGAGAGGGAAAGACACCCTGGACCTCACCTAAATGACAGGATCAGCTGTCTCACTGGTGCATGCCGATTTTCAAAGCTAGACCCGTGCAAAGGATACCATCAACTGGAGCTTGACCCGCAATCACGGTACATCACTACCTTCTCCACTCACATGGGTCTTTTTCGCTACAAAAGACTCAGCTTTGGAATATCATCAGCAGCGGAGATATTTCAAGTGATCATAAGGCAGGTAATAAGGCCGGTGAAAAACTGTTTGAACTACAGTGATGACATACTAGTGTTCGGCCGGTCAGATGAAGAACATGACAAGGCCCTACGTAAGGTCTGCAACCAGTTGGAACAAGCAGGCCTAACTCTAAATGAAGATAAGTGCGAACTGGGGAGAAATGAACTAGTATTTTTTGGTCACATCTTTTCAAAAAAAGGAATGAGACCGGACCCAGCAAAGTGGAGACACTGGAAAAGGCAAGACCTCCAACAGAAGTAGCGGACGTGAGGTCATTTCTTGGTCTAGCAAGCTACTGTGCTCGCTACATAAGACTTTGCCACAGTGAGCACACCTCTTCGGGACCTAACAAAGCAAGGTCAGAAATTTCTCTGGACACAGGAATGCAATAGGGCATTTGAGGCCATTAGACAAGCAGTAATGGCTGTAGATCATCTTGCATATTTCGACCCATCGCTATGCACTGAGCTGACTGTAGATGCCAGCCCGGTAGGTTTAGGAGCAATCCTAGCACAACACATGCCTGGAAGGGATTTGCCCAGGAAAATTGTCGCATATGCGAGCAAAAGTTTGTCTGACATCGAAAGGGCATGCTCTCAGCCAGAGAAGGAAAGCCTAGCAGTGGTATGGGCGTGTGAACACTACCACATGTTCATCTACGGGAAACCGTTTACCATCGTAACAGACCATCAGGCCCTAGTGATAATATATGGAAATCCGAACGCAAAGATACCGCCACGCATTGAACGATGGGGAATAAGACTGATGGATTATGATTTCAAGATCGTGCACAAGCTGGGAAAAGAACACAACCCAGCTGATTACATGTCACGACATCCCCTACAGCAGGCACCAGAGAACACATCAATGGCAGAAGAATACCTCAATTTTGTGTTAAGGCAGAACACTCCGTCACCAATAACACTCGCAGAGCTAGAACAAGAGGCAGCGAAGGATGCCACAATGCAAGCAGTCAAAATGACAACACGACAGCAAAGATGGAGACACACGTAAACAGCAACAGCACCATGGGAGAAGGAGTTAACGGGGAAGAAATGCTGGCGTTCAAAAACATACACGAGGAACTATCAGAGACAGAAAAAGGAATCGTACTACGAGGAACAAGGATAGTCATACCAAATGCACTACATCGGCAGATTGTGAACCTGGCACATGAGTCCCACAGAGGCATGGTAGCAACAAAAAAGATGCTAAGGGAGAAAGTATGGTTCCCAGGCCTGGATCGGCTGGTGGAGAACACTATCATAAACTGTCACCTATGCCAAACAGCAGGGCGACCAGCAAAGACAGAACAACTACAAATGTCGGAGCTTCCAGGGGCAGTGTGGACAACGTTGGCAGCAGACTTCTATGGGCCATTGGACACGGGCAATTACTTGCTAGTGGTCATTGAGGAATACTCCAGATTTCCCATAGTGCAACACGTCTCGTCAACATCAGCGACTGCGATGTTGCCGATACTTGATGACATATTTGCAGCCTGGGGTTCCCCACAAACAGTAAAGACAGACAACGGTCCTCCCTTCTCAGGAGAGGAGTTTCGCAAGTTCATGGACTACCTAGGTATTCACCACCGAAAAATAACACCTCTGTGGCCGCAAGCAAACGGCATGGTAGAGAGGTTCATGGGGAACATAAAGAAAGCAGTCCAAAGAGCAAAGCTAGCGCAAATCTCCATAGGGCAAGCACTCTGTCAGATACTGCGAGACTATTGAAACACCCCCCACAGCTCCACGGGACGATGTCCAGCAGAACTAGTGCCTGGAAGGACAAGCAGGACAAGATTGCCACAACTAGAAGCAAAGGCGCCACCAGAGCACCACAGCATTGCAGTAAGAGACCAGGAGGCGAAAAGCAAAATGAAAGTCTATGCGGACGCCAGGAGACATGCCACTCCATCGCACCTGAAGCAAGGGGACTCAGTGTTGGTGCGCCAGCGGCAGTCAAGAAAATCAGACAGTCCATTCTCAGATGAACCACTCGCAATCATAAACGTCAAGGGGCCAATGATAACTGCTGCATCGGGCCCCTACCGGATCACCAGAAATAGTTCTCACTTCAAGGGACTAAAGAAACTGGATGAAGACGGAGGAGACACAGCAGCAAAGAACAACGAAACACATGGAAAAGAGGAAGTTATGGACAGCAAGGGAAGAAGGACACAACGGTGAGAGACAAGAAGAGGTATCACAGAAGGAAACAGAAGGAGCATGTCCAAGAAGAGTGAGCAAAAGGCCAAAAAGACTGATTGAGGAAATGTAATGTTGGGGATCAGGAACTATCCCTCTCTCTCTCTCCCCCCCCCCCCCTCTCTCTCGATCTCTCTATAACTTTCAGTCATTTTCTTTCCACAAAGGGGGAGATGTAGTGACCTGGGTCAGAGGGCACTAGGACCCTGCACCCGACTGTTGGGAGGGGACAGCAACTGGACACCACTTCCGGTCAGGGAGTGGGGGAGGACACAGTACTGGGCAACGAGGGCACGGGGACAGACGTGCATGTGGGCACAGCAAGGAGGAAGAAGAATAAAGTATATAATCACCTACCTGTCTCCTCGTGCTTCCTAACTGGCGACACGACAACAGCATTGTCAGCCTCTGCCACCTCTAATAAATTATCCATTTGTCTGGCCATCAAGGCTCTGCTCCCGACATACACCTGCAACTTTCCTAATATTATTATATGCATTAGACTCAGTTTATGTGAGAGTAGAAGAAAACTCGATATTTTTCATGAAAAAAACTAAAGGTGACAGATAGGTGGCAGTAGTCCATAATGTTCTGTTGGATGTCTCCACAAAGGCACTTCCCATTACTTTGCCAATCATTCAAATGACTACATTAAGATAACGTCATGATGACGATGCAGTACTTGCAAATGGCGCACTACCACAGGGCTTGAAACTTCGTAGCACTATAAATTGTACTTGTGTAATCGACCTCTGAAAGGCCTACATACAGCGGTCAGGTGAAGGTACTGAACCCACTGGGCTATCTTACTGCCTGGTTATTCCAAGTACCCGAGGATGGCAAAAAGGCGGCGGGAGGGGAGAGAGAAATACATCTGGCATGGCGTCAGTCGGAATAAAGCTGCGACACGTGCAGTGTGCTCCCAGTAAAAGCCTCGCGGGTTTAACCTCTTTCCTCGAGACCTCAGCAACTCACAAATGTCGCAGCGATAAAGAGTGGGCGCCTTTTAATCTGAAAGGACGTGGAAACGTAGAGAACGCTAAAGGATGCGCGCTGCCTGTGTGGGTTGGCGGCACCATGAAGCAGACAATTTATCTTAAGCGAATCTACTGCAGCGCTGCTTTTTTATGCATTAAACAAAAGTGAAAAGGGGATGGTTTCTTCAGAGCTAAAGATCACAGGTCCATAGACCCACGGGCCCACCGTGCTGAAAAGCTGCTCCGGCCCTTCGGCTAAAAGGGTCCAGCACGACACATCAATTGTCTCTTCTGGTTAGTGAAGTGTCTATCACAGCGAGCCCAGTACACAAAAGCCTCAAAGACCGCTCAAAGGGCTAATGCACCTGCTACGAGGGTCTGTATACAAGCCTTTGTCACAGGTCTGACACAATCCGAAAGCAGCTCAGTAAATTAATGGACTTGCAGCAGAGTGCTGTTTGTGTGAATGAGGGCGGGAGAAATACCAGGTAATTACAGTCTGTAGTCTCAATGACTGGTTCGATAGAGGGTTCAGCGCTTGATGCAGTGATCTGTGGTACCTGCGACCCATGAGCGTGCACAATTCCTGCGTAATACCTGGCTCTTAATGCAAACCAAAGTCAAACCAAGTCAAACAGCTCAGTGAGATGTGCAGTAACAGCGATCTAAGTGTAGGTCACAGCCTTCAATTACAGCCGAGCCCAATCAGCCTTTCACCCACCCGATGTCGATAAAAATAAGCGCCGCTTAGTCAAATAACCATAAATGGTTTTAATGTAACAACCAATACAGAATTCATTTCATGGAGCGCGCTACATGCACATTTGAATACTGTGTGCTCAATGCAAAAGTAACGGGCAGGGAAGGGGACTGCGCACTTAGCGCCCAAGGCGTCTCCGTTGTGGAAGTTCTTGCCCTCCTGGCTCTCCTCCTCGTTCTGCACGGTGGCGATATGCTTGGCCCCACATCTCCTAGTGGCCAATCCACATGCTGCTCGGCGGCGCGGGCTCCTCCCTCAGTAAGCCCGGCCCACAGTCAGGCTTGGCTCCTGCCTGGCTTCCACCCCCAGGCACTTGGATATGGAGCGAAGTCTCCGCAACGGCCCGGGCTCCGGGAAGAATTTACTGGTGCCCCCACGCACCTCCGGCCACAGTGCTTGTTCTGAGCACAGTTGGAGCCCTCTTCTCTGGCTCTAGGAACCAGCTAAAAAGCGCCCACCACACACATTCAAGCACTAGTATAAAAAAAAGTGCTCACCGATTAATTGAAGGAGACAGTATAACGCCGCAAGTAAAAGATCCAGTCCTGATGGGCGGTCCCAAAAGGAGACAGGGCGGTAACAAGGTGGGACTAAGAAGCCTCATTATCAATCAGAAGCCAGCGTTTACCATGGACGATGATGCCACCCAATAAAAAAATATGGGCGGGGCTTCCACACCATTTCTAAAAAATACCCTAATACAGCATGCCTCGCAAAGCGAGCAGCGCTTTGCGCTAGGCGAGACCTAAAAAGGTAATGCTGCGCGAGATTGCTTGTGCTTGCGTTTTGAATCAGCTGTGTAGCGGTTTAACCGTCACAATTACTGATGACCACAGAATCGTCAAATAGAAGTTAAAAAGAAGTGTTAAAAATGAAAAATAGACTCACGAAACGTTCCGCACATGCCGCCGATAAATTGGCTGAGTGTCCATGCATCTCAAAGTTAATAAAGAAGACCACACTGAAAAGCTCTCACCACAAAGGACCTGCTCCAGCCGCAGGCACCGCGACCAGGCTCCATCCAAAACACTGTGCACACCCCAGCAGTGAAAGCACATGGAAAAAAAACTGCATAGTTGAGCATGCCACAATACTTTTCAAAAGACAACATGTGGAAAAGTAACACGTTCCTCAGATCCAACGCTGCCAAGGCCAATTCGAAAAGAATCGAAGACGCAGTGTGCAGCAATCTCCCTTCGAGCCCACACATCCATATGACCATGCAGCTTGTAAACACTACAATTGTAAAACTTGTATGCTTCTAAGCACCACCAAAACGAGTTGATTCGAATCCAGTTGTCAAAATCCATATTGATGTATAATGTACCAAAGATGTGGATGTGCTCAGGCTCACAGGAGTTATCCACTAACATTAGATTCAATTTTAGAAGACAAATGAAGCATGTCCAGGCTGGGGCTGTCCGCTGACAAGGACACTGGTGGGGCTGGCACGTCTGGTGCTTCATAGTAGATGCTTTATTCTTCGTTTTGTAGATTTCTTTATTTTCTCCATGTCCATACCATAGACAGTTTCTGTTGAGACTCTTTTTGTTCCAGTTTAGAGTGGTTTTAACAGTCCGCTTGTGTAACCTCTGTAAGATTTCTCCACTTGCGCAATCTTCTTTAGCTTTTCACTTGATCATCCTTAAGACCAGTATTGCGCATGAGTCTGTAAATCCAGTAGCATGGGTCCAGGTCGTCGCCAAAAATACGTTGTATCTTACCAGACGTAGCTGAGTTGTATTTTTATAAGTTCCTTTATTAAGATCAGGTTGCAGGATGGCATTCCAGTACAAAAGGTTGGTTTCCATGTACATCTGCCCTTCAGCCTGGTAGTCCTTATAATACAGCCCCACGAGGAACAGCCTGTCTGCTGCTCAGCCCATCTTCCAACTGTCGCCACTCATCCACACAGGCACCCAAACATTCCAAGCATCACAGTCACACCAACATTCCACTCTCAACACACACACTGGCTGAGCAGCAGGGAGATAGGAAAACAGGGATACATAAGTAAATAACCAGGATATAACGGAGTCCGCAAATCCTCCGCAGTGTAATATATACAATTCTTTTTACCCTTAACTTTTCCATAACTTCTGAACGGATTTACACCAAATCACAAAAAGCATGCTTTCTGGACCAAGATCGAAGTTTGCTGGTCTTCCTTTCTTTCTGGACACAGGCAAGCTCAAGAATAAAGTGTTCCGCTTACTCACTTTCAGGCTGCCTCAGTTTGTGTGGTATTGGATGAACCTACTAGGCATTCCCTATCCCCGCCCAAGTCCTTACAAGGATGGTTTGTTATGGAGAGCTCAACCAAGGCTTTTGCTCTTGTATAGTGACAGGGTTTGACTTCTTGGGCTTACAATGATTTTAAAGCTTACTAAGAGTTTTGTGGCGCTGCTTACAAAAATCATGTGGTTCTGGGAGTTTGAGGAACTAGTTGACCGTCCAGGCTTAAATTGTTGTTTGCCATTATTACCTTGTGATAGTGCAGCTCTCTGAAGAGGGGGAATTAGAGTGAAGTGAGAGAAGGAGTGGCAATTGAAGCATGTCAGGTTGTTTGTGTTTAAGTGTTGAAATTTAGTTCACAGACCATCCTCGAGGTACAGTGAGAATGAAAGCCCTAAGAGGCCTTCAGAAAGTCCCATTCTGTACAGTTTATATGGAAGGGCATGCGTGGAATTCTCCTAACTCTCTCTCCCTTACCTCACTTTATTGACCTACCAGGTGAGTTAGTGCCACTGCACGGTAAGGTATAGTGAATAGATGGTTAAGAGTGTGTGCAGCAGCCAGCCCAGGAACTAAAGCCAAATGTTATGGAAAATCCTGGCATTTGTCATAAATACCATGGTACATAAGCTGATTCTGGGGTTCAAGTGGAAATGCGTACACTCCACTGTGTTTGATCTCATGGCTACTGGTTCAGATTCCGGAAGATCCACTAAATCTTTCATCTTTTCAAAGTCAATAAAATAAGCACCATAGTGTTGAGTAGCAATAAATATTTTTATTCAGTATTAAGATGCCCAATGGGCTGCAAGTGCACTCTGCAAATCGTATGTGAGATATAGTTAAAAGAATAAGTAGTTTCCTAGCTAGTTTTTCTGCTTTTATGTCTTAAAGGAAGATTTGTTTGCCTAGCAGGCAGGCTACGTCTGTAATGTAAAGTACAATGATTTCTCTGTTGAAGCTCCTAAATTTACCTTAACATTACGAACGTTCAGTCTGAAATATCAAATGTTTGTTTGGACTGCTGATTTCGAAAAACAGAGAAAACATAACATTATGTTCCATGGATGCTTTCATTGAAAATAAAAATCTTTGCAAAGCAGACATTGACCATTCTGACAGGCCTCATTATAGGTACACCTGTAAATATACCACACTTTGTCAATCGGAATGTGAGCACAACTGAATCTTTTTAACCAGTTACACTGGTCCCTTTCCAGTTGCTAAAGCAGTGGAAGTGAGTTTCATAACATTGGGGCATATGCATGGTGGATAGGTTTTTCATTGATTTCTGGTTTTGACTTCTGGTTGTTAACCGTTCTTAGAGCCTGCTTTTTTGCAGTGTTTCTTCCCTCCTGTAATTTACATCCTCCTACATTAGGTATACGCTATAACTATTATATCTGAAAGAGACACGTTAGTGACAGATTCCTTACCTTAGAATATCCCCAGGCGTCCGGCTGGATCTGGAAAGTTTTTGCGTAGCAGTACCCTTGCGCGTCGGTAGGCGGCGTCGTGCGGCTCCGCGTCCGTCGTCGGCGTCGTGATCGCCGGGATGACGTCGCGGGCAGTACTTGGACGCCGCCCCTGCGCGCTGACGTCAGTTCTTCTTTTTCCGCGCCAGTAAGCGCAGATCCGGGAAGAGCAGTGCCCTAGTCACTTTTTGACTACCTTTTCTGTGAATTTTTTCACTGTTTTCTTCTACGAGTCTTCACGACTCCTAAGGTGTCGTAGGGATGCCCGGCTTTAAGCCCTGCGAGGTCTGTGCCCGCATGATGTCCATCACGGACCCGCATCTCGAGTGTCTCTTCTGTCTCGGCCGAGACCACGACACGAAGTCGTGCCCTGACTGCCGGAAACTTCATCCGAAGGCTTTGCGAGAGCGGTCTCGAAAGCTGCTCGAGGTCCGGCAGTCGGCTCCGCGCCGCACCATGCCCCGGTCACGGGAGAGGTCGAGGGGCCGGTCGCGGAGCCCCCATCGTTCGTCGGAATCCAAGTCTTCGCGCTCCTCCGGTAAGTCGAAGCACAAGAAGTCTAAGCGGCGTCATCGCTCTAAGACTTCGCCTTGCCGGTCTCGCGACTCGGCTGAGGCCCCTGTCTGCACCGTCCCCGCCCCCGCGGTCCCGGACGTGCCTGTCGAGTCACCCCCGCATTACCCGTCCTTCCCGGGTTCGGGGGCGACTCCGGCCCAAGTACAGGAGTTCCTGTCGGCCATGGCCCGCCTCTTCGGGCCTCAAGGTCCCTCCGGTGCGCCTTCGGGCCCCGCGGGCCCTGATGGGGTTGCTCCGGCGTTGCCGTCGACTCCGGTCCCGGCGTCGCCTGTCCCACCAGCCTTCATCCCGGCCTCGGCTCCGGCCCCGATCCCGGCTCCGGTGGTGCCGCAACCCCCATCGACGCTGGTTGACCTAACCACGCCTCCGCCGATGTCCCCGGTGCCGTTCCTGACGCCGTCCGGGGCTCCGGACGGCGTCGTTCCCCGGCTCTCTCCGGCTCCGGACATGGAGCCGGACCGACGTCGCCCGACGCCGGTTCCGGCGCTGATGAGACCTTGGGTCCCTAATGTCCCTCCTCCTCCATATTATGAACCTGAGGAGGACCAGGAGAGCTGGGAGGGGTCTGAGGACCCTCTCACACAACAGTGCGAGTTTGACCCGGACTGGGTTGAGGAACTTGGGGATGCCAGTGGTCTAGACACCTCCCTGACTCTGGCATGCTGTCTCCTCCCGTGGCTACGGAGGAGGGGGCTAATTTTGCAACGGTGTTGCGTAGAGCTGCTGGAGCCTTGAATCTCCAGTTGCCTACTGTGGCCGTCAGGACTAACCTCCTGACAGAAGTGCTTCAGCCGGCGGCCTCCTCTTCGGAGACTGTGCTGCCGTTCAATGATGCACTCACTGACGTTCTTTTGGGTGCCTGGTCCAAGCCCACCACAGGGGCTCCTGTGGATAGGAACGTGGCCCGACGCCATCGCCCTGCTCTGGGCGACCCCCTGTTTCTCTCCCAACACCCCACCCCTGAGAGCTTGGTTGTCCAAGCCTCTGCCTCCCAAACCGCCTTCCCTACCGCCCCTCCGGATAGGGAATCCAAGCGCCTGGACCACTTTGGGAAGAAGGCTTTCTCTTCCTCCAGTGCTGGCTTGCGGTCCGTCAACACCGCTTGCCTCTTGGGCCGATATACCCACTCCCTGTGGGATTCGGTGGCGACTGTTTTGCCGCAGTGTTCTGAGGAGGTCCAGACACTGCTTACCCGCGCCATTGCGGAAGGGCGAGATGCGGCTAAATACACCATACGTTGTGGCCTTGATACCGCCGACTCGCTGGGCAGATCGCTTGCAACGACGGTGGCGCTGCGTAGCCACGCCTGGCTGAGGACCACTGGTTTTTCGGGTGATGTCCAGAATACACTCATGGACATGCCCTTTGATGGAGTCGGTCTTTTTGGTTCAAAAGCAGACCATGCGCTGGAGCGTTTCAAGGACTCGCGGGCTACTGCCAAGTCCCTGGGCCTTGCTGTTGTGCGCCCTCCGCTCACATCTGCTTTTCGCCCCTTTCGTGGCCACGGGAGGGGCGCCCAGTCACGTCAGCAGCCCGGCCAACGGCCCGCGCAGCAAGTGCCCTCGCGTGGCCGAGGACGTGGATACCGCCGTGGCGGTTCGGGCAACCAGCGTGCGGGTCAGGCCACCACCTCGAACCCGTCCGCGGCCTCCAAGCCCTCCTAGTCCCTCCTTTCAGGTGCACAGCACGCCAGTAGGGGGCAGGGTCCGCCATCACCTTCACCACTGGTGTCCCATCACCTCGGACAGGTGGGTCTTGGACTTTGTCCGAAGGGGCTACTCCCTCCCCTTCGAGACCACCCCCCAGCCATGCCACCTCAATTCCACCGCATGTCAGGGGATCACTTGGTGCTTCTGCAGAAGGAAGTCACGGCCCTCTTGGCCAAGAGGGCCATCGAGCATGTTCCGACCCCAAAAGTAGGACGTGGTTGCTATTCCCACTATTTTCTGGTGCCCAAAAAGGACAAGGAGGACATGCGTCCTATCTTGGACCTCCGGAACGTCAATCGCTTCCTCCGGTAGGAGAAGTTCAAGATGCTCACCCTAGCTCAGGTCTTGACTGCCCTCGACCCTGGAGACTGGTTGGTAGCGTTGGACTTGCAGGACGCTTATTTCCACATCCCCGTCCTGCCGGCCCACCGGCGTTACCTACGGTTCACGGTAGGCCTCGAGCATTTTCAGTTCACCGTGCTCCCCTTTGGCCTTACCAGTGCCCCTCGGGTGTTCACGAAAGTGATGGCGGTGGTCGCAGCTCATCTGCGCCGAGCTGGGGTTTCAGTCTTCCCCTACCTCGACGACTGGCTGCTGAAGGCGGGCTCGTCCCAGGCAGTCGTCTCCCACCTCCAGACTACGGCCGAACTCCTGCACTCGCTGGGGTTCTCCATCAATGTGCCGAGGTCGCATCTGATTCCTTCTCCACAGCTCCTTTTCATCGGAGCAGTTCTGGACACGACGCAGTTTCGGGCCTATCCTCCCGAACGGCGAGTCCGGGATATTCAGGCTATGATTCCGATCTTTCAGCCTTTATCCTGGGTTTCGGTACGGATGACCCTGAGGCTGCTGGGCCTCATGGCCTCCTGCATCCTGCTGGTCACTCATGCCAGATGGCATATGCGGGCTCTGCAGTGGGACCTGAAGTTCCAGTGGGCGCAGCACCGGGGCAACCTGTCCGATCACGTCCAGATCTCGGAGGGGACTGCAAAACAGTTGCAGTGGTGGCTCACGGACCGGCAATGGGTCATGGGCAGATCCCTCTCCCTTCCCCAGCCAGAGCACACAGTTGTGACGGACGCGTCCCTTCTGGGATGGGGCGGTCACATGGGAGAGGCGGAGATCAGAGGCCTCTGGTCTCCGGCAGAGTCCCGGCTCCATATCAACCTTCTGGAGCTCCGTGCGATCCGACTTGCACTCAAGGCATTCCTTCCCTCTGTCAAAGGGAAGGTTGTGCAGGTGTTCACAGACAACACCACCGCCATGTGGTACTGCAACAAACAGGGCGGGGTGGGGTCGTGGACCCTCTGTCAGGAGGCTCTGCGCCTCTGGACATGGCTGGAACATCAGGGCATATTCCTGATGGTTCAACACCTGGCAGGTTCCCTGAACGCCAGGGCGGACGAACTCAGCCGCAGGTGCATGATGGATCACGAATGGCGTCTTCACTCGGAAGTGGCGCAAGGACTCTTTCTACAATGGGGAGAGCCTTGGTTAGATCTATTCGCCACCGAAGAGAACGCGCAATGTCATCAGTTCTGCGCGTTGGAATTTCCAAGGCGGCACTCGCTCGGCGACGCTTTTCGTCGCGAGTGGAGTTGCGGTCTGTTGTACGCCTTTCCGCCTATACCACTTCTACCCAGAGTGTTGAAGAAGATTCGGCACGACCGGGCCCAAGTCATCCTTGTGGCTCCGGACTGGGCTCGAAGAGTTTGGTATCCCGAGCTACTCAGTATGAGCGTAGATCCCCCGATCCGTCTGCCTCTTCGGGAGGATCTTCTGTCGCAGCAGCAGGGGACGGTCCTCCACCCGAACCTGTCCAGCCTCCACCTGCTTGCGTGGAGATTGAGCGGCGGCAGTTGATTCCTTTCGACTTGCCTCCCGAAGTTTGTGATGTGATTCTGGCAGCCAGGCGTCCCTCCACTAAGGTGGTATACGCCTGCAGGTGGAACAAATTTGTGGCATGGTGCACAGCAAAGGCTGTGAACCCCCTTTCTGCCCCTCTTTCTGAGGTCCTTCTGTTCCTTCTTTCTCTGGCCCTACAGGGTTCTGCCCTGGGTACCATCAAGGGTTATCTCTGTGCTATCTCGGCCTTCCTCAGGCTCCCTGATCAGCCCTCCCTTTTCAAGTCCCCTGTTGTTAACAGGTTCTTAAAAGGCATTACACACCTCTTCCCTCCTGTTCCGTTTGTGATGCCTCAGTGGGACTTGAACTTGGTTCTTACCTTTTTAATGTGCGCTCCCTTTGAGCCTCTACACAACTGTCCTCTTCGTCTTCTGACTCTGAAGACAGCCTTTCTGGTGGCCATCACCTCCGCTCGGCGGGTGAGTGAGCTCCAGGCTCTATCATGCAAACCTCCCTTTCTGTCTGTCCATCCAGACAAGGTTGTTCTTCGGACGCGTCCGTCCTTCTTGCCAAAGGTGGTTACTGCCTTCCACATTGGGCAGACCATCACTTTGCCTACCTTCTTTCCGCCTCCGCATCCTTCCAGAGAGGAAGAGAGGCTCCACCGTCTGGACCCAAAACGTGCGCTCTCCTTCTATATCGACCGCACAAAACACTTCCGGGTGGATGACCAGCTCTTTGTTGGCTACGTGGGCGCCAAAAAGGTCGGGCGGTGCACAAACGAACCATCTCCCGCTGGGTTACCTTGTGCATCAAGGCCTGCTATTCTTTGGCTAAGAAGGAGCCTCCTGTTGGGCTGCGTGCCCATTCCACCAGGGCAACGGCTGCTACCACGGCTTTGGGCCGCGGTGTTCCGCTGCAGGTTATCTGTCAGGCAGCTACGTGGGCCTCGCTGCACACGTTTACAAAGCATTACTGCCTTGACAGTCGGGTCCGGAGGGACGGCTTCTTTGGCCGTTCTGTCCTCCGGGACTTCCTTGTCTGATCTTTGTTCGCAGACCCACCACCGGGGTTGGTATTGCTGGGGTATCTATTCTAAGGTAAGGAATCTGTCACTAACGTCTCTTTCAGATGCACAAGTTACTAACTTGTGTAACGATATATCTGTAAGAGACAGTAGTTAGTGACAGATTCCTTACCGCCCACCCATCCTCCCCGTTCTGCGAACTGATTTCTAGGGTTAAGGACATTCCTTTCAGGGCCCTAGTATTTTTCAGACACCTATGTCAGCTTCTTGCATGGCTCTGCGTTCCTGGCGCGGAAAGTCGTGTACAGAACTGACGTCAGCGCGCAGGGGCGGCGTCTAAGTACTGCCCGCGACGTCATCCCGGCGATCACGACGCCGGACGCGGAGCCGCACGACGCCGCCTACCGACGCGCAAGGGTACTGCTACGCAAAAACTTTCCGGATCCAGCCTGACGCCTGGGGATATTCTAAGGTAAGGAATCTGTCACTAACTACTGTCTCTTACAGATATATCGTTACACAAGTTAGTAACTTGTGCATTAGTGCACTTTCGAGATGCGAACATTGATATCTTTAATGAGCAATGATATGCATAAAGCAGTGGTTACCTAATAACTCAACGCAATACTGCCTTCAAGAGCAGAAAGGTTGATTTAGGAAGAATTAATCCGACTCTGTTGCTGTGGACTCCCCTGAACAACACTAGAGTCTGGAACACTATTGGGACTCCAGTTGAGATATCGTAGCATGATGTGCGAACCTGTGCCAGCACAGGTTTAGCTATATTATTTACGTGGTAGTCTTCCGGAGAGTGAGTCTGGGATGCACCTTAGTAAATTAGAATAACAGGAAAACAAATACAGAATTATCCAATTCCTTCACCCACAGGTCGATGGACAGACTTGATTTTTGAACGGCTCCAGTGCAAATTCAATTTTTTAACTTTCTGGTTAATACTATAATGAAAACGCACCACCCTTAAATCGGGTCACTGGAATTATGCGTTTTTGTGGCCACTGCGATTTTTTTGCATAATTATAGATTTGCCACATAAGCCATCATCTGCCGCATAATCTGCAGATTTTAACAAAAAGACGATTTTGTTTCTAGCTCAAGCGGCTCAAAAGTTACTAAAAAAAAGCAGTGACACATGCTGCCGCGCCATGGAAGGTGCTTTGCAAAGCTGGACTGCTCACCTTTTTGTTGATTATTGCTATATTGTGATGTTAAACTGGTACTAATGAGGTGAAAACAATGCCCAGACAATGTTACCAAGTTTAAAAAGGATTAAATAATTAAGTAAAACTGTTACAAAATGTGCTGCATTATTTGCCTTTCCTTGACGCCTAATTTACTCAACCTGCTGCATTATTTGGCCCTCTTCTGCCGCATAATTTCAGTGACCCTGCCTTAAATGTAGTTTTCTATTATAATCCTCTTACTGCATAGTGACAGGAGAATGACCAATTCGATCATACAGTTGCAAGAGGTACACATCCATCAGTACAGCTAACACAGTTGTGGTGCTTGGTTATTTGTTCTATAATTTACTTTGTATTACTTTGAATTGGTGTTCTGTAATATTACTGAATGTGATTCTCTACATCACATTTAGGTTTGTATTGCCTGCTGTTTTTGTTATTGCCTCAGTTAATAGGATATGCTATACACTAAAATGTCACGCAAACTTGTAGTATGGAACCAATTGAGAAAAAACTAAAAGGTGACATCAAAAGATATGCGACTCAGCACTGCTTCATTACACGTTTCACAATTTGGAGAAAGTAATGCTTTTGTTTTGTATTTTTTTGCTACAGAAAATTCTGAGTATTGAGTCAGATGAGCATATATTCAAATTTATAAAGGCCAAGTTTGGATTTGGGTCAACAAGGTATGATCTGCATTTTATTAAGTTTTATTTCTAATGTATTTAGCTGTTTGGCTTCAAAACCTACATGGCATTAAACTGGTTTTACAGAATACTATTTTGTTGAGCGTGCAGAAGATCTTGATTTTAATTTTAGTGGTGAGGTGACATTAGGAGTCAGTCAAAATTCTTTATTCGATCAAAACGAGTGGACATAAAAGATGCATTCTCTCATTCATCAAGATAAAAATAAGCACAATTATTACAAAACGTATTGTATCGAGATAAAATCATTCAAATACATAGAATTTGATGGTTAAAATGATCCCAGGCTAAAAATATTCATTACCAAAGTAGTTCAGCATTGTAAGCTTACCCTCCGACGTATAGCACTTCGCATGAAACATGCTACTGTGAAGCACAAACTGGGTGATGAAAGAGTCTGCAAAAACACCATTGTAGCCCTACATAGTCTGAAATTCACTTGTTTTAAAACTGCCAATATATATATAACTTCCTCAATGCAGAATAAAATTTGCAAAAAAGCATTAGTGTATCGTATTTTGTGCAGAGGAACAATCACATGGACAAACAGGCAAATTCTTAAAATAAGTACCCTGTACTGGAAAAGCCACCATAAAATGTACAATATTCAGCCTCAGCCTTGTCAACAAAAATCTATGGTTCATATTCGTAACCCAAATGAGATATGGCTCAATACCAGGGGTAGTTCAAATCAAGTCATAAGTTGATACTGTTGATTTCTCAGAAAGGCTGTGCAATCTTACCGCAGTACAATTAGACCTATAACGTGCCTATCAAAGATTTGGAGGAACTAATAGAAAAGGTTTCCAGTTTATCAAAAAGAGCTGGTATATTCAAGGTTCTGCAAGTTTTGTGAATATACAACAGCCAAGGGATCTTTAGACCTTTATCCAGTATAAGACAGTCAGCTAATACTAATCGGTTGAAAAATGTCTCCTTTGTGCTCCAGATCTTAAGCCACAAAAACAGCGGCTGTAATTTAATCAAATTGTTAATATAGTTTAACCCCACTTAGGTGTGGCATATCTAAGTGGAAGTAGTTGTCGAAACGGACAGAAATTTTCTTATAAAGCAATTCTCGACCCTCTGAATATGGGGATAATCCCGACGCCCCACATGCCAGCCCCATGAGTAGCAATAGAATGGCATTTGAGACTATATATCGCCATAAGCTCTCTAGTTGGTTTTAAACCAAGTCTAAAGGCAAAACTATAAACAGCCTCAGTGCTTCTAGCTAGGATTGCAGCTTTCAGCCATACTCAATGGGTCCACACTTAAGTCTGTCATCAAATAAAACCCCCAAATATGGGTATGAGGGGACCACACTAATTTCCTTGTTATTGACAGCTGTGGCGGTTTCTTGCTTTTGGCAAAGGGTCTGCACCCACCCAATTTCTTTCAAAATCAACATGTAGATTTTATTATTACTATTGTAATGATTACAGTACTAATTAAAAAATTCGTTCTGCCTGGCTTACTGTCACACTGTCAGTGTGGGTCTGAAGGCCAGGCATTTTTCGTTGACATATGCGCTAGTGCGCATTTGCCAACCTCTGTAGTTATGTTGGATTAAACCAGGGCTTACCGTGTTCGAGCCCTGGCTTGCCGATCTTCAGGACCTTCTGGAAACACCCATTATGACGCACTGCAGGTGTCACTTTTTAAGGTAGCCCCGGGCGTCGTGTGCTTCAGCCTTGTCCTGACCGGGTCTGCGTATCAATTACTGAGGGCTCGGGTGGAAGAGGCAGCCCATGTGGGAGGGTGGGTCAGGCCTACACCATGTGACCATGCAGTAAACAGATAAGCTGCACATGCTTTAGGTGCGAATGCCTATCTGTTTACTTTCACTTTCTCCTTTGTCGGAGAACTGAAATTCGAGAAGCCTGGCTGACACATGCTTCCTTTCAAGGATAAGTCGACTCCTGTTCTGCCAGCCTTTTCCCAGGTATCGAGTCTCTTCCATGGCCTCTGTTACCTCCAGCAGAGGTCATAGCATAAAAAAGAGAAGTAAAAGGGGCTAGTTAAAATAAGTAAGTCGGCCTTGTCTGTGCAAAAAACAGATGCATTTTTTTTCCAATTATGAAACAGGAACCACATTATTTCACTAAACGGATCTAAGCAGTTGGCGTGTGGATATTGTAATGAGCATTGAGCAGTGTAAGTAAACTTGAGGGACAGTTTCAAAAAATTCTAATAATAGAACATTCAAAACGGTCAAATATAGACGGTAACAAAGTGCCTCAAAGAATGAAGCCAAGTAAACTGTTGGTCTCTAAGAGAATTTGGATAATCGCAGCACTTCCCAAACCAAAACTATGTTACAATGGTGGTGTCAGACTGTGTCTCTGTGATGACACTTTTAGCAACACACCACTTGGTGATGTACACACTTGCATGGTTGTGCAGACGTAAATACTTGTTTCTGTCGCTGTCTCAGAAGTTATGTCCTACCAATTTGAAAGATCGCCAGCCGCCACTGATTGACAGTAAAAAACTAACTTTTTTTTTTAGGAGCCATAGATCAAAATATGCGTCTTGCCCTGATTAACCGTCAGATCTAAGTTGGCCATAAATACACAGAACAGATCCAACAGGCGTTGAAGGCCAATTGCGGTCCTGTCAAGAAGAACTCTTTCATCAAAGCCGAAACATGACGCTCACCTACCCCAGGGAAATCAATATTATGAATAAGTCAGTATTGCCCAAACCATTAATATATAAGGTAAAAAGAAAAGGTGCCAGGACACAGACCTGGCGTACACCTCTTGCTAATCTGAACGCATGTGCTATCTCCCAGCCCATACCTAAACTTAACACTGACAGTTACCTCAGAAAAGAGTTCCCTCAAAAAGCTGACAATACTTGGTACCACTGCTAGTTCGTTCATGATATTCTAGAGTTTAGATCGATTGACCAAATCGAACAACGAACTGAGGTCCATGAACACTATGTATAACTTCCCTTCTTTAGCCTATTTATATTTTTTTATCAAAAGGTAAAGATTGAGACGCTTCTCATTTGTCCCAAGGCCAGCTCGAAAACCAAATTGCAGATCAGAGAGGGTCTTATTGTCTTGGGCCCAGGTTTGTAGGTGCTCTAAAAACTGACTGATGACTGTGTCAAGGCCTCTTCCATAAGAATCATAAAAATAACCCTGATTAGCAATCTGCCAAAACGTTTTGATATTTTTGAGAGTACTTGCCATAGTTAAAGTTTGGTAAACGTCTTCATCATCATTATATTATCGATCACAAAGATCTTGAAAAGATACATAAATACATACATTTAGCAGTGGCAGGATGATTACAAATGCTAAAAATTCAACATTTTATATAAAAGAACATTAAAATACCAAGTCAAAATAAAACCATATAAAAATACATATCATTAATAAAAAGTATATAATATTATATACTACATACTAAATGTGTTACACAAGGCACTTAGAGCGTCTAATCCAGAGAGCCAACAAAACTTTTGCTATGCCAAAGACTACTACTCTACTAGTGTCTGTGCTCAACATTCTGAGCATCTCTAGATAATGACCAGGTCAAATGAGCCTGCACACTGGAATGATCCACTTAGTCCTCAAGTTCTCATAGTACAAACAAAAGAATAACAGGTGGACAAGGGTTTAGGGGCTTCCTTAACAAGCCGGACATATAACATCGGAGGGTACATAACTACTCCACTTACAGCAAATCAGTTTAGTGGGGAGAGTCTTGTATCTGAATTGCAGAAACAATTTCCGTGCAAGTGGAGGAACAATTTCATCGATGGTTTCCTCAAAGAGATGGAAGGGCTTGACGTCTACGAACTCTCGTGCGAGTGAGCCCTTAGGGTTTGACACGCTCTTCACCACAATGAGCTCCCCATAGATAGCCTTAACCCTACTCTCCGAGAGCAAGCATAACTTCTCCAGATTTGTTCAATATTCCCTCCTCCCCAATGTCCTCAGTAATTCCCTGAGGGAACGGAACCAGGGCGTTTTATTTATCCTGGGCTGTATCATAAGATCCCTAACAGCCACTCGGTGGGGCGCAAGGTCCTCAATCATCCATAGTCGGTGCCAGAACAACAGGCGCTTGTCGTCTATTTTTTGAACAATTTTTCTTTGGGCCAGGTCTAGAAAGATTCAGCGGAGTGCTAACTGGTAAATTAAGGAGTGATCTTATAAAGCGATGTTCGCTCACAGGGAGACAATCAGTATTCCCACTCCCCAACAATTCGGCACCATACATAGCTGATCCTAGAGCTTTTGTGTTGTATATTTCAAGAGCTGGTGCCACTTTCCCAGACACCATACTTCTGTGGATCTTAGCTATGTGGGCAGTTTGCAGAATTAAAGACCGGTGCGCTTTCTCTATATGGGGGGGGGGGTCCAGCACAGATTCGAGGTTAAACGAATCCCCAAATAATCATATATAGAGACTAGTTCAATAGTGTGGTCCCCTACATACATACGTCTCTTGGATGTCTTCGAGTTGCCTTTGGAGAATACCATGTACTTTGTTTTTTAATCCTTAAGCTCCAGACCATGCTCATCACAATAATGTTTAAAATCATTTAATAAATGTTGAAGCCCTTGGGGAGACTTTGAAATTAGTAGCATGTCATCAGCAAAGAGAAGTGCAGGGGCCCTACTCTCTCTGACTTTTGGGGCATCACACCTGTCAAGAAAACCTACTACCCCATTAATAAATAGCGAGAAGAGGGCGGGTGCTAAGACACAACCCTGTCTAGCTCCACGATTTATCATAAAGGGCTCAGTAAGTTGTCCCTCCTCTCCCCACCTAACTTGGTCTTTGGTCGCTGAGTGTAGCCGGATCAGAATGTTCCAAGGATATGGTGGGATCCCCATCTCTTCCACCATCTTCCAAAGTTTACATCGAGGCACCAGGTCAAAAGCCTTACGCAGATCCACAAAGGCTACGTACAGCTTCCCCCCCTTTAATGAAGACTTCTCTCCAAAAAATACAAAGGAAATGAAAAACCTGAGTACTCATGTTGGCATGAAAACCAGGCTGGAGGTCTGACAGAATGTTTCCTTGTGAAATCCAATCCTGGGTACGTGCCAAAATCTGCTTGCTGAAAAATTTCTTCACAGAATCTGTTAGACTAATCGGTCTGTAACTACCCGGATTTGCTCTATCCCTTTTTCTAAAGATCGGAATGATCTCTGCTGTCTTCCAGGAGGGGGGAATTTCCATGCCCAAAAGAATGGCATTGGATAACATATTAATATAGGAGCCCCAAACTTCTAGGTCTTTTCTATATAAATCGTTTGGGATTAGATCAGGGATGGGGGCTCTAACTGGGATACAGGAGCTAATGGCTGCCTGGGTTTCTATTAATGAAAATTCAGTGGATTCTCCAGTACCCAAGGGGAGAATGTCCCACAGACCTATATTCTCCTTCTTACTGCCTTGCGCGTACAGACCCCAAAATGGGATACCCACTCTTCCGGCTGTACAGTAAACTCTAACGCAGACCTAGGTCCGTTCAGACAGAGGGCCGATTTCTTCCAGAAGGACTTCTTGTCCTTGGTAACCAGGGCGTTGTGTAGGGAGGACTATAGTGTACATTCCCATTGTTTCTTGGCTTGTTCCAGAGCCTGTCTATATCATGCTCTGCATTCCACCATATCCGGCAGAGTTTAAATTTCACTGTCTGTAGGAGCTCACTCTTGGCCTCCCTACAATTCTGGTTGTACCACTCGACTTCCGAGGCCCGCTTTTTCCCTCCTGACTTAGCATGACATTTCGTCCCCATTTTTAATTGACACAGAATTTCCCTGAACTGTGTAAAGAGTGCCTCGTCACTGTTACTCAGCTTCTCTATTAATTCCATCCTGGGGAGTTCAGACAACACCACCACATCCTCGCACACTATGGCCTTGACAACTTTTTGGGCCCCGGGTTTTGCTCCACCCAATCCCATCTAATCGTTCTCTGATTGTTGGTATGGGATAACTTGCCCAGGTCACTCTGACCCCTAATAATGGGTTCACGCTCTCCAGAATTAATTAATGACAGGCTCAAAGCATTGTGGTCGCTGTCAGATCTTTCGACCACCTTCATATCTAATACGATGGGCCATAGGGTAAGGTTGACCAGACAATTTATTCTGCTTGCATAGACAGTTAAGTCATGCCACCATGAGTGTCAGAATTGGTCCTGCCATTTGTGGCCCTCAGTTCATGCTGTAGCGTAAGGGCCAGCACTTGTCCTCCTCTTTTGGTCCTTCTAACAGTTGGAAGTTCCAGCTGAGGGATTTTCCAAAAGCTATCCCACTCCTCAGTCAAATCTAATGGGGTGGAGGCAGAGGGCTCAAACGTCCAGTTGAAATCCCCAGCTACCAATAGAGGGTTGTTTCCTGTATAATCCGTGAGGGCTGAATCTAGAATACCTATGGTATTGGTTTCTTCCATACCCAAGCCCACTCTGTTAAATATAAATTAAAAATTCTGATCTTTAGCCCTGAGGGCAAAGCGAGATCAATTGCCAAAATATCCTCAGAATTTACAGGAACTGTTTTGACTTAGCACCGAAGTTCAATTTTCACCCAAATCACAAAGCCACCTGAAATCCTCTTTCCCTTTCTTGGTTGCGTTTAAGCATAGGCTCTAGGTTTCTTGAAATAGGATCACATCGTGTGAGTCCACAACATTTCCCCATTCTGGTTCTATAAGCATTCTAGCGATCCCAGCAACATTCCATACCAAGGCAGTTAGCTGCTGATGGCAAGCAATGATGGTGTTTGGTTCTGGCCTATGCTCCAAAGTTGCGCCCCTTTCCTCCTCATGGGTGGCCCGACTCCTGACATTGGCCTCACACCCCAGAATTCCCCAGCTCCTACCCAGAGCACCTTCTAAATCGGGAATCTTTGGGGCCCAAACAGCCTGTTGTTCAACCGGGGACTGTAGCAAAGGAGGGAGCCTGGATAGTGGTTCCCCCCGAAGAGAACTAGTGAATTGGTGCACGTCACTTGGAAAGCTTTATGCCTAAAACGGTATGTGGTTTTTGATCCAGTGAAAGGTCACCTGCAGGTTGTCATTAACTTGAAGATTTGACAGAGGACGCACAACCCGATTTCTGCCACTTTAAAAGAGTGTGGAACAACTCGACCCTGAAATTTAGGAGCCCACGTAAAGCTTTTTACCTTATTCTGAGATGCCCCACAAAAATGTCAACTGCCTTGATTTCCTCTTCCCTACAAGCCAGCTGCTTAGTGTTGCTCTTGACTATTCTCTGGCCAGAAGATAAATTTACTTTTGCGTATAGCCCCAGTGTGCATGCGCGGCTCACCTGGTTCCTGTACCTCACTCTGAACAAATCATGCAGATTCACAGCCATCTCAAAAGGCATGTCTAAAAAAAGGGAACGAGCAGGCTCCATGGGCAAAGGAATCGGCATTCCGGTTTTCTGTAACCGCTCTCACTTTGAAGTCAGGCGAAAGCAGAATAAACACCAGGCTCCCTCGAAGACACAGCTTGACATTTGACCTCGGTCTTTGAATGCACAGCAAATGGGACAAGATAAGCTTGGAGCAAGTGAAAACCTGAGCAGTCATGTGAAGTGCTCTTTAAAAAAGAAAAAAGTAGTTCCTAAAAAAGTTCCTAAAATGAGAATTGTGAACAGATAGTAATTAGTCCATGCTCTTGGGGAGGGCTAAACACAGGAAAAGGCATGATGCATGCATGCCGTGAACAAATGGGGAGGAAGAATATCAGAGCGAAGATGGAGCCAATAAATGGGAAGCCTGTGGGCGACTGAAGCCCACAAAGTATATGCAACAGTATCTTCGAGACAGCGCATGCGCTGTCTAGTGGAGACCTAAAAAAAGGGCTTGTGAAAGATGTTTTAAAAAGTCACTTTTCTTACTTTCTAGTGAAATTTCGTGATTTTATGTAATTTTCCAGTTTTTAAAGTAAGTTAATGGAGTTGGCAATGTACCCATAGGCTGCTAAATTGTACATTTGTGTCACATGTACTTCCTGGCCATGTCGAAATAATGGAAAGATGTGACACAAAATTAAACTTTGGAAGAAGTACTCCGTGCTTATTA
This sequence comes from Calotriton arnoldi, assembly GCA_963921515.1. Classification (NCBI taxonomy): domain Eukaryota; kingdom Metazoa; phylum Chordata; class Amphibia; order Caudata; family Salamandridae; genus Calotriton; species Calotriton arnoldi. The sequence continues at coordinate 2,348,800 of CAWUFW010000382.1, read as the reverse complement.
TATTCCCCATAGTTGAGAGCCAGGCTAACAGGTAAAAAAACATTTGTTCGTTTCTCATCCGTGAAAAGCTGCTCTAAAATATATATATATATATATATATATATATATATGTGTGTTTTTTAATCATATTTATTTTATATGTTAACTTTAATACCATCTATTTATTTTGCCCGCACTTTGGGTCCCCCGTTAGATAGTGATGTATTTTCCATCCTCTTTTTAAAGTTAGAAATTGTTTAAATAACATTGTAGCTGCCTGTGATTTGAGTGTTTTCATAAGTACTGATTTATTCTGGTCTTTCACAAATAATTACAATAATAATAATAATGTGCATAGCACAACTGAGAGGTTTCTTATTTAAAAACATTACACATGAAAAGGCCACATCAGTGAATTATTTTTAAATCTAATTTATTTAATGTAAGCATGTGGCAGCCTCATTTTGTTTTGCGGCATATGCTTACAATAAAAAGAATAACCATTGCAGTTTAAATGTTATTTGAAACCATATTATTTTTTTTTGGTAGAAAAACTGAAAAAGTAATCATTGTTTTTAAACTTTGTTCTATAGAGATTTTGATGCTAACCTCTACCTGTGCGAAGAAGCTTTCGGTTTGCTGCCACTCAACACATTTGAAAGGCTCTCAAGTACATATCTTCTTTATCCGTACATATGTACCACCCTCATTTTGGTGATAGTGGCAGTGATTGCTGCTTTTCTCAACCTTAGGTATTGTATTTATACGGTTTCAACTTTATTATTCATGTGTCATTCATTACATTGTAGAACCAACTGAATAAAACAAAGAAAAATGTATTTTTTGCCACAATTATGTTGGTCTCGTGTTCTTCTCACATGAAAGTGGATATGTATTCAAAACATTTAAGATGGCACTAATTCAGTAATAAGAGGTATCTTTACTGACTGGTGAACATATTTGAGGTGTTGTCATATTAGCTATAAAAAAATGTAGTAGACCAAACATTGTTTTGTAAATTCAAATTTATTTACAGAAATCTTATATCTGAAAGAGACATCTAGCCTCAGATTCCTTACCTTTGAACTTCCAGGTGTCAGGCTGGATCTTGAAGATTTTTGATAGCAGTACCCCAGCGCGCCGGTAGATGGCGTCGGTTGACTCCGCACGACGTCGTCATGTTTGTCGTCGTGACATCTGCGTCACCAATATAGCGGCCACTGCGGTGCGCTGACATCAGTTCTTTTCTTTCCGAGCCAGCCAGCTCAGATCCGTCGAAGAGAGCTACCCCCTGTCATTTTTTGACAGACTTTTTTCTACTTTTTGTCAACTCCTTTTGGTATGTTAGGATGTCTAGCAAAAAGACCTTGGTGTTCAAGCCGTGCGGCGCCTGTCACCGCGCCATGTTGGACGCGGACCCCCATCTTGTATGTCTCTGGTGCCTGGAGCGCGACCACGACACAGTCGTGTCTGATTGCCGGGCCATGGCGCCGAAGGCTTAGAGGGAGCAGTGCCTAAAGCTGATCGCGGCCCGGCGTCTGGCACCACAGAGGTCGTCTTGTCGATCTCTTTCCCGCTCCCAGTATTTGTCGAGAGGAAGGTCCGAACACTGCTCTGGAGGGTCGGAGTCCTCTTCCTCCAAGTCGTCGCGGTCAGGTAAAAGGCACCACAAGAAGTAGCCCCATCCGTCACGCGACGAGACGGAGGAACCTCGGTGTTCGAGGCCCCGCTCCTCGTTTCCCTCCCTTTCCGGGGCCGGGAGTGACCCCCGCCCAACTAAAAGAATTTTATGATGATATGTGTGCCATATTTGGGCGGTCTGACCTTGCCGGCGCACATTCGGGCCCCACAGGCTCAGATGAAGCAATCCCAGTGGGTTCCATGCCTTCGGCCCCGACACCAAGGCCTCCTACTGGACCCGTTCCTGGGTCTGGACCGGTGCCGGTCGTACCTCTGCGACCTTCCCTGGCACCGAGGTCCTCAGCTTCGCCGGCGCCCACCTTTGGCGCCTCCTCAATAGTGATTTCGGATGACATGGAGCCGGTCGGGCATCCACCGCAGCCGAGACCGGTGCCGACAGAGCCGTATGACTCCATGCCGTTCAACCTGCCCTATTCTGAAGGGTTAGGAATGGATGAGGAGGATTGGGAGGGGGAGCAGGATCCCTTGGAAATCCTGCAACCTCAAGATATGGACTGGTATGAGGAACTGGGTGATGCCAGCGGCCTGGACACCTCCCAAGATTCTGGCATGCTGTCTCTCACTAACCTGGCTACGGAGGAGGGGGCGTCATTTGCAATGGTGGTGCATAGGGCTGCGGAGGTCTTGGACCTGCAGCGTCCTACAGTGGCAGTCAAGACTAACGTCTTGACAGAGGTCCTGCAGCCTGGTGTCTCCTCCTCGGAACCCTTGCTGCCTTTCAACGAGGCCTTTTTGGACGTTCTTCTGAGCACCTTGTCCAAGCCCAGCACATGGGCTCCTGTGAACAGAACGATTGCCCGCTGCCACCGCCCTGCACCGGGCGACCCAGCTTTTCTCACCACCCCACCCCACTCCACTAAGCTTGGTTGTCCAAGCTTCCTCTTCCTGTGGTGCGTTCCCTTCCGCACCCCAGGACAGGGAATACAAAAGATTGAAACGCTTCGGGAAGAATATTTTCTCTTCCGCCAGTCTAGCATTGCAGTCGGTGAACACCGCATGCCTTTTGGGCTGTTATTCCCTTTCGATATGGGATACGGTTGTGCAGGTGTTGCCCACAGTCTCAGAGGAGGACCGGATTCTACTCTCCCAATCTATTTCAGGCAGGAGAGATGCAGCAAAGTTCACCATCCGCTATGGCCTGGACACGAAAGACTTGCTAGGCATAGCGATTTGCTCAACAGTGGCCATATGGCGTCACGCCTGGCTGAGGACGTCTGGATTTTCAGGGGATTTCCAGGCAAATCTTATAGACATGCCATTTGATGGCTCCCGTCTCTTTGGAGACAAAGCAGATGCAGCACTTGAGCGTTTTAAGGACTCCCGGGCTACGGCCAAGTCCTTAGGCCTCACCACAACATCCCGGCATGTGTCTGCTCCTCTCTCCTTTCGTGGCTACGGTAGGGGTTTCCAACTGCGCCAACCCTACTCTAGCCAGAGAGTCCCGCAAGTTCACCAAACTTTGCAGGGCTGTGGACGCGGTTCACCCTGAAACGAGGTCCGGGGGGTCAGAAGTCGAGCGGAGTCACAATCCCCTCCTCCAAGCCCAAACTTTCCTAGTCCGATCTCCCCCCGGATCATACACGTACAGTTGGTGGCAGGATACGCCATCAACTCCACCACTGGTGGGACATCAACTCGGATAGGTGGGTGTTGCAAATAGTCTGAAGGGGCTACTCCCTCCCCTTCGAGACTACCCCTTGATCCATGCCTCTAGCTTACGATCGGCTGATGGAGGATCACCTTGCCCTACTCCGCGAGGAAGTCAAGACTCTCTTGGCCAAGTGAGCTATAGAGAGGGTTCCCGGGCCAGGAATAGGCTGTGGTTGTTATTCCCGCTATTTTCTGGTTCCAAAGCAGGACGGAGGCCTCTGTCCTATCCTCGACCTAAGAGCCCTCAACTACTTCCTCAAGAAGGAGAAGTTCAAGATGCTCACCATTGTTCAGGTCCTGTCTGTCCTGGACCCGGGAGACTGGATGGTAGCGTTGGACTTACAGGATGCGTATTTCCATATTCCCGTCCTGCATGCCCATCATCGCTGCCTGCGGTTTACGGTGGGCCACAAGCATTTTCAGTTTGCCATGCTCCCCTTTGGCCTCACCAGTGCCCTTCTGGTGTTCACAAAGGTGATGGCCGTGGTCGCAGCCCAACTGCAAATATCAGGGGTTCGAGTCTTTCTCTATCTTGATGACTGGTTGCTGAAGGTAGGCTTGTCCCAAGCAGTCGTCTCCTACCTCCAGACTATGGCGAACCTCCTGCATTCGCTGTGGTTCACTATCAACGTGCCGAAGTCACACATGACTCCCTCTCAGAAGCTCCCTTTCATCTGAGCAATTCCTCCCGAGCGGCGAGTCCAGGATATTCGGGCTATGATACTAATGTTTCAGCCTCTATCCTGGATTTCGGTGAGAATGACTCTGAGGCTGTTGGGCCTCATGGCCTCCTGCATCCTGCTTGTGGACCATGCCAGATGGCATGTGCGGGCTCTGCAGTGGGACCTGAAGTTCCATTGGGCACAGCATCGGGGAAATCTCACCGACCTGGTTCAGATATCAGAGGGCACTGCGAAAGACCTGCAGCGGTGGCTAATAAACCACGATTGGGTCAGAGGCAGACCCCTCTTACTTCCCCACCCAGATCTCACAGTAGTGACAGATGAGTCTCTTCTGGAATGGGACGGCCGTCTGGGGGAGGTGGAGATCAGAGGACTCTGGTCTCCGGAGGAAGCCAGGCACCACATCAACCTGTTGGAGCTTCGAGCAATCAGGTTGGCACTGAAATTCTTTTTACCATCCATCAAGGGAAGGCTAGTTCAGGTGTTCACTGACAACACTACCGCCATGTGCTAGAAACAGGGCAGTGTGGGGTCGTGGACCCTCTGTCAAGAGGCCCTGCGTCTCTGGACCAGGGCATTTCCCTGGTGGTTCAACATCTGGCCGGTTCTCTGAACGCCAGAGCGGACAAACTCAGCTGACGGTGCCTTGCGGATCACGAGTGGCATCTCTATCCAGAGGAGGTGCAAGGACTCTTTCAGCGGTGGAGAGAGCCTTGGTTAGATCTGTTCGCCTCGTGGAGAGATTGCCCAATGTCAGCAGTTTTGCGCGTTGGAGTTTCCAGGACGGATCTCGCTTGGCGACGTTTTTAGTCGTGAGTGGAGCTCAGGCCTCCTGAACGCCTTTCTGCCCATACCACTCCTGCCCAGAGTGCTCAAGAAGATCAGGAGCGACCGAGCACAAGTACGGAGCTCCGGACTTGGTACGGAGAGTCTGGTATCCCGAGCTTCTGGCAATGAGCATTGATCCTCCGTACAGGCTGCCCCTTCGGGAGGATCTTCTGTTGCAGCAGCAGGGGAGAGTTCTCCACCCGAACCTGTCCACTCACCGCCTCCTTGCGTGGGGATTGAGCGGCGACAGTTGGCAGCTTTTGACCTTCCTGCCGAAGTCTGCAAAGTTATCCTGGCATCTAGACGTCCCTCCACGAAGTCAGTATACGTCTGCTGATGGAACACATTTTGTAAATATTGTACAGAAAGGTCTATTGACCCCTTGACTGCCTCTCTGTCAAATGTTCTCCTGTTTATTCTTTCCTTGACCCAGCAGGGCTCTGCTCTGGGCACTCTGAAGGGCTACCCTTCCGCCCTATCTGCCTAGCTTCAGCTGTCAGATCAGCCTTCACTTTTTAAATCCCCTCTTGTCCAGAGGTTTTTGAAGGGGTTAACTCATTTGTTCCTCCCTTCCCCGGTTATTATGCCAAAGTGGGAACTTAACTTGGTTCTTACCTTTTTGATGTGCGCACCGTTTGAGCCGCTGCACAACTGCCCTCTACGGCTGCTGACTATCAAAACAGCCTTTTTCGGTGGCAATCACCTCTGCCAGGAGGTAAAGCGAACTGCAGGCACTGTCATCACAGCCTCCTTACCTGACTGTCTTTCCGGACAAAGTGGTACTCCGGACTAGGGTATCTTTTCTGCCTTAGGTGGTAACACCCTTCCATCTTGGACAGTCAGTTACGCTGCCCACTTTCTATTCCCCTCCGCATCCTTCTAAGGAACAGGAGCGTCTCCATCGTCTGGACCCAAAAAGAACGTTGTCATTCTACCTTGATCGGACCAAAGAGTTCCGGGTGGATGACCAACTCTTTATAGGGTACGTGGGAGCAAAGAAGGGGCATGCTGTTCAAAAGAGGACCATATCACGCAGGGTTATCCTCTGTATCAAAATATGTTACGCCTTAGCGAAGAAACAACCTCCTGAAAGCCTAAGAGCCCATTCTACTAGGGCGAAGGCAGCCACCACGGTACTAGTTGCTGATACCTGCCAAGCGGCCACGAGGGCATCTCTGCACACATTCGCCAGACACTATTGCCTGGATCCTCCGGTTCGCAGGGAGGGCCTGTTTGGCTACTCTGTCTTGCAGGATTTTTGTGGTTTAAAGCATTTCCGCAGTCCCACCTCCGGGGGAGATATGGAAAAAAGCCCGGGGACCCACATCAATTAGGTGACGGAGCGGGGCAGGACCCTTGGAGTTCGTTTGACTACAGGGCTACCCCAGAAAACCGTGAGGTCCCAAGAGAGATGTTTGTTTAATCACGCAATGGGATGGAGCATCAGACAAGATAAAAAATCTTCACGAATAGATGAGGAGCAGCTACCTGCCCTCACATAAATAACAGTATAGGGAAATTCCTTTATCTGCCTTTATCTTTTCCAGGGAGGTTGTTGTATCTGCCCTGAAGAAAGTCCAGCACCCATCTGGGCATTATAGGACTGAAACATGTTGGCATTAGGGTCTTAGGACCATAATCTCCCAATTGACCCTTTTACTCACATTTTAATATCCCTGACAGATCCAAAAATAAATGGAAATCGGGATCTGACTGTGGATTTTTAATCTTTAACTCCCCCTGGCCAAAACTATCACTAAGAGCTCCCTGAAATATGGTCGAGCCCACCCTGACTTCTAGGCGTCAGGGTGACCCGATGATGAAGCATGACACCACTAGGGTGTGTGAGGGTAAATAAGACAAAAGGAATTGCTTCTTTCCCCACTCCTTAGTGGGTTAAAAATCATAGCTTCAAATAGGGACTTCCCATCACTGTCTTTTCAGGATTCCCCTGAAAATAACCGTGGGCTGTAGCCCAGGTACTTGAGGAGTACTTCTTGTGGTCAAGTAGCATATGGAGAGAGCCATGTTTGAATTTATGTACTTGTGGGTATGGGCAAATAGCTTGAAACTTATTGAAAGAAAAAGAATACATTTTAAACTTTTTAAAAAATATTTATTTTGAAGACCGTTAGTTTGAAATTACTTACCATTAGGCACTTGGCCTATCTGGGCAAGATAGAGAGGATGTGTCTGTCTTGGGCTCCAGGCAGAAGCCCCCATCAAATCCTGCTAAATCCTATTAATGGCCATCTGTACAGTCTCAGTGGTGCCTTTGAAGTGACTGAAGCTTTCAGGCATATGTGGGTGCCTCTAGTGATCCGGGGTTAAATGTGCAAACTTCGGCGCGTGTTCCCTTCTTGCTGCCACGTGCAGGATGCTCCCAAGGAGCTTGGGCATTGATGTAGGCTACCTCTGGTGATTGGGTGACAATGGACCAGTCACATTCTTTAGCATGTCCATAAAAAAGAAAACAGTTTAGGGATGTCAGCGCAAGCTTAGAAGTCAGGAGCAGTGGTGACTGAGGGCTGTACAGGCCCCCCATCATGTACAGGACAGATCTGAGGGTGGCCGTGTGGTGCACGACTCTTGGGTAGTCGTTGCTATAGCTGTACTTCGCAGTGAGGTGGACCTGGGCCAGCTGTCCATCTGCTCTGAGCCCCAGGTGCTGCATCTGCTTGCAACTTCAGTGAGCAGCATCATGGTGAGGCTGCGGATTGTGAGGCCTTATGTGGCACTCTGTACCTGCCTCTGCTCCCTCATTTCATGCTGGAGTGAATCACCACACCCATTCAGGACTATGAAAAGGAGAGGAGGGGAGAAAGTTAGCTTCCTGATGGGCACTGGTCAAGGCCCTATTTGTTTGTAAAACATATTTTATAGCAATTTTCATGAAACAATAAGGAATATGCAATATATGAATGGTCATACGTCGTATTTGAGTCATGCAACATCTGAAATAGGGAGTATTCCACATGAATGATCAAATCTAATCTGCTTCATAATGGAGATGCCATGACCACTATATAGGTGTGGTCGAGGCCCTATGACAAGCTCTGGATCTGACCAGCCTAGCACAGCAGGTACAGGAGCGCTGCTTCTTTACAGCATTTTGTCCAATCCTTGAGGCTAAAATGCCCAGGACATGATTGGCATGGACCAGGCGAAATATGCAGACAAATTGCGTGTGCTGAACTGTTTAGCACTGGCTTCTGGTGGCAGACTTGGACAAGGTAGTAGTTGGCAAAAGCAATATAGCTCTCAGTGGACTTGCGTCCCTTGCTGCCCCTGGAGGGCCAGGTGCTGTTCCTGCTGAGCCCCACTCCTGAGACTATGGTGCATGCATGGTCTTCATCACCTTTGTGCTAGGGACAATGTGGCCTTCTGGATGCCTGTTGTTGCCCCTACTTCCCAGCAGCCTGCCCTTACTGCTATTGTAACCATGGCTCGGCGGTTCAAGGACAGAGATAGTTTCCTGTATCTATTGCTTTGGTGTACTGTAACTGAGGCTTCAACATGAACTCTCCTGGTAGGCACTCCATTTATCTCTGGCCTGGGAAAGCTCCACTCACTGTGCAGTAAGAAGATGGCAAAATGGCAAAGAATAAGGGATAGCAGTTTCATAACCATGAAAAACTAGACAAGTTCACAAAGTACACTCAACCTGTCAAACACTCCTCACCCCCTCCCCAACAAAAAAGGAGCCAAACCAGGTTGTAGACAAAAGATATTCATCAGCCTGAACATCATCCATAGAGGTCAGTCTGCAGGTCTTAAATGCTGCCCTGTCCTATTGGAAAATGAAGATTTGTGAGACGTTGCCCTGCTGCTTCAAGAGCACGGTCAACTTATTGATGGAGGAAGAGGTAATGTGTCTGAGCCGAAAGTCGCTGTCTGTATCTCAAAAACAGGTACACTTCCAGTGAAGAACCCCTACGACTCTTGAAAACCACATGGAAGACGTTGAGGGCCAGGCATGATGAAACAACTTGCAAGTTGTGTGGATCCCTGAGGGAGCAAGGGGCATACAACCAGAATGTTTTCTAGTGGTTTGGCTATGCATCTTGCTCCCAGCTGAGGACATAGCCGACTTTGTGGTGGAACGGGTGCTCGCTGTTTGGGCTTACTTAGGTAGGACTCAGCCCACATCACTTTTTTCCCCAGATTAAACAGGTCCAACTGCAGTGCAAGTTCTTTGATGAACTAAGGGAGAAACTAACAGCGATCAGCTTAGACTAAGTGCTGTTCTCCTTAGCTAACTTGAAAATTATGTTCAACTCAAAAAACATAATTATTTAAAAATCATGAGGTGGCATGCTATTGGGTAGTCTAACCTAGGAACGTCAGCCTAAGCTTTATTGAACAGAAGGGTTGGGAACAGCCTAATGATTGCTTGAAGCAAACCCAAAAGAGACTATCTGAAATCGGGAACAGTGACATAGAACTGAAAGTGATCCCACTAAACCACCAGGGGATGCGTAGAATGACATGAACTCTGAAGCATTGCGAGATACCTAAGAACCTGGAACATTTTCCTTTTGACTATCCTGATTGGCCCTTGGTGTGGGGAGCTGATCTACCTTTTGTGGTATTTGTGGTCCTCCCTCATGTGCCCCTTTTGGGTGCTGCTTTGCCTTTCTCTTGAATTGTTAAATGATTCAAGTGCATTTTGAACCACCTATTGGTTTGATGTATTCCCTTGAATTTACTAGCACCTTGTGCTCTTTATTCCAGTCCAGATGTGGTAGTGTCCGGGCGCAAAGCATGCTTCAGTTTTAGTTTTGGATGGTAGGGTATGATTTTTTGGGCTGATTGCAGACTTGTTCCTCTGACTGTTGTGGGGAGGGCAACAGAGGATTCAGTGGTAGGAGTTAGTGGTGGGGATGGTTGGGTGTTTTCTTATGAGTTATGTTTACTTAATGGCATATTCTCAGGTCACTGGATTTTGCACAGAATTTTCACTGATGGCCGAACAAACGACGGGGGACCATTCACAATTCCTTTGTATTGTTTCGTAGATTGTAAATGTCTTAAATTATACAGTTTAAGTGAACAGAAGTTCTTATGTCGACAGAGAAGCATCCCCCAGATATATTGATGCTTCACGTATATTGATGCGTTCTGAACGATCCTGACTGCAAAATGGATTGCATGTACGCCGTCATCACCAGAAATAGGTATTTCAATGATCATTCGCCGCAATCACTGAGGCATGATTGTACTTGGGTAGACATGGAAGAATGTTCTTCAACATGTGAACAACATGGAAGCTGTCGCCCTCGTTTTCAGTGGTGCTTCGTGGTCAAGCAGGGTCATTTGACTTTCGGAGTGGGTATTTGGGGTGGGCTGGCTTACAGTACACTATTACAGAAACCAGGGATGTTTTTTCCAGAGCAAGCGTTACACTGCTTCAAAATGAGCGGTCATGACCTGTTCACTCAGATAAATCACATGCCTTGTTCTGAAGAGGAAAGTAAAGCAGGGTTATTTTACTTATTTAGGAGCAAGCTTACATTGCCAAAGTAGTTTAATATCATTGTGCCGGAGTGGAGCATAAAAGCTATTAATGGTGCTTCTGAAATATGCATAGTGGGACACAGTGTACTGCAAGGTTCGCGGATTTATCCTGCTAGAGTGCATTCCTGTGTAGCAATGACAAGCCAAGCGCATGTAACCTCATCCCATATTAGAAGTGCTTGACTGAAAAATACAGTGGGCGATTACACCAGACTGGGATAGCTTGCTCATACAACACGTAAAACATGATCCAATAAGAACACTTCTAGGTGAAACCAGATCACACCTCCGTAATGTGTTGCTGCTCATTACATTTTTATTATTGATGTTAATATTTAAAATCCTGATTGTTTGACCAAGTTCCAGTGCAACAATGTATTTTCTTGGTTTTGCAGTGCTCTCTAGTAATTTGTAGACTCGCAGTATATTTTTTGTAAAATATAAATTTAAAAAAATTGAAAACCTGGTAACAACTAGACACGCATTGTTGCAAATATAATTTTTTTGAGCAGGGTGCTCGGTTTTTGAGATCCAAGCACAGTCTTGCACTAAAGACGGATTTTCCAAAATTCTTTCAAGCCCTGTTAATAAATAGACATCTTAAACTAATTTGCAGTGTGACAAATATAAGTGTTCATATTAGTTTTGGAAAAGCAAGCATTGGCAAAGCCAATAGCGCTTGGCTCTGAAATGAAAACCCATTCCAAGATGGCTGCCGATGCAGATACCTGGGTCATGAGACATGCCTCCACTTCAAGACTTGTGTCTGCGCAGGCATGGTGATGCTTGGTGTCAATTTTTAATTTACAGCTGGAACATGGTGGATGGGCAAGTTACAACAGCAAATTAAAAGGAAAACAAAAAGCCCACCATTGCAAAAAAAATCAAAGAAAGGTGGGGAGGAGTAATCATCCCAGCAGCAGGTTTACAGATGTAGGATCCTATTAAAATTACATACATGATGAATACTTATCAAATCAGAGATTGGGATGGGGGGCAGGTGAAGGGAGTCAAAGAACTTCTGGGGGAGAGCACTCATAGGAAATGCTGAATGTAAAAGAAAAAAAGAATACCTTCAAGCCAGTTGTGGAAGAATACAATTCGTCCAATCAGAACACTGACCAGAATGCTCCTGGGTGGCACAAACATGAATAATGAGAAAAGCCACTGAATCAAGATCAGACTCCTGAGACGGACAACAAAGCCATCCAGTCATGAGCAAGGGACTGACCCATAGTAGCCCAATCTAAATATATGTTATGGTTTGGATCTAAAGGTCTGCCAGCTGATAGCTAAGCTCAAATGGAAACCTAAAAAGGACATGATTCCCAAATATTGGAATTGCCTGAAGAATAAAAACAGAATATTGTGTAGCTGCATCTCATAAAGCCGTTGTGCGCATCATTAACATTCCAATTAAAAGTGCTGCCTGGGGCACCTAAACTCAGAACTGAACCAGTGCAAGCATATTGCTGTTTTGTGAAGATCCAAATTAAATTATTTTGGGCTTTGTATTTTGAAGATGTTAGGAAATGCTGACTTAAGCCTCTGTTAAAATAATGTAAAGCAACCCCTGTTCAGTAACATTTGATGTATCAAAGGTGCCTGAAGAAATCCCAAACAATTTTGTTGAGTGAATTATCTTATGAAGAGGTATGTACTTAAATATTTACAAACAATTATTTTCGAATTAAGTATATTTCTTAATGTTTAAATGCAAATTGGTACTTTTGTTATATAGTCTTTTTTGTTTGTATGCATTTGCATTTAACAGCGCAAACCGGTCTGTGGAGCAGTGGAACACCGCACAAGTGGATGGGTGTAATTTAAAGTACCGCATATAACAATGAATGGGGCATGGAGAGTAAAGATTGCTTAGAAAAGGGGAAATGAGTCGGTTAGCTGAGAGAAGGGTGAGAAGGGGTTATGAGGTGAACTGTAGTTGGCGATAGGGTGGTTCTTTATGGGGAGTGTAGTAACTCATTGGTCACAATGGGACGTAATGTTTTATAAAAGAATTGCGATTATTTTGGGTGCATTCCTTCTTGGATATTTTAATGAACAGATCAGTCCCGAGAAGAAAAGTAAAGCAAGCAAGAAGTCCTTGCATTCTGAAATAAAATTGTATCTGAAATGTATATGGAACCCAGGTTAAGAAGGAAAAGAATGAAAGAATGAGTTGTGCCAGAAAAGGTTATCCTAATTGGAATAGTGTAAAAATGACAATTATTTCTGCAGCATGATCTTTGTGAGATTTCGGACTTTAAAAATGAACTTCTTTTTCATTATCGCGCAGAGATTCCTCATCTGTGCCATCCTTGGATAACAAGGGAAATGGATCAATTGCACTCAAACCAGAGACTGCCTATAACTTAATGCACACCGTTATCTTCGGATGCTTGTCTTTAAGTACAATGAGGTATATTCCTTTCCTGTATTGTTTCTGTGTGATGGTGGGAATTGACCCTTAAGATGCATTCAGGAGTCACTGAAAATACAAATGTGCGATTAATTTGCTGTTTTTGAGTAATTAGTGAATTGATTATTTTTTTCCAAACTGTGATGGTACATGATTGCTTGGAGGGAGGTTGCACTATAAGCAAATGTACAATAGAAAATTGTTGTATAGAAAGGCAATTAACAATAGTAGCTATAGAACGGTTGTGGTATAATTCACTGCACAATGTATCATTCACCATAGAACAGGTGCTCTACTCCCAGGGCCAACCGTCCCAGAAACACCCTCAGACTTCAGAATACAACAAAACAAAGGAGAAGACCTCTATATATAGCAGTCTAGAATACAAACATTTGTATTACCGTAAGTTTATGTGAAAACAATTAGTAAAATACCCAATTCAGAAAGAAAAATGTTTCGATTGTCAAAAACCAAAAGATTAAATAAATCCAATTGGAAAATAAGTTGCTCTTTTAAAAAAAATTCAATTTCACGCTGGCGATGCATTTTCTTTCAACAAAGGATCTGAGGTCTTAGATTCATGTGCATTTTGTCTTAGTGCAGCTATGGACAATAATTCCTGATGGACTCCACAAATGTTGCTGTCTCCATTGACTCCAACTCGCCGATGCTGTTTTTGTATTTCATACATGTACAGCACCCTGATAAAATTAACTTAGTTCACTCACGTCAAATACATCAATAAATAACTCATTCTGCATGGTTGATCAGTGTCTCCCACCTAAGTCTCTATTCTCTTCCCTGTTGTCTGTTGGTTTGTCTTTCTTTGGCATTGAGATCGCTGCCCTTTATTTTGTTCTCTCGTTATTGGGTAGGAAATTGCTTCTACTGAAGAAAAGACAAAGCGTGTTCCACAATGTGATGACACCATTTTATTTTTTTTAAAAAGGGGCAAAAAGTAAGACCAAGTGTTAGTCTTTTGAAGATGTAGATCTGTGCTTAGACGGTTGTATATGAAAATTATGAATAATAACTTAAATCTGTTCTGATGATTCTTAAATGAACCATTTCCCACAAATATTACACCTTGAATAACATTTTACGAAGATGACGAAACCAACCTTTCCTTCTCAGCGAAAATTCTAAAGGATACTTTTCCCCCAATTGCTTTTTTCCCCATTCCTCCTGATCCATCCTTTTTCTTTTTTCAGGGAGAGATGCTTACCCTGTGCACCTGCCCAATCGATCAGTCAACTCTACCACGTTTATAGCCTTTCCCTACCCTACTACTCATCCTCCATACCGTGCCTATTTAGGTCTCGCTATAGATAGCTTTAGCTGTCTGGCAAGACCTGTTGTCCCCAGTATACACACTACACATCCCGAAAGTACACCCTACAAACAACGCATAACACAAAATACAGAAATTCGTTTTACGTTAATCCTCTTCAGCCAGTGGCTCTTTTGGTTGAGATCCCTTCAGGTATTGGCTATTAGGATGATTTTTATGCATTTTGGGACAACCCAGGGCATATTGTGGATGCTCACCTTTTTTTATATTGCATTTTGCATTGGTGAGGCACATCAGAAAGTAGTTTGCCTGCAGTCTCATACATGCGATATGCAGACCACAGAAAACAAAGTATATTGCTTACCATGGGGACCATGGCGGCCATCCATCTCAGGGGGCTGCCTGTGCCCCCCGCGTTTGATACCACAGAAAGCCAAGCGCATTGAGCCTCCTGACTCCGGATAGAGAGCCTGAAGCACATTTATGCATTCAGCAAAAGAGTTGATTTCCTCCGCCAGCTTGGCTCTGAGGCCTGTGAATGCCATTTGCCTTCTGGGACATGGCCAGTGTGATCTTACTGGCCGCTTCTGACGAGTTCAGGAATGTTTATATTCAGATGTTTCAAGATGGATAGGATGCAGGCTAAAGCATTACGCCTGGCTTCGTACCACAGGATTTTCCAGTGACATTCGTGCATCCCTTGTGGCTATGCCGTTTGATGGTTCTTGCCTTTTTGGTAAAAAGCGGACTCTGCCGCTGTGCTTTTAGGACAGCCATGATACGGCTTTGTTAGAAATGGGGGTCTCTAGTTGGCAGAGGTAGGTACCTTTGTCCAAGTAGGGACCCTTCTTCCTTGTCAGGATAAGGGAGTTACACTCCTAAGATAACCCCTGCTCACCCCCCTGGTAGCTTGGCATGAGCAGTCGGGCTTATCTCAAAGGCAGTGTGTAAAGCATTTGCACATAATCAACAGTAATACAGTGAAGACACTACGAAAGGACACCACACCAGTTTAGAAAAATATCCAATATTTTTATATATCCAAAACAAGACCAAAAACGATAAAGGTTCACCATACAGTTCTCAGAAATCTTCAGTAATCAAAATAGACTTGAAATATAGTTCCTGGAAGTCGATAGCGCCGCCTGGGGCTATCATGGTGTCGTGAACAACAAATCCAAACAGTTCTGGCTGACCGCGGCATCGCGGGCCAGCTACGGTGTCAGGAAGACCCGCAAAACAGTACCTTTAGAAATGTAGGGCTTCGGCGACCTCTCTGAGACCCGAAGGGCCGGCGTCCACAGGCGTCGGTTCCGGAGGTCGGTGCAGGAGTCGTCAGGCCCTTGAAGCCACACGCGCTGCAGATCGAACTCCTCGCGGTTGAAGTCGAGAGTGCCGGCATTGGCAGGCGTCGGGGCTGCGGTGCGAAGTGCAGCGGTGCGGCGTGCGGTGCCCTCAGGTCATGGTGCAGGCAGCGGCTCAGTGACAGTCGTTCAGCGGCGTCGGTGAGACCAGGGCTGCGGTGCGAAGTGATGCGGAGCTCGTCGCGGTGCTGGCAGGTCACGGTGCAAGCAGCGTCGTCGTCGTGGCTGAAGCGCTGTCGTCGGCTGACAAACTGGGGTCGATGGCATCGGCGTCAATGGGCCAAGGCTGCTGTGCGGGATGAGGACGGTGCGTCGTGTAACTTACGAGCGGTGCCCTCAAACCCCAGTGCAAGCAGCGGCGTCTATGTCGGCGTGGAGGAGCGTCGCGGGGGAAACCAGGGCGGCGGCGTGAAGCGAGGCGGTGCGGAGTGCAGTGCCCACAGGTCGCGGTGCAAGCAGCGGCTCGGTGGCGGCGCCAGGTGGCGTCATCGGTGAGACCAGGGTTGCGGTGCAAAGTGCGGCGGTGCCCTCTGCGGTGCCTTCAGGACACTGAGTCCGCAGCGTCGTCATTGACGGCGTAAGGTTGCTTTTCTTCTGTTGCAGCACAAAACACACAGTCCCCAGTGCTGGTAACAGATGAACTTGAAGTCTTTGCTGTTCCTGAGACTTCTTGAACAGAGGGCAAGCTCTACCTCAAGCCCTTGGAGAAACTCAGAAAAAGGAAGTTGCAGAAAGTTCAGTCCAGTCCTTTCACTGCCCAAGATAGAAGCAGCCACTGCAGGCCAACACAGCCAAGCACACAGCAAAGTGGTAGTCTCTCCTCACAGCTTCTCCAGCTCTTCTTCTCCGCAGTCTTCTTGGTCCCAAAAGAGTTCTAAAGTTCTGGGGACTGGGCCCCAATATTTATACTCCAAGGGGCACATGCATCAAGCAAAATACCGGGCGCAAACGGGCCGATTCGCAGAATCGGCCCTTTTGCAACCTGGATTTTGCCATTTGGGATGCATCAACCCAAACGTCAATCGCAAAATAGGTAATCGCAATTTTTACGATTACCTATTTTGCGAATGCATTTAGGGAATCGCAATTTGCTGCTATTCCTTAAATGCAATGCAAGAAGCAATCTGAGATTGCGACTTTGCATTAAGGAATCACAAATTACCATCAACTTCAAGTTGATGGTAATTTGCAATTTCTTAGAAAAATGCATAAATTGTATTTTTCTAAGTGCAATGTGGCGTGTGCACCACATGTGCACACATGCATGTTTTGGGGTGCATCAGAGTGGCCTTTTGGCCCCCTAGCACCCTTGAAATTGCATTCGCAATTTGCAAGTGCCTATTTGGTACTCGCAAATTGCGAATGCTGTCCCATTCATTCCTATGGGCCTCTAGGCCCATAGGAATGAATGGGAAGGCATTCCCTAATAGCATTGCGATTCGCTATTAGGGAATGTGTAGGAATCGCAATTTATTTAGCGATTCCTACATGCATAAGAAATTACGAGTCCTTAATAGCGATTCCTTAAAAATCGCTATTAAGGAATCGCAATTCCTTACTTTGATGCATGTGCCCCCAAATTCCTTTGACCTCTCAGGCAGAGAGTGTCTGTGCTGACCAGTTTGGTTCTCTCTGGCCCAGCTTCCCAGCAGGAGGCGGAGACAGCATTGTCTACAGCAGACCAGGCCCATTCAGGTGCAAGGAAATCTCCTCCCACTACTCTAAATGCAGCCCAGGTCTATTCAGCCCAGCCCTGACTCATCCAGACTCTCTGGAGCCACTGCACATCCCCAGCCCCTGTCACTCCAAAGCCAGACAGTCAAAAAACATCCTAGCAGAAGCACACAGGATTGTTAAGCAAGTAAATACCTACTTTCTAAAAGTGGTATTTTCAAACACAGAATGTAAAAATCACCTTTACTAAAGATCCATCTTTAGATTCTGAGTTCAGGCATACTAAACTTTATTTTCCTATCTGGTCCCAATGGAAAGTTATATTTATAAGATGTTATAAATTAACTCCCATGCTTTCCTATGGGCCAGATAGCCTTTCAATAGTGAAAAACGAAATTGGCAGTATTTCACTATCAGGACATGACACACACATCAGGGCATGACCTACCTTTCACATACACCGCACCCTGCCCACAGGGGTACCTTGGGCCTACCTTAGGGGTGACTCACATGTAAGAAAAGGGAAGGTTAGGACCTGGCAAGTGGGTGCACTTGCCAAGTCGACATGGCAGTACTAGACTGCACACAGACACTGCAGTGGCAGGTCTGAGTTACCTTTACAGGGCTACTTCTGTGGGTGCCACAATCAGTGCTGCAGGCCCACTAGTAGCATTTGATTTACAGGCCCTGGCACACTCAGTGCACTTTACTAGGGGCTTACCAGTAAATCAAATATGCCAATCATGGAAACACCAATCCATAATACATATTTACACAGAGAGCATATGCACTTTAGCACTGATCAGCAGTGGTAAAGTGCCCAGAGTCCTAAAACCAACAAAGACAGGTCAGGAAAAAATAGGAGGAAGAAGCAAAATGTTTGGGGATAACCCTGCAAAATGTTTGGGGATAACCCTGCAAAAAGGGCCATTTCCAACAGGCTTCCTCTTCAGGTTTACTGTCTGAGGTCTGTCTATTCCTTCAGCAATACAGGAAATGCAGCGGCTACACTTGGGGGGGGGGGTCCTACCTATGGCCAATGATCGCCCTCACAACCCATGCTGCAGCCCGAAAAACACTTTCGTGGGTCAAGTGAGCATGATGGTGACAGAGATAGTGGCACCACCATGGACAGTAGTCCTCTTCCTCCCGGCTGTGGTCATACTGCTTTGGTTCTACTTCCCATCGTAATCAACGAACAGTAGGGGACAAAATTAGTTTTTCCTACCTGGTGTGCTTTAACTTCAGACCAGTTAGAACTGCAGATCATTCATCTTGGTTGGGCTCTTCCCTTCACATCAGCTCCCTCCAGTGTTCCACATGTTTCTGTCACAGGAAGTTCAGTTTTTGCTAGCCAAAGTAGCCATAGAGAGGGTTCTCGAGGTGGAGAAGGGCAGGGGGTGTTATACCCGCTATGCTTTGGTACCTAAAAAGGATAAGAATAATGAGGCCAATTGTAGACCTTTGACTTTGGAACACCTTCCTTTGGAAAGATGAGTTCAAGATGTTGACCCTGGCGCAAGTTCATTCTACCCTGAATAAAGGGGACTAGATGGTGTCCTTGCAGGACATGTACTTCCTGCCCTTTAGCCTCACCTCAGCTCCTTGTGTGTTTATGAAGGTGATGGGGGTTGTTGCAGCCCATCTTCGCAAGTCGGGTATATTCGTATTGTCATATCTCTGACTGGCTGCAGAAGGTGGGCTCACTGAAGTTAGTATCTGACTGATCCCAGATATTTATCACTCTTCTGTCATCAGTGGTAATTTCCATCCGCAAGCTGAAGTCCTTCCTGCAGCCTACACAGAGGATTCCTCTCATTGGGGTAGTCCTAGATACGGAGGCATACAAAACCCTGCTGCCCCCCCACACACAACGTGTCCAGGTCATTCAGGTTATGATCCCCATGTTTTGGGCTTACGTCTGTATTCCGGCAGACTTTTCAGTCTTAAACAAGTCCCAGGCTAGATTTCACATGGTCACACTGCATTCTGTCATGGTCAGTCCACTTCTGAGGGCGTGGGAGAGTCCCAAGGAAAACCGATGTTAGCACACAGGAGTGGCACCTTTATTTAGCTCGGTGTTGTCTCGTCCCTTGATGGTGCATGGTCGCTGTGAAGCCAATGGCACCACCTATCAGCGCTCAGGAACAGTTGCTATAAAAAGATCTGGATCGACACTGGTGAGGAGTCTGTGGTTAGATTATCCGCCAGAAAGAGCATTGCCAATGATAAGTGACTTTTTTATCTGGGCGTAGAATATTTGCATGCCAAGAGTCCTTCACACTGTATGTCACATTGAGTCTTATTTCATATGAATAAGCAGATACGTATATTTCATCACACAAATGTCACATTATTTTTCTCTTAGTGTTCAGGACACACTTTAACCATAATTCTCACGGGTAAAAATGCAGGGGGCATGGAGATTCAGAACTATTGATTATAGTCAGTAAAAAAGAAATGATTAAATACTTTATAGATAAAGATATGGTGAATGAGACAAGCTAAAGCTGTGCACAGATAGGTTTCAATTTTATTGAAGATTATGTTTTTTCAGAATGTTAGCTGAATGTTAAGTGCATTTTCTGGTTCTTTACTTTAACATTAATTTAAATCTGCTGTCTAAAAGCATGTCATGAAATTGTTTGGGTCTTAACAAATATTTTAAAGTCGGGTTTCAACATTGTGTATGCAGATCATTTTCCAGTAATAAATGCTGGTCTCGTCTTTGCACATCAGCACTTTAACTATCACTAGAGGAGGAAGGAATAAGGGTGAGGAGGGGGTGTGAGGCAAGAGCATCTCCCAAAATGGAAGCCTTACTCCTGTTTTAATTTTCTCCTTTTCTCAGCGTTCTCCTTCACATTTCAACCCAGGCTTTCTCTGGGGCAGCACAGTATTGGAGGATGTCCATTAGTTTTTTTATTTTGTAAAAATATTTGCAACATGTTGTTTTGTCACATCCACCTACCTTTTTCTCATCCCAAGCCTCCTCCGACTGCTATGAACGCCAAAACAAAAACAACAAAAAATTCAAAATCCTTCCCTCTTTTATCCTTCCACTATCCTTTTCAATCCAAATAACAGACTAACATGTCCACCACTCAAATTAATTGCATATTTCACTATACTAATTCACCACTAATCCTTAATGGGTTCCGGAGTAGCGTGCTACTCGCCGAAAAAGCACTTCAACACCCCATCAGGGGTAGCAAGCGCTATATAAATGCAAACCTTTTCCCCTCTTCTATCCCTCCACTATCCTTCTCAATCCAAATAACGGACTAACATATCCACCACTCAAATTACTTTCATATTTCACCATACTAATTCACCACTAATCCTTTTGGGGTTCTGGAGTAGCGTGCTACTCGATGAAAAAGCCCTTCAACGCCTCATCAGGGGTAGTAAGCGCTATATAAATGCAAATACAATACATTCTCCATGTGAGCAGAAACTTGGAATAGTTAAAATTTGATGTGGTAATGTTGGTATGAATTTACTTTTTGCTTAACGGCATCTGTATATTTATTTTATACATTTCCATTTTTTAATCTTGCCCCAAGTGCTGTGCCTACTTAATTGAATCTCATATATATTGTGGCACACGTGTCAGTTTGCTTTTCCTTTAATGGGTTAAAAAGAGAACTCCAAAAATAATGACATGGAAAATTAAAAATACTGAAGGGTTCATGATTGTGAAAGATGAAGAACGTGGTCAGCTCTTTAGTGCTAGAATCTCACAAACATAATAATACCACACGCAAAGGTCCAGCCCACCTAGGAGAACCACAGCCTATTGTAAAAGTGATGTATGTGCTGACAGTGGAAAAGGGGCCCAAAAATGCAGATCCTCTTTTATAATGTCAAACATCTGCAGAGAGATTTGCCTACACAGATGACATGTGCAACTACAGAAACATATGCGGTATGTACACTTTTTCTGCACATTTGTAAGGATATGTGGAGAACGCTATCAATGAGGGAAAATTAAATTATTTCATAACACATTTAGACATAAAATATTTTAAATGTTTTTGTAACTTGCATTGCCCTATACATATCAGAACTATACTACAGTAACCTTCAAGTGTTTACATTTTTACATTTTACAATATAAGGACTGATTTACATTGTATGGTTGTTAAACCTCCAGTTGAAGATACTCCGCTATATTGCAGAGCATCATTGTTTAAATTATTTTCCCTGCGTAGAAAAGAATAAATGTAACAATTTCACACTTCCCCACCTCTACATTGTGAACATGTCCCGCAGTCTACTGGATCTGCAGATCTAGGTTTAGAGTGGAGCAAGGCAGTACGAAAACTTTGCTTTACCCTGACATACGCTTTGAGCTTTGGTGAATCATGACAAATTGTTTTAATCTCTTCTTTGCATAGTCCTAATTCTGCCCATGAGAAACTTAAAACTTTTTCTGATTAGTGTCCATTGTGTCTCTGGTGTGCCACTGCTGTTTTCTTTTGTTTCGACATCCACTCGACACTCAAGGCCTTCTGCATTTTTCAGGCAATCTTACTTTGCCCATTGGAGGTGCTTCATTCCGAATAGACCACCTAGTCCAGCATCGCCTGCTCTTGTCCACAGTTTCTGCATCCATTTTAACACAGAGCTTTGAAAATTGCTACTGATTTAAAGGAATGTTCAATATTTCTCAGAATTCCCAAAGTCTTTGTTGTTTCAGGATGAAATATATCTGGACATCACATGTGTGTGTCTTTGCGTCCTTTGGCCTGTGCAGTGTTGAAGTGTGGGGATTTCTCCTGAAAGCTGTTCGCCTTTACACACCACAGAGGGTAGGTATTTTACTAGATGACATTGTAAGCTCAGTTGCAGCAGCATCTGCCCTCCATCTCTAACCATTTATTTGCTTTCCTCATTGGGCTGACATCCAGATGATATAGAGGAAGCTGTTTTTTCAAATGTAAACATGTTTTTATTTCAGTAGTTATTTAATTATTGTATGTTGAAGAGGGAAGTTCCATCATAAGATCAGGCTCAGTCGAAACCGATGAAATGTTGTGCAAACACAGAATGCAACTCGAGGGTTATTAAGCCTGCTCTTTGCATGAGCATGTTTAAAGATAGTAGGTAGCTGGCTAATGCATAAAACACCATGGGTTTAAGCACAAAAGACCTCGTGCATCATTTTCTAGTTTTTGCAAGTAGTAGCAATCGGATTCCTGCTTCATTAATATTCGAGGCTGGCAGAGTGCAACATTTTGCAGAAAGGGCTTTGAACAGCCTTTGCACCTCAAGGAGGAGGTTGACCAAAATTGTATTATACCCATATATTTCTGACCATTGGGGCCCTGGTATTTGTTTTGTTTAAGTATAATAGAAACAATGGTTGTGTTGGCTGACCCAAGCAGTTTGTTTTTACAAGGGAACTAACCGAAAGATTTAAGTCACTAAAAAAGAAATATTGCTCGATCTTAAATGGTATATTCAGCCATTATATGACTTTTTTTGCAAGACAAAGGTTAATATGATGTAACTACTGACATCCACCTCCGAGCTGTCTGTAATAAGGAATAGTGTGGAAGTGACATGTGTTCTGAGAAGGAGCAAACCAATGTGGGATGACAACATTGCATCTTCAGAGGAGAGGGCCTCTGTGGACAGACAACACTGTTTACATTGCTTGTGATCTGAGCCACAAGTTTGTGGAGTGGACCTTGTTGTTTGAGTTCTATGAAGGAGGACCTAGGAGGTACTGATAGTAGATGGGGAGTAACATGGAAGACAGTAAGAGCTCCCTAAAGACTTCTATGGCGGGAGGAATGTGGCTTGTTTGGAATACTTCTTTGGTTCTCCTCCTCTCCACCTTTCATTGGGGCTCTTAAGATATGATGGTAACAGGGAGTGAAATGAAGGTAAAGTAGAGGTGAAGCTGCCTGTATGGAGGAGAATGGATGCACATACTGAGAAGCATTAAATAGCACCCCTTATCCTGGGGAACTCCTCGTTCACTGGGTAGCATGTATTCATAATATTTTGGAAGGTATCTGGAGATCGCAACATAGAAATCAGGAAATTTCATCCAAAGCGTATTTCAGTGTGCACAGAGTAATTAATGTTTTTGTAAAATATGGTCTGTGTTAAAAACACTTTACCCTTCCAAACACTGAGCACAAGGAAAGAGCAAAAGGAAGAAAAGGCAAAACACTGTTTTTTTGTTTTTTGTAGAGAGTTTAATGTTTCTTTAGGTAAGCAACAAAGAAAATAAGTTTTAGAGATTAGAGGTTTCACTATAAAGCATTGCCCATCTTTGATGGTGCATCTGATTTAAAAAAAATATATTTTTGGATGTCTAACACGCATTATGAAATGGAACCTCAGCACTAAGGCTGTGGTATTCCATTTTGTCTGCCCTGGAGGGTGATCACAGCGTTTAACGAGAGAAATAAAAGATAATAACGAATGAAATAAAGGTAACTCAGGCTCCTTGACTTTCTTGATCAGCAATAGATACCTAGATTTGATTTTAATTTACTGAAATACCACACCACATTTCTTATCTGTGGGATAAAATACTCCGAATCAGTGTCAAAGCCCAGACAGCTTTCATTGTAATACTGTAATGCAGGAGTCTTTGGCTTACTGCCAATGACCAGCATCTGTGACATGCATCTAAGCCATAATGTTCTGGAAATAGATGGACTGTTCTGTGCTTTCAGCTACAGAAGGGGAGGCAAACGGTTTTGAACATTCTTGAAAGGTGTCATGGTTAATCAAAAAAGATTCCAGTTTGAACAATAGTTTAAAAAAAAAAAGTAGCACATTTAATTTGAGTCTTGTAGAATATTGAGCACAAGCTTGAAAGGTAAGGTTGTGTGGGGTGGGGGGGTGAAGAAGAGATATTTGATTGGGAACGGGGGCTGTCGTCAAGCTTGGTGAGTTATTTTTCACAATAGAAAGCCAGATCTTTTTTAAAGTTTTTTTTCTAGTTTAAATTCTGGCATTGGAGAGTGAGGGGTATCCAGGTCGGAGGTCACCTGTGAGGTCATACCTTTGTCAGGTTTTGCTAACCGCTCATGTAACTGAAATGCACTTGGACATGTAGCTGGTAAGACCTCTGGGAGGGCACTTGGGAGAACGGACATGTTTATGTTGCCTAATACTGTACATCTTTGTCAGTAAATGTAGAGATGGCACCCTGCATTGTAGTGCAAGTCTAGGAAGACATGCACATTGTTCACATGGTGCAGTCCAACCCTCCTTCATTCCAGAAATAGCGGTTAGAAATGGGTTACTCTTTCCAGTTTATTCTAAGTGCTTCAATAATTTAGCCCATATTTATCTGTACTTCACTGTATGTCGCGTAATCTCAATGAATAATTGCACCTTTATATTTTTGATTATTGCAAATAGGCTAACGATATGCATATTTTTCCACAGATAAATCTGCTTCAGTATTGTACGCCCCTGCTGATTATACTCTGCCTTTATTACAAGGTGAGATTCTACTACATTTTTTGCCATGCCTTTCTGTGGTTATGTTTTTACCATCAGGTATGTGTGTGACGTACCGAAAGATTTCATTAAATCCTGCCACATTTTAAAAAAATGTAAGAAAACCTTGTTTGAACAAATAATTCTCAAGGATTTTACAAACATCAATAATGTATCAGTTTTTTGGGGTTTAATGTTCAAGATGTTTGAAGATACCTGGCCTTCGAATGGATGGAATCAATCATCCTGACCATGTGACCAGTTCAGAAAGATGCAAATTTCTGTCACAAGATGTGTTGGTGGCTCAGTGTAACTAGTTTTGTTTGTCAGATGGGTATTTTTGGTGATTCACACAGGTTTTCATGAACAAAATTAACCGAACGAATCTAGCAAAAGGTGTGCTTAGATCGTATTTGCTTCATGAAAAAGGACAATTTACATATCAGTACTCTAGCAACTTATGTATTTAAAATTCTGTAGATTTCAACATTAAAAGGCCTTTTCAGAACTTTTCCATGACAAATATTGTTGTGACAGATACTTCTTTGAGCAGATTCCTCTTTTGGGCATCAGACTGGATATTGAAAATGTTGCATATGTGCTATGCAGGTGACATCCAAGTCTCCAGGAGCAAAGTCATGAGTGCGTTGTCTCTAAAGGCAGTATACGCAGTCCAAATAAGCATTCCAGGACCCATGACTGCAGTTGTTTTTTGTGCATGCCAGTTTTTCCTTATCCTTTTTTTTTAAAGTGTTTAGGATTTCTGCTTTTAAGATGCCTCAGGCATTAAATCCTGCAAGGATCGCAGATAACAAATGTTAGTTTAAGGTGATGCACATAGTGTCTTGCTATTTGATTCCTGGTGTGCTATATCCACACTGTGTAGGAATCAGTACAGAGATGATGAAATTGTCAAAGAACCAGGTTGACTCAGTGTCTCTCACCAACTCCTTAGGGCTTGCAGGCTTGTCTCGATAGAGTAAATAAATTGTCCAGGTCAGAATGGCCAGGTATATCCATGTGCAAACATGCTCGGATGTGGTAAGGCCCTCGCCCCCACAACCCACCAATCTCAGCAGTGTTACTTGAAAGCCTTGAGCCTGTCTCTTAGATTGTTCTCTTCCAGAAAACATTCTTTGTTGACCTGTACAACATGAGAAGTCTATCCCCATTGCCTGCTTGTCAGCATCTTTCAACTTGCAGTGTCCAGGCTGGAGAAGGACTCATTGTTAAATACCGCAATAGGCTACATGGTGGCCATTTCTTAATTTTCTAGAACAAAGTTTCTAGTTTGGGGTCCCTTTTATTAATAACGGTCTAAAAGGTGAGCTCCTTTTTAGCAAAGCCTTTTCTCCCGACTGACATTTCAACTGAGTTCTTGCTTTTCTAAGTTGCTGACCATTCGTACCTGATAGCGCTCAAACCACAAGCCGCCAAGCTTCGGTCACAACACACACATTATGCACTGCATTTCCACGACCGCCCCCTGCTGATATTGCTCTATGCTGACATCAGTGTCTGTCTCAGGGGACCCCAGGTAAACGTTAACTACATACTTCGGAAATTCGCAAGGTTTTGAAAAATATCAGGCCTCTCCATTAATTGGGATACATCTGCTACCTTTCCACTTACTGCAGGGTCCCATCCAGTGGACCTAGACTTTCACCTGAATGGTACACAGAACCCGTTAAATACCTGGGAATCTGGTGGAGTCTGAAGATAGAGGAAATATTCCAGCTTAATTATGGTCGCGCAGTTAGTCACTCTGAGGAACAGATAGACAAATGCCTGAAACTGCCACTGTCAATGGCTGGCAGGATGGGATTGATGAAAAAGGTAGTGTTACCAAAATTCCTGTGCTACTTTATAAGCATTCCTATTATACTTCATGAACATGTTTTCCAAACTCTCATAGCTCTGCTCATTAAACTTGTTTGGGCTCATAAAACACATCAGAATTGCATGGTATAAGGGAAATCCTTACATGACCGTACACATCGGGGGGGGGGTGTTTACAGTCCTCAGCATGGAGCTATATTCTCTTTGTGCTCAGGCACACTTCGCCTACTACTTGGTAATGCCACAGCATAACATGGTTCATATTGCTGTAGAAAAAAACATAGCTAGTCCTACCCCTCTTGTGAACACTCTTTGGTCTATCCTGTTTAGTAAAGCGAAATGAAATTAACACAACATGTTCCACAATCTCAGCCTGGAACAAGCTTAAAAGCAAAATGAAAAATGCATTATAATACACGTCCCAGGTCCCCTTATCATCACACACGCTCTTAGCCTTGATGAGCGAACAAAAATCGATATCACAATTACACAATTTTAAAATCTGCACTTGGGGAAGGGAGGACTTTATGAAGGGGGACATTGCATCTCACTGGACTCGCTGAAAATACGTGCGGCACTCACACAACTAGATATTTTTTTATATCACTGATTTAGAATCAATGCAGACTAATGTTAGCGTCAATTGCCGAACTGCCTGCTACGTTTGGCTCCTTGCAACTTACTATAAAGCCTAAATCCCCACGCAACTAATAACCATCCTATACTGGAAAACCCAGCATGCACTCTTGATGTGCCCCTCACGAATGAAACCAGGAATTACTGCTGCCTGCAGACGGGGCCGGGGCAAGCGGTTACTAAGTAGCAGGTTGTGCCTGCTTCATTATAGATCGACAGAATATATTATACTCTGCTTAAACTGCACAAATAGCAGCTGAGAACAGACTTGGGCTGCGAGCGATGTGGAGAGTAGGGCACAGTTTACGCTGACAGGAAACAGTTTGCACCCTTCAGCAAATAATTGAGTTCCCTCTGTTGATATCTCCAGTTATGGTACTTCTGTACTGGGTTCAACACAAACCTCACCCGGACCCAAGTTCGCCAGTCTTGCACTCCTGCTGGCCAAGCGGTTGAAAGCTAAACGCTGTGGACGCTGACGCTTTCATACTACTAAACAGTGGCTGGCAGAACAAACATACTGCTGTGAGCAAATGGAACTTTATGAAGACTTGCTACTCGAATCATCACTGCCTAAGAATATTTGGTCTTGGTTCAGGCATTACCTTGTCCGTTGATCAGAACCAGAGGCTACTTCTCATTAATAACCATAATTTATGCGGTGGAGTGGAGGGGAAAGTGGGATGTGCCAGCCCCAGTGGACATCGACGACATGGCTGACTTGAATGTTTCTGTAGCACTTTAATGTAGAAAATCTGTTGTGCCATAATAAGCAGGACCTCAGGTAAGTATCAAAGCTGTTTATTTGATAAGCTGGACATAGACGAATCCCCCACTGTTGTGCTTTTTCAGGAGACACTCCAAATAACACAAGTGAAATGTTCCTCACGAGAGACACCGCAATGGAACATCATTACTGAACATTCTACATATGTTAAGCTCTAGATAGGTGAAGTACAACATAATATCTCCTTTTTTGTAATAAAAAAAAAACCAAGGAAACATAAAATAAATAATAGGTTCTGATGCTTGATCGGGACGGCCTCATCGGTAGGTGTAGGAGCTGACGATCGCAGGGGTAGGTGTTTGAAATGTGACGAGCTCCATGTGATGGACTGTCTGGGACGATGTGCAGTCCCCATGTGTCCTTTGCACGTCACCACCCTTAGATGATCGACAGCAAACAGAGTGTTTTCCACTTTCCCTTCTGCCTGACCAGGACTAAGTCACCTTCATTGAAGATTGTCTCTTGGACTCTCTGATGCAGAATGGCGTATGTATTCATCTTGCACATTCAAGACGTGTCAGTGACGCGAACCTGGTCAGCAGTCAGGGATTGCTCTGCTGTTAATTGTGGCAGTTTGGTTCCGATGGCTCTCTCAAATAGCAAGGTGGCGGGACTTTCACCCGTTGTTGAGTGAGGAGTTAAACGATAAGCACGGAGAGCTTAGCACAGGGCTTGCTTTAAATCAATCCTCTCCATGGATGCTGGCTGAATAACCTTTTTGAGGGTACCTATAAATCGTTCCACGGCAACATTTGCTTGGGGCCACAGAGGTGCACTCTTTTGATGCTGATATTCATTCTGACTATGAACTCTCTAAACTCTTTGCTGTTGAACGGTGGACCCGTTGTTAGATTTGTGAATGACGGGGATAACCCACGCTGCAAAGATGTTGTCCAACCGCTTAATGACCTTGTCATGGGTTGTTGATAAATCCTCTACCCAAGGGAAAAGTGAATATCCATCAGTGACTACATGAGATGATGTCCGTTTCCTAGAGGCCCAAAGAAATAAGCTGCAGTAATTTCCCAAGCCTTTGTAGAAAGGTCAGACATGGCCAGTGAATGCAAAGATGACACTCTTTGAGTTCCCTCTCAACTCGCTCGTCTTAAGTGCGGGAACCACACTCTGTCTCTTAGGGCTCTTATGGTAGCTACAATACTATGATGTCCTTCATGGGCTAGTTCAGTGACCTGTTGTCTTAGGCTCTCAGGTACCACAATTCTTGAGCCTCTCAATACAACACCTTCTTTGGTCACAGACAGTTCATCCTGTACTTCTTGAATTTTAGAAATTCGACATAGTCAGGAAGCGGTCGAACACTCCTTTTCTAGGATTGAGCCAGAATGATGTCTTTGAGAATATGCATGTTCTGTAGATCAGTAATCTGTTCGAAATGGCCGTTGGCGTACTGAACTTCACAATGAAGTTGATGTACTCCTCAGCTGTCTTGGATGTCGAACTGTGACAATGTAGTGGTACTCATGAAAAGTAATCAGCAGGGTTCTGGTATTTACTCTTACAGTCTCAGACCCCACCTCTCAATGCGCGAGGGCATCTTGGCTTTCGGATTTCCGAAGATAATGAGCAACGCTTAGTGGTCTGTTATGATAGTGAAATGTTTTCCGTATAGAAACACATAAAAATGTTCACAGGACCACACTACAACCAGACTCGCCTTCTCTGGCTGAGAATAGACGCATTCTGTGTCAGACAGGCTCCGACTTGCATAGGCCACAATGTGTCTCTGAACATTCGGTTGGCCATTATGTTGAGCAAGGATTGCCCCCAGTCCCACCGGGTTCACATCCACTGTGATCTCAGTATGTAGTCTGGGGTCAAAGTAGGCCATCTCAGTTGCATTCTCAATTGCATGTTTATTCTTTTGAAACTTTGATCACATTCAACAGACCATTGGAACAGGACATCTCGTTTTGTCAAAACTCAATGGAGCACTTACAATGGCAAAATCACTAATGTACCTTGAGCACTAAATGGCCATACCTAGAAAGGATCGCAGCATGGTGACATCTTGCGAGAAGCAAGTAGCTGACAGTGCTTTCACTTTATCAGGGTCAGGAGTCATTCCACCATCAGAAAATGTGTCCAAAGAATATGAGTTTGGCCTTGTGAAACCCACGATTTGCTGCGTTCAGAGTGAAACCTGCATCAGCAAGTAATTTGCACACTTGTGTTAGACCCTTGTCATGCTCCTTGCTTGTTGCTCCAAATACCAGTATGTCCTCACTGTAATTAACAGTAGCGGCCGGCATGGCTCGCGGGGGAGGGGGAGGTCGCGTTGGGAGGGGGGGGTCACACGGGGAGGAGGGGTCACGCGGGGAGGAGGGGATCATAATTTTAATAAATAAATCTACCTTTCCGCCGGGTCCCACGTCTTCACTGCTCCTGCTCTCCTGCCTCTGACAGGAAGCAGGCAGCCAGGCTCCCTCCCCTAAGCCAATCACAACGCTGCATGCAGCGTTGTGCTTGGTCTGGAGTGCCGTGACGCAGCGCTCAGCCAGGGGCTAGAGGGGTGTGCATGTTCTGCATGCAGGCTGCAATGCAGCCTGCATGTAGAAGGGCAAAGTGCACATGACTGGTTTGGGCGGCCCGAGAGGGCCGACCAAACAGTCTTTGCGCACTCAGGAGTGGGCAAACCACTCCTCCCCTGCCCGAGAGCAGAGAAGACGCCCGCCCGCAAAGCAAACATAAAATGGTAATAACTAAAAGTTATTACCATTTTATGTTTTGGCTTCTCGTACTGCGAGAAAGCAGTGGGGCGACGCTTCTCTGCCATAGGGAGGAGCCACCCTTGTAATTAAAAGCATTTGTGACAGGTTGAATTATTCGACGTATAATATCCTGAAATATTTCTGCAGCTGACAGCACTACTAAGCTCAACCTTTTGTATCTGAACAAGCCAATATGAGTCGAAAAAGTAGTGATGTCCCTGCAATTCTCTTCTAAATTGAGTTGATGATATCCCTTGTTCAGGTCAAGACGGGAGAAAACTTCGGCACAGTTCAGTTGCATGATCATGTCCGCTATGTGTGGACCAGGATTTCTTTCTCTCTTGATTGCTTTGTTGGCCTGGTGCATATCAACACAGATGCGCACTGCACCCTCACAGTCCTTTATTGGCACCATCACTATGCGCAACACCCATGGCGTAGGGCCAGTAGAGTGCTCAATGATGTCATGCTTGAACAACGTTTCTAGTTCTTTCTCAACAGCTTCTTGCAGGTGGAAACTCAGCGGTGCTGCTGGGTAACAGGGCGAATGTCTTCATTGATGTGAGCTCGCACTTTAATTGTCTTTAGCCTGCCCAGGCCGTGACTAAACGACAGGAACTGATTTACAACTTCAGACTGAGCGTGGAGGTGGTAATTGACAGATTACAGTCCCATGTCAGCAGCGATGGCAAAGCTGAGGTGGCAAGCACTGGACGAAGCTCCTAGAAGAACAAGAATCGGTGCTGATACTGCTTCATGTCTCAAAGTCTGTGTGAATGACCCTTTACTCTGCAACGATTTAGAAGCAGCCCACGTATACATTTTTGTGTTGGACAGGCTGAGATGTGGCACAGGAGATAAGCTGTTGAACTTTTCAACTGGCATGATAATCAATGCACCCCTGTCTATAATGAAGGTTATGGGGCAACCGTTGAAATTTATCGTAATCTCGGGGCAATGTCCAAATGAGTTTTGTTGTTTTGTTTGGTGGTTTGCTTTTGTCACTAGTATTTCCTTGCAAGTAGCCAGACCTACATGTGACCATCGTTTGTTGGTTGATGCCATCAGCGCACATCCATCTTTCTCTCTAGCACTCGATGATGACGTTGACGAGCCACTGTAGGATGAACTTGACGACGATCAACTTTGTTTGGTTTCTACTTGTCGTAACTGATGCTGCCTTTTTAGGTCTCGCCTAGCGACGCAGCGCATGCGCTGCTCGCTTGCGAGATCTATTGTTGTCGATTTAGCTTCCGAAGGGGGACAGGAGATGTGCATGCGCCCGGACAGGCGACGTGTACGGCTCGCGGCGTTTGAGCACAACGCGCGCATGGCGCACTTTCACTTTCCCTCCCTCCCCCCGTCGGCTCCAGATCATCTCGGAAGCTCCCATTGACCCTGCACGGCGTCAGCAGTAACGCGCACATGGCGCGCTTTCACTTTCCCTCCCTCCCCCCGTCGGCTCCAGATCATCTCTGCAAGTCACTAATCCCCGTCTCTTCCGCCTTTATTGATGCTTTCATTTGTTTTGCCATACGCATTAATGTAGATTCCCCTTGATGTTGTAGTTTTAATTCCGTTTGTTTTGCCCTACGCATTAATGTAGATTCCCCTTGATGTTGTAGTTTTAATTCCGTTTGTTTTGCCGTACGCATTAATGTCCTTTCTAGCTGCATATTTCCCAGCAGACCCCTGCCTGCCTGCTGCCTCTTTCTCTGCTTGTTGCGTGTTTCGAAGCAGACCCCTGCCTTCGTCCCTGCTTGCTTCATGTTTTGCAGCAGACCCCTGCCTGCCTGCTGTCTCCGTCCCTGCTTGCTGCATGTTTCCCAGCAGCCCCTGCCTGCCGCTCTCCGTCCCTGCTTGCTGCATGTTTCCTAGCAGCCCCTCCCTGCCGCTCTCCGTCCCTGCTTGCTGCATGTTTCCCAGCAGACTCCTGCCTGCTGTCTCCGTCCTGCTTGCTGCATGTTTCCCAGCAGACTCCTGCCTGCTACCTCCGTCCCTGCTTGCTGCATGTTTCCCAGCAGACCCCTTCCTGCTGTCCCCGTCCCTGCCTGCTGCAGTACGTTTCAGACTCCCCATGCCCAGAAGCAGCCGTGTAGAGTGGAGTGAAGCTGTGCTCAGAGCCGGACTCATCCGACCGTGAACAGCAAGCACGCCACCTTCTGGGGACAGCTGCAGGGAAGAGGCAGGGCCGCGTGTCCTGGTCACTTAAAGGTTTCACTCCAGTGTCAGCAGCAGAAGTCTATCTTAGGAGGCGAGCTGGTGTGCCCCAGGTCCCGGAGAAGGCTCTTGTCTTGGATTCAGGGCAGTGTGCACGCTTCATTGGCAGTCTTCCTCCCCCTCAGAGGGACATCTTCAGCTGTAAATGCTCCGGGTGAAGCATCTATTGCGGTGGACCCCAGCAGCAGGGCTGCTGGTGGGTCTAGCTTGGAGACAGCAGCCAACTTGTCTTTTAGAAAATGTAATAAAAATGCGTTCAGATATATTTGGAAAGAGGGGCTTTCAGTCACCATCAAAAGACATCTAGCTCATTCAGTACGTGTTCAATATTGAAATGTTTATATTGCACGTTAGTCACAATTAACCACTTTGCTCCGAACATCAGGAATAGAGCGCAAGTGGGCAAAATACATTCTTGTGATGTTATTTTAAAATGTATTGACAATACAGCAGTTGCCCTTAAATCAATATCAATTAGCTAAAATGGTACCTACAACGAAATCATTTTCAATTCAAACACCAACATTTGAATTCCGGAAGGTTCACGGTTTATAATTCAATTCTATCTCTTTGGAGCGCAAGTGTCCATGCCCTTGTGTGTTGTGTTTTATTTTTCAATCACATGGCTGGACATTTGTCTTCATGTGGATATGAAAATCCACATCGGAAGCACAACCTTTTTTTCTTGGTAGACGACGACCTATATTGGTCAACTTGGTGTCTGTTCTTATTCTTAATGGCCAACGCTGATTCACTTTTTGCAGTTCCAGCTTTTATGTCAGCGGCTTGTCGGTCTGCTCTTTCCTTGGCGCCATTAGTACTTTCTCTAGGCTCAGTGTCTCTCTCAACATGCATCTTCTGAAGGAGTCTGAAAGACAGCCATCGATAACTCTGAGACGTACGGCTTCTTCATCACTAAATTCACTAAACATGCAGTGTTTGATAAGCATATCAAGTTTTTCAACAAACTTATCCATTGTTTTACCAGCTTGCTGTCGTGCTTGATTGAAAATGTACCTTTCATAGTCGACGTGTGGCATCGGATTGAATTTGGCTTCCTTGATTTGACGGTCTGATACTTCGTCAACTTGTAATATTATCTTCAGCACGTCTTTTACTCCATCACCGACACGGTTCTTAAGGTATTTAATTATTTTCTTTCCCTCCATTTGTTCCAGGGCATCTATAAAATTGTTGAATGTCTTGATTCATGCATCAACCTGCTGCCAATAATCTGCTACTTCGCCTTATCAAATGTAGAAACACAGTGGCATAGTACTTCTCCCTCTTCTCTAGTACCATTGAGAGCATATGCTGTTTTGGTGAAGGCAGCTGTTCTTCTGGGTCGGTACCTCCTGCAAGCACAGGCCGTGTGCTTGTACTTGGGCCGCCACGCCCGATCGGAGGTTGTCAGGTGGCATTTTCTTTGTTGAAGGTTTAGTCTCTTGTATTTGTTCATCACTGCTTTCAGCTTTTTAAATTGTACTTGGTTGTGGCTACCTCTACCGTTTGGCTTTGTATCAATGATGGCTCTGTGTTAGGCTGTGGTGCAGTATCTCTCTTCTTGGCCATAGCAGTGAGTTTCTGGCAGACTTTTTGAATGTGCTCCGCTGCAGGGACACCAACTTCTTCTTCGAGAGCCGTATATAGGCTGGAGCGGGGCTTCGATTCCACATGCCACCTTAGAACTGCTTCTCATTGAAATAGGCGCATGTGACACACACGAGTAGTTTGCTGTAGCGTTGCAAACTTCCAGGGAAAGCAGTGTTGTTTCTTCAGGGCACAGATCCCGCACTCAATGCCAGTTGTAACGTCCACCCCAGCCTAGGGGCATGCAAATAAATATGCCACACACGGAGCTCTGGTTCGTATGTCTTTATTCCTCAGCATACAATCTCACTCTTTTCTCTAGTTATGTCATAACTGCTAATAACCACACCGTAACACCTCCCAACAAGTTGCATACGTCTCGTATTGAGTAGACCAAGAACTGCAAGGGTCCTAGCACACAAAGTCTCATGACACTACAGTCGTAATCCTCTAATCGCTTGACATATATCAGAACATTGTACTGAAACACCAAGACCCTGTGAATGTTTCCCAACAACTGATGCATGATGCGCTAAAAAACAGAAGCAGCAGATGCCAAACCAAACAGCATGTGGCAGAACTGGTATGTGCCGAAAGGTGAATTGAACGCCGTATAATGCCTGTATGATTCTTCCAACACCACCCGATGATTGATTTTTTTAAAAACTATTCAGCCTCACTCAGTTCTTTTAACAAATTGTTGATTTTTTTTTTTAACAACAAATTTTATTGAGTTTACAACATTCAGTGGGCGAACCCCTGTAGTCAGTATATAGACACATGTCAATATGCATATACAACAGATACCTACGAGGGTTTCACCAAAGGATCTGCGAAACATGCAGTCCAACATCCCACCCTCCCCCCTCCCCCACCCCTGCACCACTCTTCCCACCTGAAATGAGAAAGACGTACATGATCATAACACTGTGTCCAATGCCCCAGCCAATGAGCACATTAGATTGGGGAATCATTGATGATGAGCCTTGCAATAGGGTCAGGATTCGCTGACTGTGTATGGATAGATAGGTCAATGCCCCGGTATTCAGCCCACTTGGACCAGATCTTCCCATGTTTCTGCGGGCAACCCCGTGCCTGAAACACCGCCACTTCCGCCGACATACATGTATCTAGGGCTGTCTTCCAGGCCGCCACCCCGGGGGGAGAGGGAGACTTCCAATGCTGCGCTATGTCACGCTTGGCTAAGGTGAGACCGAGGAATAGAAGGTGTCTCTTATATCTGTTTCCCCCGATGTCCTCCGTGCCATGAAGAAGTATCAATCGAGGATCCTCCGGGAGGTCCCAGCATAACACCCGCCCCAGACAGGACAGCACCCCCGACCAAAAGTGTTGTAGTGCCGTGCAACTCCAGACCGTGTGGAGGAAGGACCCGTCGTCCGAAATACAACGGAGGCAGGTTGGGGACTGAATAGCCCCCATCTTCCAAAGGCGAAGGCGGGTATAATATACCCTGTGAAGGTACTTAAACTGTATCAACCTGTACCTAGAGGAGACGGCGGCATACCTGGGGTTGGCAAGGGCCTCAGTCCAATCATCGTCCGTGAGGGCCGGTAAATCCGCCTCCCATGCTGCCCTAGTCCGGTGTATGCGTGTCTTGGAGTGCGTTGTCAGGGTCTGATATATTTGACGGATTTTGTGCCCTCCCAGATCCCCCATCAACAGTCTGCCCTCTAGTGGGTGGAATTCGGGTAAGGACGTTAGGTGCTTTATCAGGGGGACAGGGCATGGCGAAGCTGAAGATACCTGTGGAACTGGGACTTGTGTAGATCAAACTCCTCCTGCAGCCTCTGAAAGGATTTAAGCGTGGTCCCTCGCATCACATCACCCAATGTAGAGATTCCAATAGTATCCCATCCCTGGAACCCGGTTAGAGTGGAGACGGGCCGAAGGCGAGTGCCTCGCCAAAGGGGAGTCGCGCCTGTCAGCGTATCCCACCAACCCATGGACCGGGATACTCGTCTCCAGATCTGGACTACGGTACTGCAGGCGGGGGGAAGAGCCTCCAAGGACGAATTGCTGTATAAGAGATCTAATAGTGGATGTTCCGCCAGGAAGAGCCGGTCCACCGCATAGGCCGGATCAGTCTGAGGATTGTACCACCATTCATTGATGACTAAGAGCTGGGACGCCCAATAATAGGCCCGTACGTCTGCCGCTGCAATGCCACCGCAATAGGTGGATTGGATACAGGTCGCAAGAGCCACCCGGACCGCCCCTCCCCCAGAGGAATCTATTTAGGAGCGCATTGATTTGAAGAAACCACGACGGAGGGATCGGGAACGGGAAATTCTGCAACCTATAAAGCAAGCGTGGCAGTGATACCATTTTGAATATTGCAGACCGGCCGTATAAGGATAAGGGAAGGTGGGACCTCACCGTCGTCTCCTCACGTACCGCCGGAAGCAGGGGGGCTATGTTGCGCGACCACGCCATGACGGGGCATCTAGTGATATGGACGCAGAGGTATCTAAACCCCTCGTCCGCAATGACCAGCTGTGAGGCCCAAGTTTGACTTCCCTGTGCGCCGCATATGGGAAAGAGGATCGACTTGGACGGGTTGGCATGTAGTCCTGTCGTCTCACCGAACACCCGCAAGATCTGAAGCACCTCGGTCCGGTGACCCAAGGGTCAGAAAAGAAAAATAGCGCGTCATCAGCATATAGTGCTATCCTGTCCGAACACTCGGGTGACCAGACCAGTCCCCGGTAAACCGCATCCCTGTGTACCCACTCAGCCAGTGGCTCTATCGCTAAAGCGAACAGAAGCGGAGAGAGGGGGCAACCCTGTCTGGTCCCTCTGCGGATGGGGAAGGAGGGAGACAGGTGGCCAGCCACACGGATCGAGGCCGTAAGATCTGTGTACAGCAATTTAACATACGCGCGGAACCGGGGCCCCAGGTTGACAGCTTCCAAAAGTTTAAAAAGGTAGGTCCAGCTCAAGGAGTCGAACGCCTTGTCGATGTCAGCTAGCAGGACAGCCGCAGGGCGTCCCAGACGGTG
The DNA here is from genome assembly GCA_963921515.1 of Calotriton arnoldi. Taxonomy (NCBI): domain Eukaryota; kingdom Metazoa; phylum Chordata; class Amphibia; order Caudata; family Salamandridae; genus Calotriton; species Calotriton arnoldi. Next base: position 2,311,400 of record CAWUFW010000382.1, on the reverse strand, counting down.
GGCCTCGGCTACAGCGTTGTGCGCTCGCCGTATGTTATGCCTAGTGGAGCGTTGGGGCATAAAGCCTGACTGGTCCGGGTGGACGAGGTCCAGAATGCAGGTGCGGAGGCGTTCAGCCAACACCTTCCCCAGTAGTTTCGGCTCGAAGTTTAATAGGGATATGGGACGGTATGAGCCCGGGGCCTCCGGAGGGCGGCCCGGTTTGAGAAAAACCACAATTTCGGCATGGCGCCAGTCCAGGGGCAAGATCTTCTGCTCCAACGCCTGGTGCAGCGCGCCAGAAGGTGGGGACCAACGGTCCCCATATGGGGGCGCAAAAGTCACAGGGAACCCGTTGGGGCCCGGTGCACGGCCTGGGTGGGTATTGGTGAGGGCCGCCTGCAGCTCCTCCACCGAGATAGGCTTGTCGAGAACAGCTCGCTGCACATCAGAGAGGCGTTTTGGAGGGATATCTACAAGAAAGGCATCAATAAGCGGTGCAGCGAGTTCCTCACGATCACAGTACAGGGCAGTATAAAAATCGGCAAAGGCCTGCACCACCGCCCCCGGGAGACGCACATGTCACCGGCAGGGGACCTCAATAGAGGGACTTGCGTCGGGGAGGCCCTTGCCTGACATAGTCGGTGGAGCATCTTGCTAGACTTATCGCCCCATTGATATATCCGGTGCTGGGTCGCCAGCCAGGCATCCCTGGCATTGTCCGTGAGCAGCTGGTGCAGCTGCTGTTGGACATGGAGCAGGTTACGGCGGGCACCGGCGTCGGAGCTTTCCACTAACGAGGCCTGGAGAACGAGCTGTCTATCTTCTAGATCTTGGATCTGTGCCAGGCGGCACCGCTTTTCCCCAGTGCGATAGCTAATATCAGCCCCCCGAATCGTAGGCTTAAAGGCCTCCCACAATATTATCTGGGATTGAGTGGACCCGGTGTTGAAAGCAAAATAATCTGCCGTGGCTCGATGGAGCATCTCCCGATATCCGGGATCACTAAGCAACCAAGGAGACATGCGCCAGTGATAGGAGGGACGACTGGTCTGCAGACGGAGTTTGAGCTGAATGGGTGAGTGATCAGACAGGCCACGTGGGAGGATAGAGGTATGTGACACCCGATGCAGGTAGCTGCCTGGGAGGAACATGTAATCCAGACGTGAGAGGGTGGGGTGTTCGGATGATGCATATGTAAATCCAGTTTCAGAAGGATGATAAGCCCGCCATGTGTCCGCCCAACCCAATGTATGGGCCAAGATGTTGAGTTTAGACCTAGGAGGAGGGGTGGTCGGCGGTCGTGCCCGCCACCTATCCGGGGGAGCCATTACGTCGTTCCAGTCCCCACCCAGGATAGTCAAGCCGTCAGGGAATACCCCCAGAGTTGCGTCAGTCTGTCAATGAACGTCCGACCGAGAGGAGGTGGGGCGTATATGCTCCCAATTGTAATCTGTTCCCCAGCCAGGGTGCCGGAAACGGCCGTAAAACGGCCACCCGGGTCGAACCAATGCTGAGTAACTTGAAATGGGACCCTGCGGTGAATAAGGATGGCTGTACCCCGTGCCCCCCTTGAGAAGCCAGAATGGTACACCGTGGCATATCCATAGCGAGAAAGACACGGGGCCTTGTTGCCTATCATGTGAGTTTCTTGCAGCAGCAAGACATCTGCTGAGTAGCGTTTGGCCAGGTGTAGTACAGCCCCTCTTTTAATCTTATTCAACAGGCCCCGTACATTCCAAGACACGATATTGAGATCTCCTAGGGGAGTGCCATTAGCTGTGTGTGTCATGAGCTATCGGTAAGGTGTAGAGCAGCGGACATTGTGGACATATGGGACATCGTGGTGCATGTATCGTAAAAAACAACTGTATAACTAACAACAAATCGCCCTCCCAACCAATGTTCCCTCTAATTTTTTTCCTCTGTGTGCGGTAGTGTAAGGTCTTTGTGCGCTGCAACCAAGGCTATGTGCGCCAGTAACCAGACCGCGCGTGTGGGTGCAGCGCCAAATATCACTCCAAACTTTTGCTTAAAAAAGTGAAAAGACGGTGCATTTCCTCACATACAGATCCACGTGAACGATGTTGAGGCAGGTTTGAAACCGTCCCACATAGCAATTTGAAACCTTGGCAGCTATGTTGCTGCATTTCTTTTCTTAATAGAGCTGGGCTGCGGGGTGATTGTGTGCATTTGTTCAAGTTTTCATGTTAATTTCAGCTCATGATGGGCGCTGCGATTAACATGAAAACTTTAACAAATGCAGGAAGAATAAAATTATAATAAAGTTGTTATTATAAGTTTACTTTTCGCAGTTTCAGGGCTGGGTTAGGGTAGGGCCGCATCAGGCTTTCGACTAACGCATTCTAATGCTAGTGTCCGCATTACCATATTAAAATGCATTAGTCACGTATTCTAGTGCCCCTCTGACAATACTGCAATTGAGGCACACTGCTAATGAGGCAGTACCAGCACGCTAAAATTGTCTAACATATATGAGCATGCAACTGCGCCTTCAAATTTGAAATGCTATGCGTCAGAGATAGAATATTCATGAACAGCGCTGAGCAGGCAGGCCAGAATTTAACAGATCAATTAGCCGTGCCCCAATCAGCCTTCCTGTGAGTCTACTCTGGGGGTACCTGCCATCACGTGGGTGATCCATGGAGCGGGTCAAGCATTGCACATGCAATCGGTCTCGCAATTGGTTGAGTTAAAGCTATTGGCGCTGTAAATGACAATGTGTTTTACCCATGTGTTATGGAGTGTATGTATGTATGTATGTAGTGTGTAGTAGGATTATGTGGGTTGGATTGGAATTGATAGTTGTGGAATTGTGTGGCGTGCAATTGTGGGGTGTAGAGTGGGCTTGTGTAGTGGAATTATGTGGCTAATAATTATGTGGTATTAAGTGTACTGAAATTATGTGGAGTGGGATTGTGTGTTACGGAGTGTATATATATGGATTTTTTTTAGTGTTGTGGAGCGGCATGTAGTGGAGTTTAATTATGTGGTGTGCTGCGGAATTTTGTGGCATGATGTGGAATTTTGTGGTGGGGATTTGATGTATGTGCTGTGTTGTGTAATTGTGTTGTTGAGTTGAATTATGTGATTTGGTGTTTTTGTCCATTGGTAAATGTATTGTTTTGCCAGTGATTAATACTTTTTTTGGTTGTAAATTTTAGTTTGTTGAGCAGTTGTTCCATATAAGTTGCTGACACTTTGTGTGCCAATAACCAAAGTAAATGAACATAAAATGCAGGATAGAGTTGGCGCAGGGAGATCTATAGTTTTGACTTCAATCAATCAAATGCTCTCTACCTCTTAGTATGTTGCCCACACAGGAGGCAATCAGAATGCATCCATCAGTCATTTCATTCCTATAGCTCATTTGCTGTGTCACCGGATGCCAACAGCATCCATTGATAATGTGTAACATGGCCCTTGTTATTGTCATTGCCTTCCCACATACTAGTAGTAACCAAATAACTAGCTTTAGGTACAAAGTCCCGATAATACGAAGGCATGTAGATTTTAATGCCATAAGCATTAAAATCTCAAGTTGATCTCTACTACAGCGGAAAAAAAATGTCATTGGCGCTTTCCCAGGGTATCATTTTTAATCACTTGAAATAACCAGGGCCCCAGTACTGAGACACGTGAAATTGAGGCCTCGGTGGATGCTGGAGTTCATTTAAAATTTCTGCAAATACTTCTTGTGGAAAATGTGTTGCCATATAAAAATTGATCATGTTAGAGTTACAGTACAGATGCATAACAGCTGCTTGAAGATGCCGAGTGTGCTACTTTGGCAGCATTTTTTAATTTTTGAGAAATTAAATTACATGGTTGTAGTAGACGCCTACCTGATTATGACTCAGGATATGGCAAATGTCTTTGGGAATTCAATTGCAGATGAAGTTTTCAAGCTGTTAAAGTATGCGTTTTCATTTTTATCTGAGAGGGACAATGAACGCAGTTGAATCGTGTAAAGCTGACTAATGGATTGTGTATGGGACATAATTTGGAATATATGTCTTCTACAAAGCTTTATTTTAGTTTGACATCACCCCTGACGAACCCATCCCTTTTAAACACGATTAGATAGCTCGAGGGTGAGCGGCTGCGTTAGACCTGATTAATAGTCGCTGGCCCCAGTCCAACTTTTATAAATGTTTAATCTGAGACGCACAGAATAAGCGAATAACAACAACTTTTATTTTAAAGCAAAGGCATCTTTCGATTTGTGGTCTGTGCAACAGACGCCAAGAAGAAGGCTTAGTGGGTCGAGCACCCACTGGCCAAATGGGTGTAGAACCTGAGGCTAACAGGTTCAACCCCAAGCAGGGCCTGCTCAGCCTTTCATCGTTGTGAGGTATAAAAAAACACACGAATGTCATCATTAATTGCGTAAGAACCCTAATTATACTCGGAGCAGTAGACAATTTAGTTTGTGGTGTGTACTTTATAAACGGTTAATTAGAACTATCTCTATTAATTTTGAAAATTCTACCCCCCCCCAGACGGGCAGTTTGATTTTTAGGGTGATATTCGGTGCATGCTTTTTCCCGTTGCTCTTTCAAGATATATGTAAGAGAAAAGGGGAGAAGAAAAGTGCAGCGTAGTGAGGGCTTCGTCTGCGCCTGTGTGACAAGTTGCAACTTAGCCCTCAGAGTGGGGTCTTACTTGCATCATTTTCTGCTCTTCTACGTCATTTGAAATGTTCTCTGCAAGTCTGGAAATCTGTCAAAATGTGAAATCGCTTGAGACTTAATGTCGTCCCCAAACACACACAGACATACACTGGAAAAGATAAGGAAGAACCGGAGGAAACATGTCACAGGTGTGGCGGCATACAGCCTATGTGTGCTGAGACAGGGGCGGATGACATCAGAGGCTCCAAAAGGAAACAAGGATGGATTATCAATACCCCAAGTCTGCTCTGTTTCCCTCTCGATTGCTGGCGGTATTGGTGGTGGTATCGCAGATGCGCAGGAAGTCGTTGACTCTCATGGAGTGACATCCGGCTGGCAGCTCAGTATCTCATTGCTCCAGCCTCACCGCCCTATGCCCTCCTTGAGAAGAAGCCAATACTCCTTCAGAGTCGACGGCCTTCATAGCTCCTAGAAACAGGACCTGCTGCAGAATCCGCGCTTCAATGTCAGAGCCTGGCCTGCAGGGAGAGGCGGTTGTCTCTCAGCATGTGGGGCGCGGGAGGAGGCATTCTTAAACGTAGGCACTGCTCCCGGGCCTGCTAAATATATACCACTTTGCACTGACAGAGATAACTCTGTCTGAACAGGACAGCACAAAAACACAGGAATAAATCTGTGCGAGCAGCTGAGGCCGCGACAACAGCTTACAAACCAAGATAAATGCACGCGCTAAAGGCACCTACAAATGCCGCGTTTGTAGGCTTGCTGCATTTCTTCTCTTAATAGAGCGCAGCTGCGGGCGATTGTGCGCCTTTGTTAACGTTTTCATGTTAATGGCAGCGCCCATCATGAGCTGCAATTAACATGAAAACTTTAAAAAGGCACACAATCACCCCGCAGTCCAGCTCTATTAAGTAGAAGAAATGCAGCAAGTCTACAAACACAGCGTGTGCTTTTAGGTGATTCTAAAAGCACACGCTGTGTTTGGTGCTGCATTTCTTTCGTTTTCTAGAGTGTTGCTGCGGGCAGATTGTGTGCTTTTGTTTAAAGCATTCATGTTAATCGCAGCTCCTGACGGGCTCTGCAATTAACACCAATACTAAAACAAAAGCAAACAAACAATGAGCCCCACAGTCGCACTCTGGAAAGCAAAAGAAATTTAGCAAGCACTTGCTAAATTCCTCTGCAAGTTTGAAATGCCCGTTTTTCGCGCTGCAGCGGCGGCGCCAATGCTCTCGGGGATGTGTGTGCGCGCCACACACACAGCACTGCGCGCTCGGGGGCACTGATGTGCGCGCGCGCTCAGGCGCGCACGTTCGAGGGAACACTGCTCCCAACCCCTCCCACCGCCCCCCCAACCCCCATACATCCTAGAACACGGAGTACCTGTCGCGGCGGAATCTCGTCCTGGCCCCCAAACGTGGAGGCCCCGGCGGACCCTCCAAAGGATCCCCCCCCACCCAACATTACCCATGAAAACTCAAAACAGGGAAGGCGTGTAGAACCCACTCCCTCCAGGGAAAGAGCAAAAGTCCCTGGCTCTTAGTGGCAGGATATCCCGGCCAGTAGCAGCAGCCAACGGGCTCCGCAGTCGCATGAGACCGGGAAGAGTCAATACACCAGCGCATGTCCTAGCCTCGGGCTGCCTCAGTCTGCAGAGTCCTTCTTGTTCTGGGAGCGCCAGTTAGAGCGGGATCGATGTCGTCGATGAGTAGCGTCGCCTCCCTGCCGTCCACCCCGATGCGAGCTTTGAGAAGAGTCAGAGTCTAAAGGGGGTGGGGAATGCGGCTTCAGGTGGCGTCGCTCATCTGTCCACGCAAATACTTCCTCTGGAGTATCAAAGAAATACGTTTTTGAATCATAAATGACCTTCAGACAGGCCGGGAACATGAGCGCATAGGATAGGTTCAGATCCCGCAGCCGCCGCTTGGCCGCAACAAAGGATTGGTGTTGCTGCTGAACCGTCCGGGTGTAGTCCGGGAAGGCCATGATGGGATGGGACTCAAAGATCATTTCATCCTTATGTGTCCTGGCAAAGCGAAGAATGGCATCGCGGTCTGCATAATTTAGAAGGCGAGCAATAACCGGGCGTGGGCGCTCCCCCGGCGGCGGCTTCTTGGTCAGGGCGCGATGGGCCCTCTCGATCATGAAGCAGGAAGAGATGTCGTCTGCGGGTAGCCGCGCCTTGAGCCATTCTGAGAGGAAGCCACCCATCGAGGATCCCTCGCAACCCTCTGGAAAACCCACCAGGCGGATGTTGTTGCAGCAGGCCCGCCCCTCCGCGTCTTCTGCCCTAGCCTCCAGCTCTTTAGATACCATGGCCAGCTTATCGACCTTCTTCTGGAGGGTGGAGACAGTATCCTCAACCGCGGGGACCCTCGTCTCAGCCTCAGTGATTCGGTCGACTGCCTTCCGGAGGTCCTGGCGGAGGAACGACACTTCGGACCCCACCGCACCGATCTGGGCCTCAAGGGCGGTTCGTCATTGATTGATGGCCTCCAGGAGTGTCGCCGTATCTGATGAGACGCCCTCTGCGGCACCTTTATTCGCTGGGGTGGCTGTGGTGTATTGGTCAATGGTAGGTTGTTTGGGTGCCGCCGCACCGGGGTTGCCCTTACCCATGATGGCGTGGAGGGTCCGCTCCGGAGCAGTCAGTGCCACAGCCAGAGAGAGTGATAGAAGGGGGAGCGGTAGAGTACACCACCCACCTCAGGGCGGGGCGGATCACTACGACCGCGTCCCCAGCGCAGGCGCCCGATCCCAGGCGGCGCCGACGGGTATCTCCGTCAAGAGCCCCCGGGGTCTCCAATATACGGGGCAGTCAGGACTGTCTGTGTGGCCGCCCCGGGCAGGCCGGGGGGACCGGCGGAGCCCTCCGCCAGGGGGTCAGGCGCGTGGGCAGCAGCAGAGTCCAGCCCGACAGGTCCCCCGCCCAGCTCACCGCAATTCTGTATGGCACAGGAGTCTTCAGGCAGGGCGGCAGTCTACGGCTGTCCAGGGGCCCACCGGGCCCCACCGGCAAAATCCAGGCCCAGGGTAGGCCTCACAGATCCAAAGCCCCTCCAGCAGGGGACCGGAGCTAGGCGCAGCCGGCAGAGGGGCACCGTGATCGTAGTGCACTCCCTGCTGCCCCTCAGGACCGGGGCCCGATCAGCAGCTTTCCGGGGGGGCCGCCGGGCAGGATAATGACAGCCCCAGCCGCGCCACCAGTGAAACGCGGCCGCCGCAGCTCAGCCGCAGCCGCCCGCCGATGCGTGCGTGATCTCCGCCGGTCCGGCAAGCCGCGGCCGCGGCGGCCGAATTGGGCTCCCTGCCGCCTCCAAGGTATCTCAGCACGATTGCCGCAGGCCCGTGAGCAGTCCGCTCGCACAAGCCAAGTGTCTGGGACCAGGATAATGGCGGAGGATGTCCCTGGAAGGAGCGAACTGCGGAGCTCTACGGAGACGCGTCCGCCATGTTCGGCTCCTAGGCCACGACCCCCCACAAATTGTTGATTTTTGGTAATGGGTGCAAGTCTACCCATATTTCCTTGTTAAAACTCCTTAAATCTACGCAAAGTTGCATATCCTCATTGTGTTTTCGGGCCACCATCAATGGAGATGACCACAAACTTGATTCAACTGGTTTGATCACCCGTCTATTCTGCAAACTGGCATACGCTTTCTCTAGATCATTCCTTAGACTGAATGGTACTGATCTGATCTTATGTTTGATTTGGATAGCACCCTGTTTCTCCTTTATCATATGCTTGAATCCTACTATTCTTCCTAGAGAGAAACTCTTGCTCAGTCAAATCAGAAAGTGGTAGCTCTTTAACTGCCAACACCTGCTCACTAGTGCCTGGTTTAAGCACCAAACCAGCCATGATGGTACCATCCCAAAATATTGGGACCTTTTGCTGCAATATACACTTTTCCTTAAAATCTGATTGTCTCAATAGCTCCGCGATACATCTCGAACGCATCAAACCACTGCTTCCATGGGATCGCCGGGTTGCCCGGCGATTCCCAAAATGGTGGCGGTGGGTTTACGGACTATATATCTGATATACTGTTAAAATATGGTAGTCGGCAGCAACAAATGTACTTACAGGTTGCAGTCAAATCTATAGTATAGTGGCACTATTTCCTATACAACACAACAATGTTCTCTAATATACAGCTGTGTTCATGGGCAGTATTGTTCAAAAGTCGCGTGACTAGTTTGGTTGCGATGTTCTCCACCGATCCTGAACACGCTCTTTCCTTCATATAGTGCACACCAATAGAAGCAGTCATTCGTTCATCATATGTTTAATTAACTTCCCAGGATGCATTAAATAGTTAATCAGCAGCTGGAACTGCATTGCTGAACATGCTCTTTTAAAAAAAATTCAAAAAACAACACAGTGCAGAAAACCTTTGTGGGTAGGCTGCTTATGCACTAGTTTCTTTATGTTGCTGATATTAGCACCATCAAAAATGGTGTTCCGCCGTGTTGACAAATGACTGTTTCAAAATGGCAGCAGACTATCGGGCAGTGTCTCTTTAAAAAAAATGGCGGCTGAAAACTGTGTGGTGATCGCAATGCTGATGCAAAAGCTGTCCCTTTCCAAAATGGTGGCTGTAAACTGCGTGGGGATTGTAATACATAAGCTGCTCAAAATTGTGTTGTCCCTTTCCAAAATGGTGGCTGTAAGCTGTGCGGTTATTCCCCTGCAGAATGTCAGTAATGTTAATATTATGTACTATGGAGCACTAGCGTCTTGAAATGCGGTATGTCTGCTGCGCAATCTTACCAACACATAATGGCGGCCTGCAAACAACAGTACTGTTTGAAGCTTCAAAATGACGGCACTGAGTTCAGCGTTACAGATCGGCGAGTCAAAATGGTGACGCTGAGTTTCTATGTTGCTAGGGGCGGGATGTGCTGGTCTAAACAAGCATTTGCTCCTCACTGGTTAGACACACTCAGTATGTGGTTGCGCACCAAATTAGTTGCAGACCCTTCCCAAAATATTCATGCTGGCCAGAGTATGCCTTTCCTTCAGTTTTTTGCTGTGCAGGCTGAGTGCAGCTATGTGCACACACAGTGCCTGCTTGAACGTTTCAAGCGAATCCCTGTAAAGTCTTATGCAGCAACTGTCAACGATCTCAAGACAGTCTTGTCTTCACTGCCAACCAGCAAAATCACCAGGGTCTGTGGTTACATGCAGCCACCTCCGCTGTATTTTTCTATTCCTCTGTTCACAGGCATGGCAACTTTTTAGTGGGGGTTCCTGGCGGTAGCTTCGGGTCATTGTCAAAATATGTTATGCCATAATAAGCAGGAACTCGGGTAAGATTCACAACTGTTCATTTATTAAGCTGTACATAAACGATGCCACCGCTGTCGTGCTCTCTCAAGGGACACTCCAACTGATACCAGTGGAATGTTCCTCATGAGAGACACAGCTATAGAACATCATGACTGAACATTCTACATATGTTAAGCTATACATAGTTGAAGTACAACAAATTCTGTGAGGAGTCGAATCCACTGATCACATTGAGACTTTTTTCTGCGTTGCAAGGCAATGTGTATAAATGCCTTTCCCCTTTACATTACTTAGATAGGAAATTTATGTTCATAACGTTGCTTTCGTCTTGGTCATGTGCATATTGATATCCATGGTTTTGCATATGCTCCACTAAATGATAGTGGTCTATTCCAAAGACTCAGTCTCTTTGTAAACAAACGGTGCCATTCTGTGGCATCTTGTGTATGCATTTTATCTATGCTCTCCTGCCTTCCTCGTCAGTGTATCTGACATCTAGCTTGTTGACTCTTCCATTTTCACTGTATGCACTAGCAAACCTCTTCTGTCTGCTTGTGAACAATTTGTTCTCTTCTGATGCTTCTCCTTTCATGTACATGGATGCAGCGCAGCTCCAAATGTGTCTCACCACAGGTACTCCACATGTGTAAACATTACCTCATGTTTTCCAGCAGCCCACAGTATCTGTTGTTAAAGACATAGGCTGGCACGGTATATGAAACCCTTGCATTTCGCTCAGTATGGTCATAGATTTAATGGCGCTCTATCCAATGTATAATACAGTAAAAGATCATGCATTGGGGTAGGGTGGAGATCTATTAAACAGCCATATAAAACAGAGTGAAGCAGCTTGCCTTTAGATATTTCTAGGTTGTTGCTGGTGTAACTGTAGGGTGTGTGAGATAGAAGTACTGATGATGAGACTTGGTAGCTGGTGCATACTATCTCTAGTCATGCATGTGCCTGTCACTTATGACTACAAGGGTAGAAAACCCTGCCATTTTTCCGTTTAAGAAGATCAATCAGCCAAGTTCAATGCATATTCTGGCAACTTCCATCTATGCTTTAGCGCCTGAATGAAAGGTTGGAGAGGTTTTAGGAGACACTCTCTAGGAGTTAGATGATGTCCTTGGTCCCCTACATGAGATATCCGCTTTGGTTGCTCATTTCAACATAATTTGTTACCTTTTTATCATTGGTTTATAAAGGTCTTATATGCAGCAAATGCAATGAACCAACACTAACCAAAAAGCTGTGTGTACAATGTATAGTGGAAGAAAATTCTGAAAGAATATGCTTTTAAAATATTTCAAATTTGTTAACAGATTGTAGTGTTGGGAGCACAAAAATATGTTTTTCTTTTGCGGACCCAAGAGCACTTAATAGAAAATCCCAATTGTTATCAATTTGCATGTTTTAAATTAGTAATTTTTTTATTTTTTATATATATTTCAGTTTTGGCCACGAGTGATGGATGAGCTGTCAGAGTTGCGAGAATTCTATGACCCTGATACTGTGGAGCTGATGGACTGGATAACGTGAGATATTTTTTTCATTTATCCTTTTCTTCGTTTTAGGGCCAGTAGTTTCAGGAGACAACAAAAAGGATAGACGTAATGGCTATTATGATTCTCACTAACTGACCAATGTTTTCTGAGGCTTCAGTAGCGTTTTGCTAATTGACCCCCTTAGTAGTAAAATGTAGTTGTGTTCTCAGAATAGAGCAAAAAATAGAGTCGATTTACAGATGAAGTTCACCATATGCATTTTTTGCTCATAAGTATTCATTCTTGAGATAATGAAAACCTGACTGGTCAGTAGGTCAACAAGTTTTTGTTGTTGTTGTTTTTTTAAAAATTTTTCAAAGACCTTTATTGAAAGTTGTGCACTTCAGGTTACAAAGTATTCAAGCAACACTTCGCAAATAACAAGAAAAAGTAGACACGCCACATCAGTTATCAAATCACAGAAAAGCAGTTATATAATAGTGGCACACCATTAATCATAAGGAGGAGTGGCAGGAGACGGTGCATGGGTGGGTAGAGTGGGGCATCGGACGGGAAGGGGTACCAGCAGAGGGGGCGGGGGAAGCGGCAAAGAGCGGGGAGAAGAGGTTGGGGCACTACGGACCAGCACCGGCGGCCGCCGCGGGCGAAGTGCTGGCAGGGAGCGCGGGAGAGGTCGCAGAGGGAGAGGCATTCCGAGAAAGGAGATAAGAAACAAAAGGCCCCCAGATATCACGCGGCCGGCCCGTAACAGGCGTTAGTTCCCAAAATTCGGCCAGAAGCGTCTGGCAACGCGAAGCGTCCTCGAGCCAGGCACCGACCCTGGGTGCGGGCCTCCGGCCCCAGTGTATGGCAACTCTGCGACGCGCGAGAACAAGCAGCATAGCCGTGAGCCGGCGGGAGGTGTCAGGGCAGTGCTTAACCATGCCGAGTAGGCAGGTCAAAGGGTCTGGCGAGACAGGCGAGGAGGTAATCTCAGTAATAACGGCGCACACTTCGCGCCAATATGTAGAAACCGAGGGACACAGCCAGGCAAGATGAGAGAACCCCGCCGCAGGGAACGAACACCGGAGACATCTATCACTGGAGACGAGGCCCATTCTATACAGCTGGGCGGGGGAGCGGTACAGCCTGTGCCGGTATTTAAAATGTATAAGGCGAAGGCGATAATTAGGAGATAGACGTTGGGTCTGCTTACAACAATACGACCAGTCCTCCTGGGAAAGATCGGTGCCAAGGTCCTCGCTCCAGGCAATGCAGGCGCGATCAGTAGAGAGCGAGGACGCCGCCAGCGTGGTGGCATAGAGCCTCGAGACCAGTTTGCTTGGGGAAGTGGACGTGTATGCCAAGTCGAGGGCTGCCATCGGCAGGGGAGGCTGCGGGAACGTAGAGTGTAACTCCCGGCAAGACGCCCTAAGTTGATAATAGAGCCAGCGTTTCCATGGGGCCAGTCCCGGCCGGAAGCGAAAAGAAATCGCTGTTAGGGTATAGGTCCGACAAGGTGGCCAGACCCAAGCCAGCCGCGCGTTTGGCCATCCCGGCCGTGTGCAGCGAGGGAAAAGCCGGGTGGTATGCGACAGGCATGGCGCCGGCGGAGAGCAGGCTGGAGCCCGAATACTTACTGAGACCGTCCCAGGCCCAGCGCAGGGTCTCCACTGTATCAATCTCCCCAAGCAGCGGTTTTGCAGGAGCAAAGATAGCGGTCTGTAGGGGTAAGGGGGCCGCAAGGTCAGCCACCACTGCTACATGGGGCTGAAACGGCGTCGGGTGCAACCAGAGGTGGAGGAAGCTGGCTTGGGCACTGAGGGTATATAATTTGAAGTCCGGGGCTCTCATCCCACCGCACGCGAGGGGGAGCGTGAGAATATCATACGCCACCCTAGGCTGACGTCCGGCCCAGACAAGAGAGATGGTGAGGGAGCGGAGCGTACGGAAGAAATGAGCCGTAAGAGGAACGGGGACATTCAGGAATAGATATAAAAATTTCAGGCGCACACCATCTTAGCGATGGCAATACGCCCCGCCAGAGATAGAGGTAACCGCCGCCAAATGGGTATCTTGGACTCCAGCCAGTCGACCGCCCGGCCGAAATTAGCCTTCCAGAGTTCATCAACGCTCCTACTGAGCCAAACGCCCAGATACCTGGTGGGCCCCGATGCCCATACGAAAGGGTAATCCGGGGTGAAAGGGACAGTGGCGTCCGTCGAAGAGAACAGACTTACTCCAATTGACTTGGATGCCGGACAGACCCCCGAATCGCACGATCTCGCGGACCATGGGGCCGAGGTTCTCCTGAGGGTGGCGGACATAGAGTGTAACATCGTCCGCGTACATGGATGGAGACGACAAGGGCCCGGGCCGCGAAACCCAAACCTCTCTGAGTGTGATGCTGCCGGAGTCTGGCGGCAAGGGGCTCCATAGCCACAGCGAAAAGCATGGGTGATAGTGGGCACCCCTGCCTAGTGCCCCTGGAACGGGAATGGGCTCTGATATCTGGCCATTGACTAGGAGATGGGCGACAGGGAGGGTGTATAGGAGGAGGACTTTGCGCAGAAAGACCGGGCTAAAGCCAAGGTGAGGGAGGAGATAAAACAGGAAGGGCCACTCGAGAGTGTCAAAAGCCTTGGTGGCGTCTAAAAGAGCCGCCACGGCCGGCAGAGCTGGGTTGATCTGGTGAAGTACGGCGAATATCGTGCAGAGGTTATGCGACGTTGCGCGCCCTGGAATGAAACCGGACTGGTCCGGGCGAGCGACATGGGCATGAGAGGTAAAAGGCGGGAGGCCAGAAGCTTAGCGAAAATATTATTATCGGTGTTGATGAGGGATAAGGGGTGATAAGAGTCCAGAAGTTCAGGGGACTTCTCCGGCTTCAGGAGCAGTGTTAACAAGGCCTCGCGGAGTGATGGAGGAAAATGGCCCACCTCGAAGGAGTCATTATACATGGCGGCGAGGTGCAGGACGAGAATGGGCGCGAAGGTTTTATAAAAGGACGCAGGCAGACCGTCGGAGCCGGGCGCCTTATCCCCGGGCAGGCTGTTGATGGCCGCTAAAATCTCCTCCTTGGAGAAGGGTTCATCGAGGTATTCCCGATGGCCGTTACTGAGCCAGAGGAGCTCTAGGGTGTCGAAGTACTGGTCCAGGATGTCGCGCGAGGGGGTGATCCCGGCAGTGCAGTGCAGTGCAGTGCAAGCGGTGATCCGTGAGATCACTTCAGTGGGAGAGGTAGTGCGTTCTGGACCCCCATCCTGCAGAGCTGTGATATATGAGGCGGCGTGAGGTCGCCGCAGAAGATTGGCTAGGGTCTTACCTGGGCAGTCGGCCTCGCCATAGCGGCGAGCCCTGGCCTCCCTACCCAAAAAGGAGAGCTCCCTGTCGGCTTCTTGCTCAAATTCAGAAAGTTTGCCTCAGATCCTAGCGAGGGTGTCAGGGTTGGGGCTGAGAGAGTGCTGAGAGTCGAGAGCCTTAATTTCTCTTCCCAGGCACTCCAGGGTACCGCGAATAGAGCGCAGAACACCAGACTGCTTAGAGATACATTCGCCCCTGACCACAACCTTAAAGCCCTCCCATAGAGTAGATGGGGAGTCCACGGAACCCGTATTAAGTTCAAAATAATTTTCTATTGCAGTCTGAAGCTCGGCGCAGAACACCGAATTGCGGAGCGCATTGGGGGGCAGGCGCCAGGAAAACATACGCTTGGGGGTATGCGGGGGGAGCAGATTGAGGCTAACGGGGGCGTGATCAGAAAGAGTGCGCGCCATGTGTTCGACCGAAGTGACCCAAGCGAAAGCGTCGTAAGTGGTGAGCCAGAGATCCAAGCGGGACCAGCAGCCAGAAGAGCCAGTAATTCAGGTGCCCTCACGCACGTCGGGGTGGGTGTGGCGCCACGCATCCAACAGGGAATTGTCAGTTACGAGAGAGCGCAAGAGGGAAGTGAAGCGCGGGTGCAAGGCGCGTGGCCCAGAGCGATACAGAGTGGCCGAGGGTGTAATATTAAAATCACCACCCCACAGCAAAGCGGCAGGGCCCAGGGAGGATATGTGTCGCCACACCTGCGCGAAGAAGTCAGGGTCGTCAGAGCTGGGGCTGTAAATCGCCGCGAGAATTAGAGGCTGGGTCAAGAGGGTGCCAAGCAGGATAACAAAGCGCCCCTCGGGATCGACAATGGCTTTAGTGGTGCGCCAGGGGAGTCCTCTGCGTAAAAGGATAGACACCCCGCGGGAGTAGGAAGAGTAGAAGGAGGAATGAATCTTGTCCCAATGCCGAGAGAGTAGCCTAGAGGCGGTAGCGGGAAGCAGGTGAGTTTCCTGGAGGAAGCAGATGTCAACCTTGTGGCGTATGAGGTGTGCATGTACAAGGCGGGCCTTCCGATGGTCGTTAAGACCGCGAACATTCCATGTCCAGAGTGTAGTGGCTGTCATAGGGTAAGGCCAGGGAGATAAATGCTGGATGAAGGCGGATATGAAGTGGAAGTCAGAAATGCTTGAGGTGGGAAGTGCAGCGCAAGAAGCAGTGTTGCAAACAGCGCAGTGCATGGGAGGTCAAAGAGAAAAAACTAACAACAAGCCTCAGAGGAGAGGCAACATAACCCAGAAATCCCCCCCCCCCCAACCACCCACACCAACCCCCCAATCAGGTTGAGAATCCAACCCCACCCACCCAGGGAATCCCCAACAGGGAAGGGAAAAACCAAGATAGAGATAAAGGGAATCATCCCACAGAGACGTGGCTCAGGTCAGCATACACCCCTGCCGCAAGGACAGGGTAGCCAAGCCTGTGAGAGAAAGCGGACTGTAAATAAAGGAGAGAGAGACCCAAGGGAGCGCCACGCATCTAGGGGCCCACAAGTCACTCATGATGCAGGCACAGCGCAGTAAAGAGACGTGGCTGTGTAGGCAAGAAAGGAGTGCAGGGTTGAGTGTAGTGATGACTCGGCAGCTGAAAAGATCCGCAGAGCCCATGGGCGGAGGGGTGTGAAAGCAACTAGTGCAGGCCAGTACAGGAGTCATTGCTGAACAACAGGAACTGAGACCAGAGAGGGCAAAATCATGCCATACGATGCATGTGATCGGAGCATGGAAGCGAGGGTTGCCATCAGTCATTGTCACTGAGATCGCCAGCAGCAGCCGTTTGGGAGCTGGAAGGGGTGGAGCGCTGAGATTTGTCCAGTTTTTTGGCGTAGGCCAGTACAGCCTTTGGTTCCAAGAAGGTGTGGACCTGCGAGCCGTCCCTGACACGCAGCTTGGCCGGATATGCCAGAGAGTAGGAAATGTCATGTTTTTGCAGCAGACGTTTGGCAGGAAGAAATTCACGACGGGCAGCTTGCACCGCCATGGTATAATCAGGATAGAAGGATAACAAATTTCCTTGATGGCGAATTTCCTCCTTTTCCCTGGCAGCTCGAAGGACCGCATCGCGGTCTCTGAAGTTCAGAAGTTTGGCAATGATAGGCCGAGAAGGGAGGCCAGGGGCAGGGAGAGGACCCAGAGAGCGATGGGCCCGCTCGACGATGAACACAGGTGAGAGGAGCTCCCCAAATAAGTCACGGAGCAACTGCTCGACGAAGTCCTCCATTTTGGTTATGTTAGAAGATTCGGGCACACCCGTGATGCGGAGATTGCTTCTGCGGGAGCGCGCCTCCAAATCCTCATTTTTGTTTTTAATGAGTTCCAAGACTTTATCCATTTGTAGGAGTGCGTGGTGATCCCGGGTAGCGGCGTCTTCTGCATCGGACATCCTCGTCTCGACTTGGGTTATCCGCGTATCGTGGGAGTCCACTCGAGCCTTGACGGTGTCCAGCCGAGCAGAAAGCTGATCAAGCTGGTTCGCGATGCCAGTTACCGTGGATTTCACGTCCAGCATGATGGTCTTGAGGTCGTCCTCGCGGGTTAGGCCAGTTTCAGATTGAGTAGCGGACTCGGCAGCGTCCATGACCGCTCCCTCCTGTCGTGATGACTTGCGCTGGTCAAACGCCAGCTTAGGTTGCTTGGGGTCTGTCCGTCCCATGGTTAAGCACCTGAGCGCCCCACGGATCAGCACCACAGAGGATAGGGGAGTAGATGAATGGTGCGTGAGCAGGCAGGGCTGGCGAGAGTGGCCGCAGCAGAGGATGAGCGCCAAGAGAGGTGGCGGCCGTCAGGCGCAAAGGGTAGGTCGGTGCAGGTGAGGAGTTCCACAGCCCGCCGAGCCCGCCAGGAGGGGTGGCGTCCGATCACTGTGCAAAACAATCAGGAGGGCCCAGTAAGGAGGGAGCAGGCAGCCCGGATTTATGGGGTGGGCTGGGTCCAGTGTAGTTGCGGCGGGCGTAAGCCGGACCACTCGGCAGGAAAGCTGGCCGGGTAGGAGGTGGAGGACCTGGAGGAAGGAGAGGCAGCGCCAATGCACCGGAGGGCAAGCGCCGGGTCCAAGGAGGCTGGCCCTGCTCTGAGTCCCAGAGGCGAAGGTGTGCACCCAGGGGGAGAAGATGGCGGCCGGGCAGCAGGAGGAGGCTCCAGATGTGGCAGAGCAGCAGCAGCTATTTAGCCTGGACGGCAATTGTGCAGGCCAAAGCGTGTGGAGGGTAGGCAGAGTGTGCAGCCAGATCGCTGATCTTTACGGCCCGCCGCGGAGCCAAGCCCGGCGGGGGACCGCCCAGCCAGGACCGAGGCCGGCAATCGGCGAAGTCTGCAAGGAGGCGAAGGATGTGGATTCCAGGCCGCGCCGGGCCGTGCGGGCGGCAACGGAGGCCCGAGGCGCGGAAGGGCGGCAGCACACCAACAGGAGACCGCGGTGTAGGCCCGGCTCCAGCGACCAGCAGCTAGGAGGGGCAGCCGGGAGCTCGCGAGGGCTCGGAGCAGCGGGGGAGTCGTGGGAGGCGCGCCGCCCACCTTGCAGGGCCCAGGGCAAACCAACCAAAGCAGCGGGCGCCAGGAGTAGGAGAAGGCGCCCGCGTGGAACGAAGGCCCGGGCCCAGCGGTACGACCTGCGCGCCCCCACCCCCGCCGCCAGGCACACCCACGGAGAACGACTCACCGGATCGGAGGAGTAGGTCAACAAGTTGAGTACTTGTATTAGGGTCCAAGATAGGCAGTGGATACTTCTTAGAACTGAAGATGCCCTTGCCTCAGGCATCACACTAGATCTGGAATATGTCATAGTTCCTCCGTGCCAGTAGGGGGTGCCGGCTTCTCAGTGCAAAAACAGCATCCTGGTGACACTGTGTGAGTTCATAAAGCGCTCCCTCGGGGCACTGATGTCAGCTCCCTTTTTTTTCAAAAGCCTCATGACCTGGATCCGGAGCTCCTCTCTGAGAGAAATTTTACCTCAGAGTCACAAAATATTTATACAGTGCAGTTGTTTCAGGAAAACAGTGTCACTGCCTAAAAGGTCAGGGTTCAAGCCGTGTCAAACTTGTGGCAGGCAAATGTCGATCACTGATTTTCATGAAGCCTATATGTGGTTTATGGGTTCCCGTCATAACTCCTGCTCTTGCTCTCAGTGTCATAGCATGTTACCTAGGGGCATTCAGGAGAGAGGGGTCAAACTTCTTATGGCCCGAGCCAAGGAAGACTGACGCACTTAACGAAGATCCAGGTCCCGCTCCCGCTGTAGGTCTCGCACTCCATCGTCCTAGCCATCAAAGGAGAAAAAATGACACAAAAATAAAAATAAACCACCATGCTCTAGGCCAAGGGGTAAGTCACCTGCCCCTTTGAAGTTGTCTTCATCAGACTCTGAACTAGTGGCAAATCAGTCTTTACAGGCATCCCATCATCTTCACCAGTGCCCACCCATGCCTGCCCCACCAGCTCTGCATGCGCCACTTAAGGCTCCATTGTTCTGAGCTTCACCAGTGCCAATTTACCTGCAACTCCCGGCGCTCGGAGCAGATCCTTCTGTCTTCCTGCACATAATGTGGGACATGTTTGTTCGAATTTTGGCTCCCTCCGATGTACCTTTGAGCCCCATCGGTCCATACGTGGTTCGGCTTGGGGAGCCCTTCATTGCACACCGCACTCTGCACTTTCTTCTGGGGACTCCATTTCCCATCGGACACAGCGCCAGGAGGCGCTGACGCGTTTTCCCTGCTTCAGGAGGCGCATAAAGGCAGCTCCGGGCTCTCTCAGCGCGGGACGCACGCGGGTGTGCCCGGGCCAAGGACGGGCCCGTCTGCGCCCGTCAGTGCCAGGAAGAGGCGGGGTGGGGCCACCCCCTTTGGTTGTTGCTGCAAGTCATCTTGACTCCACTAACTCTTCCTCCACAACAGCCGGTGTAGGGTGTTTGGATTGCCCAATGCCGGGGAAGGTATTGAAACTCTGCTTTGGCCCTCTTTTTGACTGTTATTGTGTGCCTCCGCATTTCCCAGTGACAATTTAAACTTAGTATTGGGACAGTAAAATACGTGTGTGGGTTTTTGAGTGGGTGGTTGTGTGTTCCTCCCAAATAGCTCTTTCTAGGGCCCCATGGCTGAATAGAGGTACGGAGGGCACACTGTGAGATGGGTAAAAGAAAAGGCCAGGATAGGGCTCAGGGTATGGATCACCCCAAAAAAAGGTCCTCTGGTCGCCATGAGACAATGGACAGGATAGAGTCAATTTTGACAGAATGTCATGAAATAGTCCATTCTGGCCCACCCTGCCCCTCCTCCCTGCCAGGTAGTCCCACTAACCATGACAATAACCCTGGAGCCATGATGACCGTCTCCCCCGAACCGCCACCAGCAAAAAAACCTGCAAAGCTAATCCCACAGATGTTTAAAAAACATACTAAAAGACGGAGCAAGGGTCTGGTTAATAGGCCCCCCTGACCTGGAGCCCGGTCCACCCGCCCTCATATCTTGTAATGAGTCAAGGGATTCTCCTGTTGCAGCGTACGTCACACAAGTTCAGTGTCATAACAGATTTGATGTGCTTGCAAACAAGGAAGCTGGGACGCTAGGGGTTGGGATAGCCGACCCTGAGGAAATTTGCAAAATTCCTGCAAGTGAGATACAGGCGCTGAAAACACTAATTGGGTCATTGAGAGACGAGGTTGTCGCACTTAGAGTGGAGGTTGTCAGTTTAACAGAGAAGGTAAATTGTGGGAAGGTGGCTCCATTAGAGACTCCGATAGCCCTCCCGTCTACGGCCATAAAGGGAGTTGAAGATAGGTGCCCGAGACTCCGTAGCCTGGGTAATGTCAGACCATCACACAATGTTGCCACAACCAGGCTCATACAACCCCCCCCCCCCCACCGCACTAGAGATCATCGCTCCATTGATGCATTTAATTTAACGACCGAAAACCCGCGTGGTGTTGGCCAAGGTAGGGGTGGGCGTAGGATCATAGATGGAGGCAAGGTCATATTGGATGAAGGGTGCACCTCTAAGTTAGACCATGGGTGGGGAATGGGAAAGGGGGCTGTGAGGGATGGTGTCTACACTAGATCCAGCGAACAGGGTAATCAAGCTGTGGTTTACCTCACAGAGGTTCCCAAACTCTCCACAGTTGGACACGAAGATCAGGACTCACTTAAAAACAAGGTCATTCACTGGCTAAGGTCCACCCAACACTGTTACTCAATCATTAGAGATATTAAGTTTGTAGAAACACTGCCCCTTCCAGGGTCACCATGGGATACAATCGAAGTCAGTTTCTTTGATAAGGTTATGGTTACTGGATTACTGTCGATTGATTCCCGTACGATTCCCCCTGTGAATTACCTCATTTCCATTAGATATAGACCCCCAGCAAGACCATACTTAGTCCTCCCCAGACCCGCCGTAGCAGGACTTTTCACATGCAATATGGGTGAATGGAGAGGGCGAAGATGACTCCAGCCCGAGGACCGGATGACTCCAGACAATAACTTAGGGCCCTTAGGGACATCACCAAACCCGCCCTTACTAGAAGCCCCATCCCCTCTAGGTCTGGCATCTACTGTTGAGGCCTATTGTGAGCTAATCGCCGTTGACACACGCAGGGGCATGGTTGCCATCTCTCCTGGTATTTCGGAAGGGGGGGAATTCGCCGATCACTCTCTAAGGTTTCTTGTCTGGAATGTGGCAGGGGTTTCCAAGCTATTAGCTGACCCAGAATGGTGTTCCTTCGTGGACTCCCATGACGTGATTTTATTTCAGGAAACCAGGAGTTTGTATACTCCACACAGAAGTGGTTTTTCCGCCTATGGTATTAACGCCACTAGGAAAGAGCTGGGTAGACCCTCAAGAGGTTTAGCAGTCTGGGTCAAAACTGCATTGGGGTCCAAAGTCAAGCTCCTCCACGTTGAATCACAAGATATACTAGCATTGGAGCTGACTCTTTAGAGTGGTTGGAAAATTTGGATTTTTAATGTATATAACAGAGTGGTGCGGGGCTCAGAGGAAACCAACACGATCCCCATCGTAGGCCATGTCCTGTCCCAATTCTCAGATAATGTTCCTGTATTAGTGGCGGGTGATTTTAATTGTACCTTTGAACCCCTTGTCCTCACTCTGCCAGATTTGACTGAGGAATGGGACCGCGAGTAGCATATTCCCCAGTTAGATCTCCCTACAGTCAGGTGGACAAAGAGAGGAAGCCAGGTGCTGGCTCTCACCCTGCAGCATGATCTGAGAGCCACAAATGGGTGAGCTAACTCGGACCCAAAAGGAGATTTTACTTTTAACAGACCTGGCCACGAAAGCAAAATCGACTACTGTCTGGTTGCCCTTAAACTTTGGCCCCTAGTCGATGATATGGCAGTGGTCAAAACAACTGACAGCGACCACAATGCCCTTGCCCTCACCTTTATCAAGCAGGGCACTCATGAACCTGACACTAGGGGTAGTCCTGACCTGGGTGTCCTTTATATTACGAATAACCTGAGATCAATCAGATGGGACTGGGTGGAGGAACATCTGAGGGCCCTTGACGCAGTCAAAGGCAAAGTTCGCCTGGAACTAGAGGAGCTAGCCAAATACCCTACTAACGATGTGGTGAAGATTTTGGGATCCCGCCAAGAGTTACTAAACAATGAGATTAGGGACATGCCTAGTCAACCGCGTAAAGTTAAAAAAAAAAAAAGGCGGGAAACTGCACACATCTGAGATCTGATTCCCAGGTCGCTTGGTATAATCAGGACTGCAGGAATGGGAAGGGGGCGCTTGTACGTGCAGTAAAACTGAAAGCACACCCTGAGGTAGCGGTATGTAGAGCCAAGTATAGGCAGGCAATGGAGACAGCCAAGAAGAAGTGGGAGGGTTCCTTGTGGTCCTCCCTACAGAGGGCGTTGACAGCCAAAGACTCCAAGACCTTCTGGAGCAAAGCAGCGTACTGGCTCAAGGGTAACAAGACAGCTCTGGAATTCACAGTCCAGCCCGAGGAATGGGTAGCGCACTATGGTTCCCTTTATGAATTAGTCACCATGGTAACAGAGGAAGTTAGTGAGAGGTGGGGGGATGCCCCCGGTGGAGTGGGTGATGCTCTGGTTTTTTCTATAGAGGAAACGCAAGCAGCAATTCGCTCTCCAGAAAATTTTTTGCAAACAAATTTTAGACAGGATCCAGCATTGGATCCTAGAGTCCTGAATTTTGAGTGATTATCAAGCGGGCTTCCGCGCAAAAACTAGTACTCTGGATCAGGCTTTTTGCCTCCTCTGTATTAATTGGAAGGAAGTACCTGTTAAGGGAGGGAAGCTATACGTGGCCTTTGTTGATCTACGGTCTGCGTTTGACCTAGTCCCCCGAGCTAGCCTTTGGAGAGTTTTAGAAGAGATGGGCTTGCCAGGAAATCTTTTAGATATTTTAATTAGATTACACACATCCAACACAGCACAGGTCAGGTGGGGGGAGAACAATCAAGTTACGGAAACTTTCCCAGTCCAACGCGGAGTGAGACAGGGATGTGTGTTAGCTCCCACACTTTTACTCTTTTTATTAACGGGGTGGTTGACTTTTTAGATAGAGATGGGTGTGATGCCCCTATCCGGTGTAAGAAGAGCACCTGCCCTTCTTTTCGCTGACGATACCCTCCGAATTTCTAAATCCCCGCGGGGTTTACAACAACTCTTGTACGATTTTACAAGGTTCTGTGACGAGCGGGCCTGGTGCTAAATGAGGCCAAAACTAAATATAGGATTTTCACGAGAGGAACGGCCAAACCTTCCAAAAGACCTGTGTTTGTTGGTAGCAGTAAATTGGAGCAAGTTGATGTTTTTGATTACTTAGGTATCCGCCTGACCCCATTAACACACTGGGGCGCCCATATCGAGAAAGTGAAATTGCTACTAATTCAACAGACCGCTCACATTAGTAAAATTCACAGGAAAACGCTGTCCAGGTAAGTAGCACCAGCTATGGAAATCTATAACATCAAGGTTCTAGAGGGGCCCCTTTATGGAGCAGAACTTTGGGGCACGGGCAATACAAACTGTCTGTCTAGCATCGAAAATCGCTTCTTTAGATCCTTAGTAGACCTCCCCTCTAGTACCCCTCTGACCCCCCTTTATTTGGATCCTGCCAATAGAAAGCTGGCCCATAAGCTGAATTACAAATTACTCATGTTCTGGTACAGGCTGTTGTCCGTGGAAGAGCTCACATCCTATCGAGAGGCTCTGCCTGGTCTTCTGAAACTCTCCCAGATAACCTTGATCCCTTGGTTCAGCTCTCTGAGGGATTTATTGGGGAGGCTTGGGATGGAGGCGTTGTGGTCAAATCCGGAAAGTCTGGCCGTCAAACCGAGGGCCAGGCTCAAAGCGATGTTCTGGGAATCTACATCAGAAAAGGACTTGGCAAAATCTGAGGGTGGTTTGACTCACAAATTCCTTAATTTTAAATTTTTCTCTCGCTTTGAGGATACCATCGAAGAAATTGTTCCCCCTTTGGCAGGTAAACTATTTTTACAGTTCCGCTACAAGACCTTACACACAATTGTTTTGTATTAAGTGGCGCTGTAATGCTTTTAATGATGACCTTTGTCCCTGGTGCAAAGCCAGCCCAGAATCCATTGTTCACTTACTTTTTTCTGCCCATAATATACATCTCTGATGAAAAAATGGATAATTCAGTTATACAGATTGGTTGGCCCTGGCCATTACCTTGAGGTGCTGAGAGTCCTATGCACCGACATACGCAGAGTAATGGTTTATGGCCTTTCCAGATATTGGTATGCACTGTGGATTAAGCGTTCCAAATGTGTTGTATGAAGCATTGTACTTTTTATCTGTTTTTATTCTCCCTGCTTTTTAAACCATTTTATGGCATTTATGTCTTGTAAAACAAAATTATGAAAATGTCTCTTATATACTCTGTATTTTACTTCTCTTGTGCTGTGTACTTTTAAGATCTTTGTGATCTAAATAAAGTTATATATGATGATGATGGTTCGGCTTGGAGTATCGCCGGCGGGACCTCCCTTGGCAACAAGAGTTCCTCGTATACAGCTTGCATGTTACCCAGGTCCGGCTGATGTCTCCCCAGCCCATACCCAGCTCACGGTGCCACAGACTCCACCTCCTCCACTTCTACCAGCGTTGTAAATAACTGTTCCTCCTAATAAAACACATCTCTCTAGGAGAGAAACTCAAAGGATTATTGAGTAAAAACAGATCCATATGGGACCATATTCTCAACAATGTGCCTTTGGGGGGCAATGGCTCATTGAAAAGTGGAGTCATTGCCAGAGCTGGGAATGACATTGCAACCTAAGCCATTAAAATATCCAGATTGCTCTTAGTCATAGGGATGAAGGGAATCTCAACATAGGCAGAGTACTGGGGGGCTTAACATTTTATGTTTCCTTCTGTTTCAAGTCCCATTGTTGCTGATGTGTTGAGCCGGTAAAATGGTAATACTTGCTGGGTGTATTTTTGTCTTTCAGATAGTGATTTGCCACCTGCCCGAGAATAGATTTCAATAGATTGATAGTTTGTTGACCACTTTGCTTTGTGCTGGCTCTTGCCTCATGATTAAATTGCCCTGCCAGATTTGGAATGCTACTATCTAGTGACTCAGTTACAGAATTTACGGTCGTGACTAGATGAAGTTTTCAATCGGAAGACAATATATTTAGCAAAATGTTGAATTGAGACAACCCTCAGCTCCTTTTTTATGCTTCAAACAAACCCGGCCCAAGAGTATCACATTTGGTCTCTTAAATGTCATCAATATGGGACTGGGTAGTGAATAGAGTCCTGAGATGTGTCCCATTTATGACATGTGTCGAACGTTTGATGTCTTCCATACTTTCACTAACTTATTTGCGAAGTGAGTGGGTCCAAATGGATCTCTGGAGGATGTCAAAGGATGGGAAATTTATGAGGAAAGTTAATTTCCAACATTTGAGAAGCTAAGATCAATTTGGGGTGGAATCTGGGCAATTCCTAGTTCATGGCAGACTGGCAAAAGCTGCTGCCTGACTTGGAGGGGATTACCTGGACAACCACTAGCTACTAACACTGTAAGGAACTTACAAGAGCTATCACAGCGAGGCCGACAGATCTGTACAATTTATAGAGCACTTTGCATTGCCGGTTGAATGTAGTCTCTGTTCACCAGGCACAATGGGAAAGTGATATTAATACTCAGATAACTGACTGTAGTCTCTTGGAGGCAGGAGGCAAGAGAGAGGGCTGTATGTATAGTACCTTGGTTTAGTGATTTGCATTCATAAATACTAATGCACAAGGGAAAACAGTGTTATGTCGTGTCCTGTTTCTTTACAAAAAAATCAGTCATCACTGACAGAGGGCTTTATTACGACTTTGGCGGTTTTGGAGTGGGGCGGCCACGCCTCTGCCCCGCTCCAAGACTGCCAAAGCCATAGAGACACCACCCGCCAGATTATGACTTTTTTAGTCTCTGGCTGGCGGTCCCACGGCGGTGCCTAAGAAAAAGTCACCGCAATGGGAGCGTCAAAGGCAGTTCCTGAACAGCATGGACTGATGCAGTCCATGCCTTGAAGGAACTGGGGTGCATGCACACAGGGGGGCACAACATGTGCCCCATGGCCCTGAGGCAACAGGGGGCCATGTAGGGGCCCCTTTGTTTCATATCTGCCACAGTTTCCATGGCGGGCTCACCGCAGTGGCACCACCAGCATATTGCAGTTTCAAGACTGCTGCAACACCGCCGGGGATCTCTGTTCCCTGGCGGTTGCGGTGGTCCAATGGCGGTCAGACTGCTCATCTTTAAATGAGATTAATGGACCACTACCGTGGCTACAGCGTCCATCAGCCCGCCGTAGGCATAATTAGTGTCAACATACCCCTATAAAGCCTGTACTGGGAATCTCTAAGGTTACATATATTCAGTTTTCCAATATCCAGATTTTTAGGTCTCGCCTGAGCCAGCGCATGCGCTGGTCTGGCGAGACATTTAGTAGTGGCTTTCAGAAATGCGACCACTTTTTTTTGACCTGGCCTAGAGCATGCGAGTACGCGCACAGTAACTCGCGCATTCCTTGCATGCTCCAGGCCATCTGTCTTTCCTTTCCAACCCTCCTCCCCCTCCCCCACCACAGAGCGCGTCTAGCAGCCGCGCGGCCGTGTCACTTTCACGGCCGCGCGTCACTTGCTCTCCCGCCCCTCCCCCACCACAGCGCGCGGCCAATGCTTGTTTTCTCTGCGTCCCTTTCCCCTTCCTGGGCCTGCTTTTCCTGCTCTCCAGCTCTGCAGGCTCGTTGCTGCTCCGGCCATTGACTGGACCCATCTACACGGAGAACGACTCTTCTCCCCCCCCCCGCCCTCATACGGCTCTCTCTGCTCTGCCTCCCCCTCTCTTACAGACAGTTACCTGGCTCCAGCCTGCGTCGACCTCACAGCTCGCCTCATAAACTAGTACCCCCAGCAAGAGCCCTTCCTCGTTTGCCAGGGTGATTAGTTATTAGCATGTAAGTTCATTATTACTAGTTTGGTCCAAAATAGATGTATAAAATACCAAATGCTTTACAGGTGCAGGGTTTTTGTCTTGATCTGCTGCTATTTCCTTTCCCTCGGCTGGGCAGACTGTGTTTAATAACATCAATTGCATAAATCGGTCGCGATGACCAAAGCGCTGGGGAGGATTAGCATAGTAATCTTGTTCTGATGGATACAATTAGCTGAAATATTCTTCAATACATGCAGCCGCCATTAGCGAGCTGCCAAGCTTTGTATCAATTTCTAAATAACACAACGCTCCAAGTCGACATTAAAAGAAAGAATTGCCATCAACAACCAAGTTGAAAAAAAATTAAAAAGATGCGATCAAACGTGACTCGCAAGAATGGGACAAATGAGAGAGAATGTAATTTTTGATGGTGCCCACTGTTAACATTTCATCCAGGACTTGCTGTTGCATTTAAAAATCGCCCCTAGAATATGTCCTACACTTTCTCTGAAGGGAGGAGGCAGGGGATCAACTGCAGCCCCTGCTCTTGAGCGCTCCAGGGCTCCCGCCTCCAGGGCACGGGCAGCCAGCGCAGCAAGCATCGAACCTTGATTGCCACGGCATGAGCCACAGACGGCTCAAAGCCCTCTCTGTCGGTCTACCTCCCTACCTCTCTGACCAAATATCTGTCCTCCTTTCCATCTATATGTCTCACTGTCCCGTCTGTCTGTCTACAAATATGTCGGTCTTGTCTATCCGCCTGTCTGCGTCAGCCTTTCTGCTGATCTGTCTACCTATCTGTCTTTGTGACTATTTGGTCGTGTATATGCTTGCTGACTACCTGCCCATCTGTCTTTTAATCTGTTTACGTTTCTCTCGGTTTGTCTGCTCACCCACCCATCTATGCAATGCATGCATACGTGCATCTATTCTTTTATCCTCCCTACTCTCTGGCTGTACCGCTCGCTGTCAGTAACTGTGTGCTTGCCTACATATACTTTTCTCATAATGTACATCTTCCTTTCAACCTCCCTCAGTGTACAACAATCCGTCTCTTTATGTTGTCAGCTTTGCTCTTGTGTATCTGCGTGCCCTTCCATCTGTTGGATTTTCTCTCTCTCTGTCTGACAGCCAGCCTCTCTCGCTGCATCATCTCCAAGTCTTTTAAACCTCCCAAAATCACTTATCCCGTGCGCTTCTTCCGCCGGTGTGGCTCTGCGGTGCTCTCTCCACCTCTAAACAGCTACTTTGCGCATGTCCACTACGAATGGCTGCAGGCAGAGCCTGGGTACAGCTGTTTAGCTGGTTGTGGGTGTTCAAAGCCTCGTCACTGCATAGATGGAGGCGTACAGGCGGCAGCAGGCCTCAAGCGGAAGGCAGTGCACCACCATAGCAACTCCGGTCAATCCAGCTGTCCCTTGCTGGCTTTGCCTGCAGTCTGTTGTCCTCAGCCAGAGCTAGAGGTATCCTCCACACACCCCAACGCTGCGCCTGTCTATTAATAGCCATATAACAGCAGTACTATCTCGTGCAAGGATGAGGTTTTTTCTAAAATGGAAGCTCACACGGGGATGGTAGCCATCAGATACAGGAGAACGGAGCTTTAAGTGAGATGAAAAAAGTGGGGGCGGGGCATTGCACGATCCGCACCTATCTGGCACTGCTTCTCCCTCACCTTCTCAGCGCTAGTAGGTAGAGGCACTGCTGAGCACCCTCTCCCTTATTATCAGATGCCCCTCCTCTCCCAGCTCTCCCCATCACACACAAAAAACTCGCACCACCTCTTCTCCAATCCTGCCAGCAGTACTCTGTGATGCGTTAACTAAAGGTTGCTGCATAGTTCTGGTATGCACGACCAATAAATTGAGGATCAGTGTGCTATGGTTATAGTGGTGGAGTTTTATCCGTTTTATGTATGCTTTGGTGTGCTCTTCAATACTTGCAGTTTTGCGTAGGCCATCTTGCGTGATTGCTAAACATGGTTGCTTCTCTGGTGTGCTGCTTTTGACAAGTTAGAATTCATTATCTACACAGTTCCATGCCATACAATTCAACTCCACACATTGGCAATCCACACCACATAATTCAAGACCAAGTCACATAATTCAACTCAGCAACACAATTTCACAACACAACACATACATCCAATCCACACCATAGAATTCCATATCATGCCACAAAATTCTACAGCACACCACATAATTCAACTCCACTATATACCACTCCACAACACAAAATGCCATTCCATATTACACTCCATGATACACAATCGCACTCCACGTAATTCCACTACACTCAATACCACATAATTACTTTCCACATAGTTCCACTGAACACCATACCACATAATTCTACTACACAAATCCACTCCATACAACACAATTCCACCGCACACCATTCCACAACTAACAATTCCAATGCAACCCACATACATCCACTTCACTCCATTCCAAAACACATAGGTAAACAAGCATTGGCATAGCCAATAGGTCTCGCCTTTGGGACCTTATAAGTGTTTAGCCATGCAACAGTTGATGTTGTTGCACCAAGGATATTGTGCTGCATAACTAAATACTTATAAGGTCCCAAAGGCGAGACCTATTGGCTATGCCAATGCTTGTTCTCTTCATGTTGTCTGACACACAGTATGTGTTCTCTTACTGTTGATTCCTATCTTTGGGATTCCTGAGGAGGCTAGGGACTGGCGGCAAAGCCTTCTACTAGAGGACCCCCCTCCCCGATGTTCTGGAAAGATAAGACTTGTGTTCTGATTCCTTCTGCAGTCCCATTTATAGTGCCTCAGATCTGTTGCCATCCTGTTTCGTGCATTGTCCCCTATACTGTATCCCAGGTCTTTCAGTTACAATGGGGGCCAGATGTACAACCGTTTTTTGCGGTCGCAAAGGGCTATTTGGCCCATTTGCGACTGCAAAAAACGGATGGGCAATGTACTAACCCTATTTTGCAAGTCGCTAATAAATTTGCGACTCGCAAAATAGGGTTAGTGACTCGCTATTAGGAAGGGGCGTGCCAAGAGCGTCCCTTCCTAATAGCGAGTACATAACCCATGTATGAATGTTTTGCAACCGCAATTGCGGTCACAAAACACTCGCAGTTTACCACTCTTCTCAGAAGGGTGGTAAAGGACTCGCAAACGGGAAGGGGTCCCCAGGAGACCCCTTCCCCTTTGGGAATGCATGCGCAAAAAAATTTTAAGAGCAGGCAGTGGTCCCAGGGACCACTGCCTGTCCTTGATAAATGAAACTGAAAAGTTTCATTTTCATTTTTTAAATGCATCCCGTTTTCCTTTAAGGAAAACGGGCTGCATTTTTTTTTTAAAACTGCTTTATTGACAAAGCAGTCCCAGACATGGTGGTCTGTCGACCCCAGTAGGCCACCATCCCTGGGAGTGCCAGCCATTCCCAATGGGGTCGCAAATTGCGACAGTCTCATCAATATTCATGAGGCATGCAATTTGCGACCCCATTGGGAATCGCAAACAGTGTCTCAGACACTGTTGTACATAGCATTTTGCGACTCGCAAATTGCGACTCGCAATTTGTCGCAATTTGCAAGTCGCAAAATGCTATTGTCGTACATCTGGCCCATAGTCCCTTACTGGAAAGCAGAACATGAGGAAGGATACGGCAGAATTCTGGAGCTTTCTGCAGTACTCTAGGGTATTCTCCCTGAATATCGAACCCACAATATCGATTGGACAGAATAGAGAGGACAAAATATCATTAAAAAAATATTGACAGGTGGGTAAGTCTATCTTTTCTATACCTAACTCTACATATATATGCCTGCGTGGTACATATATCTTCAAGGTACGTAGTTGTGAAGTTAGGAATAGTAAAATTTATATTTCTTTAACTGCACTTATCTTTCAATATTCTGTCCTCAATATTCTTCTTTCTCAATATTGTTGGGGGCGATATTCAGTAGTACAACGTCTTCTAGGCTTTGGATATTCTGTCCTGTGTATTAAAGAGATCTTCCTTCTCCTTTGTATTGGTGATACATGATTGCCTGGAGCGGGCCTCGTCACACCCCAAGAACCTCCTCTCCTAACCCCTATTGGTTGCAACCCTCTGATGCCCCCGCTTATAAAACCAACGCTCCGTCTTCTCTTACAAAGACATCACCGTGCAGCCTGATTACATTCTTGTTACAACATTTTTACTGGTTTGGAAAACACATCTTCAAACATTTTGGGGATTAAGCCACAGTGGGAAAGAACTCCTGCAGTTCACCTTGGGATGATCCTGCAAAGTGAGACTGCACCTGTGGGACTGAGGACCCTTCATGGTGGCTTCCTATGTTGCTGTCCTAAAATACTTTTCCCTACAGGTAAGGAAAAAAGCTGCAGCTGCACCATAGGAATAGAGCCGGGATCCCAAAAAGGCAATTTCATGAATTTGAGAAAGTTCCGTAGGTGACTCCCTGCCCAACCTGTAAAAGCAGCTGTACTAACGGTGGTGGAGATGGTCGTAATTGGAGCCTGTGGTTGCTCAGGGTACAGCCGTATTGATGGCTCAGTAGAGGCAAAAGAAGGGAAAGGCTGTTAGGTACTGGCACACTCCCTTAAATAGGTTCCCCCCCTTCAATCTCTGATGTTTTGTCAAGGCGGATTATGGAATACCACTGGTGACAATTGCAGCCCAAGTTTGCACATGGTATGGCGATATTGGTGGCCTAGTAGATGCATAAGGTAGGGAGAGCCTGTCTTATCCTTGCAGCACCCCTTTATACTGATGCTGAATAGACCAAAATATTAGCTTATAATAAAACAGTTACAAGCAGTGCCAGGTCCGTCTTACATAACTGATACTCCTACATAGAACATATTTAACCCCTATTAATAACTAAAATGTATCGATGATTGCTCAAGATGGCATTCTAGTCCAGTCGATCTCAAACATATGATATGGTCATTCAGGATCATAATGGATTACTGGAAACTTGTAATAA
The DNA here is from genome assembly GCA_963921515.1 of Calotriton arnoldi. Lineage (NCBI taxonomy): Eukaryota > Metazoa > Chordata > Amphibia > Caudata > Salamandridae > Calotriton > Calotriton arnoldi. Next base: position 2,279,191 of record CAWUFW010000382.1, on the reverse strand, counting down.
AAGTCTTGTAAAATGCTTTAGGATACACTGTTGCCCTCTCTATCTAACACTGCATTTTGGCATTACACCTAAAATCCAACAAGTGTAATATTTAATTACAATTTTTATTCCTGTCTCTACTTTTAGCCAAAAGTGCTGTTTGTGCCATTGACTGCAAGCAGCAGGCCCCTTGATTATCCTGCTAAAAGGAGATGCTAGAGCACGGCTGGTTATTGTAGATAGAACAGAAGATAAGTTGCAAGAAGATTTACGTGGCTGGAGAGTGATGACAAATGCCACGCTAAATGATGATGGTGATTTAAACTCTGTATGTGGGGATGATATTTCTGACAACTATGTCATTGAGATAAAACACCTGCTACTGAATAACCAGACTTGATGATTGTTTCGATGTAATGGTTAATATTGTGTTAAATGCAAAAAAGAAAACCGCCTGGTTGTGATCATTATCCGCCTGCCCACGTGTAAGAGTAATAGTTATGTACATTATATAAAGCCAATAAACACATTAGAACAAACTTCTTTCTGTATTGTAAGGAAGAGATAAGGCTTATTATATGTAAAGGGGTACTGTTACATAACTTTGCAGCTTAGATAATGATGGCTTGCTTTTCGGTTCATTCTTTCATGCATTTTTAAATTGAGAGATTCATATATTCATTTTCACACTTAATTACTTTTTCAGCATGACTTAATCATAGTGTTTGTGGAAGTTCTTATGCTCAGCAAATATCTTTTAAATTATTTTTTTACGCAAATCTGATTGCCGAATTTTCTCTCTACCGTAGCACTTTCCAGGTTCGGAATCAGCAGAAATCACTTCTGCATTTATTCTGCATCTACTTTTCTACTCTCCTTGTGTGTGTTTTTGCTTGTATAGGTTTCTGAAGCTCAGTGGTGTACAAGCCGGATAACAAATTCCTGAAACAAATGCAAATTACAAAAAAAATCTCAACTCACAATTTAATTTATTTAAATTAGTTTGATATTCATGGATAACTGTATAAACATACCAATAGCAGTCACTCAAGCCAAAATAAAATCATGATACAATAGTGCATATCAAGAATTTATCAATTAAAAGAGATGAGGCATGTTATCCTTTTTGCCACCTTCCAATTCATAAGACTAAAATGTAACTTGATCAAGGTCTGCACACTTTTCAATTGTCAATCTAGCAGCTTTGATTCATCTTACATGGTTATGTGCTGCTGGTTGGGGGTAGAATTTGTTATTTATATCCGGCTGGCTCACTTAAACATCTCACCAGAAACAGTTGCTAATTCTTCAGAGAGGTTACGTCCTTAACTTCATATCCACTACCACTCGCTTCCGACCTGCTCTCTCTCAAAAGTCATGCTTCCATCCTTCTGCAGTAAGTTAAACGAGCCCTAGAGAGGCTCCCAGAGATGGAGAAAGGCTGGTAGTGTGACTCCTGCTATTTATTCAGTGCCCAAAAAGGATGTCGGCCTCGGGACAATTTTGCATCTTCACCTTTTAAATGCCTTTTGGCTGAAGGATAAATTCAAGATACTATTCTCTGATCTGCCATGGATCCAGAGAATTGGATAGTGTCCTTGGTCCTGCAGTACACGTACGATCATGTGCTTATCCTGTAGTCTCACAGTTGCTTTTTTTAGTTTGTTGTGCGGTCAGAGCATTTTCATTTTGCCATTCTTCCTCTTTGGTACTTAAAATAGTGATGGGTGGAATGCTTGAGTTAATCTCAGCCACTGATAATTAATCTGGACCACATTCCAGTCAACAATTTTTTTGCCCACCATGCCGCCTCAGACAAGAACCAGTCATATTGAAATCACTCTTGATCCTGTCTTAAAAGGAACAATCAAGCCCAAACTGCCAGGTCAGGCTCCCTCTGAACAGGAACACAAGCAACCAAAGTCTGCTTTTGGCTCTTTGGGCCTCTTCAGTTGGGTGCAGCTTTAGCCTTGTGGCACAGTGAGCACAGGACCGGCATCTAGGCAGGTCTCTCACTCACAGGCATTACACTGAGGTACACAAAACAATGATGGGCCACATTACAGTCCATTGTACCTGTTTGACCTCACCTCTGCCTCTCAAGTTTTTACAAAGGTGATGGTGGTGGTCCTGACCCATCTTTGCCGGTCGGGATTCAGGTAGCCCCTTAGCTCAATGAATGACTGCTGAAGGCATGCTCACTGTAGTCAGTCACGAAGCAACTCCAGATGATGTAACTAGACCTGAAAGGTTTTTCCAATTAGTTGGCCCTCCCCTTAGTATCAACTCTTTTTGACCATTAACCTTTCTTACCTACTTCATAAGTTATCAATAAAAGGGGAGCAAATAATTTGCAAATTCTCATAAATTCAAGAATTCATAAATGACAAAAACAGGTTACATCCAAATAGACACACACAAATCTCTATAACTTCTATATTTTGTATTGCACATAAATATATATAAAATCACGCAGGCTTATTCACATACTTACACATTAGAAAGGCAAATCATTTTCATTACACATTCAATAAAATGCTTTATATTTCATGCCCATCATGTTTGAAACATCCCTACCAATGACAATTCTTGTCACTCAATAGTTCATTATATTCATATCCAATTGTGATAGCTATGTCCAATACAATTGCTATTGGCGTTGTTAAAACATTCTGAGTTTTCCACAATTCAAATCAAAATGATAATCCAATTCTGGTTAAGGTCACAGCCAGATCTTATACACTGGAGCCACTGACAGATTTTGTAGACTTGAGCCAAGATGTGTTGCGCGGCTCCTTGCGCCTTCTTCAGGGCTCTTGTATTTATAACTATTTAATATGGTACACCATATTGAGGTGATGTACCCAGAAAGTCATCCAATCCTATGTAGCATACCATCACATCTGATGTAATCTGTGCCAGTAAAGTATTCAAATAAGATCTAAAATCCACCTTAAGATTATGATTGGCTGGAAATTCATGAAACAATTCAAGCATTCCACTTCTGACGTACACCTCCAGATGATGGCTCTCTTTTTCTTATCCCTCGGGATTTCCATCAACAAGCCAAAGTCCCATCTGACTCCCACACAGAGAATTCCCTTCATAGAGTGGATCGTGGACAGAGTGGAGTTCAAGATTTTTCCATCCCCTGATGTTCTGGGGTCGTTCCTGGGGGACAGTTCTGAGGCTTGTTGGACTCTTGGCTTTGTAAATCCTAGTTGGTTCCATGTGCTTGATGGCATTTTCATGTTGTTAGAAATGGGGGTCTCTAGTTGGCACTGGCTGGCGCCAATGTCCAAATAGGGACCCTTCTTCCTAAGTCAGGGCAAGTGGGCTACCCCCTTTGATAACCCCTGCTCAACCCTGTGGTAACGTAGCACGAGCAGTTAGGCCTATCTCAGAGGCAGTGTGTGAAGCATTTATGACCATGCACAATAAGGCAGTAACAACACCACAAAAGGACACAACTCAAGTAGGTATAGAAAAATAGTATATTACAAAAAAGACACAATGCGGCTGACCACGGTTCAGCACATCAATTCCTAGGTAAGGATAAGCAATTAAAAAGTCTGTGCAACCGCTTCCAAAGATTGCCGCACTTTCACTCCACTGGAAACCAGATAAGCAAATTTGTACAAAAGGGAAGGTGCACCAGAATCAAGTCAAATAAACTCCAAATGTATCCGAAATATCTTTTTATTGTCGTAGAAGTTAAAAATTGGACATCAGCCAACGCGCCCAAATGATGGACCGAGTCCACAAGCAATAAATATGTTTATTGCTTGTGGACTCGGTCCATCATTTGGGCTACCATCGTGAATATATGAGTTTGGACGATTGTGGGAAACTATAGAGCTTATAAGCACATTACATTTGTTGCCAGCGATCTTAGGATTGTCTCCTCTTTTTTGGTTTGACCTTGGAGTACATTAACTCAAGTATACAGACTGATCGGACCGGGAATTAAATAGTTAAGCCCTGATGAAGTTCCAGCTGTGGAACGAAACGCGTTGGCTGATGTCCAATTTTTAACTTCTACGACAATAAAAAGATATTTCGGATACATTTGGAGTTTATTTGACTTGATTCTGGTGCACCTTCCCTTTTGTACAAATAGAAAAATAGTATCTTTATCTAAGGTTTAACACAAGACTCTCAAAGCGTTTTAACCAGCCACAATGCACGTAAATCAGTAGGGACTTAAAAAGGCAATAACGTATTCACCAGAACGTGGCACCGACTGAGTTCAAGGCCTGGGTCTACGCGACCCGTTGCGCACCAGATACCTGCCGTTGGACGGGGACACAGCACGCAGCTTCTCAAAGAAGCGGAGACGGTGACAGGCGGACTCCCAGCGACCACAACTCTTGACTGCAGTGGTCCGCAACGTGCACTCACAATGATTCGGGCACTTGGGGACAGGCGGGCTCTCAGCGGCAGCAGCACGCGGCTGCGGCGGCCCGGGCTGGTGGTGGCGATGACTCTCGTCGTGCAGCTCCGTGGTGGGCTCACAGCGGCAGCAGCTCTCTCTTAGCTGCGGCGGCCCACAGGACAAATCACGATGATGCAAAGTTGGCAAAGGTGCGGGCACTCAGCGGCAGCAGCTCTCTCTTAGCTGCGGCGGCCCACAGGACAAATCACGATGATGCAAAGTTGGCAAAGGTGCGGACACTCAGCGGCAGCAGCTCTCTCTTAGCTGCGGCGGCCCACAGGACGAATCACGATGAGGCAAAGTTGGCCAAGATGCGGGCACTCAGCGGCAGCAGCTCTCTCTTAGCTGCGGCGGCCCACAGGACGAATCACGATGAGGCAAAGTTGGCCAAGATGCGGGCACTCAGCGGCAGCAGCTCTCTCTTAGCTGCGGCGGCCCACAGGACGAATCACGATGATGCACAGCTGACACCAGTGCGGGCTCTCAGCGGCAGCAGCTCTCTCTTAGCTGCGGCGGCCCACAGGACAAAGGATGATCTCGACCAGGCTGGCACAACGGCGGGCACTCAGCGGCTACAGCTCTCTTAACTGCGGCAGCCCACACAGATTCAGCGAAGGTTCCGAAGGTTCAAATTAAGGCGGGCTCTCAGCGGCGGCAGCTCTCTTAGCTGCGGCGGCCCACACAGAGTTAACGAGGGTTACTAGTCCGCGTTCCTCACAGTAGAACTAGAGGCTCCGGATTACTCGACGGAGGCCTCACCTGCAAGTAGAATCCCTCGCACAGGAATTCAGACGGCTGACGGGGTGAAGTCTAATGTCCCTGAGACTTCAGCAGGAGGCGCTCTCAATTCAGGCCCTCGGGTAGTTTCTTCAGCAAGCTTGGTGAAAGTTTCAAAGTCCTTTCCTCTGTTCACTCGGACAGAGTTTCGTCTTGACATCCAGAAGGAACACACTTGAAAAAGGTTTCAGCGCAGTGTTTTATACCTAAAAAGTCTTTGTTCTCTAAAGTCACAAATCACTGAATCCAGCCAGAACCAGTTCGGTGGGGTCGGGGAGCACTTGGTTTACGAGGCGACATCCTGCCCTTTGAGAATCAGGGGTCTGCTATCAGACGCCCAGTGGGAGGTGCAGCCATCATTCACCTTGCCAGGCACGGCCCTGCTCAGATCAAAGAGTCACCCCTCCCCATACTCTAAATGCCGATCTCTCTCTCCAGCCAGGTCTGACCCAGCTGGCCCTGCTGCTCCAAAACTAGACGGCCAATACACACACTAGCAAAGCCTACAGGAAAGCTTAGGCAAGAAAATACCTTGTTTCTAGAAGAGGCATTTTCGAACACGGGCTATGCAAATGATCCTTACTAAAAGATGTATCTCAATGTCCTGAGCTTAAACATATCAAATTCGAATTTCCTATCAGGTTCCTGGGGGCAGGTAGGATTATGGAATGTAATACTCAGCCTACCCATTCTGGCCTATGAGAACGGATAGCCTCACAATAGTAAACAGTGAAATGGAGGGTAACTCGCTATTAGAACATGCTACACAGACATACTTTAAAAGCTGCTTTGGTGGGTAGCGCAAATCAGCGGTGCAGGCCCACCAGCAGTATTTGGTCTACCAGCCCTGGGCACACACAGTGCACTTATACTAGGGACTGACAGGTAAACCAAACGAGCCAATTATGGTTATCCCAATTCATACAGTCATCTTTACACAGGGAGCATTCGCGCTGTGGCACTGATTGGCAGTGGCACAGTGCCCAGAGCATCTAAATCCAGCCAACATAAAAGATAGGAAGCAAAAAGAGGAAGGGAGACCCGCGCCAATGATGCCAGGTCTAACACGAGGTCTAACACATGTATACAGTTATATTGCCACTCTAGATTTGCATTTGTATTTGCACTATTATCTAAAAGAAAGTCAAACCTTTAGAAAGCACCTCATCACCCATGTAACCATCTCAATGCGCTGAATTTGATTGCTTAACCACTTTTTTCATGCTCTGTCTCCTCCTTTGTTCCTGTTATCTTTTTTGTTCATCATGGTCATTTTCTTTTGTTTGTTTTCCTTAGAAGCAGATAAAACTTATAACTGATAGTAGATTTTTGTGCTGCAGTCCAGTTTAATTCTACTCGACTGTTAAATCCTGCGGGCATACTCTACAACAAAGAAATCATTCATACATGTCACATAAAAATATGTTGCTGAAAGCTGCAATGGCTTCAAGTAGGCTAAAGGATCCAGTTTAAAGCTTTATACTAAGCTCACAAAGCCAGTCTTTTACAACACCTGGCTCAAGCTGCTGTAATCCAAACTCTCAACAGACCAGTTAGTGGGCAGTTAGAACTTACTGGTTTGCAAACACGGTCTAGAACATTGGGCCAGTAATCTTATTGTTCATTCTGGTTTACAGCTTGTCCTGCATAGCCAGCCAATCACCACCAGCATTTACTGAGATGCATCACAGTTTATATGCTAAACTCAGCATCGAGTAAAAAACAAACGCTTTTATGTATGTTGCAGAGGTAAACATGGAGTTGCTAAGTGGTTTTGATATAAAGAAAGAAAAACAAATCACCAAAATATGGGCTTGTGTACTTTGTATAGGAAATGCGACCATCCTTCCAGAGCTCTAAAACCTGTGGTAGATACAGTTCCCAAGTATCTTTTTTGAGAAGGATTCTTTGTAAATAGAAACATATATCACATTACACTTGAAAGTGCTTAAAATAGAGCAACTTTTTGGCATGTGAGTAGTAAATAATGTCAGGTCTGTGTTTTTAGTGCATTAGAACTTTTTACACTTAACATTTCATTTAGGTTAATTATTTATTCATGCTGTTTGTATCTGTAATTTATTTCTTAGTCTCCTTGTGTATCTAAAGTAATTGTTCATGCAACACAAACTATGGGCCTCATTACGATGTCGGTGGGACTGACACCGACATGCTGTCAGTCCCACTGACATCTATATCCACAGACAGGTTGCCGCATTACGATGCGGTCGGTTGGACCGCATTGCTCCAGGGACTGACCGACAGCTTCCGACGAGCTCTAGGAGGCGCTGCCTTCTCAGGCATTGCCATGGGGATTACGATCCACCTTTCTGCCAGCCATTTCATGTTGGTTCTTCTGACGTGAAAAGGCTGGCGGAAAGGCTTTTTTGGGGCCCCTAGCAGGGCCCCTGTCCCCTGTGGCCCTCCGCTATGGGCCCTGGGGGGTACCTGTGGTGTCTCCCTAAACATCCCTGCATCATGTGGTAGGCACCGCATGGTACCTGGCGCAGGGATGTTTAAAAACATGCCTTTTTGCTTTGGGGCTTGTGCTGCGGCCCTTTTCCGGGCCGCAGCACAAGCCTCAATGCAAAGAGGCATGTTTCAGACTGCCTCCACAGCGGTTGGATCCTAATTTGGCAGTCAAACCGCTGACTACATGTTGGCCGGTCCCTTTACCGCAACAATGCCGGTCAGAAGCTCATCCGAACGGCATCATAATCTGGCGCTATAGCTTGGATTCAGCAATTGTGCAAGCTTTGAAAAAGCAGAATGTAAGAAATTGGGTTTTTAAGTCAGGGGGTAAGTGCCTTCCCAAAATGATTTAGAAAAATAGAGTAAAATGTTATAAACAAAATGACACCAACACGACAAAAACCTAATAGGGGAATCGAAGATATGAATTTACATTTTTTTTAAAGTATAAATAGCATGAAGAAGCCCAAAGTAACAATGATATTCGATGGTCGCAATGGAACAGGACATAGGCTCAACCTGACGATGACCTCAGTGGAGCGCAGGTCAGATACACGACCAAGGTTTGTCCTGGTCAAATATTTTACATTCTGACTTTGGTCCTTTAAGTTCCAGTCCACCACAGGAGTACAGTTCTAAAGCCCTACAGGACCTTAGGGGAGGCTCTTAAAGACTGACTTACAGGGTTGCAGGCAGAGTCCAGAACAGGTCCAGTTGCCATTGATCAGCCAGGTAGTTGTGAAAAAGGCCTCCTGGAGATTGTTGTATCATTGTAGTTTGAACAGGAAGTCTTCCTTGTCCTGGACAAAAGAGGGAGAGCAGATCCAGTCTGCTACGCGTTGTCAGGTCTCAGACAGTAGGTGCAGTCGTCTACTGATCTTCCACAGGTCCAGAAGTGTTCTGAAGTGGGTGCCTGGAGGAGCCCCATTTATTCCTAGCATGTGCTAATGGGTGAGAATGACCTCTGGAGAGACCCTAACCAATGGGTTAAATGTTGTCCTGGGCTAACACTACCTACTTTGGGCATTTTAGAGATGGCCGAAGACTTCAGTCACAATACACTTAGGCTCTGTGTGGGGAAAGTGTACTATGGTAATCCTAGTGTCTTCCCACGTCTATCACTAAAATCCAGTTTTACACAGTCCCTGTACTCCCAACAAACTCCAAGGCAGATATCTAGTAAAATCAAAGCTGAGCTTTCAGCAGTCAGGCAGTGGATACACACAAAGAGTTTTGACATTCTGTTCCCCTCCTTTGAAGACCATGCCAGGTGTTATGTGTACAACCCCAGCAGAACTGTCAAGCAGGATGCGAGATTCAAGCAGGATTTGACACTCCTATGTCAAATAGCCCCACACCAGTGGTCACTTAATGATTTTATGGATTGTTGAAAAAGCATGAGCTCCTATAACATTAATTGTGTTTAATTTACCTATAAGAAGATTAGGCTAACATATGTCTTCTGCCGTTGAATGTGTTTTTTGTCTTTTGATAATTGTACTCTAAAATGCCACCATCCAAAGTACAGTACCCTGATATAAACTAAGGAGCGGTAATTCTACAGTATTGCCCCTTTACCTTGTGGTCACATCAAAATGTATGCCTCTACGGGATTGTATTCTGGCAGCCCCGTTAGTTCCTTGTGGCAGCTGGAGAGAGTATGACAGAGCTCAGGTACTTATAGAACTGAGTTTGTGTAAATCAGAAAGAGTTTGTAGATCTAAGAACGATTTAATGTGCTATCCTTGCCAGACATCTCCCAAGTTTAAGCCTATCGTATCCCAACTACGAAAACCCTGCAGGCGGGTGGTATACGCCAACCAATCTTGTCTTTCCATAGCAGGGTTTTTTTATGTCTGTTTTCAGTCGCAATGCCGCACGCCAGCAGAGGGAAGTAACTTTAGTGACCATGGTGCCATATTCAATATAACCTCCACTCTGCTACGGTTATTGTGTATCCCAGTACCCTACATGTTTCTGCCTGCTTGTACTGACCTTGTTTAAATATCTCTAAAAATACTGTACGTAGATATTTGGTGCGAGGGTAGCAGCAGTCTGACTGCAGCAGGATTATGGCAGCTGGTGCAGACATAAACCATCAAGTTAAAGTATAATAGACATTACATCGAAGTAGAGTTTAATCTAAGACGTGATCACTTTCTGGCCCCTGAATCGAATGACACATTGTCTACTTCAAAGTTGGACTATGATTTTTAGAGTTTAAATAGAACACGTAATATGCACTGCAGCAAAGCAGCGCCACAAGATGGGAGAAAGGTTACATATCCTGCACTTGCAAATTGTTGTACGTTTTTCAGCATGTGAGTAAGTTTAGCACAATTTAACATTTTTCACTCTCTTCATTTATTTAGGGCGACCACTCCAAAAAATGCTGCGTTTGCAGGGAGTATGCAGCTTTTAGCAGGGGTGAAGCTGTGTACTGGAAGGACCATAACTAACCACCCTCATTATGAAGACAAAGGACTGCGAGAGAGGACAAAACAGGTAAGCTTAATTTAATACTTCTAAAAGAGTCCTTAATAAACATGGACAAGGTATAGATCCTGTTTTTCAAAGGTGTCTTTGGTTTTCCAAACTAATATCACCAAGCTTATACTAGATCTCATGACCAGCAATGGATAACAAAGGCTTCATCTGAAACTCCAAGATGGACGACATTCTAAAATTTAATTCACGTCATCTCATTGAAGAAGACAGCCAAATTATGTTCCTGTCATCCAAAACTTGATAGAGGAGAACTTTCATATCCGATTAAAGGTGAAGAGATTTTATTGGTCTAAAAGGATTTGTCCAGGAGTATATTAGAGTGATCAGATAGTGGCTGATAATCAATTATTCACTTCATTGATGGAATTACACACAAAATACCAAATACCACTCGAGAAACTGTCAAATGAGAACAGTTTCTTTCTACACTTCCAGCTTCTATGACAAAGTCAAAGGATGAATCATAAAATGTGGATTTTCAAATTGGTCTTCCGTCTCCTTCCTCACACATATTATGCTCAGCCTCTACAGTATACAGGTTTACAATAAACCATGATCTCCTGCTACAAGAGAAGCATAGGAAAATGTACCCCTGTTATCCCACCCCTCCAGTAATATGACACAAGTATTCGACATCACTAGGCATGACCAGTAATAACATGCCAACAGTAGACACAATGAGCACTAAGCAAGTGAGCTAGTTAGACACTGCAAAAAATGAAGCTGCTGGAGATGTGAATACCCACATGCAAATCTAGCGCCTATGTTTGCACAGAGTGCAACAATCACAGAACTGGTGATTGAGGATGCAGAGAGAATATGTTTAACAACATCCCATGATATTTGTTTATCAAAGTCAGCAGTCCTCCTCAATGGTGACTGAGTTTGCTCTCCAGGCAACACGTTCTAAAAAGGGTGGATCATTCAAATCCTAATAATTGAAAAAATATATTACTTAATAATTCATTACTTAAGAATTGGAAGTTCTCCACTGCTCTCAAGGATAGAATCCTGGAACTAGCCCTTACTCCACAAGTTTCATTCTAATATGCAAAGTGATGCACAAATGTTTCAGCAAATATCTGATAACTTTTTGCCTTGTATGGCTAAATGCCAACTGCCCAACCACAGCATTTAGTAGACACGTATCAGACACGATATAAGAATAAAAGTAGCAAGAACTTTTACAGTACTAAGTATTTTACTATTACTTTGAACGTTTTTGCCCTGAACACAAACAAAACAGTAGATTGAAAATGTATGTGAATAATTACAATATCTATAATCTAGATCATAAACAAATTGTTCTAGCTCCCGATACAAATATTGTGCTCTGCAGAAGTCCCATTTTATTTACTATACCTTTGATGTGGCAATATTCTATATAGTGTTACCAAATATAAGGCTAGTAACCATTTGGTGCAACTAAAAAAGTACCTCTTAATGAACAAGGAATGTTTGAACTTGGATGTGCCTTGCAAAGGCAAGCAGAAGACCTCCATATGCGAAATGTCAGGTAACATAGATACCTTTACTCCTCCTTTTCAGTGCCAAAAGATGTCGTCTTCCACTCTACGCCGAAGAATTCGTAAATCTTGTTGGAAATGTACTGCAGACGATTTGCTTCCCCCTTTAAATTAAGCAGTGAAACACAATTTCTGCACTAATTTATGTAATTTATCTTGGTCTTTCCTATTCTCAGTTTGTGGGTATCACTTAGCTAATTGTGGGACCTAGGTGTTTGAAGACCTCTGTTGCATGTTGGTACTGCACATGCATTCAGCTGTTGTATGTGGTACACTCCCTTCCCTGCACATACAGTTCCTTTTTTAAACCCATCAATGTGGATCGGAATTTGCTTCTTACAGAGTCAACAAAATATTAGCTGGGTCGTGCCCTGGTTTTTTGGTTACTTTTATGGTCTTTTTCTGGCTGTTCTCTTCCTTTCCACCCCCTCTCCTAGTTTATACTGCAAATCTGGATTTAAGCTATGTACATTGTGCTATTGGCCATATGCAGCAGCTGAGCCTTCTAATTCCTTTTTCTCAACACTACACACCTCCACTTTGGGTGCTACCATCAGAATACAGTTCCTCCGGAGCGCCCCGACTTTCACAAAGAGCAGGGCTGCTCCAGTTGTAAAGGGGCCTTGGATTTGATTACCAGGAAGAACTATCCAGATCCTCGTGCCCCATTCTGCCACTAAGGTCCAAGGCATTCCTGTCAAGGACCCTCCCACCTGTTTGTGAAGGTTGCCTTCGCTGTCCCTGCATAGGTGATGTACGTAACTCAGTGGAAGGTAAAAGCACCTAGTTGCTAAACTATCTACTGCCTCATCCTGCCTCTTGCTGGATGATTTGTTCCAGCTGAACCCTCTTATCACATTCCATGGAAACAGCATGAAACATGGAAACAGCATAAAGCGCCCAGCAGCAGAAGATTCTTTGAGATCAAGAGTCACTGCTCTAGGGACTCCTTTTCACTGTCTTGTTAAACCTAACCCCTATGCTGGGAGTGGATGCCCCCAGCCACCGTTGCACTGCAGGGTTTTTTGTTTTTTTAAATTCTTTTTATTAAACAAGCTCATAAGACAGTACATTATGAAGCATATAGGCATGTACACCATTCGATTGATTAATAGTAAGGATAAGACATAGATGGGGGAGTGGGACAAACTTTGTCTCCGTAGGAGTAAACATTGTATTGAATTAACAGTTCTTACAAGGACCAGGAGATGATTTACAGTGGGTACATTGTCATACATTACAAAGTGAATGGAACAATATCACAGATAACAGGCCTCACTATGCGTTTCTTTACCTGTACCATGGAGACCATATTTTTTCCCATTTTTTTCACACACACCCTACTTTTGTATACCACTTCTTCCGCTCACTGACACCAGTCTAAGTCCTTTTCCCATTCTATTGCTGACTGGCGATTTTCCGTTTTGCAACACCCAGTGCCAGCCACAGCCTAGTGTGTTTCAGCCAGTCTTCCCCTCCCTGAATCATTAGCAGGAGCCACCTGATCATGGGACATTCCCATAGGATATGAAAAAAGGAGCCCTCCTGCTGACAACCTCTGACACATTTATGGAGGAGTGTGCGTGGGTTGTAGGAGCGATGGAGTACCTTAAGTTATATCAGTCTGAATCATGTGCGAATTGCGATTTCTCTGAGACTTTGGAGGGCCTCCGTCCAATCGTCACCCTCTATATTACCCAGGTCATCTACCCAGGTGTTACGAAGGGAAACCAGGGGATCTGGTGCATTGTTTGAGTTTACGGTATATTGTTGACGTTCCTTTTCGGGGATGGGGTCAACTAGCAACCTGTCCTCTAAGGGAGAGTAGTCTGGGATGGCCGTACCTTTTTGTATGTGTTGTTGCAAGGCGTGTGTGAGTCTCAGGTAGGGGAATCTCTGGGTCGATGCCAGGCTATATTCTTGCTGTTTCTTGTCACAGGGGAGAGGTGCACCATTTCTCCACACGTCTCCGGGATGTTCAACACATATCGTCTGCCAACCCCTGAATCCCTCCAATGAGGCCACTTCCTGCAGCCGGTCCCCCAGCCACAAGGGTGTCATGCCAGTCAACCTTCCCTGCCATCTTAGAAACCTATTAGCCTGAGTCCAACATGTGACCACGGCTGTCGTGTGTGCTGGCCATTCTGGACTTGGCTTGTGGGCGTAGAGGAGTGGCTCATAACTTCCGCCCGGCATTGTATCTCTATCTACTCTGTAGGCTGGCTCTCCCTTGTCCGCATATGCCCATTCGTTTATAACCAGAAGTTGCGATGCCCAGTAATATAGCTTGATGTGTGGGGCGGCTAGGCGCCCTCATAGACCCCTCTCTGCAGCTTGTGTAATGCTTTCCTAGGCGCGCCTCCATGCCATAGCAGTGTACGGAGCTCTTGTGCCACACGCTTAAAGAAGGTTGGTGGAACCGGGTACGGAGTGTTCTGCAGGATGTACAGTAGACGTGGTAGGGCCATCATCTTATATAGGGCAGCTCTGCCCATGAGGGCCAATGTAGTATATCTGTGTGGAGCCTGTCCAACTAGAGGATGAGGTTTCTCTGGAGGAACAGATGATGATCTCAGGTTATTTGAATGCCCAGGTATTTAAAGCCGTCTACTGTGATTTTGGCATCGCACCTCGCTGGTAGTTTCGGAGAGGGGCCCGACAACGGGAATACTACCGACTTGGTCCAATTTATGGTGTAACCCGAATAGCTACCGAATAACTCAAAGATATGAAGGACCCGTGCTATGGAGTAATATGGTCGTGAAAGATATAGAATTATGTTGTCCCCGTACAGGGAGATGCCCTCCTCCCGTCCCCCTTGAGCCGCGATACACCGGATTAGTGGATCTGTCCTGATCCAATGCGCCAATGGCTGCAGCACTGAGGCAAACAACAATGGTAATAGGGGGCAACCCTGTCTGGTGCCTCTTTGCAGCTGGAAGAGTTTGGATAGTGCGCCATTGACCCTCACTCGGGCCAGCGGTTCCTGGTAGAGCAGTCTTACCCATTCGCAAAACTTAGGCTGAAGCCCAGCCTCGAAAGTACGGCAAATAAGTAGGGCCATTCTATACTATCAAATGCCATTGCGGCGTCTAGCGCCATCAATGTTGTCTGGTGAGGTGAAAGATTTTTTGTCAGGTGTAGGACACCATAGAGACGTCATAGGTTATGGCGAGTGCTTCTATGGGGCATGAATCCCGATTGGTCTACGTGGATGATGGTGGAAATGACTGCCACTAATCTATTGGCTACTGTTTTCGCCATGTTTAATAACGAGATTGGCCTATAGGAACTGCATAGATCTGGGGGTTTACCTGACTTATGTATGACTACGATTGTGGCTGTGTGCTGGTCAGTTGGTAGTTGAACCTTCTCCCTGGATTCCAATAGCATACTTTTAAATGGTGGTATTTTTTTAGGGGCTAGGCTTTTGTAAAGTTCGACCGGTAGTCCGTTTGGACCGGTTGCTTTCCCTGATTTTAGGGAATCAAGGGCCGTGGATAATTCTTCTTCTGTTAGGTCCGCATCTAGGGCATTGCATGCTTCAGCCGACAGTGTTGGCAACGAGAAATCTCTGAGCAATTCCTCGCAGTTGCTCTCAGAGTGTTCGCTTACTGGCGAGTATGGGTTTTCATAATAGGTAGCGAAGGTCCCCGCTATTTCTGCGTTGGACGTTTGAAGTGTTCACCGTTCTGTCTCTAATATTGGACACCCAGTATCGCTCCCTATCCCTTTTTTCAAACCAGGCTAGTAGCTTAGAGGCCTTGTTGTCCACGTCGTATAATCTGTGTTGCTTTGCTAGAGCGTATGCCCGCGCCTCATGTTCGACTAAGGCACATATTTCCTGTTGGTGTAGGGCTAATTTATGACGCTGGTCTGCGCACCCTCAGGCTATTGCCTCTTTCTCTATTTCATAGATCTCCTGTCCTAATGTCTTCATTTTTAAAACTTCCTCTTTCTTCTCCCCCCCCCCCACTCCCCATCAGCGCATGGGCTTGGCCTCTCAACACGGTTTTGAAGGCCTCCCATAAAATCTGGTGGGATTTGACTGATCCTATGTTTTCTTGGAAGTGCAGTTCGGTCCCTTCACAAAGTTTATTTCGTAAAGCTGGATAATTTTATTTGCCAGGGGTCAATTCTCGGGTATGCTACTCTGCTAAAAGTCGCTCCCCGGAAAGTGGCGCCCACCGGGGAATGGTCGGATATGCCCCTTGCCATATGTGTCAGTTGCATGAAGCCCCCCACTTTGTCATGGTGTGTGAGTAAGTAATCAATTCTTGAGAAGGACCCATGTCGCGCCGAATAGTATCTGTATTGTCGTTCCTGAGGGTTGTGTGCTCTCCAGAGGTCCGCTAGGCCCATGGACGTCAGAAAGCTGGGAAAAATCTGTTCCCTCCTTTGGCTTCCCTGCGCATGGGAGCGATCTAGTTCGGGATCCTACCACTGCGTTGACGTCTCCACCAACTAAGAGGGTACCTGTAGGAAGGCCCAGCAGAAGCGCGTACATTTTCGGGAGGATGATTGAGTGCAGTCTCGGTGGTATGTAGAACGAGCAGAATGCAAGCAGGGCCTCTCCCATCCACCTACTACGGCTACACAGCAGCCATCATCATTGCACCAAGTTTGTCTATGGTGAGGGGCAATGTATTACGCATCAAAATGCTCACCCCGTAGGCGTCAGTTGAATACCCCGAATGAGCTACTAGTTTATATCCGAAGCGATCTAGGGCCCTGTAACAGTTCCCTTTCAGGTGTGTCTCTTGTAGCATTACTACATCTGGGGCATGCCGCTTGATATATTGTAGGACAAGTGTGCGTTTGATTTTGTTCCCCAGACCATTTACATTCCAGGCTCAGTCCGCCTGGTGTCTACATGCATCCTATAGCAACTATTTCTGTCTTGAGCAACGTTTAGAATACTAACAACTGAATTGAACAGTTTCCCCAACTTCCCCCTCCCTGCATCCCTGCTAGGTGAGTTGAAAACCCCCACCTCCCCAACTTGCAGAGTGCCTGTCACCCAAACTGTGCTTTGATAACTATTGCTGAGGGGTAGTGGACAAGCCGCCAGCATTGATGGAATTATTTTGCTGTCGGAGGCGGTAGTACCCCAATACTTTCCCATGAGGAAATGTCTGTTAACAGGCTTTATATGTATGAAGACATTCTGCGAAAGTAGTCTTGAGTCTCTGTTTCAGCGGTTTACACTTCACTGCTGAACGTCCCATATAATGTCTCTGTTCATATTACCATCCCCCTGTCTCCCCTCTTTGAATAGCAGTAATTGTCGCCTCCGAAGGTCACTTATCTGAGTTCTCCAGCTGGATGGAGCCGCCAGGCAGGGAGCCAGCATCCCGTCTCATTGAGTTTTGTTCCTTCATTGATGGGGACCGGGCTCCGCCTCTTTTCCGCCCAACTGTCCTCCAGCCTTCCAGCTAGTCCCGTTGCACTGCAGGGATGAGTCCGTTTCTCCCTCTGAGTTCCGTGCTGCAGGCCAGTTGCACCAAATGATCTTGATCATCTTCCTCCTAGGGCGTGTGTCTGGGTGCCATAGTTTTTTGCTGCTTTGGTGACTCCAGAGGGTTGCATCGGGGAGTCTATCCCAGGTCCAGAGACTTGCATCGGGGAGTCTATCCCAGGTCCTCATAGGTGGCCTCAGTGACAGTCCCAAATAGCATAGGACCCTCTCCCTTGCATTTGTACTGGGCTTTTTCACACTGAGTATGTGTCTGTTAAGCCCCGAGTCCTCTCCAAGCACGCAAGGTACAAAAAGATGAGGAAGCACCAGTATACTTTGGCCCCTGCTGAATCAGTTCCCCTGAAAGCCCTGCTCCAGTTATGCTAAAAGTCACACCAATACTGGAAGCTAGGTGGTCTACTTCCTCAAGGACCAAGACTAGGCATAGCAGTTGGACTTTTAGAAGTCTGGCCCAATGCCAGCAGTCCCTTCTTCAGAGGCGTGGGCTCCATGGTAAACAGGTCCGATTCATCTGACCCTTTAGACCAAGAGTAGCTAGAAGAGATTCTTTCCTCAGACTCCTTCCTGGATGTTGGAGTATGAAGTTGAAGGCCAAAGAGACACCCAGTGAACCTTCTGAGCAAAGTACCAGTGCAGCTCCTGCTGTCTCTAGTGAAGGTCTCTCTTCCCTGGTACAGACACTGCAGAACCTGGTACACATCCCAAGGCCTTTGGCATTTCATTTTCTTAAGCAGCACAGCTGACTCTGGCGAAGGTACTGGCAAGTATCTTGGCTGCACCTGCTGGTCCTTCAGGGGGGGTGAAAGATTTTTCTGTGAAACCATGTACTAGGCCCCCACGATGCAAGAGTATTTTATCTGTCAGATCCTGTTTGTTGGAAATTGCCCTTTTTGCAGGGTCACCCCTAAACTTTTTGCCTGCCTCCTGTATTTTTGCTGACCTGTTTTTGTTGGTTTTATGACTCTGGGCACTTTACCACTGCTGTTCAGTGCTAAAGTGCATATGCTCTCCCTTTGTAAATATGTCTATGTGAATTGGTACATCCATGATTGGCTTATTTGGTTTACCTGTTATCCCTAGTAGTGTGGCCTATGTGTGCCCAGGGCTGGTAAACCAAATGCTGCTGGTGGGCCTGCAGCACTGATGTGTGCCACCCACAGAAGCAGCTTGTAAAGTGTGTCTCAGACCTGCCACTGCAGTGTCTGTGTGCAGTCCAGAACTGCCATCTTGGCTGTGAAGTGCACTCACTTCCCAGCCCCTGAACCTTCCCTTGGCAGCCTGTAAGTCACCCCTATGGTAGGGTGCATTGTATGTGTAAGGTAGGACATGCCTTGGTGTATGTAGCATGTCCTGGTAGTGAATTACACCCCATTTCGTTTGTCACTACTGTAAGGCTACCTGTTCCTCATAGGCTAGAATGGGCAGTTTGACTATTACATTCTATAGTCCTAACTGACCCCAGGGACGTGGTAGAAAAACGAATTTAGTATGCCTGAGCTCAGAATATTAAAATACATCTTTTAGTGAAGTTTATTTTTATATTCTGTGTTTGAAAATACCACTTTTAGAAAGTAGGTATTTTCTTGCCTAAGCCTTCCAGTGTGCTCTGCCGTTATGTGTATTGGCTGTCTGGTTTTAGAGGGGCAGGGCAGGCTGAGTCAGACCTGGGTTGAATAGAGGGATCTGCATTTAGAGTGTGGGGAGGGGTGGCTCCTTGACCTGAATAGGGCTGTGCCTGGCAAGGTGAATGCTGGCTCCACCTCCCACTGTGTGTCTGCTAGCAGACCCCTCTTTCTGAAAGGAAGAATGCAGCCTGGTAAACAAAGTGCTCCAGGCCTGAGCAGAACTGGTTCTGGCTAGGTTCAGTGACTGGTAGCTTCTAAGAACAAAGGCTTTTGGGGTATAAATATCTGTGCTCAAACCCCTACAATTTGTATTGCTTTTGGATCTGGAGAGGAAACTCTGTCCGTGCCACTGGAGGAATCTGCAGGAAGTGACTGTCCTTGTGGTTGTGTGTTGTTTCTTGCACTGGCCTGCAGCAGTGACCACTGGACCTTGAAGAAGAGGAAAAGGAACTTTTGAGAGAACTTTTATTTTTGTTACAGCAATTACCCAAGGGCTAGGAAAAGAGCTAGCCTCCTGCTGGAGTCTCAGGCACATCAGACTCCACCACCAACCTCCTGCTTCCTCCCTGCGAGGACTGCTATCTGCTGATGAGGCTCCTGTGAGTTCCAGGGCCTCTAGTTTGCTTCAGAGAAAAGAGTGCTGGAAATCGACGCTAACGCACCTTTGCGAGCCGCTGCAGCCGAGAGCGCTGGAAAAATCATCGCGCTGCTGCCGCTGAGTGCTCGCAACACGAAACCATCGCTAACGCCTCTTTGCGAGCCGCTGCAGTCGAGACGCACTGGAAAAATCATCGCGCTGCTGTCGCCGAGCGCTTGCAACCCCTAAAGAAATCATCGCTTCAAGACATCGCATTGCGGACGCCGTGCGTCCGCCATTTTCATCGCATCGCACCGGATTTCGTCGCTCCCTCGCGGAGCGCCATTTCTTCGCATCGCAACACGATCGCACAACGCAACAGGCTCGTCGCATCGACTTCTCCCTCGCGGCAAGAAAGTCATCGCATCGGCGGCCTAGCGTGCAGAAGTTGGTCGCATCGTCTCCGCACGCATCAGCAGATCGGCGCATCATCCTCCCTTGCGGCAAGGATTTAACGCATCGCCGGCCTCGCGTGAGGAAAATCATCGCTACCACTTCTTTGCGACATTTTGTTGGTTTTGCTACTGAATTCAGGTACTTTGTGCGAGAAAGGGTCGCAGAGACCACTGCTTTGAATTTGAACCTTATTGTTGCAACCTCTGAATGATAAAGGGTCGCAGAGACCCCTGCTTTGAATTTG
Organism: Calotriton arnoldi; assembly: GCA_963921515.1. NCBI lineage: Eukaryota > Metazoa > Chordata > Amphibia > Caudata > Salamandridae > Calotriton > Calotriton arnoldi. The sequence continues at coordinate 2,259,113 of CAWUFW010000382.1, read as the reverse complement.
AACCTTATTCTTGCAACCTTTGAACTATTTGTAACAACCCTTCAACAGCAATCCTATTTTTGACAGTATTGTGGCTTTTACAGTTATTGGTCTTGTGATAAATCTACCAATATATAAAGATACTTATTTTTTTATAACTACTTGTTTGGTGTCCCTGTGTAGTGTTCCTCACTGTGTTACTGTGTATGGTCATAAATGCTTCACACCCTGCCTCTGAGATAAGCCTACCTGCTCGTGCTACGTTACCACAGGGTTGAGCAGGGGTATTAAAGAGGGTAGCCCTCTCACTCTGACTTAGGAAGAAGGGTCCCTACTTGGACAGTGGCCAGCCATTGCCAACTAGAGACCCCCATTTCTAACACTGGCACTAACCAGGAGAATGGAATCATTAACCACAAGGACCTGCACCTGGTCATGCCCTACCATGCGTAATGGCGTTTGTGGTTTTGTCCATTGTGACCTCAACACTGCTATCTGGAACAAGTACATTTATTTTGTGGTGGCTACAACAGCTTCCCCACAAAGACCAGCCAAGTCAAGTCCTCAGGCACTCTGTTAGAAATGCGTTTTCTGGCTGACTAGGGTATGCACCGAAGCCAGGCAGAATCCACCACTCTAGTCAGGATAAGGGGATCACACGTATTTAACAACTGCTGCTCACCTCCTTGGTAGCTTGGCACGAGCAGTCAGGCTTATCTCAGAGGCAGTGTGTAAAGCATTTGTATATAACAAACAATAATACAGTGAAAACACTACAAAAGGCACCACACCAGTTTTAGAAAAATATCCAATATGTATCTGTGTAAAACAAGACCCAAAACGATAAAAATCCTACATACAGTGATCCGAATATCAATAAAGCAAAAATAGTCTTTATATACAGTTCCGTGAAGTCGATAGCTCCGTCTGGGGCTATCACGGCATCATGAGCAAAGAAATCCAACAGTTCTGGCTGACCGCAGCGTCGGGGGCCAGCTACGGTGTCGGGGTGACCTGTAAAACAGTACCTTTGGAGATGCAGGGCGTCGGACCTTGCGGTGAGCTATGGAGGATCGGCGTCTGCAGGCATCTGTTCCGGGAGTTGGTACAGGAGTCGTTGGGCCCTTGAAGTCGCACTCGTTGCAGGTCGAACTCCTTGAGTTTGAAGTCAGGAGCGCTGGCAGGTGTCAGGGCTGCAGTGTGAAGCGGAGTGGTGCGACGTGCAGTGCCTGCAGGTTGCGGTGCAGGCAGCGGCATCGGTAAGACCAGGGCTGCGGTGCTAAGCGGGGCAGTGATCGTTGCGGTGCTGACCGGACACGGTGCAGGCAGCGGCGTTGTTGCAGAAGCGATGTCGTCGGTAGACCCAACGCTGCGGTGCGAGACAGGGCAATGCGGCGTGCGGGCCCACAGGTCGCAGTGCAGGCAGCGGAGTTTTTGACGAACTGCAGTCGCTGGTAGGCCAAGGCTGCGGTGTGGAATGGGGCAGTGCGTCATGTAACTTACGAACGGTGCCCCCAAACCACGGTGCAAGCAGCGGCGTTGATGTCCGCTTGCAGCGTCATCATCAGTGAGACCAGGGCTGCGGTGGGAAGTGGGACAGTGCTCCGTGTTCTCCACGAGTGGTGTCCACAGGTCACAGTGCAGACAGCAGCATAGGTGACGGCATTGCGGCAGCGTCGGGGATACCAGGGTGGCGGTGTGAAGTGAGGCGGTGCAGAGTGCGGTGCTCACAGGACACGGTGCAAGCAGCTGCTTGGTGGGGTGTCAGACTGCACTGTCGGTGAGAAGTGTGGCAGTGCCCTCTGCAGTGCCTTCAGGTCACTGCATCAGCAGCAGCATCATTGACTGCGTCGGGTTACCTTTTCTCCTCTGTGGCAGCCGAAACATCCAGTTCCGGAATGCGCTACTCAGAAGAAGTTGAAGTGTTTGATTTCCCTGAGACTTCCAACAGGAGGCAAGCTGTACATCAAGCCCTTGGAGATACTTACGATGCAGAAAGCACAATCCAGTCCTTTCTCTGCCCAAGACAGAAGCAGCAACTGCCGGCCAACCCAGCAAAGCACACCGCAAATTGGTAGTCTCTACTCACAGCTCTTCAGCCCTTCTTCCTGGTAGGTTCCTTAGTCCAACAGTAATCGAAAGTGCTAGGGTCGGGGCCCCAATATTTATACTACATTTTCCTTTGAAGCTGGCACACACAAACCAGTTCAGCCTGGTTCACCACAGGGTGTGAAGACATCTTTGTGAGAGGCAGCCACCGTCCCTTCAGGTGCAAGCCACAACTCCTCCCACTACTCTAAATACAGCCAGGTGTATTCAGCCTGGCTATGTGTCACCCAGGAAAGGCAGAGCACTCTCAACCCCCCTTGTGTCTGTGTAGCGTGAATGCACATCCCCTGCTCCTGTCACTCTAAACCAAGATAGGGGATACACAAAAGGCAGAGGCACACAGGATGGTTAGACAAGAAAATACTCACTTTCTAAAAGTGGTATTTTCAAACACATAATATAAACATCATCTTTACTAAAAGATGTGTTTTTAAATACTGAGTTCAGGCATACTAAACTCCATTTTTTTATCAGCTCTCAACGGCAAGCTACCTATGTAAAGTGTTACCAAGCAGCTCCCATGTTAACCTATGGGAGAGATAGCCTTTCAACAGTGAAAACGAAATACACAGTATTTCACTATTAGGACATGCAAAAACACACCACTACATGTCCTACCTTTTAAATACACTGCACCCTGCCCACGGGGCTACCTTGGGCTTACCTTAGGGGTGACTTAGATGTAAGGGCCTGGCAATTGGATGCACTTGCCAGGTCGACATGGCAGTAAAAACTGCATGCATACACTGAAGTGGCAGGTTTGAGACACCTTTGAAAAGCAACTTGTGTGGGTGGCTCAACCAGTACTGGAGGCCCACTAGTAGCATTTGATTTACGGGCCCTGGACACTGACAGTGCACAGTACTAGGGACTTAGTAGTAAATAAAATAAGCCAATTATGGGAACACCAATACATAACCACAATTTACATGGAGAGCATCTGCACTTTAGCACTGAATAGCAGTGGTAAGGTGCCCAGAGTCCTAAAACCAACAAAAACAAGGTCAAAAACAGGAGGGCAAAAAGTCTGGGGGTGAACCCGCTGAAAAAGTCAAGTCTAACAAACTCTAACAAGACCTTTCTCCAGGCATGCAATTTCCAAATAACTTGACATCCCTGCTGCCTTGAAGGGGAAAGCTTCCCTGAAGGGCAAAGCAATGTCCTCCCTCAGTACTAAAGAGGCAAAATGCCTGGTGATGCATGGAAAGATGATGATCCCTTCCTGCGGCAAGCCAATGACATCATTGCCACCTAGTCTCCATCTTTTTAACCACTATGCCTCATTTATCCAAGACAACGCCAAAGAAAAATACCCATTCTGGTACAGTTTCTCCAAGGAAGCTACAGAGCAAAAATACTGATGCCCAGGGACCTCATTTATGTAGGCGCCAGAACCATAAACACCAGTTTAGTAATGTGGTATTCGTTATGGCTCAAATTCTTGGACATCAAGTCAGGGGCCGAGGAGAAAGTACTTAACCTCTCCTTTGATGGGAAGAACTTTTTGGGCCGCAAGATGGAAAAAGTAATTCCAGCAGTACAAAATGGGCATGATCACAGCCAAAATCCTCACTGTTAGCCTTTCGGTACCAGCCAGATATACTCTTCTTTCCAGCCAGCGAGCGCCTTCCACTCATTCAAGGTTTCTTTTAATCCCATGATTTGGCCCTCGTCTTTCTTAGGCAGATGAAGAGGAAATGCTTCCTATGCAAGTAATAGCCCACTACCTCAACTGACACCAAGAAATCACAGTGACTTCTTCGTGGACCATCCACCCTCTGTAACATCTCAGGGTGCCACTCTGCAATACCTACCGGACCCAGATTACCAAAGACACAGGGTCTTCTCAATAAGTAAGAAGAGCTACACTCTAAAGCTTCCACAACCTCGTCTATCCATGCAACCTTGACGCTCTCCTTAAAGGCAATGAAAATATTCCAGACCTCAGTAATGGTACTACTCCCAACTATTTCATCACACAAAAAAAGACCCCATCCTGGTGTTTTATGATCTAAACTAGTTACTCTCCTTGCAGAACTTGAAAATGCTGAACTTGGCTGATGTACTGGCGGCTATAAAGAGTGATGACTGGATGTGCTCAGTGCACTTTTAGTATGCTTCCTTTTATGTGCACAAACTGAAGGAACACAGGAAGTACCTACACTATAGTGTGGGGAAACCAACAGTAAAAGTACAGGACTCTACTGTTTGATCTCAATAATGCCCCTTGGGTCTTCACCAAGATCCAGGCTCCAGTGGTAGCTTTTCTGCTTCAGCAATAGTTGCACTGCTATGCATAGCTAGAAATCTGCCTCATTTGGTTGTTTTCCTGGAAGGGTGTAAAGTCTGTTGTTTCTCAAAGAACTCTCCAAAATCTCCAGTGGCTCCTTCCAGCAAGATTCTAGAGAGATAGATGTAATGTAAGAGGCTGGCCTGCTATATGATGTACATATATGTAAGTGGATACCCTGCACCAGTCCAGACAACCCTTATGGTGATTTAGGATGTTTTAGATAACCTTAGAAAGCTCTCTAAGTGGTAGCTGTGGAGAGCAGCCTTCAGGTTTAGTTCAGAAGGAGAGTAAAGCAGCTTGTTTTACCAGAATGCAATCTTAGCACTTACAAGCAATGAATGGCAGTGGTACAGAGCACATACGCCAGCACCTCCCTACTGTTTTTCCAAATAATATAAAGATGAATCAAAAGTTTTACAGTGTGCTCAATGTATAACATCGTGCCATCCACCCGATGTTGGTTATGTAATAGGAAGAAAACTCCCTAAACAAATATTGTTAATTTAAATTACAGAGCACAACCAAATAGTGTAGCAAAAACTGACTTAGATGTCAGTTTATTTAATCATGAAAAGATAGTCATTCATATCAAAATTCAATACAGATTTCCAATGAAGTATGTAGTAGTTGACACGTCGTAGATGTTTAGTGAAATGTTGACAGCCGACACGTGTTTCGTCGCAAGACGACTTCTTCAAGGCTCATCAGTATCTAGGTTTTCTTTAATTCGAACACCAAATTTTTTCAATGTATTAAAAAGTCGCAAAGTAGACTGAAATGACCGTATTTGATCAGACGTAGTAGTCTTGAATATTTAGTAGGTCAATGCTGAGAGAGACGTAATTGTTCGTGTCACAGTATCACTCGACTAATACTTTCCCATGATCCAGCAGCAGGATCCCTGCTGGAAAACTCCTGATTTCCGGGAGTATGTCTTCACTTCGTCCCAACCGTTCTGTATTGAATTTTGATATGAATGACTATCTTTTCATGATTAAATAAACTGACATCTAAGTCAGTTTTTGCTACACTATTTGGTTGTGCTCTGTAATTTAAATTAACAGAATGCAATCTTATAGGTATAGATTAATTGAAAAAGAACCACACAAGGTATTTATAAAAATATGTATTTATTATATAATACTCACTAACACATACAGATATCTCCTACCCGGAGATATGCACAATGCACACAATACTTTGCATAGAAATCACGTAAATAGCACAGAATACACAGTGGACCCCAGAGGGGGATCAAACCATATACTAAGAAACTGGTATAAGAACCACGACTCATATCTGGACAATGCCCAGAGGACGTAGAAGTGCCAGGGACCCAAGGAACCACTCAAGGTGAGTAACTAGGAACCCCACGGAGATCGTGTGCAGTGTGGGAACACAACCGCGTTCTCCGTACAAATCAATGTGTAAGTCGCGGTTGCAATTTTAGAGATTAAGGACCCTTCCCAGTGGACCCTGAAGAAACCCCGTGGAAGTCAGAAGGTTGGAGAGCCACCCCACCCGTGGATACCCTAGTACCCACGTTACCTACACCAGGGAAGCCGGGTGCATAGGTGTGAAATGGCGTCGGAAACCGCCGTCAAACCCAGTGGAGGGCTTGAGGAAAATGCCGCTGCTGGAGAAGGAGAAAGTGTCCGGTGGAATCCGAAGGTGGATTCAAGTTGAAGAGTACCTGCAAGCAGAGGGGACAGTCTGTCGCTCAGGAGTGACCCGGAGACCTGGAAGACGAATGCCCACCGATGTCAGGAGTTGTAGGAGAGTTGACGGTGACAGTGACTCTGCAGCTGTGAGTACCAGGCCATGCTGAGGAAGACCAGGAGCTGTTCACGAGCTGTCCCACGTTGGATGTCGAGAGCTGAGGGGTCGGTGTCCGTCGGGAGCACCAACAAGCCTTGGCAACTGCAAACAAAGTGGATGTTGAAAAAGGTGCAATGTCGGGACCAGCAAAGTCCAGGGGACTCACCACAAGCAGGGGAGTCAGGGCAGGCCCGAGCAGTTAGGGAAGCCCAAAAGAAACAAATGTGACCCTCAACAGGACCCACAGGCCGGAGGCACTGGAGTTGCTAGAGGACCTCGAGCAGCTCACCAAAAGATGCAGGCCACGGTGCAAACGATGCGGTGTGAACGAAGATTCTGGTCACTGGAGATGCTTGAGGTTGGGGCTACTTTGAGCCCGAAGATTTTGGTGGAAGGAAGCCAACAAGCCTTTGCAACGGCAAGTCGACGCGGTGCACAGGGGTTCGGTTCCTGCGGCTCCTACGAGGGATACTGGCCTCAAACTTGGTGAGAGGGCAGGGCAGGCCTCGAGAGCTGTGGAGAACCACCACCTGTGTTGCTGAGCCTTTCGGAGTCCGTGGGAGCTCAGGATCAGCAGACCGGTCAGCTTCGTTGCGGTGCCTGCAAATGCAGGGAAGTGACTCCTTCACTGCAAGGGAGATTCCTTCATGTGTCTTGGATGCCCACAGGCCTTGGAAGGTTCCTGTATGATGCACAGGCACAGACGATGCAGCAGACTGGAAGGGAGATGAAGTCGAGCCCAAACGAAATCCAGCGAAGTCCAGAGTGCCCAGACGGTAGAAGTTGAAGTGGTGTCTGAATTGAATCGTGTCCCATGATGAATCTAGGGACCCACCCACAGGTAAGCCCTTAAGTACCCGAAGGAAAGGGTTGGGACAATTCAGGGGACCCTCCCATGGGAGGGTTTGGACAGGGGGAGGATACTCCCAAGTCCTTTGTCCAGTTTTGTGCCAGAGCGGGAGCCAACTGCTCCCAGTGCTGGTTTGAACTGGACTATGCAAGAAGGCACCAAATGTGCCCCTCATGCAGACTGAGTGGCGCTGGAAAGTACACCCACCCGGCCCAAATACACTAAATCCTGTCAGATAGGTGGTCACACCTCCCTGTTACAGGATACCTATTGTTCTGCCTTCCCCTGCTTGAGCTTGGCTCAGCAGCAGGAGGGCAGAATCGTGTCTCTGGTCGGCAGCAGCCATGTTGTGCTGTCCGGGTGTAGAAGACTGGTACCGGGAGCGCTGAGAGCCTAACAGAGGGCTCTTCCAGTGCTTGGAATCATACCTCCCACACCGTTTACGGTGTGAAGGTATGATTCCAACATGTTTGATACCAAACATGATAGGATTAGTTGCAGTAGATTTCGAGATGGTCATCGTGTAATTACGCGGTGCCCCTCTCTATGGTATATGGCTGCTTCACTTGCAACCCGGGAAAATGGACTCCATAGGCTGTAGGGGTGTCCTGCTCATGCAGGGGCACCCTCACACTTAGAACCAAGCACCCTGCCCTCAGGATTGTAAAGGCCTGCTATAGGGGTGACTTATAGGTTTTAAGTGCAGTGACCATAGATATAGGAAACATATATCTTTCGTAAATGGTGCAAGCACCAGCTTACACAGGCTGCAATGGCAGGCCTGTAGTTATAGGTTGAATGGTCTCCCATGGGTGGCATACTACATGCTTCAGCCCATGGGGGACCTCTGGGGTATCTATGCCCTAGGTACCTTAGTACCATATACTAGTACCAGTATCCAATCTGGGATGCACCTAAGTACTGAACATAACAATTTAGGGGAAAAAGCAGAGGGACTGGGGTCCTGATTAACAGGATCCCCGTCAGACTAGTCAGAAACCATCACAGCACAAGGCAAAACGTGGGGGTGACCATGCAGAAGGGACCTACCTTCCTACAAGAAGCATCCTGCCAATTATAGCTACTTTTATGGAAGATGGACTTTTTAATGGCCATTATTTATGCATATAGGTATGTCGTATTTCTTTAGTATGAACCTACTCAGAAGGCAATGGAGTGTTGTACATGGTCAAAGACAAGGATAATAAGCCAATAAGCCGAGCACATACAAAAACTTACACCCCAATGTGCCTTGGAATCATTTTCAGCTTTTAACGGGGAGGAAGTGGTTGCTCCAATCCACCCTTTTTTTTCCTTTCTAAAGGTACTTTTGATGTTCTGTTTAAAAAAATCTTTTGCAAGCACGCCTGACACTTAATGCCGAAGTGTTTTCCTGCTGTTAAACTGCTAGATGAATAATGCATATCCTTTTGATCTCCCTGGTGAAAAAAAATCAACAAGCATGAACAAGTATTATTTTTGCTGAAATTTCTAATTTTGAATTTGCTTGGTACAACCTTTCTCTAAATATTTTTTCAAACAAAAGTAGTGCTGTATCTTAGGCAGTAAAATGTCTACTTATTTAGAACACTGTAAAAAATTCACATGTGGTAACTGAAATTTGCTACTTCAGGGTTAATGAAGTGTAGTTCGGTCCTGCGAAAGGCCTCCATAACGTAGAATGGTCTAGATGAAATGCGGCATCAACAGGATTTAGTGTTGCTTGAATTATTTACTGGAAATCTTCATTATTCTGAATTTGGATCCTCCTCCATAAGGTCCTAAATATGTGAGGGTGAGTCTCACTTTTGAGGCTGGCACATTTAAAGAAAAATGTACTCTAAGGGTGTTTCTTTCTTTCTCTGTGTTTTACTAATGTCTCCATGGATATGCCTAGGCTGTCCTATTTTCATTGCTTATTTTTTGTGGACTTCAGTAGTGTTGACTCAGTGTTTTCCAAGCCATTTGAAATTGGCGCGTATCTGTGTCTATTCAGCTGCCTATCCCCCAAAATAGACACAAACATGTTTTTTTGCAGTGATTGTTATAAATCACATATTTAATTTAAAGGAGAAGTAACGCAGAATATATAGTGTCTTCCCCTTGGCAACATGTCTAATGGACTTATGTTGGTCTGTTTTAAGAATAGAAAGTCTGTGCATTGCACTCTCACTCACATTCACATCTCATTACTTCTCACGCTCTCTCTGTTAGGACTCTGTCTTTTTTAGAGGCCTAATAATGATTTACAAATTAAGAGTGCTATATTCAAATGTTTTAATAAACAAATTCCTGGGCACCCTTACTGAATATTATGGCATTGTAGGGTGGTCAACCCTGCCAACCGCATAGTATCTTTTGAAGCCTTTAACATCTTGAATTACCCCAGATTAATTTGTAGCCCTGTATTCAAAGGCAACTTGATGCTTTAAGCATGGTTGCTACTTCTTTTCTGCGCTCTTTGCCTGAGTACATTAAGGTGGTACTGCTTTTGTGTGGACATTCATAGCTGCCAGGTGTCCCTGTGGCAAATGGCTCACTTTAAATCTGTCCTAACCTTTTAACAGACATCACATTGTATTCTGGGACTTGAATTTTTGCCGTTAACATTGTAGCTAGGGGCTCAAACAGCTCTACATCAAAGTTCAGTTGGGTAAAAAAAAGATTAGCTGAGGGTCTCACACATAACAATGGGACAGGTTGTAGGTATGAAATTTGTTGGTATGTGGAAAGACTTGTCATGTTTTCAACGCTATCACGTGCGCGGTGAAGGCACTTTTTTCGCAGGTACTTGTCACTACACCTTGCATTGAATTTTTAAAGACTGTGGTGTTTGGCCGTTGATTTTCTATCAATTCTGACTGGTTAGAAAAGGGGCTGCTGTATCTAATGGTTTTAAACATTTTGTGCCTGTAGGTTTATAGTGTATAAAATATTTAGATCAGACTTAAAATATGCTTCTAACTCCTGCACCTTCAATTCACACACAAACCACTGGGTGAAACTAGAGGAAGAAGAAACAATATTTTGGTGACCGCAAAACACAAGCAGACTAATCTTATACCCGTTCTTCTTGCTGCTACCTTGTATTGCAAAGTTACATTGTGCTTTGACCCCTTCAGGAAGAAATACAAATGACTCATTCTCTCTCATTTTCCTTTCCTTGAATGGCATTTTAGTTAGTGGTTGTGCAGGTGTTTATCAGTGTTTGTTTACACTGATGAGGGATGTAGCCCTTTCAGTGGGGTTTAATCAAATATTTTAGGTTTAAACCCAAAACAGGATAGCCTAGATATATCCTCTCCATTTCCCTCCTAATGTCTAGCAATACCAAGCGTGAACCGATGACAGCAGAACCATTCTTCTGGGAGAGAGTGGTGGGATTGAAGAGTGCAACAAGCAAGATCCAGATTTAGAGTGATGAAGATTACCGGTAAGTAATTCTGGCATTACCTCCTCATTGTCTCCTCCTAGTTACAGTCCTAACTATATGAGGACGTACCAAGCCAAAATATCCTCTGCTGACCACCCTCAAACAAAATTAAAATGCTACACCAAAATGATGCTACAAAACGTTTCTGACAAAACAAAAAGAAGATTCCAACTAGGCATGTACATTGTTTACAGATATGACACCTTCTGAAAATGATCCTGTACCTAGTGGGCATTCCTCCAAACGCTTATGCTAGACAAAATTAATTGAAGTAGCTCTGGTGGCTGTTCTACAAATCTCGGGCATTGGGATGCCCTTTGATTTTGCCTGTAAGGCTGCTGTCCCTCTGGTAAAACTACCTAGGATCCCCATGAGAGCAAACACATTTGCTGCCTTATATACTTTTGCAATGGCCTTTTCACCCACCAACTAATAGATTTGAAAGCTTAATAGTAGATTTGGAAGCTTAACTTCCTGTCCCAAAAGTAAAAAAAAAATAAAGAACAGGAAAAGCAAAAAGACTCACTACGAGCTAGATAAATCAAAAAGGCTACGCTTACTTTTAACATATGTCAGCCTTGTAGTCTCTTACTGAGAGGTTGGGTCCTTAAATAGCGGGTAGAATTTTTTCTTGATAAAAGTGAAAATGAGAACAGATCTTGGGATGAAACCCCAGGCCAGGTTTTAAATTTACTTTGTTCGGTATGGTTCCATAGTTATTAAAGATCCCTATTCCCTTGAACGCCAAGCCATTGTTATTGGCAGTAAAAAGTATACAGTGACAGAGAGAAAATGAAAGGCCACTGAATCTAAGGGTTCAAAAAGATGACCTTTTAGGCTTCAAGGTTCCCATACTGGAACTGGGTAGTGAAGAATTGGTTTATACTTCTTGAAGCTACAAAGGAGCTGACCAACTAATTTTTCTAGTTCTCCTAAAGCCTGACCATGCAATCTTACTGCTTTAATGGCTGCCTGTTGAACTTTGAGAGATGATACTGACAGATCTTTTGAAAATTCTTGCTCGAAGAACTGTAGGATTTTGAAAGAATCACAAGAAACTGAATTAACCCCTTTTTTGGAGCACAACTGAGAAAAATCTCTTTAATGCCCTGTTATAAGGGGGTAAAGTAGAGTGTCTACAACTCTGTTGTATACGTTTTGCTACTTCTTTGGAACAATAAGTTCATTGAAGATCTGACCGCTCAACCTCCAAACTCTTTGGCGGAGTCTGTGCATAGCTGCGTAAGAAAGGGTTGGCCACGGTAACAGGCTGAGGAATAAGAGAAAGTGAATGGGAGGACAGAATGGCAAAATGTTTACCAAGGAAAACCATGTGGTAGGTAGGATGGCACAGGCCTTATCATACTGAATCTTGTCCTGCTGAATCCGCCTCAGCAAATACACATAGGAGCCCTGTGGGCTACCTAGCTCCCAGGGCATCTATCCCCCATGCCATTGGACATGTTGCTCTTGTGCAAAAATTGCCGAAGTAGATCAGTTGACTGGCATACGAAGTCCTGCCATGAAATCTCTAGTTAGAAAATGAAGGCCTGAAATTGATCTGGATGGAGTGGAAAACCTGACGGAGGGGGAATCTCTGCTCAGACTGTCTGCTAGGGATTTCTCTGACCGCGCTAGCTAACATGCCTTCAAGGACACCAGATTGGACTCGGCCCAAAACCCCATGGAATGCTAGTCTTTGGCATATTGGCCCCCTTGACAATATACTAAGCAAGCTACTTGGTTGTCTGAACAAACGAATACTGTAAGGCCTGCCAGGAGAGGAGGGAATGCTCTGAGATCCTGGCAAACTGCAAATAACTCTCTCCAGTTCAATTAATGATTTGCTTCCATTCTTGATGATGGACCCTGAACCACAGAGTCCTCTGGGATGGCCCCAATCCCTTTTTACTAGCTTCTGGTTCAAGTCTTCAGAAGAGGCGGGCCCAGCAACATTCCTTTCATCCGGTACAAGTCTACTAACCACCGCAACAGTTTCCTTCTGTTGTTCTGAGTGACTGGAAATAGAAATTCCAGATTCATGGATGCCGCATCCCAATGAGGCAGTAGATAGTACACAAATGCTTTGAGATGAAGAGGTGACCAGGGATCCACAGATGTCGTGGCTCACATGAATCCCTTAATCTGGATCTACTCTTTTGATAGAGCCCTCTTCTTGGCTTACGGAGGTATGAAATCGAAGGGTGGCCATTCAACCCAGTAGAAGAAACCCTCTAACCAGATCTGTTTGGAACTTGGCTCCAATGAATACTCGATCCTGAGCCAAAACCGCCTGTGTTTTTTCCCAATTTAGTAGGAATCAAAAGTTCTGCTGATTGTAGCATACTATGGATGCATCCTTTCATGCCTTAAAAAAAGACAGAGACTAACCAGTCATCCAAATAAGGGAACAACTGAATCCACTATATTTATAAGAAAGCAGATAATAGAAGCAATATCTTTGTGAAGACTCCTGGGGCTGAAGACAATACAAAAGGCAGGACTTTGAACTGATATTGGTTATTGCCCACTTGAAAGTGGAGTAATTATGGTGATGACTGATGAATTGGCATGTAAAGATGGGTATCTTGCAAGTCTAGAGTTGCCATACAATTCCCTGGACTGATGAGAGGTATATATGTTTGTAGATTTACCATAATTGAATCTTACTTCTGGACTATAGTTTAGTCCCTTCAGGTTCAGAACTACTGGTCTCATCTCACCTGATATCTTCATTACTCCAAAACAAATCAAACACCTTTTCCCTGTTGAAGGTGGGGTACTTGAATAATTTCCCATTTTTATATAATGGCAGAGATCCCCCTACCCCCTTATAATCATTTTCTTTATTTCTGCACTCAATGGTAGGGGTGTTGGTCAGAAGCAAGGTTCAGGAAGAGCAGTCTGCAATTCGATCTGATAGCCTGAGTCTACCACCTGCATGGCCTGCAGATCCTCAGTGTGAATTTTCCCCTGGTGGGCCAGTCTGTACTCTTCCCCCTACTGGCGCTTCCATCTCCAAGGCATAGTAATGGTTTGGGATGTTGGGGGGGGAAGAATGGTGGTTTGAGGCAGACAATGATGGTTAAGAAAGGCAGACCTCTACCTCCGGCTCGCCCATGACGGGGCCAACTGCTAATGATCCCCTCATGTCCTGATGCCTGTTGCATTGACTGACATTGAGAAAGAATGAGCTCTGGAAGAAGCCCCCCCCCCCCTTTGAAAAGGCGCAGCAGTGTTTTATCTTAAGCCAATTTCTTGAGCACCTCGGCTAGTTGAAGACCAAACACCTCCAGCCCCCAAAAAGGCAAATGTGATAGCAAGGCTTTCTGTGTGCGTCAAGCTTCCAAGGTTTCAAGCACAGTTGTCTGTGACCTGAAGTGACTGCTCCACAAGATGTAGCAGCCACGCACAAGACATCAAATGTGATGTGTGACAAAAATCACACTATCTTCCAGAGTGCCAGCAGATCTGTACAATCTCCACCCTGTTGTACCCCTTTAGTTAAGGCTGGAAAGTCCTTTAAAAGAGACTAAGATACATATGTAAATGTTCAGGAGGCAAAAATGGATGTAGCATAATCCTTTAATGCGCCTTCTACTCTTTTGCCCACTGGTCTTGCAGTAGGCAATCCTCTGGTACCAGATTTGAGGACGTACTTGCTAGTAACAAATTTATCCTTGCTGGAATTCAGATTAAAACTCCTCCAAATGGTTTTCTTTACAAGGACCTAGGGAATTCTGACTTGCCAATATCTCCCCATTCACGTTGTAGAATGGATCCAATAGCTTTGTGCAATGGAAGAGAGTCTGGGCCTTATGTACAAAAGAATTAATCTGGTTCAACCCCAGTGTCTATTTTTTCAAAACCCAGCCTCCCCGATATATGTTAAAATACTTTCTGCAAGTGGGCTCCCTGAGCCAGGTTTCTTCTGTGGACCTCAGGTTCCATCCTATCCCAGTCATCATCCACTCCAGCCCCCATCTTGGATCTTTTTGCTCCTTCCTGCTGCAGTGCAGAAGCCACTTCTTTATCCATAGTCTCCTGTAGCTCATCAGGAGTGAGGGCTAAATCTTGCGGAATGATCAAGAGAAGAAAGAGGAGAATAGGTCTAACCGTGCCTCCTCCTCTCTGCGCACTTCCTGACTTCTATGATGAAAATGTCTTCAAGATTAGTTCCAGACATTTAGCCATAAATAAATAGGGCTGCTACAGCTGTAACCAATTTAAGGGCCCAAAAGTTAACTCACCCGAACAAGATTTCCCCATTCGTTCCACATTTATGCACACAGTTACCTTCAAGCTGAGTCTATGACTATTTTTATTTTGCCTCTTACTTTTGAGCAGCAAACAGTGCTCTCAGGCATCCCGTAGGCACAGCCTTCTGATAGAATGCGTTGTCGCACCCTGCTAATAAAAGACGAGGAAACCAGACTCCAGCAAACGTTTTTTGCTTCCTGTCTTGAATAGCAACACACTAAAAATGCAAAATCATGGGATGGGACCGCCAGCAAAGAATACTATTGGAAAATGCGGCATGATATGGCATTGCTGGCAATTACTCTCATGAGTGAGTAATGTTCAATAAATAATTTTCTGACTGATACTTCCAACCGCAGATTCCTCAGCTTGGGAATATTCCCCAGTCCTCAGACTGGATTTAAAAACTCCTCAAGCAGTAATGCTGTCTGCTGTTCAGTGGCATCATGCGACTCCACTCCGAGGTTGTTCTGCTCCAGAAGCGATGAGCATAAGCTCAATTAACCTTCCCCCATGTGCACTGACATCATTTCCTTTCTTTCAGAGGCCCCAGACACTGATCCAGAGCCTATTCCTTGATATCTGGCAAGACTCTTTATCTCTAAATTTAGTCTTAAAATCCAGTGTGCAAGTGTAAATGTTACCTCTCAAAACTACATGGTTCATGCCTTGTAGAGTCTATCAAAATTAAGATGTCTATGACAGATCTCCACGAGGTATGCCTGGGGTCAGAACATTACTCCAGGGCATGTGACGTCTGCACCAAGATGACTCTGAAGGCCATAAGGGACTGTGAGGTGAAGCTTTACGTAGCCAAACACCAAAAAACTCCATGTTGAGACCAGTGGAAGTTGAAAGAAAGGTTCATTCCTGGGGCAGATGTTAGTTCTCAGGTAAGTCCAAAAAGAAGCATAAGAACTCCTAACGCAACTCTGCACCTTCCCACCACTCTCGAACTCCAGAGATGGCACGAGAGTGTCAGTGTGCTTCCCAGTATTGCTTCCGATCTCGACCTCCATCTTTGCCGATTACGAGCTTAGTCCCGATACAACCTGAATTCCCAGGTCTATTGGTGACTCTGCAGGATCTTTAAAAAGTAGGGCAGACAAACTCAGCTATTGATGCCTACTGGACAATGAATGGCAGTTACATCTGGAAGTGCTGTAGGGCATCTTCCAAGAATGGGGAGCACCCTGGCTCAGTCTGTTTGCCTCCATCGAAAATGCGCAAGATCAGTACTTTTGCTCGCTGGAGTTCCCACAATGTCTCTCTCAGAGACACATTCAGCATAGAGTGGAGTTTGGGGCTACTGAATGCC
The DNA here is from genome assembly GCA_963921515.1 of Calotriton arnoldi. Classification (NCBI taxonomy): domain Eukaryota; kingdom Metazoa; phylum Chordata; class Amphibia; order Caudata; family Salamandridae; genus Calotriton; species Calotriton arnoldi. The sequence goes on along the minus strand of CAWUFW010000382.1, from coordinate 2,243,053 downwards.
TTCCCACTGCTACCTCTCCTTCCCTGAGTTCTGCAGATGATCAGGAACGAACTAGCCCGGATAGTGGCACCGGATAGAGCAAGGAGAATGTGGCACCTGGAACTCCTGGGCATAAGCATCTGTCCTCCGATTAGGCTGCTGCTCTGGCAGGACTTTATGTTGCAGCAACAGGGCATGGTCCTGTACCTGGACATGCACAGTCTGCATGCTTGGGGATTGAGTGGCAGCAATTGACTGCATTCAACCTCCCTCCTGAAGTCATTGATGTCTTGGCAGTGAGGCATCCATCTACAGAATCAGTATATGCGAGCCATTGCTTGCTGCAGTACCTGTTAAAGTGATTCACTACAAGCCAAGTTATCTGAAGTGGCACTGTTTGCGTTAACCCTGGTCTAGCAAGGACTTGTTTTGGGCCCTGCTAAAGGTTAGTTTTTGGTTTGTTCAGCTGTTTTGTGATTGCTAGATCAGCCTTCTCAATTAAAATCACCTGTTGTACGGTATCCAATATTTGTTTCCGCCCAAGCCTTTTCTGATGCCACAGTGGGACTTGAACTCAGTCCTGACCTTTTTGATGTGTACCCCCTTCGAGCCACTGCACAGCTGTCCATTTTGGCTTCTAACCTTGAAGACAGTCTTTCTCATCGCCATAACATCAACTTGGCTTGTGAGCAAGCTCCAATCGTGCTCTGTCAATCCACCGTACACTATATTCTTCCTAGATAAGCTGGTGTTGAGGATCTGTCCTGAGCTTGTTTTCTACTGAAAGTGATCACTCTGTTTCATGTTGGGCATGCTATTACCCATCCTGCATTCTTTGCTCTGCTCATCCCTTGAAGGAGGACTCCATCGTTTAGACCTCAAAACAGCTTAGTTTTTACATAAATCGTTCAAAGGAACATTGTGTGGATGATCAGCTCTCTGGGTCAAGGAAAGGGAAGGTAGTCAAAAAAGGACACATCTCAAGACGGATTGTGTGGTTATTTACCTGGATGACGTGTTAACGAATCTTTGGTAAGCACTTTATTCCAGGATAATTGTAATAAAGAGCTGCCACTGGGAGCACACAATGGTCTCTCCTCCTTCCCATCCAGCTCAACTGTCTGCTTTCAAATCACAACATTCCAGACCCTGACCCCGACATCAATACATTCAAAAGAAAGGCAAGAGGCAACCAAATTTAACTATAGAATGCTGCATTATGTTTTACCCTTAATGGTAAACATTGAATACGAAATATATAAACAAAATGAAACCAACATCAATCCTTAACGATAAAAGTAAAAATCTGAAAGAAACACATAGTAATAGATTCCTTACCTTAGAATATCCCCAGGCGTCAGACTGGATCCGGAAAGTTTTCGTCAGCAGTACCCCTGCGCGTCGGTAGGGGCGTCGTGCGGCTCCGCGTCCGTCGTGGTCGCCGAGATGACGTCGCGGGCGCTACTTGGACGCCGCCCACGCGCGCTGACGTCAGTTCTTTCTTTTTCCGCGCCAGCAAGCGCAGATCCGGAGAGAGCGGTACCCCTAGTCTTTTTTGACTAAGTTTTTTTAGATCTTTTTCTCACCTTTTTTCGAGTCGATATCGACTCCTGGTGCAGTTAGGGATGCCCGGTTTTAAATCCTGCGAGGACTGTCATCGGATGATGTCGGTGACGGACCAGCACCGCGTGTGTCTCTTCTGCCTGGGGCGCGACCACGACCCCAAGTCGTGCCCCGACTGCCGGTCCATGGTTCCGAAGTCTTTGCGGGAGCGGTCCTGAAAGCTGCTTGAAGCCCGGCAGTCGGCTCCGCGCCGTGACAGGTCCCGGTCCAGAGGGAGGTCGAGGGACCGTGCGCGGAGTCACCATCGGCGATCGTCGGGATCGAAGTCTTCGCACTCGGGGTCAGGTAAGGCGAAGCACAAGAAGTCGAAGAAACGTCATCGTTCTCCGACTTCCCCTCGCCGGTCGCGCGACGCGGCTGAGGGTACGGGTGGTGCCACCCCCGCGGCTCCGGCGGAGTCCATGGAGTCGCCGACCGACTACCCCCCCTTCCCGGGGTCGGCGGCGACTCCGGCCCAGATACAAGACTTCCTGTCGGCCATGGCTCGCCTCTTTGGGCCGTCGGGTCCCGCCGGTGCGCCTTCGGGCCCCGCGGTCCCGCATGGGTGTCCTCGCGTTTCATCGCCGGCGGCTCCGGCCCCGGAGTCGCTGTCGGCTCCGGCCCCGCAGGACACCCTTGGATCCAGGCCTGGATCCCGGTCGACGCCGGTTGACCTCGTTACGCCTCCACCGACGTCGACCCCACCGGCACCGATCCTGACGCAGCCCGCTCCTCGGGACGACGTCCACCTCGGGTTCAGCCCCGAAGTGGACGCGGCGTCGGTCCGGTGTCGGTCGATGCCGTTCTCGACGCCGTTTGGGGATTTCTATCCCCATGTCCCCTGCTCCTTATTTTCGGCCTGTTGAACAGCCTGAGGAGCAAGGGGAGGACTGGGAGGGGTCGGACGACCCTCTCGCAGCCTGCGAGTCTGAACAGGACTGGGCTGAGGAACTGGGGGAAGCCAGTGGTCTGGATACCTCACCAGACCTTGGCATGCTGTCTCCTCCTACCGTGGCTACGGAGGAGGGAGCCAGTTATGCAGTGGTGTTGCGTAGGGCGGCGGAGGCCCTACACCTCCAGCTCCCTACTGTGGCCATCAGGACTAACCTCCTGACAGAGGTGCTTCAGCCAGCAGCTACTTCTGCGGAGCCGCTGCTGCCCTTTAATGAAGCCCTTTCGGACGTTCTTTTGGGCACTTTGTTCCAGGCCCACCACAGGGGCTCCTGTGGATAGGAACGTGGCCCGACGCCATCGCCCGGCTCCGGGTGACCCTCTTTTCCTCTCCCAACATCCCACCCCAGAGAGCTTGGTTGTCCAAGCCTCTGCTTCCCCAACCGCCTTCCCTTCCGCCCCACCGGATAGGGAATCCAAGAAGCTGGATCAGTTTGGGAAGAAGATTTTCTCTTCCACCAGCTCTGCGCTGCGGTCCGTGAACACCGCATGCCTCTTGGGCCGTTATTCCCACTGCATGTGGGATACGGTGGCAAACGTGCTGTCTCAGTGTCCGGAGGAGGCCCGGCCTACTCTCGCCCAGGCTGTTGCAGAGGGGAGAGACGCAGCCAAGTTCATGATCCGTTGTGGTCTAGACACCGCCGACTCACTGGGCAGATCCATTGCAACGACGGTGGCGGTTCGTCGCCACGCCTGGTTGAGAACCACTGGATTTTCCGGTGATGTCCAAAGCACCCTTATGGACATGCCCTTTGATGGCCGTCGCCTCTTCGGCGACAAATTGGACAGCGCGTTGGAGCGGTTTAAGGACTCACGGGCTACGGCCAAGTCCTTGGGACTCTCGGCAGTCCGCCTTCCGCTTTTCGCTCCTTTCGTGGCACAGGAAGGGGCGCCCCGCAGCATTCGCAACAGAGCCACGGGCCGGCGCAACAGTCATCCCAGCGCGGCCGCAGTTTCCGCCGTGGCGGACAAAGGGGCCAGCGGGCGGGTCAGACCACTACCACCACCCCCGCCACCTCTGCCTCCAAACCTTCCTAGTCCGAACTTTCAGGTCCATCACACGCCAGTGGGCGGCAGGCTCCGCCATCACATCCCTCACTGGCGCTCCATCACTTCGGACAGGTGGGTTTTAGAGATAGTCCGAAGGGGCTACTCCCTCCCCTTCGAGACTACCCCCCCCAGCCATGCCACCTCAATACCACCGCATGTCAGGGGATCACTTGGTGCTTCTTCAGCAGGAAGTTGCGGCCCTCTTGGCCAAGGGGGTCATCGAGCCCGTTCCGACGCCCGAAGTAGGTCGTGGTTGTTATTCCCACTACTTTGTGGTGACAAAGAAGGACAAAGGCCTGCGTCCTATCTTGGATCTCCGGAACGTCAATCGCTTCCTCCGCAAAGAGAAGTTCAAGATGCTCACTCTAGCTCAGGTCTTGTCTGCTCTCGACCCACAAGACTGGCTGGTGGCGTTGGACTTGCAGGACGCCTATTTCCACATCCCCGTCCTGCCAGCCCACAGGCGTTACCTACGGTTCATGGTAGGCCACGAGCACTTTCAGTTTACCGTGCTCCCCTTTGGCCTTACCAGCGCCCCTCGGGTGTTCACCAAGGTGATGGCGGTGGTCGCAGGTCATCTGCGCAGATCAGGGGTGTCAGTCTTCCCCTATCTCGACGACTGGTTGTTGAAGGCGGGCTTGCCCCAGACAGTCGTCTCCCACCTCCAGACTACGGCCGACCTCCTGCACTTGCTGGGGTTCTCCATCAATGTGTTGAAGTCGCACCTGATTCCCTCCCAGAAGCTCCTCTTTATCGGAGCGGTTCTGGACAGGGCGCAGTTTCGGGTCTATCCTCCCGAACAGCGAGTCCGGGACATTCGGGCTCTGATTCCCATCTTTCAGCCCTTGTCCTGGGTTTCGGTCAGAGTGACTCTGAGGCTGCTGGGCCTCATGGCCTCCTGCATCCTGCTGGTCAATCATGCCAGGTGGCGTATGCGGGCTCTGCAGTGGGACCTGAAGTTCCAGTGGGCGCAGCATCAGGGAAACCTGTCCGATCACGTCCAGATCTCGGAGGGCACTGCACACCAATTGCAGTGGTGGCTCACGGACCGGCATTGGGTCGACGGCAGATCCCTCTCCCTTCCCCAACCGGGAGTTCACAGTGGTGACGGATGCGTCCCTCCTGGGATGGGGAGGCCACATGGGAGAGGCGGAGATCAGAGGCCTCTGGTCTCCGGCGGAGTCCCGGCTCCATATCAACCTTTTGGAGCTGCGGGCGATCAGGCTTGCACTGAAAGCATTCCTTCCCTCTGTCAAGGGGAGAGTAGTGCAGGTGTTCACAGACAGCAACACCGCCATGTGGTACTGCAACAAACAAGGCGGGGTGGGGTCGTGGACCCTCTGTCAAGAGGCTCTGCGTCTCTGGACATGGCTGGAACATCAGGGCATGTCTCTGGTGGTTCAACACCTGGCAGGTTCTCTGAACGCCAGGGCGGACGAACTCAGCCGCAGGTGTATGCTCGATCACGAATGGCGTCTTCACTCGGAGGTGGCGCAAGGTCTCTTTCAGCAGTGGGGAGAGCCTTGGTTAGATCTATTCGCCACCGAAGAGAACGCGCAATGTCATCAGTTCTGCGCGTTGGAATTTCCAAGGCGGCACTTGCTCGGCGACGCTTTTCATCGCGAGTGGAGTTGCGGTCTGTTGTACGCCTTTCCGCCTATACCACTTCTGCCCAGAGTGCTGAAGAAGATCAGGCGCGACTGGGCCCAAGTCATTCTTGTGGCTCCGGACTGGGCTCGAAGAGTATGGTATCCCGAGCTACTCACTATGAGCATCGATCCCCCGATCCGACTGCCTCTTCGGGAGGATCATCTGTCGCAGCAGCAGGGGACGGTCCTCCACCCGAACCTGTCCAGCCTCCACCTCTTTGCGTGGAGATTGAGCGGCGGCAGTTGATTCCCTTCGACTTGCCTCCTGAAGTTTGTGACGTTATTCTGGAAGCCAGGCGTCCCTCTACTAAAGTGGTATACGCCTGCAGGTGGAACAAATTTGTGGCATGGTGCACAGCAAAGGCTGTGGATCCCCTTTCTGCCCCTCTTTCTGAGGTTCTACTGTTCCTTCTTTCTTTGGCCCGGCAGGGCTCTGCTCTGGGCACTATCAAGGGCTACCTTTCTGCTATTTCGGCCTTTCTCAGGCTCCCTGATCAGCCCTCTCTTTTCAAGTCCCCTGTAGTAAATAGGTTTCTTAAAGGCATTACTCACCTTTTTCCTCCTATTCCTTTCGTGATGCCTCAGTGGGACTTGAATCTGGTTCTGACGTACTTGATGTGCGCTCCCTTTGAGCCACTTCACAACTGTCCTCTTCGTCTTCTGACATTAAAGACTGCTTTCCTGGTGGCCATCACTTCCGCCAGGCGGGTGAGTGAGCTCCAGGCTCTTTCCTGTAAGCCTCCTTTCCTTTCAGTCCATCTGGACAAGGTTATACTCAGGCCCCGTCCTTCCTTTTTGCCAAAAGTGGTTACGGCCTTTCACATTGGGCAGACTATTACCTTGCCCACCTTTTTTTCCGCCTCCGCATCCTTCCAGAGAGGAAGAGCGGCTCCACCGCCTGGACCCAAAACGTGCGCTTTCTTTTTATCTTAACCGCACACAGCAGTTCCGGGTGGATGACCAGCTTTTTGTTGGCTACGTTGGCACCAAGAAAGGTCGGGCGGTCCATAAGAGAACCATCTCCCGCTGGGTATCAAAGCCTGTTACTCTTTGGCTAAAAAAGAACCTCCGGTGGGGCTGCATGCTCATTCCACCCGAGCTACTGCAGCCACTACTGCATTGGGACGTGGTGTCCCCCTGCAAGACATATGTCAGGCAGCCACGTGGGCCTCGCTGCACACGTTTACCAAACATTACTGCCTGGACAGCCAAGTCCGGAAAGACAGCTTCTTTGGCCGTTCTGTTCTCCGTGACTTTCTGGTGTGATCTTTGTTCGCAGACCCACCACCGGGGTTGGTATTGCTGGGGTATCTATTCTAAGGTAAGGAATCTATCACTATGTGTTTCTTTCAGATGCACAAGTTACTTCCCTTCGGTAACGATATATCTGTAAGAAACATTAGTAGTGATAGATTCCTTACCGCCCCACCCATCCTCCCCGTTCTGCGAACTGATTTCTAGGGTTAAGGTCATCCCTTTCAGGGCCCTAGTTTCAATGAACCAGTGGTCAGTATCTTGCATGGCTCTGCGTTCCTGGCGCGGAAAGTCGTGTACAGAACTGACGTCAACGCGCGTGGGCGGCGTCTAAATAGCGCCCGCGACGTCATCTCGGCGACCACGACGCCAACGACGGACGCGGAGCCGCACGACGCCCCTACCGACGCGCAGGGGTACTGCTGACGAAAACTTTCCGGATCCAGTCTGACGCCTGGGGATATTCTAAGGTAAGGAATCTATCACTACTAATGTTTCTTACAGATATATTGTTACCGAAGGTAAGTAACTTGTGCTTCATGTAAAATACAGATGAAAAATAGCCTGCGGATGAAGGAAAATTGAAGGTACAAAAACATGTCCAAATTCATCTGAACCTAACAGGCATTCGTCTAATTGTCACTCTTGCAAATGTCCATTCTGAGTCCTTCCGGATCACTTGGGCTACTGGGATGTTTCCTGCTCACACCACTCATACATGTATCACACGTTCTGTCAGAATCTGAACTGGAAGACACACCTACACCTCCACTCTTTCAACATTCTACCAAATTACGCCCATTTACTCTGACTGCACTACCACACACTTTGTAAATAATGAAACGTACACTGAAGTTATTTTGTCCATAGACACTTTTACATTTATCAAACCCTCTTTTCTGTTTGATCTTAGCTTCAGCTAGATTTTCCTTTACTTTTGACATCGTGATGTACCGACACCCTTTGCTTTACCAATTTGCCCATCCAACTAGGGCAAACTTTGGTGGCTGGCTTTCTACCCCTTAATAACCCACACAGAGACACATGGGTAGTGGAATGCAGACTGGTACGATAAAACCTAAGCGTAGTACATACAGCATTGCTCACGACGCATCTATTAACGACATCGCACTGAATACACTGTACCAACACTCGATTCATACGCTCTACTTGGCCATTGGTTTGAGGATGATATAACGATGTCTTCAAATGCTTGATATCACCAGATATCATGAACTCCTTAACCTACTCATTCACAAATTCAACATCATTATCAGATACCAAATCTTGAGGAAACCCTTCACGGATTAAGACATCCTTTAAAAACTCAGTCACCACGTTAGCATTACGCTCTGAAACAAATGTAACTTCTGGCTATTTAAAATAAAAATCAACCAGAACTAAGGCAAAATGTGACTGACCAGGTAATGAATTGACAGGCCCAATTAAATCAGTACCAATGTTCTCCCTGTCTTGAGGGGATATTCAATAGGCTGTAAACAGGACTCCTCACAATAAGATTCTTTTCAGCATTGGTACAAATCATACACTCCCTAACACACTGATCAAGTTCTCTATCCATAGATGGCTCCCAGAATGTTTGTCTAATGTGACGTTTGATAAAAGTACATACTAAATGCCTTTCTTGTGCTACCTTAATTTTCCTGTGCCTTATTCCAGCAGGAGGTACCAACTTCCCACCACCAAACTCCCTTCTACTAATAATTCAACATTGATTTTCCAATACGGTTGACATGAACTCAGTATATTCTTTTTTGATGGCCACCCACTCGCCACATACTCCATTACTTGCTTGATTTTCTCATCTGCAAGAACTTCCATTCTCCACTCACATCTCTGAAACTGCATACATACCTTCCAAATCAAGCAAAGCAATCAAACAACTTTCTTCACATGTTTCAACAAGATCATGAACAGGTTCATCTTGAGATGCAAATCTAGATAAGAAATCAGCGCTAACATTTTCAGCAGATTGTATGTGCACTACATAAAAATGATATTGAAGCAACTTTGTTGAAAACTTGGCAATGCGTGGAGTCTGAGCCTTCATTTTATCTCCACTTAAAATGGGCACTAGTGGCTTGTGATCCTTTTTAACTGTAAATGTTGTACCCCGTACATACGGTTTAAATTTTTGCATGGCCTACCAACAAGCTAGAAACTTTTTCTCAATAGTAGAGAAGTGAACCTCTACATCTTTGAGGACTCTGGAAGCATACCTATTGTGTTTTCAACAATACCATCACACTGTGTGAGTACAGCTCTAAGGTCCAAATTGCTTGCATCAAAAGTAATGCAGCACGCCAATTTAGAATCAAAGGGTTTTAGAACCTTCAAACGCGCTGTTTTTTGATCCATTCAAAAGACTCTTGGCATACATCATTCCAAACAAAAAGTGTGTTTTTTTTTTAACAAAACATTCAGTGGCTTAATATGTGAGGCACAATCAGTAATAAAGTGTGCATACAATTCACACAGTCCCATGAATGATTTGAGACTAAACTTGTTTCTTGGTGCATTAGTATCAATAATGGCACCCAACCAAATCAGGTCTTGGTTCCATCCCATAATCCAAGACCAAATGACCCAGATACTCTACTTTGGATTTCAACAATTCACCATTTCTCCTTTTTTGAGTACCACACCCTTTTCCTGTATGGTACTGAGCACTTCGTTAAGAATTACATTGTGGTCCTCTTGAAAAGCTGCTACACCTTTCATACCTGTAAACAATCGATACATTATACTTTGATAAACTGACACCGCGGAGCTCAACCCAAACGGCATTCCACAATACTGAAATATACCAATAGGTGAAACAAATGCAGTATAGTGTCTGCGCTCTGGTTCCAAAACCACCTGATGATATACGGAAGCTAAATCTAACTTAATAAACCATTTTGCTCCATTGACCACTGCCATAATATCTGACTTTTTAGGAAGAGGGTGAGAATGTACCCAAATGGCTCTGTTAAAGCTTCTAAGGTTGACACAAATCCTTAAGTCATCTTTACGTTGCGTCCCACAACAAGGGGTGATAACCACAGTGGAGATTCTGTAGGCTCACTGATGCCTTTGTCACACAATCCAATTAGCTCCCATTTCACATTTTCCCTAATGGACAATGGTATACTGCATAGTTTATGTTTGACAGGAATAGTTTCTTCCTGACTTTAATTCTGTGTTGGAAACCCTTAATGGTACCAAGAATTCAGAAATAAACAGAGGAAAATCTGTTCCTTACCTCCTCCACAAGACTATCGCAAACAACTGTTACCTGGTTCTTAGTTCCGGGTCTCAATACCATATGGAAAAGACCCTGATGGAACCAACCTAATATACATAATACCTTGACTGCTACATATATCTTGACAAAAACTTTCCTACCTCTATTACCAGGAAATCGTCAAGAAAACCTGAAACCCGATTTTCCTTCCTTCATATGACAAAGGGGCACAATCAGGTTTATCCACCGTCCTACCAGGCTATAGTTCATCAAATAACTCAGGTGATCACGGTTTTCCTTGCATCTGAATCAACTAAGAGTTTCAATGTCTAATCTCAGACTAACACCTTAATGTAGGGGGTCAACACAATCAGCAGGGTCATTAGTGGTCACATCATCCTTGTTAACTAAGACCATGTCCTTGAGATCGTCTTGAATTTTGTTAGAACAGTTATTGGGTAACTCCTCTGAACCATCCATAACCACATTGATAGCCTTATCAATTTGTTTCTTCTGTCCCTGACACACCTTAGCAGAATGACCACTTTTATTACAATTCCTACATGTTACATTTTTGACTGAACATACTTTTCCTCCTTTGACATGAGCCGTAATAACTATAGCTAAAACAGAAATTGATTTGATTAAAGACATTCCTGATTGACTTGAAAACGTCTTTAGAATGTTTATCCTTAGCACCTCTAACTTCTCTTGCCCCGTACTACATTGACTACATCAGAATATTTGTCCTCTAATTCTTTAACCGAAATCTGTGATGTGTCAATACTCTTTGCAATATGCAGCTTTTCCTCTAAAGTAGGGTTTCCTAAAGACAACAGTTTTTGCTGAATGATCTTGTTAGTACAATGACCAATAAATTGGTCACATACTTACTGATCTGTGAAATTCTCAAATTAACCTCTGAAACAAGTCTTCTCAGTGCAGACAGACAAGTATCCAGGTGTTCCCCATTAACTTGTCTTCTCAAAAAACATTTATGACGCGTCACTACTAAACTGGGTTGAACATCAAATTGCTTTCCAGCTTCTTTACTGCCTCGATGTATTCATCAAAGACCTCACCATCGCCCAACTTCATCATCTGGTAAGTGTTTGAATACAGATCGATCATCAAACCCAGGAGAGTGTAATAAAAAAAAATTCCTCTCAGACCTGAATCTGAATGCTCAGGTAGCTCCTAGGTAAATTTGAAAGGCATCATGCCAGTTCTTCGATTTCATAGGTGGTTCTCCTAGAAATTCCAAAAACGGTGGAGGTGGGTTGACTGATTACATGGTGAAGAAAAAGTAAAAACCTTATGCAAACGTTCCTCAACAATGTATTTTCTAAGACTAAAAGTGTATAACACTGGTGAGAGTTAACTATCAAGCAATACACAATTGTAAGACATATTTCTGTATGCGTATTTCAATACTGGATTAGAAAACAAGTGTGCACAACACTGTGCGTGGTGAAGTTCAAACCTTAGTCAGTGACATGCTGGAAAGTACTGTGTGCGTATCACCAACAATGAACGCTCCTGAAGTGTGCGTATCCCTGTATGTGGATAACAAATAAACCTTAAACAATGACATGCCTGTAGGTAAAGCGTGCGTATCTCTGTACGTGGATAACAAATAAACCTTAAACAATGACATGCCCGTAGGTAAAGCGTACGTATCTCTGACAAATAATAATTCAGATACCAGTTAAATTAAAGGTATAGGTGTGCCTGTCACAGCTTATCTTGCATTAAGTAATGTTCTCACCTCGTGTTTTAAAGTTGAAATGGAATTCTTACTACCAGTTGGTGTGCCTGTCACCGCAGAAAAGAATGAAAAGGATATCCACAGTAATAATGAAATCGTGACTCCCAAGATGGCTGCAGCGTACACAGGATTGGGTTCTCTCTAAAGGAAATTGCTCTTGTTCCTGGTCTCCACCCAACCTTTCCATAATGGCTGTTACCTGCACAAGATTGTGTGATATTTAAGGGAAGTTGGACATGTTTCAAAAGTTCTTCCCAACCTTCAAGATGGCAGCATTATGTGTTACCCAAATGTCTATACTTAAAGGGGCTTGTCACAAGTGTAGACTGTGTGCTCCCTAAAGAAGATGGCGGATGGACGCTTGTGCTACGCAATTATGTAGCTTCACTGAAGGTTCACGCATGCGCATTACAGGAGTCATGCATGCCCAGAGTGGTTGCACAAGCATCTCTTCACTTGCACTGCAACACCAAAAATAGGAATGAATGAATGACTGAACAGTCTTATATAGTGCAACAGCTGCTCCAGCAGGAGGGTTCCAGCACTGGGTTGTAATGAGAGAGCAAGAGAGACCACGAACAGAAACTTAGACTACTAAGCGAGATCAGCGCTCTTAAAGAGGTGTGTCTTCAAGAGAGCCTTAAAAGTGGCCTCTGAAGTAATGCTCCTGACGTCTTTCTGTAGAGAATTCTATAATTTTGGATAAATTTTGGAGTGGCCACCTGCTCTTGATTTAAAAATCCTGGGCATAGATTACAGATAGGAGGGCTCTTTGGGGCCGGTACCTTTTAATCTTGTCACAGAGATATACCGGACCAATCTGTTGAACAGCTCTGAATGTAATCATATGGGTTTTGAATTTAATTCTCTGGTTGATAGATAGCCTGTGAAGGGTTTTCAAGCCCTTCCGAATTGAATGACATTTTGGGATATTCAGAACAAGTCTGGCAGCAGCATTCTGCACATGCTGTAATGTGTCAATTAGTTCTTCGCGGAGTGCCAAGAAGCAGAGCATTAACATAGTCAACTCTTGATGTGATATGTGTATGGGTAATGATCTTTCGGGTGTGCGCAGATAAAAATGTAAACATCTTTCTTAAGGATTTCAGCAAGGAAAAACAGACTTCTGCTGTGATTTTCACGCGTGGCTTGTAAGATAGTGCGGTGTCGAATTTCACCCCTAGGTTTTTGGCTGTGGTGGTAGGTAACGGAGGTCGGCCCAAATCAGTGGGCCATAGACAGGTCAGGTCGAATACAGAGGATGAGTCAAATACTAAGACTTCAGATGTGTCCGTCTTCAAGACAAGACAGCTTTTTTGCATCCACTCCGCTACTACCGACAGGCAGCCCTGGAAGTTGGTTGTGACATTATCATCCAGTTGATTGAAGGCATACATCATCAGCTGAGTGTCATCTGTATAGGACAACATGTTGAAGTCCCAAGATTGTACGATGGAGGCGAGAGCAGCATATAAATGTTAAAGAGAATGTTGCTGAGGGTTGACCCCTGCGGCACTCTGCAATTGACCTCACTGAAGCCCAAGGTAAAGGTAGGAAGGTGGACTGCTTGCTTTCTGTTAGAGAGGAAGGACCATAGCCATTCCCAAAGCGGTGCCATCAATGCCACTGTTTTCCAGCCTTTGAAGAAGAATATCATGTGACACCATATCGAAAGTGGCAGATAGGTCAAGCAGAATGCCTGGATTTTGTGCCTAGGTCAAGTTGAGTTTTGATAATATCTGCCACTTCTAGGAGAGCCGACTCAGTGCTGAAACTGGCCAGGAAACCTGATTGTGAAGGATGAAGGGCATTCGGCTCCTCAATGAATCTAAAATCTGGAGGTTGACCAGAGAATCGAGCATCTTCCCCAGGACTGGGAGAAAAGAAATGGGTCTGTAGTTAGCTGGACCTAGCGGATCCAGGTTGGGTTTCATTAAGAGAGGGAGCACTAATGCCTTTTTCCAGCAGGAAGGAAACGAGCCAGACTCCAAATTCTGACATATTATCGACAAACTCCTGTGTTGACAGGAGGGATTGATTGCCTGCAGTGGAGTTCAGGTATAATTTTACAATTTTGAATATTGTTCTAGGAGCATTTTCTGCCTCATCCATTTGTTTAGCGAACAGACTGGCTTTGGCTTTTTTATATTTTTTCTGAATTGTTTAAGGACGGCTTTATAGATAAGCTTATCTTCCTCAGCAAACTCACATTACCAAGTCCTCTCCAGGTTTTTCACTTCAGGCAGCAATCCTTTTAATGTTGTTCTTCTTCAAAGGCGCTATTTTGTCAAAATTCGCCTGAAGCTGGCATCAAATGAGGTTACAGTGGTATCTATATCTGCTGACTGATAGACCTTAACGAACAGGCCACACTTATTGTTGGGCCCTGAGGAAAAGACAGTTGCAGGTTAAAAGATACTAGGTGTTGGTCAGACCAGGCCAGAGGTACTGAAGGTCCGACTTCTAGAGAGGGGATGATGTAGGTGACATCTAACTTGTGTCCGCCAATGTGCGTGGGTCGTTCTACCCTTTGAAATAAGTTAAGGTCGGACAAGGCTTCAGTTGTCCTTTGCAACACGGGTCATCGACATGTCGGTTACAGTCCCCTAGCACCAGAAAGTTTGCATGTTGTAAGTGGGCATTATAGCAGAAGCAAGGGCCTCACTAAAATTAGTGTCAGGTTTGGGAGGGTTGTAGATAAGGACTCCAGAGATGGTGAAATTTTCAGAAATCTTGAGGGCAAAGGCGAGTGCCTCAGCGTTGTTTAATAGGTGTAGATGCTGACTAGAGCAGAGAAACTTAGAACTATAAATAATAGCTACTCCCCCACCTACAGAGCCTGTCTAGATGAGAGAATGAATATTCGTCGGCAATAGCAAGTTCAAGATCAGGACCGGAACTAGGTCTAAGCCAGCTTTCAGTGAAAAAAATAATATCCCAAAAATTGTCATGTAGGATATTCCATATTTTGATTTTGTGCTTAGGAAGCGTTGTGGCATTAATTAGGCATGCATTTGAAGACTTGTCCGTGGTTGAATGAGATTTGGGAGTCCTCAGATTACCTGTGGGTAATCTTACAGCTCCCAGAGAGTAAAGGCTCGCATGCGCAGGTAATTTGAGGCCACAGTTAAAACAGCTGAAAGAGCTGCCTTTATCTAGCGCACATGGGGAGAATAAGCACATTTAGATGTCTGTAAGTTGAGGAGGGCATCTTTACCATAGATAATTCGCCTTACCGGGTCTGGGATGGAACAGGCAGCATGGCTGGCTGCATCCGAGGCGCAGACGGGCTTGCCTTTGGCGGCCCCACCCACGCTCAAAAACTAGAGCGGGCAAGTACACAAATGCGTCTCTCGGACTGGCGTCTTTAGTCCAACATTTTCTTAACTATCATGCTTTCCAAAGCAAAATCCACAAACAAATTCACAACGGTAACACGTATAAAATAGGGTAAAAGTGACAAGATTGCAGTGTTATTAAAAGAAGCCCCCCTCAAGATAAACTTAAGCATACAGTCTTATTAAAAAGCCCCCTCAAGATATTATGAAAAGCGTAGTAAAAGCAAACAGTAAATCGAGTAAAACCAGTAGGAACAGTAAGCCTGAAGGAAAAACAGGCTATTTCCCAGGAGGAACTGGATCCCAGCAGACACCTCCCTTAGTTTCTTTAAGCAAATACATTAAAGAGACTTGCAATCAGACAGCTACTGAAGTTCTTGCTGATCTAGTGTCCGTGGGTTCGCACGGCAGCTCCTCTCCGCACAACGCTAAAACAAGTGTGGTGTTTACCAGGATGATGCATGGAGGAATTTTTGGTAAGTAGTTTATTCCAGGATAATTGTAATACAGAGCTGCCACAGGGAACACACGACTGTCTCTCCTCCTTCCCATCCAGCTCAACTATCCTGTTTCATAGCAAAACATTCCAAACCCTGACATCAATACATTCTAAAGAAAGTCAAGAGCCAACCAAACTTAACAATAGAATACTACAGATTGTTCTCTGCATTAAAATCTGCTATACTCTGGCTAAAAAGCAGCCCACAGAAGGCTTGCGGGCTCACTCCTCCAGAGCAAAGGCTGCCACCACTGCGTTGGCACACAGTGCCTGTTCTGGATATATGCCAGATGGCTACGTGGGCATCGGTACATACATTTTAAGCACTACTCCCTGAACTGTCAGGTGCCCGGAGAGGGGCATTTTCCTTACCCGGTTCTGCAGGACTTATTGATCTGAGGCAGTTCACAGATCCCCAGCCTTGGGAGGTACTGCTGTGGTATTGATTCACAAGGTGAGAATTTGTGATTCGAAGAATCCGTCAAAAGAACGAGTTACTTATCTTCGGTAACAATCTTTCTGGTGGATACTCTATCTAACTGCAGCTTTATTACCGAAATTCCCACCTCACCATTCTGTGAACTAGACTCTTTTTCCATCTGAAAAGGTCCTATTCTAGAGATCTGTTCACTGGTCATGCCAATCTGCTGACCGGCGCGGATAGCCATGGAAGAAAGTGACAGCCGTGCACATGGGTGGCACTTACATGTTGCTCCATTCGTCCCTTCCAGAGCAGAACGACATCAGCACAAGCTCATAATGCAACCTACCTGCACACAGTATTACTGCTCAAAATGTTTTCAGATCCAGAGTGACGTCTGGGGAATATTCACAAGGCGAGGAATCTGCAATGGGATAGAGTATCCACCAGAAAGATCATTACCGAGGGTAAGTACCATGTTCAACCCACCCCAGCCCTTATCAGGCTCGCAGTTCTCAGAGGTGACCACCTCCAGATGGAGACAGAAAAACACAGGACTTCTCAATGGTTATATACCTGGAGGCATTATTCATGCACCGATAGACAGTACTAAGTGTCCTTAGGAGATTTAAGATTTTAACCTTTATTGTATTTTTACTTTAGAGGCAGCTGTCTCACTTTTAAGACTAATCCTTTTGTAGTAAGGACTGTAATGAGAAGGAGACGATGAAGAGGTAATAATACCCTATGACCGCTGTTGTGATTTGGATAATGATAATCAAGTTTAAGTGTTCAGCAGAGTTTAGGTGCAACTGACATCTTTGAAAAATTGGACATTGTTCTGTTAGAATAGGAAATAGATTTGCACAAGACTGTGATTATGTAAAAAAAAAAAAAATTTGTGATAAAAAGGGACTTCATTTATAAAGGGCATTGTTATAATTGAAAATTGATTGTGTGGTATGTATGATGTAAAAAAAGAAGAGGGCAACTGTTACCATCACTTATTGCTATCCTCTTTGTGGATCCCAGTCGCCACCTAGTGTAAAGGTTCAGTAGAGCTAATGAGGCATTAGGGGCTTTTCCATGGATGTGCCTGTCCGAGATATATGCGGGGCTGCTATGTAGCAACCCAGAATGCATTCTGCTAACATTATGCTTTAGAGGCTTCAGAGAGTGATGTAAAGTTTGGCCTTGATATGTTACAAAGCTTTTTTGCTAGCCTAAGGTTTCTCCCTTTCTCGTTCGCTTTGAAATTTGCTCACAGGTTGCAAATATGTAATAATAGCAGGATAGATTTGCCTTTTTGATGCCTTTATTACTTAGTCTCTTTTCCATTTTTAGTACCCTCATCCAACCCCTCTACCACTGGTCTGAAAACATGTTTTTAAAATTGAAGAGAACTGGTAAAGGCATGGTTATGCCTGGGATTTGAGCTTGCCATGCACAATGTACACGTGTACATGGCACCAGCATTAAAAGCTATGTATTTAAATAGCTCTTGAATAGATTTCAGCCCTTACAACTAGGTGACAGATTGATAGTGGGAAAGGTTTGTTTGTCAGAATATCAATGGCAGAAATCTTGTGCTACAAGAATGTTGTAGGGAAAATATTGACAACCAAAATATTTTGGAGCTTTGCATATATTGGTAAATATAGGTTTGCTATTCTTAACTCCATCTCTTTGTACCATGACAATATATGTATAGAATACCTGTTACCTATATATTTTGGTTATTGATGCTTTTGTAGCACAATATTTAAAACTCAGTTTTCCGGTACCATACCTGGGAAAGAATTTACAGATTTAGAGTAGCTGAGTCACAATAAAAGTAACTCCATGCTTTTGAGTCAACAATCCACAAGCTATAAAAAGGTATAGAAGTTACGTAAAATTATTTACCTAGAAAAATGAATGATATATGAAGGTTGCAAACCTAAATTAATATGATGCATGCTTAGAGTAAAGATCTACTTTTAAGATTGTTTTATTGTTTGTTTTGATATAAATGTTTGGTTGAGTTTGGTATTACCTAATAGTAGTAATCAGGCTGGGGTGAGTTAACTGTATAATCCTCCTTTGTAAATCCTTAGCCCTGTTGTGCAGTTATTAGACTTTGCAGCAGTTTTACTATTGTTAGCTCATTACTAATATCACCCTAGATAGATTGATGCAACTATTTTTTTTTTAGAAAGAATCTACTAAGTCACCTGTATATTTTGTTTAGGTCAACAGGAAAATAAAGCATATGTTCAATAATTGTATCTATTGCAGTTTGTTACTAGAAATACTTTGGGAAAAACATACACACACAGCCCACCCCAAGGGTCCGGATTTTCTAAAATAACATTTTAATGTAGATACTGCACTTCTACTAGAGATTCATTTAACAGAAAAATACTCAAACGGTTACGAGTAGGAAGGGAGATTTGTCACTGTATTTCCTCAAGGTCAAAAGGCCTGAATGTGCCGTTTAAGAAAATAATGAATACTAAAATATTTTAGGTTTAAAAGGATTTGGGGAGGTACATATCTGGTTGGGGACACCTCTATAAGTAATGTTAAAATCAGATTTGTGAACGTCTTTCTATCCTAAGGGTGACTCTACCTCACTCATAAATATTGAGTAAAGAAGTGGTAGCTTTTTCAAACATACATACTACTGTTATCTTGGATTTCAACACAACCCTTGACCCAGTTCTGGATATGACAGCAAATGGTGAAGAAGCACATACTAGAAACAGAACTGGACATAAGAGATGAATGGACATACTGTGTCTTAAACACTTATGAAGGCTGAACAGGGCAATAGAAGGATACTCCATTTTTATTTCTCATGTATGCATAATTGCCATTGCAGGATTGATTATATCTTGAGGAAGAAGAAACTAATATTTGGAATACAATTTGACATACATAAGTTTACATTCTTTGTGTCCCTAAAACTGGGAAGGTAGAACTGGTATAAGAAGTACTTTACTGGTGACTTTAACAATCCACATTGGTATCCCAACATTGTCTAGAGACTGATTCATTTCTGTATTGTATTCTGATACAAAATTATCTGAAATGCAATACAATATTTAAATTATGTTTGGCTGTGGTTATATGCCATGATAATACTCATTTCTTATACCTCAAAAAAAGTATGAGAGACCTTAAGAGATGTTAACATGATCTAAAAAAGTATTGGAAGAATGTAGAGCAATGTGATAGACTTGGCATACAGGGGTGAGAAAGATGTGGACCCTGCGTATGAAGGACGAAATTGCTGTCGCTTTTGGCCAACTTTTTAAAAAACTGCGACCCAGTAAAGAATATGACACTGAACTGATATGAGTATTTGTACAAACTCAAGATCCCAAGTAGATCCCAATTATAAGAAATGAAAAGGAAATTCTGGATTGTAACATATCAGAAACAAACGTTAAAGAACCTGTGGGAAAGTTACAAATGGGGTAATGGAATCAGCAGGATTCAGTGGATTCTTCGAAATGCTCTATAGAACATTGGTCAAGGAAGTTTCTCAACTATTGCGTTTACAGCCGAGGCATCGAAACAGGGATTTTCCATAGAGGCATGAGATGCTTATTAATTTCAGTGATTCACAAAGAAAGCAAGGATTCACAAATATGTGGTAATTACAGGGCAGCATCTCTTTAAATGTAAACCTTAAAATACTGTCAAATTAATGCAATTACATGTATGGTGATCCATGAAGGTTAACAAGAGTTATCTAACAATATTGATTGGCCATTTAAATGGGTCACAGATTACGTAATATATATAAGCAAAAAACAAAGTGATGGAAGGAATGCTTGATTTAATCAGAGCACTGGTGATCACTCAGACTACATTCCAATCTTTATTCATCCATTGTGCCTCATTTAACAAAGACAAGATATATGCAAATTATTCTCGGTTCTGCTCCTATAAGAACACTCAAGCCTAAATCACAAAGCGAGTTGCCTTCATGATAAGTAATAAGGTTTTGGTAACACCTTTCTCTCCGCTGATGGGGAAATCCTGAATTCCTGGGTTATTCAAGTAAGGAAAAGGTGGGAGAACACTTGCCGGTGCCACCAAAAAGTGTATATGGCTTGTTGTGATGAGCCCTAGTTCTCTGGGTCTCTCTGTGTCTGGCTCTTCTCTAGTCTGCGCAACAAGTCTCCACACACTGTCAGCCAGAGCCCCTTCGGAACTAAAACTCTAAGGCCAATTGGAATCTTGTTATTAACTAGGGTACATAAATCCTAAATGACAAGTACCTATCCAGGTAGTTAGGTAAAATTGTTATTTCTCAAGTTGATGGTAAGTGCTATTGTGTTTTACCTTCAAATTCCTGTTTTAAGAATGTTTAAGCATTATGTTATCTTATGCTGAACAGTCCCTTCACCCCTTTGGAGCCTGTGAGCACATTTGGATTTTTTCACCTTAGCTAAAATCTACTTTTGACACCGTACCATTGGCTATTGGGTCACATTTTCGGTTTTTAGAGCTAATTTGGCACCAGTAATATCATAGGCAACCGAGCCATCTTGCATTAGAACTGTCCGTCCTTTAGCCCTTTATTAAGTCATTACACTTCAGAAACAAAGTTGAACTAATGAACTCCCTGAGTTCGACCTCGGATAAGTAGGGCCCGAGTTTTACAGCTATGCATTAGAATATGTTTCAGCTTCGACTTACTTAAATGAAAATCGTAGAAGACACTCTTTTGGCCCTGCGACTGCCTTAACAGTGGGTTTTCAATTTGTTTGCAGGTCTATCAGATCTATGCTAAAAGATCCCCTGAAGAAGTCCATGCCATCCTCCGATCTTTTGGCACAGACTATGCGATACTAGAAGACAGCATATGTTATGAGAGAAGACACAGCAGAGGTTGCCGTTTGAGAGATCTACTGGATATTGCCAACGGCCATGTGAGTTCCAATGCATGCCAAATAAAGGAGATCATTCTGACTCAGAAGTAAAATTCAGGGATCTGTCATTGTGCTGCCCGTTGCATGCCATCGATGCCTTCTGGTGTAAAAGGCCACTGCACCCAGTTATGGGCGTCTTTTACTGCACCACTGGGGGAGGTTGCCCATTGTGTTCACTTCTTTTATGGCCTATAATACCCTTGTTACATGTATAACATAATTTTATATTTGTAGGAACACAACCCTGTATTAAAATAATATTTTTGTAACCTGCAGATTTTATGATGAAGTATAGTTTGGTGTAAATTATAAATACGAAGAGTTAACTGTAAGTAGAAAATGTTTCTGATTGACACTTCTAACCCCAGATTCCTCAACTTTAGAATATCCACAGGTTGTAGACTGGGTTTGGAGAACTTCCACAACAGTGCTCCCATTCACTGGCAGGTGGCGTTGTGTGGTTCCATACCAATTTTACCACGATCGACCACCTTTATGTAGGGTCCAAGGGAGTGTTTTTTGGGGGGCAAAGGGAACCGTTTGTATTCTCCCTGAAAATTATGGTACCCACACAAAGTCAAACGGACCACTACATCACTAGCTCTATCTCTGGGCTGATCACACTGTTGTGTAGATATTTCCTCAGTAAAAGTGCCTACACTAACTGGCCAATTTCCACTTCCAGTATTCCCTAATTCAGATGAGTGTGCAAAAAATGGATCTGGATGGCCTCACACACTCCCCGGGTGTCAGGCTTCATCATCGGCCATCCCACATTCGCCAAAGAATCCTCTAATGGCGAATGAGCCCTTTTATTTAGGGCTATATATTGGTCATCAGAAGGAAACGAAGGGGGGAAAAAAGCAAATGAGTCCAATAAAAATCCCTGCCACCTACCAGCCAAACTTTTTTTATCTTTATTTATTGGTAGAGGAGGGATATTAAAAGCAAACGAAAGTGGGACACTAACAGCTCTATTATGGTGCTAATATCCACTACTAGTCGACATGTTTCAGCCCTTTATGCGGCCCCTAAGGGGTCCTGGGCTTTCTTCAGGACCAAATAGGACCCTGTTCAATCCTGCACTGTTTCCCTATACTATCTCTTCACACATGCGTACCCATTCCACGCAGACAATACCAGATTGCCAATTGGTTCAACCGGAGTCCTTCTGTTTTAGGAGGTTACTTCCTGGAAAAAATAAATAAAGATACATGCAAAATATATACAATATACTACAATCAAATAAATCATGCCAAATTTATGGTCAACAAGACCCATGCTGTATATGCAAGATTGTAATTTGACTAGTGTGCAGTGACCAGAGTATAGTATAGTCCACTTTCGTTATTGCGTGACTACTTAATAGCGTGTTAGTCACGTCCTATACCGGTAATTCAATGCTACACATATTATCACCCCGTGCATACATACACGACTATAACTTCCAGATGGTGTTTCCTTCATAATATACTCCAGTTTATTCTTAGCTTTTAGTTTACTGAACCTCGTGCCCAGTTAGTATTTTCATGAGCTCCTTACCCTAATTCGGGGGATAGTACACCTCATGGAGGGGCAGGCGAGGGAGTCCTGTAGTCACATTCTGAGCCAGTGTAAATAATAGAAAAAGGCACAGAGTTGAAAATACGGAGTTAAAATGCCTGCATACATGCTCAGTTCCTGATTAGCCAAAAAATGGTAACCTGAAGTATTTAGAGACCACACGGGGCAACTGATTTGGTGACATTCCACTTACTTCGTCGAGGATCCCCCTTGCCGGATCTCCTAGAATGTATCCCTTTCATCCTCCCGATGTTACCGTGTTTGCCACTCGGCGTTGTAATAAGGACTGAGCTCAGCGCTCGGTCCGTGATGTGCAACCAGTTGCCGAGCTGCCCATACCTCCCTAGAAGTGGCGAAGTAGAGCGACATATAAGCACCACCTCTGTGCAGCGAAGTTGGTTCCATTCTGTCCTAGCCTTCCAAAACAGATCCAGAGATGTGCTTCCAATTTTGTTGATCTGATAATTTCCAAAGCTATTGGACAATGTGTAGGGAACTATTTCACCTTCAAAAAATGTAGGCTTCCAACTGTGCAGAGACAGCAGGAAGCTGATGCCTCACACAAGGTGCTTCTTTAGTGCTTTAGTGCCTGGGTTCAGGTCATGAATCCAAGTCATGCAACAAGTATGCCCTCACACCCGAAGACTGTCCTGGACCGGGAGGCAAAGCTCTACATCACCGAACATAAGAAGTGGTCATGGTAGAAGCACAGTGCTCTAAGCCGAGGGCCCAGCCTCAATCGCCGTCTCAAGGCCGCTCCTGCGAGCAATCCACTTCTTGCTTGTCTTCACGTAAGTCTAAGTCCAAATGCATACATAAAAAGATTAAGCGGGACCCAACCCCATACTGGCACTCTAGCTTAAAGGAGAAGCTGCAAGGGTGTCAAGTTGAAAATCACATCCCTTCGAAATCTCTGGTCTCAGAACAGATTCCTCAGCAGGTCCAGGCCTGCCCTGAGCTTCCGGGGTTATCAAACCTGCCATGAAGGAGGCCATGCAGCAAATCTTTCACAGAGCTGCAGAGGCCTCCAGTTGGATTATCTTACCTCAGTGCCATTTGTCCACTTGGGACCCATTTCCATGCCTGTTCTGACTCCAGTAGAGACTTCTCCACTGGCTCCAAAATCCATACCAGTTGTCATCACACCGGTGCCAATAAAGACTCCTCCGGCATCAAGAGAAGATCCGGTGCCGATGCCCATGTTGTACCCCGAACCGACCTTGGTCCGAGCTCTACCGATTTGCGCTATGAAGTCACAAAAGGGCAACTGGTTGATATACCTCCTGACTCTAGCCAAATGCCTCTATTGTGCTGAATGGAGGCTCCATTCTTAGTTTTTTGGCTTCGATTCTGACCTATACAAGAAACACATAAGGTCTCTCAGGACACTAATCATGATGAGGAATAGAGAGATGGGCTACTCCCTTCCTCCTGCCACCCCGCTCACTGTACTGCTGATGTAAAATACTGTATCTACATAGTGGCAGTGGGATCAGCACCTTTCCTGAAACAGAGCTTGAATTACCCCATGGGCCTCTAGTGGAAGGAAGTGCCTCATTCGCAGTGGTGGGCCGGAGGGCAGCTGAGATGCTAGAGCTACAGTTGCTCCCCAGTGACGCAAAATATACATTTTGACAATCTCTCAAACCAGGGCGATTGTCATCTGAGCCTTTGTTACCATTTAATGATGCCCTCACTGGTGCTTTAATGGCTACATGATCCAGGCCTTATTCTGATCCACCAGTCAGCTGGCCAGCTGCTCGTCGACATAAACCTGTGCATTGATCTGCAGTTTCTAACCAAGCACCCTACACATGAAAACCTCATTGTGTAGGTTTCCACTAGCAATGTCAAACCTAATTTCTTCCCAGCAATCCTTCCGATAGGGAATCCAAGAGGGTTGTATGACACAACCACGCTTTCCTTTAGCACGCGTTCCTTAACGCCTATCTGAACAACGAATGCGTCTGAATCACGCATTCCAGTTACAGCGCAAGTCGTTACAACGACTTGCCTTAGGGGGGCACTGAACTTTGGAATAGTATAATTTACTATTCCAACTCCAATCCCCGCAACAGTAGGGAAAGCGTTTGACTTTAAAGTCCAACGCCGCTTTACCTAACGCATGTCGTTGTTCAGTGGTCATGGTGTTTGCTGTTTCCCATCCAAGAGGGCTGACACATTTGGTAAGAGAATGTTTTCTTCTGCAAACTTGGGCAGGCAAATGCTGAGCAGGTAAATGCATGCTTTGTGGGACCTCGGCCAGCGAGATCTTGTTGGCGGTTCCGGAAGAACTAAGAGCTTCGTTGCCTAGCCAATATCTGAACAGGGTGTAGAGAAGTATGTAATCTGTGCAGACCTGAGTGGTACAAATTGCATTGGCAGGGCTACTGGCACCAGTGTTGTGCTTAGAAGGCATGTGTGGATGAGGTCAACTAGATTTTTTTCTGGCAGTGTACAAGCTTCGGTAATAGATATGCCCTTTGATAGGTTGAGACTCTACAGGTAAAAGTGGACTCAGCACTAGAAAGATTTTAAGACAGTCAAGTGACTGCATGCTTTATGGGTTTAATAGGCGACATCAGTCTTCCCAACCAGTGCTGACATCACACAGGGCAGCAGGGACAACAATCCTCTATTTCCTCCTCACCCACTACAGCAACTACCAAATCGCTTTATTTTATCCTTAGTGTTTCATGTTAGGCCAAAAGGAGGCAGGATTGAACATTTTCTCCCTGGATGGAGATCCATTACTTAAGATAAATTCAAAGATGCTACTCCCTACCCTTAATTCCCCCTTACCCCCACCCCATGCCCCATCTTCCTCCCACATCAGAACAAATTTCAGAGGACCACTTGGCAGTTCTGATGCAGGAGGTCAATTTTCTACTCTCCAAGGCTGCCAACAAATGGATACTGGACTCTGAGAAAGGCGAGGGATACCATTCACACTACTTCTCCGTCATGATAAAGGACTAAAGCCTCAGTCCTATTCTGGATCTTTACCCATTTAATGACTTCCTGCAGAAGAACAAATCAAAATGTTCATGCTGGTTCAGATACTATGCCGTAGACCCAGGAGACTGAATGGTGCCCCTGGACATGCAGGGCAACCTATTTCCAGATACCCATCTTGCAGTCCCCCAAGTTTTACCTGTGATTCAAGGTCGGCCAGGAATACTTTCAATTTGCCATGCTCCCCTTCGGCCATACCCAAGCTCCTCGACTGTTCACAAAAGTGATGGTGGTCGTTGTGGCCCATTTTTGAAAGGTGACAGTACATATATTCCTGTACTTCGATGACTGGCTGCTAAAGGTGAGCTTGCCACTGTTAATCATTGAAAAAACTCCAGACAATGACTGAACTCTTGACATCTTTGGGTTTCACCGTCAACAAGCTGAAGTCCAACCTGAGCCCCACAAAGAGGCTTCCATTAATTGGGGCGGTTCTACGCAGGGTAGTGTTCAAGGCTTTTCCTCCACCGCAGCCAATCGAGGACATTCAGAATACGATCTTGATGTTTCAGGATTAGATCTGGGTCTTGGTGAGGAAGTCTCTGAGTCTTCTTGATCTCTTGGCCTTGTGCAGCATCCTCATCCACAACACCATGTAGCACATGCAAGATCTACTATGGAACCTCAAATCCCAGTAGGCACTGCATCAGAGCAGCCTAACAAACTCCTTTCACATCTCAAGGGAGATGACTCAGGATCTGCAGTGGTGAATGAGTCATGGCAGTCTGAACCACAGCAAGCTGCTCTCCCTTTCCCACTGCCACAACTCCTGCTTCAGAGCCAGAATGCCCTCCGGGGTGAGTTTTGCACTATACAAATACGTATTACATAACACTCAAAAGTCACAGTTGTGACCGAGTCATCACTTCTGGATTGGGGTGGGGTAGCTGTTGGTGTGGCAATCATAGGCCTTTGGTCTCTGGCAGAGAGGCTGCTCTACACAAACTGCTGGAGATTTGGGGGCTCTGCTTGGCTCGCAGAATTTCCTGCCATCCATTGAAGGGAGGCTGGTGCAGGTTCTCATGGACAGCACTACTTCCATGTAGTACTGCGCTGCAACAAGCAGTGGGTTCCTGGGCCCTGTGCCAAGAAGCCCTTTGTCTCTGGAAGTGGCTGTAACAAAAGAACTTCCTGATTGCCAATCACCTGGCAGGGTCTCTGAATGCCCGAGCAGGCGGCGTCTGGCAAATCACAAGTAGCATCTCCATTCTAAAGTGGTGTAGGGCATTTTAAAATACTGTTCGGGGGAGGGAGGATCCTTGACTAGATCTTTTCGCCATCATAAAGAATGTGCAGTGTCAGCAATTGTGTGCGCTGGAGTTTCCTCCAAGGCACTCGCTAGGAGATGCATTCTGGCTGGAATAGAACAAGGCACTCCTTTACATATTCCCACCACTACCGTCACTGATTCTGAAGTTCATGAAAGATTGGGCCCAAGTCATCTTGAATGCCCCAGACTGGGCCAGGGAAGTGTGGTACTCGGAGCTTCTGAGCCTGAGCACTTGCCCTCCGGTCAGGCTTCCACTTGAGAAGGACCTTCTGTCTCAGCAACTGGGACATGTCCTGCATCCAAATCTCCATAACTTACACCCCCGTGCATAGAGATTCAACTGCGGCAGTTAAATGCATTTGCTATGACATCCAAGGTGGTGAATATTATTCTTGCTCCCACTCACCTTTCTACAAAGTCCATCCATGCTGTGCACTGGTATAAATTTATTGCCTGGTGTGGTGCATGGAATACCAATTCCTTACAGGCAAAGTTTACTGATGTCCTATTGTTCGTATTATTTCGTTAGCCCTGTAAGGCTTTGCATTTAGTACAGTGAAAGGTTACTTGTCGGACCTCTTTGTGTTTGCCGAACCAACCAGACTTGTTTAAATAACCAGTTGGGATGCATGTCCTCAAAGGTTTGACACAAGCGTTTCTTCCTAAACCATTTGTGATGCCTCAATGGTGCCTAAATCTAGTTTTGACTTTCCTGATGTGAACGTACTTCAAGTTCCTGCACAATTGCTCCTTACGTTTCTTGATGTTGAAAATAGTGTTCCTTATCACCATCATATCCGCACGCAGCATGAGAGAACAGCAGGCGTTGTTGGTCTGATCACCCTATACCACTTTCTATCCAGGCAAGTTGTTGCTAAGCCTTCCTTCCTAAAGTTGATGCTCTTCCATGCCGGTCAACTGACCACATTGCCAGCATTCATTACTCCACCTCAACCCTCAAAAGGGGAGGAGAGGCTCCATCACTTTGATTCAAAGAGGGCATTGAGCTTTTATGTCGACCGCATAAAATACCATCGGCTAGATCATCAGCTCAACATCGGGTTTTCAGGTGCAAAAGAATGGAAACCAGTGCAGACGAGGACCCTGTCAAGGTGGATAGTCCATTGTATCAAGATCTGATATTGTCCTGGCCAAAAAACAGCTCCCTGAATGTTTGGGAGTCTAGTCCACCAGGGCAAAGGCTGCTACAATGGCGTTTGCATGAGGTGTGCCTTTTCTTGACATCTGGCAGACTCCGTCATGGGCGTCGCTACATACATTCACAAAGCACCACTGCCTTAACAGCCAGGTCTGGTGGTAAGGACCGTTTGCCTGCTCTGTTCTATAGGACGTTTCGGTTTAAATCCACCCAAGATTCTCCACCTTTGGTTACCTTTGGTAATACTCTTTCTGGTGGATACTCTATCTAATCACAGATTCCTCGCTTCCCTGCCATCTCCTCTGTCTCTGGAGTTCTCTTTAAAATCTAAAAAGAAGTTAGGGATCAGCATACTGCCAAACTTTGTTCCACATTCTGAATCTGATTGTGCAGAGAGAGAAGGAGACAAGAAATTGATGTCAGCACACATGAGTGCCGTTGTGTGGTTTTTAGTGCAAAAGTTAGGATGAGATCAGTCTAGGAGTGTCGGAAACCCTGTTCTTGGTCGGAAAACGCTCTCCACCCTGCACCTCCCACTACCGCCACGATCAACGCTGACGGACTACGTGCAACGCATCGGACGAGGACGAGCACGACGGACGTGCACGAGCGGCGAAGCGGAGGACGCGGGGGAATCGAGCCGCAAGGGCTCAAAAGTGATTCATATACCTTCAATCTTCAAGGGGATCTGTGCCCGAGAAGTGCGGATTACGGATTGGAGATCCGTCTGCACAGAAGAAACGGCCCTCAGGGGTCCAACGGTCGAGAACTGAGCATCCCCGACTTTACCTGGCCTCCGTCTGGATGCTGCCACACAAGGCTCCAGGCGGCAAATTGGCGATAAATTGGCAGGAGAGTAGCTTGCTAGCAGACTCGCTAGTAGGCTCTAGCTGGGTCTAAGCCAGTGTTTTCCCATTTGGTCATCCAGGGAGCCACAGACACAGCACTGGCATAGCAGGTCCATAACAGTGAATTTATAGCAGTGGAAGTGCGGCAGAGAAGCGGCGGTGGGGAGAGCGTACGACCATGGAACAGAGGTAAGTGGAATCAAGTACTCTTTGAGTTATAGAGAGTAGGTAAAGTTTTTATAAAGGAGGAAGTAAAATAGTCACAGACCTCAAGACGTGTTGTGGAGCTGGCGATAAAGAGTACCAAGGGCGAATAAGGAAATTTGGTGAAAAAGGACATTTTGGTGTTGCTCTGTATCTGAAGAAAGGAACTTGAGGGACGTGGGTGTCGTGGCAGAGAAAAAAGAAAAAGCAATGGCCTTAGGGAAAGCTAAAACCCGGAAAACCCTAAAAAACTCTAAAAAATCGGAAAATAAAGGTCCAGGGGCGGAGGATATGGCTGAAAAGCAGAAAGGAATGGGAGAGGTGAATGGAGGTTTGGCAGTAACTACTGGATGTAAAAAAATAGCGAAGAGAAACACCCAATCACTGAACTCAACCCCACAGACAGCTAAGACAGAGGGTGCAAAAGGAGGATCATCAGTCTCAAAGTCGATCAAGGACTTTTGGGGGAAACACTTTAAAGGGAAGGAAACGTCCGAAAAGGAGCTGAGTGTTGTAGAGATACTTCCAGCTTCCGAGGGCTTGGTAGCCCTAAGTTTGGACTCCCCAAATCAACTAAATTTTAATATTTCTGGGATCTCCATTGATCCTCGTTTATCCTCTTCTCCAAGGTTATTCCGGCCCTCGTTTGATCAAGAAATTGAGGTAGAGGGGGAGGAGGAAGAGGAAGTCTCATTTAGTAAGACACAGTGTACTGGGGACAATAATTATATGAAAGATCGTCCTAATGAGAAAGAAAGACTGGAAAGCTCTTATGTTATTGGAAAAGATTTAACGGGCCCATCCTTGCTTAGTTTGGAGGTCACGGGAACCTCTAGTGCCTCTATGCTGGAGGTGATGTTGATTATTCAAAAAACCTTGCAAGGCTTATTAGAGGCTTCAGTTCTGAACAATGAAATCTTAAAAACACAAAGTGTGTACAGTTTAAAAATATAATTGGGGAACTGACACAAATTAAAGGTTTAATGCCCTCTTTAGTCAGGCCAGTAGGAGACTCTCAGGAAATGAATGTTGGTAGGGAGGAAGAAGTTGTAAGGGTTATCCAACCACGGAAGGACGAACCAAGTGTATATATATCACGATGCCCGATGATTATAAAAAGACGTGGGGAAAGGAGGAATTATAAGCAATACATCCCGCGGACAAGAAAGGGGAGAAACTGCCCTAGCAAAGGCCAAACCCTAAGGCGACAGGTTAGTGGGAAGGGAGTAATGACAGAACTTATGTCAATAAGTAGGAAAGTGCCCCCAGAATCTAAAAAGATAAGTATTTCAGAAAAAGGAATAACCACCTGTAGTCTTGAACAGCAAAGAAGGCGGATAAAAGGTAAAGGAATCCCAAAGAGTACTAAAGATATCTCGAGGAAACCCTTGGGGGAAGACAAATTGGGTGTTGAGGCAAGAGGGTTGGGCAAGCTTACAGGTGCAGGACCTAGTAACCTCAACATTAGTAGGGGCCTTAGGAAGAGAGGCATTGAAGAGAAATATAGCCGAAGAAAGGAGCATGTAAAAGATGGGGGCCCACCGGGAATACAGCTAGAACGATATCAGGACCTGTGGCTCTTTCTGGAGCCTACAGGGCAGGGAAAAGGTGGGGAAAAGTTAGAAAACTAAACCCCCTAAATTGCTCTCCACTCCTTTTCTCATTTTCAAAATGTGCAAGCCTACGTAATGTTAGCTCAGAGGACCTCAAAGAAGAACAAAAGTTACTTACCTGTAAACTGTGCTTCTCCAGTATTGGTATCTTTCATAGATTCACATGCTTGAATCATTCCCCGTCGTCGAAGTGGGAGTCCCACGGTACATAAAAATAGCAATAAATATGCATAGAATAGCCATATCATAGGTAAATTAGAACCAGGAAGTAAAATAGTTAGAAGTCAATAGGAACATTTTTTCCACTTTCATGACTCGTCCAAGTCATTATATATAGTCCAAACTACAGCCAATCAGGCGACAGCACCCTCCAGAATGTTCTCCCCAGAGGCTCCAGGCTCTCAGATTTTCCAGCACAAGTGTGATATAAGAGCAATAGAGCCTAGGAGAGCCTCTGAGGAGGTGGAGTGGAGTCGCATGTGAATCTATGAAAGATACCAATACTGGAGAACCACAGTTTACAGGTAAGTAACTTTTGTTCTTCTCCAGTATTGGGGTATCTTTCATAGATTCACATGCTTGAATCAGAGTAGAAAACAGTAATTCCACAATAATGCTTGTGAGATCATCAAAGAAAGATATACATATCTATATGTATATCTATATCGATATTCCCAAAACCACATAACATAAACATCTGTAAAAATGTAACAATATATAAAATATATAAATAGATATGTACATATAAATGCCATCAATGAGGAGGAGGGAAGAACAGAGGCTCACCTTATTTAAAAAGATTACGGAGAACCGCTTGTCCCACAGACGTGTCTGCATTTCTGGCAGCTTCCAGACAGTAGTGCTTGGTAAAGGTGTGCCTGCTGGACCATGTTGCAGCTCGGCATATTTGATGAAGAGGCACACCAGCAAAAAGAGCAGTAGACGAAGACATTGCTCTAGTAGAATGTGCTCTCGGAGTTGCCTGTAGAGGTCTACCCGCTTGCTGATGACAGAAAGAGATCGCAGCAGAAATCCAACGAGCAATGGACTGTTTGGATATTGGGTGTCCCTTACGCATCTTTCCATAGGCTATAAAAAGCTGATCAGATTTACGTATTGAGGATGTCCTTTGTAAATAAAATTTTAGACATCTCTTGATATCAAGAGTATGTAAAGTCCTTTCCGAAGGTGATTGAGGATTGGGAAAGAAAGTCTTCAAAATGATCGGTTCATTGAGATGGAAATCAGAAGGTACCTTTGTCTTGTGGATTGTTACCTGCCTTGTTATGTTGGCCTAGGCCTGGCTGCCATGCTGCTTTTCTTTGCGCACGTTACACTGAGCCGGGCCTTCCTCGCCCTTTGCTCGTGCCAAGTTCTTTTGCACTGTCTGCATTTTCTGTTGTTCACCTTTTTGGGCTCAGTCTGCACAAACATGTACAAGGTCGCATAACAATGTATTTCGGTTCTTCCTGATATGGCCAGTCTCGCGCACCCAGACATAACATTATGTGCAATTGCCATGAAGAATTTGGTATGCTTTTAATACTGTGGTTTACTAGCGCTTAGAACACTTGGAGAAATCCCTTTCAGTGAGAAGAGCTATGATGTCCTGCTGATGTAATTCTGCATCTAGAGACTGAGGTATGAGGGTTCGCTAGTCAAAGCCCAGAGGTCTTCTATTTTATAATAAACTATCTTACTGCAAGGGAGGGTGGTAATGTTATTTATACGTTTATCCACTGAGCTCTGAGATGCTTTCCCCGTTTGTATTCTATGGAATTGTAACCATGCTGCTTATATTAGTCATATGCATTATGCTATTAGTACTGACACGTGTACTGTACATTAGAGCACGTAAGTTGGAATAAACATTTTAACCTATCCAGTGTCTCTTCCTACGCACCTTGTGGACAAGTACGAGTGAGTGACGAAAGAGTGTTCTTGCTTCTGCGAGTCCTGAGATAAAGATACCGTGTTCTGGGTTGTCCAAACATTAGTACTTGGGTGCTAATGGGATGCTAAGCTAGTTGGGTTGGGGTTTCTGGGTGCTACGGTATATGGTGGCAAACCACTGTATTCCGGGGTCCCATTTTCCTGTGCATAGCTCTGTGTATGTGCAGAAACCTTATGACATGGCGCGACCACCGTGGGGCTGCTTATCTGCGAGACGCTTGAGTAGTACTTGTGCTTGTCCACAAACCCCTCGCGTACGCTTCCGGAGGCGTATGTGACGGTGATACCTCCTATATTGAATGTTTTATAGGTTCTTTCAAGCTTGATATTATTAAAAAGGTTAGTTAATAGACCCATTTTTGTGCTCCCTGTTAGGTTGTCGAATATAATTGTTTAGTCATGGCTGGTGTGGCGATAGCTGCACATAGTCGAGGAGCACTCCGAGACCACTTAGCTGTGTATGGAGTGCCCGATACTGGGGTCGAGTTGGTCTTTGTGGTTCAAGCCGATCCGGCTTATCACTTTGAAGTGTTTTACACTTGGATCACTTTTGAAGCGGTGGATGCAGGTGATAAGCTGTTTCATGAATATAAGCCCACCGCTGTTCCTGCTGCCTATCGACCCTATACTGCTCTTGAAGTGCCTCTCACGGCTTGGCAGCACCGTGTTTGGTTTAATGGCGCCCTACCACAACCAACTACCGCAGTTCGTTTAGGCCCCTTGTCAATTCAGGGGGCCACTTGGCCTGTATTGGCCGGGTATACCCCGCATCCAAATTATCTGGCATTACCGCTTGCGGAACTGCGCACTATGCATACCGAATTGGTGCGAGTGCATCGAGCCTTGGTGACATATGTTACAGGTAGCCTCCATGGAGCTGCTCCTGTAGTCGCAGGCCAACCAGCTATTGCAGCTGGAGTGACTATAAGTCCTGTCATGGTAAGTTCTGTGATGGGCAAACGTCCACAAAATAAGGATGACTATCCTTACTGGCTTGCTGAAAAGTTCGATCAGATAGAAGCGGTGTTTCCACATACATCCCCAGTAGATAAACACCGCATCCTCACGATAAGTTTGCCAAAAGACATAATCCCCGATTTGACATCATGTGAAAACTGGGGTAAGGTATTCGCAGCAGTCTATTCAAAATGTTTTGGAACTCCTTCCATGACGGTTCTACCCTCTGTAATTAAAAAAGTACAGGATGAACATGGCCCTGAAGCGGCTGTGGAATTAGGGATGAGACTAGTGGGAGTGTTTGATGTAGTAGCTGAGCTGATCCTTGGAAATGTCAAGGGCGATGCTATGAACTTTCAAGTAGCGAATGCTTTGGCTTTAGTCCCAGAGTTGGACAGGCCTCGCGAATTACCGAAAATAATAGCCCGGGCTTATAAAACAATTGGAAGAAATAGCCTAGGCAACAAGCCTTTTGTAAAAATGCAAACTCAATCGCAATCACAAGTTATACAAACAAAAAGTGCATCTGAGAAAGATGATAAACCAGTCTTCACTAAAAAGAGTTGGAGACAGAAAAAACAGGGTAAGCAACAAAAGAAGCCGGGGTCGAGAGGCGCTTCCCCAGTTTCGGTTTCTTCTGAACGTACTTATGATTTACGTGATAGGTCAAGGATTAAATCACCAGAAAGGTTTCAGAGCTCTGATACGCGTTCTCCTCGTTCTTCACAGGCCCAGACGTCGTCACAGGCTGGTGGAGGAGGACGGCAAGATAGAGGAAGGGGCCGAGAGGCTCCCCAGGAGCGAGACCAACCTCGACAACAAGTCAGAGGGAAAGCAGAAGATTTTCATCTTCCTCGACCGCAATTTCAGAAGAAAAGGTTGCCGCTGTCACAGCGAAATATGCCTCAGACCGTGAGAACGAGACTCCAGAATTGGACGTGGGCAGTGACCCTCCTAGACAGCGCCGCGGAAGTTACCATAGTGCGGGAGGCGCTACGTCCTCATATGGAGGCGACAGCAACTGAAACATTCGTTACTGTAGAGACAGCTGACACGAGAGTGGCACCCCCTGACAGACTATATAATATAGTTATACAAATTGAAGGTGACATACCGCGTGAAATAAAAGGGATTTTTGGGAAAATCTAACCTCTTCATATGACATTTTGTTAGCAGAGGTGGATTGGCCACCCCCATTCGTTTTAGCTGCACATAAAGGAGAGGAGGTAATCCTTCCAAGCTTTTCAAAGCATGTCCCAAAAGACAAAGCTGAAGCACTTGCAGCTGAGTGGGCTGTGTACCTGGCACCAGCGTTATACCGCAACCATGTGGGATGGGATGAAGAATCACCTCCTCATGCAATACCTTTGCGGTCACTACCGCAGCCACAACCCCAATATCCCATCAAACGGCAGGCAAAAGGCCCCGTCTCAGAAATTCTGACACAGTTGGAATATCAGGGAGTAATTGAACCATGCGTATCACCTATGAACAATCCCCTTTTCGTGGTTTCTAAACCCGATGGATCGTACCGCTTAGTTTTGGATTACCGGCATTTAAATACTCATTGTCGGAACTTTGCGGTGCAAAATACACACAGTTCTGCGCTTGTAGACAGTCTTGTTCGTAAAAAATACAAAACGACACTTGACCTTTCAAACGGTTTCTACACGCACAACCTAGCCCCGGAGAGTGGTCAATGGACCGCATTCACATCCGGTGGTAAATTATTCCAGTTCCGGCGTTTACCCATGGGCTACAAAAATAGTCCGGGTATATTCGCCGCCCGTGTTGTTTCTTTGTTAAATGACATTGATCAAGACGCATGTTCGTATGTAGATGACATCTATCTGACAGACGACGAGTTATATCAGCATCTGTCCCGTGTGGACCGCATTATTCTTGAATTTGCGGAGCAGGGTTACAAATTTAACTTTGCTAAGTCACACATTGCTGAATTTACCGTTCTGTTCTTGGGCTATGAGCTCAATAACGAAGGTAAGGGCTTAGCCCCCATTTCTTGGAAAAATGTGCACATTTGTGCCTCCCAAATACTCTGAAGAAGCTTCAGTCTTTGCTGGGTTTCCTGAACTTCGGGCGTACTTACATTCCCGAATATGCCCAGCGTATCAAGCCTTTGTATGCTTTGATACAACCTACTTATTCAAGGTCTTGCTGGCTGCCTGAGCATACCTCAATTTTGCAGTCTTTGCAGACAGACCTATTGGAGTCTAAATATCTTTTGACTCGTGATAACCACACAAACCTGGTGATTAGAATAATTCCGGGGGCGGTGGGATTCACCTATTTAACCTTTAATGAAGGTGATACAGTACCTATCGCATACAAGTCACATCTGTACACTTCCGCTGAATTGCGCTTTACATCTGTTGAAAAAGTTCTGACTGCAGTGCAAATGGCGATTCTAAAAGAACGCGCACTGGCACAGGGTAAGCGGATTCTGGTGGTAACACCCTGTCCTGCCCTGGAGGCAGTAACAAAGGCAAGTGTACCGAACTCAAAAGCAATGCATCCCCGTTGGATACAATGGGCTACATCTTTGACGTCTTCGGACGTCACTTTTGTTTTTGATTCTTCTCTTCAGACTCAGGAGTTTTTGCAGTATGAATTCGTTCATCCTCCTCCTTTGTTTTTACTACCGCTTGAGGATTACAAATGTGTGATCTACACAGATGGTTCGGCGCAACCGGCCACTGGGTCCAAGCACGCTTATTCAGCTGCATGTGCTATTGTTGCGGGATCCTTTGTGGATGGCAAGTTCAAATCCACTGTAGTGCACACACGCACACTTGGAGATAGTACCGCACAATTGGCCGAGCTGCATGCATTGCTACTTGCACTTGAGTTCGCTTCTCAGGATGAGACCACTCTTATTGTATGTGATTCTTTTTACTGTGTACAATCTTACAATGACAATCTGTTTTTCTGGTCGAAAAACGACTACAAGGACGCAAAAGGGAGCACAATTAAGCATAAAATGCTTTGGGTTCGAGTGGCAGAATTGCAACAACGTCTGCCCCTTACACAAGTGGTTCACACCTTAGGCCATCAGCGGGTGGGCGCACACGCTATTGGTAACGATCTGGCAGATGAGGCTGCCCGTTCAGCAGTAGTCACGTGTTCAGTAGCAGCGGTTACTAGGTCCATGTCTAAAATAGACCCTGTTATTTTAGCAGCTATTGCTGCAACCAAGGAAGGTGATAATTACCCTACAGGTTTCCCTTCCAAGTATTCTTACACATTAAGTCCCGATCAGGTTCCTTATGTAACTATACCTGACGTTGGTGATCGGCTGATCCCCAACGCGGACCGCAGGAGTGCCTTGATATCAGCTGCACACGAAGGCATGGCTTCGGCTCATGCAGGTGTGTCAGCTACAGTTTCCATCTTGCAGCAGCGTTATTGGTGGCGTGGATTGTATAAAGACACCCGTGCTTTTGTGCTTTCTTGCGATGTTTGTCAACAGATTAAGCCTTCCACGGTAACACGTCCACCACAAACCCCGCTCTGCATTGCTAACAGACCCTTTGGGTGTGTTTACTTGGATCACTGCGGTCCATTCTCATCAGACACTGCCTATAAATACATCTTAGTGGCAGTGGACTCGTGCACACGGTTTCTCTGGGTCTGGCCACAACGGAGTGCTGACGCCCGAAATGTAATCAGGGATTTGCGTGTCTTTGTGGGAATTTTCGCATGCGGCACCTTCCATTCGGACCAAGGTCCAGCGTTTGCCTCTAGGGCTTACAAGGATGCAATGGCTTCGCTTGGGGTGCGGGTGAAATTTTCGTCTCCGTATAGGCCTGAGGGCAACTCTATCGTTGAACGAATGAACCGTGACTTAAAGCAATCCTTAACAGCTAGGGTTATAGGTACTGGCAGGAACTGGCTGGCCCATTTGTATACCGTTCAGCGTGCACTTAATAATCTCCCTAGAAGACCTCTGGGTGGGCGGACCCCATACGAAATGCTCTTTGGCATAAGAATGTTTGTGCCTGACCTTGAGGGTCCAGACATCGCGGCGCAATCCGCCAAGTTTGATGTAGATAACCATTCTGCTATGTTACAGGACTTACAAGAAGCCCGAGACAAACTTGCAACTACACATTTACCTTCAGCCACAGATCCTGCGTTGCAGATTCCGGTAGCCGGCTGGCTTCCGAAAGTTGGAGAACTGGTTCGAGAGAAGGTTGAAAACAAAAAGAATTTGGCCCCTCTTTTCGTGCACCGGTTCCAGTTCTTGGCCTGAAGGGAACACGTACAGTCATTTTACCACCGCTTCCTGGTCGCAAAGAAAACAGATACATCTCAGTTGAAAATGTCAAGCTACAGCGCCTGGCCGATCCTGAATAGTGTCACACCAGCGGTCTCTTGTCCTGCCATTTATCGGACATATGTTCATAGTCCATCTGCACGAACGATCGCTGATGCTGTAATTGAGATGGTTGATTTGCCTGAAACTACGCTTGATCCCCAACTCTCCACCAATATCAACGAGGACGAGTATACTTATCCTGCATCAGAATCGGTGGCACATCAACCAACAACGCCACTAAGCCCGACTCGTTATTCCTTTGATTCGGATTCCACATCTTCAAAAGTTCCATCCAAGTTCAGTATTTTTATATCCTGGTTTAGAGACAATTTTTTGATTCCCCCTGGACATACATCTGGTTGGTACTTTTCTTGATATTTTTGTTCATGTCCATTGGCTTTGTCACAGTGTTTTTTCTACTAATCAATGGTCACTATTTACCTGAACGCTCTGCTGTAGACTATGTTTCTGGAACTTTGGCTCCTCATTCCTCGTCTCACATCATGAAGCGTGACCACACATTTGTGAACATTTCAGCCTTCCCAGTTGCTGATGGCATCGTATGGGATGCAGTGAATTATCAAATCCATGGTCCGACGGAAATTATTAATGTACCTAATGTCCTTCGTGTTTCAATGGGTGATGTAGTACAAAATAATATTCATTCTGATGATTGGGATGTGCATGCCGTTGAAGCATTGTTTGCCGATTTAAAATATTATGCATCTTTTAATGCTGAAGATCTATATATGAATTCTGCTAATTATGCCGATTTGTATTGTTACCGACATTGGGGTAATCATTTTCTCCATAAGCCCAGTGCCCTGCGTAGTTCTGTTAACTATACCCAATGGGAACATTGTCCAAACCCCTTGCCAGGTAGCTCTCAAACTCTTCGAAATAAGTTTAATTATTTTACTGATTTTAATCGGTCGAACCCTGCATCATATTATTTTAGACTTAATAACACATCAACTCAGAAAATTATGTTGACACACACCAAATTGCTTTATTCAGGTTCCTTTCTGAGTGCCCTAGCTGTGGGAGGTTATGAGTATTGGGATAATACAGTGGATTTAAAATCTATTTGGGGCTCCAAGCCATGGCAGGTACAGGGAACCGAGGCGTTGCATCGTGCTTGCCTCATCCCTACCCAAATTATGTTCCTAAATGCTTCCATCTATCAGACTACATGTTGGGGCTTAGCAACCACTAAACAATTGAATACGCCATCAATACCATCCCTGTCGAGTTTTCCAAATGAAAGCTCACGATTCAATATGTCCCTCGTGTCCCTGCAGGCAATGTTACAAAATAATTCGTTTAATGTTTCTGAGCTGGTTCAGTCACCCTGGTTAATATGGCCTATATCATCTAATGCATGTCAAATGCGTTTTCATGATACTGGTGCTAGCTACACACAGAATAGGCCTGATCCGAGGTTTACTGATGCCCGTACTGTTACTACATACTCTGTTGGTAAATTATGCAAACAATGGCTGCAACATTCGTCCCTTGATTCTGTTAAACAACATTTGTCCCTCCTTACAGGCAATATTGATCTGTCCGACTTTGTTTTGGGACCTCGTGGTCCCCGACCTAAGAGATTCATTTATGAAACGTATAATGAACTCTGGAAGCTATCACAAATGGAAGCTGCTTCCCGTCTTCGGGAAATAGATCAAGCAAATATGGAAAAGGTGCTTGCTGTTGTTGACAATAGTATTAATACCCTGTCTTCTCGTATTTACACTTTAGAGAATATTGTGTCCTCTGTTGTTGATATTGTACAAGATGATGTTTCTGTGTTATATCATGGTCAGAATCAATTGCGCTCAGTTATGCAGTTTGCATGGACTTTACAGACGCTTAAGTTAGGTAAAGTGCCTTGGCATTTCTTGAACACCTCTGCCTTATTTCTACCTTTTAACTTAACTGATAAACAGCAATTTATGTCCATGAAGGATGCAACTTACAATCTATTACATATCGAAAAGGTGGATCCATTGCCGTTCTCTGTTGCAGAACTCGAGTCTGCTGTATGGCTAGTCCATGGGGTTATAGCTTTACCATTTTCCTTGTTTGAATTTGACTCGTGCATGAAACATTATCCTGTGGGCCGTTACCGGCCTTTGGGCAGTGCTTTCCTGCATGAACTCTGGTCCTTGCCTTTCATGTATAAATGCCTTCGGGACGGCAAGGAAGTCTTTCTCACGGGGGAGTACTGCGACTCGACTATAGGTCATTCGCTTATTTGTAAACACATTAAATTGCATGGCTCATGTAGCGTTTCCTCTCCTAATCTTGCTTGTGTGCTGAAAGGTAATCCTGCTCCTGTTATTTCTCCTACTTTCACTCTCCTTTCCAATGGTAGTTATTTACTTTTAAATAACGAAAACTGTTGTGGCCTGCAGGCTGGCATTCCTTACATTGTAACAGTTTCGCACAGGGTTGTTTGCTGCAAAATGTGCTTTTTCCTCCCCTTATGGCAAGGTTGATATCTCTATTTGGCCTTCCATCCCTACCATGGAAGCAGATTTCAATAGACTGAGCAGAATAAAGGCACTATTATTAAACGAGGAAGTTATGCTCACGTCCGCCCGGGAGACATTCATTCTCCAGGTGGCGAGTACCCACAGTGAAATACAGGCCCTTTTGAACACTAATCTCCCCAACATTTTGGGGAGTTAATACATCGTATTTTTAACGCATCTAACACTGAAGGCCTGGTACACTTTTTTAAGGTCGTTGGGTCGGGCTTGGTGTCCTCCTTTCAAACTATTTTTGGTGTCATCCCGGCTTTCATACATTCTATATTTTCCAGTGTCTTTGGCGGTTTCCCATTGATCCTCGCTTTAGCGGCTGGTGTCTTGCTCTTAATTTGCTTTCTGCGCAATGGCTGCTCCCCGATGGGACCTGCTCGATCCAGAACGCCTCCAGCTGCTCCGTGAGCGCCTTTGGCCGGTTTTGGCGTCTTGCCATTGGCGACACTGAGTGTGTCATATACTCTTTCATTTCGCTTTGCGTATTTCACTTGCGTGCAACCTGTGATGACTTGTGTCCGCTGTCCTTTCACCTGGACTCTGGATTATTGCCTCTCCAATTCGTCATTGTCTGTTCCGGATTTTGTTCAGTTGATGGGTCCCTTAGAGGCCCATGAGCAGGACTGTTCCGTCGCTGGCTGTATGGCGCGTGCGGCTGCACTGGGGATTTTGGCGCAATGGGATATCTGGGCGGCTGCCCAGGATCTCCTACAACGAAGCTGTTTCAATTATCACGCAAGCTGTCCCGCATTGCTTCTGGATGCTCCCTTTGCTGAGGAGCATTCCTGCTCTTTGAACTCATGGATTGGATGGCATCTATGTTTTTTGACGATTCCAATGATGAACTCTTGGAGGGTATGGCTTTTTTCTGCACTTTCACTTTCATGGATTGACCTGCCCTTCGCCGTTTGGGCGCTCCCTGTGCTCCGACGTCTGTTTTTCTCCTCTGATGGGCCTCTGTCCTGGCCGCCGGACTGTCCAGGGAGGGTGTCTTGTGGATTGTTACCTGCCTTGTTATGTTGGCCTAGGCCTGGCTGCCATGCTGCTTTTCTTTGCGCACGTTACACTGAGCCGGGCCTTCCTCGCCCTTTGCTCGTGCCAAGTTCTTTTGCACTGTCTGCATTTTCTGTTGTTCACCTTTTTGGGCTCAGTCTGCACAAACATGTACAAGGTCGCATAACAATGTATTTCGGTTCTTCCTGATATGGCCAGTCTCGCGCACCCAGACATAACATTATGTGCAATTGCCATGAAGAATTTGGTATGCTTTTAATACTGTGGTTTACTAGCGCTTAGAACACTTGGAGAAATCCCTTTCAGTGAGAAGAGCTATGATGTCCTGCTGATGTAATTCTGCATCTAGAGACTGAGGTATGAGGGTTCGCTAGTCAAAGCCCAGAGGTCTTCTATTTTATAATAAACTATCTTACTGCAAGGGGAGGGTGGTAATGTTATTTATACGTTTATCCACTGAGCTCTGAGATGCTTTCCCCGTTTGTATTCTATGGAATTGTAACCATGCTGCTTATATTAGTCATATGCATTATGCTATTAGTACTGACACGTGTACTGTACATTAGAGCACGTAAGTTGGAATAAACATTTTAACCTATCCAGTGTCTCTTCCTACGCACCTTGTGGACAAGTACGAGTGAGTGACGAAAGAGTGTTCTTGCTTCTGCGAGTCCTGAGATAAAGATACCGTGTTCTGGGTTGTCCAAACATTAGTACTTGGGTGCTAATGGGATGCTAAGCTAGTTGGGTTGGGGTTTCTGGGTGCTACGGTATATGGTGGCAAACCACTGTATTCCGGGGTCCCATTTTCCTGTGCATAGCTCTGTGTATGTGCAGAAACCTTATGACACCTTAGGCATAAAATTGGGGTTAGTGCGGAGCACTACCGAGTCCCTGGTGAATTGAAGGAAAGGCGGTTTAATAATGAAGGCTTGAATGTCACTGACCCGCCTGGCTGATGTGAGAGCCAACAGCAAAGACATCTTCCACAAGACAAACTTCAAATCGGCCCTATGAATAGGTTCAAAAGGGTGTCGCATGAGTTGCGACAGAACAATATTAAGATGCCAGGGTGGAGGTGGGCGACGGATGGGAGGAAACATACGAAACAATCCTTTGAAGAATTGCTGAATGATCCTTGAGGAGTAAAGAGAATGAGAACCATCCTGTCTGAATCTTGAGATAGCCGCTAAGAATACCTTGAGTAGAGTGGGAAAGTCCTGACTTTGCCAGATGTAAAAAGAAAGGCAAAAGTTGTTCTGGTTTTGCATGGATTGGGTGGATGTTGGAGGCTTGACACCACAGGCAAAAAGGCTTCCACTTGAGCATGTAGGTTTTTATAGCGGAGGGCGCTCTAGCGTTAGCTAAGACCTCCCTACATTCTGAAGGAATGTCTAAGTGAGCAAATTCAAGGTGTTCAGGTGCCAGGCCGCTAAGCGCAGAGATGCAGGATCCGGATGGCAGATCTGTCCGTTGTGAATGGACAGGAGATTCGGTATTGGTTGCAACTGAATGGGATCGCATTCGGATAGAAGGAGGAGTTCGGTAAACCAGAACTGGCGAGGCCACCTGGGACCTATGAGAAGTAGGCGACAAGGCTCTTTCTTCATTTTCCGGAGTACCCTGGGAACCAACGGTATCGGCGGAAAAGCGTAGGCATAGATCTGTGACCAGTTCATCAAAAACGCATTCCCGCACGAGTCCCGTTGGGGAAGCCAACTTGCGTAGAATGGGCATTTGCGGTTCAGACTGGTCGCGAAGGATAAGTTACTTACCTGTAATCCTAGTTCTCTTCCAGGGGTATACTCATCAAAGTCATAAGCACTGAATTATCTCCGCCCACGTGCGGGAACCCGGAGCATATACAAAAATACATATATATGTGTATGTAGTAGAAAAAGAGTACATAGTACGAAATAAACACACACATATACATGTATTACATAAAAAATATGCAGCCCAAACATATCCAATAGGCTAAGAAGCCAGAATTACATGTATTTCTCTATATGAAAATGCCATATAAACATATAATGTAAGAGAAGGACATGTACAGAAATAGCATTCCGCAAAAAAACCTTTTATTTTCATTAAGAAAACAGTAATGCCAGGCAATTAGCCCAAAGAAGGCTGCATAAATAAATAACATCCCTGTACAGAAAAGGAAAAACTGGCACCTCGCCTTTAAGGCCTCAGAGACTCTGAGCACTATGCCTTTAAGACCTCCAGGAGCACCCTGCTCCCATCATGCACCACAGGTGACAGTTAGGTCAGTTCTTTTGTACGGTATAAGAAACCTGTAGGAACCTGCATCAAAGATGCAAGAATATCAAGTAAACTGTTAATGCTCGTCCGGGGAGGTGGGCGGGTTGCTTATGACTTTGATGAGTATACCCCTGGAAGAGAACTAGGATTACAGGTAAGTAACTTATCCTTCTCTTCCAGGGGATACTCATCAATAGTCATAAGCACTGAATAGAGTAGCAAGCCCATACCCACTTCCGTGTGGACGAGCAAAACACAGAGAACTCCATTGACATACACATATTAAACAGTATTTGCAAACAAGTTTCTCAGCGAGGCCTGCCCAACCTGAGCATCTGCCTGCGTGTCAGCATCTAAACAGTAGTGGCGAGTAAAGGTATGAACTGATCGCCATGTAGCTGCTTTACAAATCTCTGCCATGGGGACATTCCTCAGGAGGGCCGTGGTAGAAGCTTTCCCCTAGTGGAATGTGCCTTAGGCTTCCCCGGAAGGGATTTGTTGGCCAATTGGTATGACAGTAGAATACAAGAAACTATCCATCTAGAAATGGATCTCTTGGAAGCTGCAGAACCTGTATTAACAGGACCATAGTTAATAAACAAACGTTCCGAATTCCTCAGTGTCTTTGTTTTGTCCAAATAAAACTTCAGAACCCTCTTGAGATCTAGGGAGTGAAGAGATCTTTCCGGAGGATTCGAAGGATTTGGAAAAAAAGTAGGTAAAGTGATAGTCTGGTTAATATGGAAGTCCGTGACCACTTTAGGCAAAAAGCTAGGATGCGTTCTGAGAACTACCCTGTTAGCGTGAAACACAGTATAAGGTTCCTTACAGCAAAGAGCCTGGATCTCACTGACCCTGCGAACAGATGTAATGGCCACCAGGAACGCGGCTTTCCATGTTAAATGCTGTAAGGAAGCTTTATGAATAGGCTCGAAAGGAGACCCCATCAACTTTGTTAACACAATGTTAAGCTCCCATGGAGGAGAGGGAGACCTGACTGGTGGATAAACCTTTTTAAGCCCTCAAGGAAATCCTTTACCACCGGAATTCTAAACAAAGAAGCCTGGTGGGGGACTTCCTATAGGATGTGATTGCTGCAAGGTGGACTTTGATAGAAGAGAACTGAAGACCAGATCTAGCCAAATGCAGC
This sequence comes from Calotriton arnoldi, assembly GCA_963921515.1. NCBI lineage: Eukaryota > Metazoa > Chordata > Amphibia > Caudata > Salamandridae > Calotriton > Calotriton arnoldi. Next base: position 2,198,480 of record CAWUFW010000382.1, on the reverse strand, counting down.
AAATAGGGTAAAATCACCTGTTCCTGACCTCGGATGGGATCATGTCCATTGTCCACACACCATAGGAAGAACCGCTTCCACTTGAAGGCATATGATTTCCTCGTGGAAGGTCTTTTCGCTTCTTTGAGAATCGCCATACAGTCTGGATTCAATTGTAGGTGTCCATATTGTATGACTTCAGGAGCCATGCTGTCAACCGGAGGGAGGACAGGTTGGGGTGGAATACTCTCCTGCCTGTTTGGATAGGAGATCCGGGCGGCATGGCAATCTCTTGTGTGGTACTTCCGATAGTTGAAGGAGGTCCGGAAACCACCACTGGCGAGGCCACTCCGGGGCTATTAGGATCATCCTGGAGGTGGTCCTGTACAGCTTGTTGATTACAACTGGTATCAACGGAATCGGTGGAAAGGCGTACAGTAAGCTCTGAGACCATTCGATCAAAAGGGCATTCCCTCGAGATCCTTGTTGGGGAAACCTGGATGCGAAGGCGGGGCATTTTGCGTTTACCGCGTCTGCAAACAGGTCGATGTCTGGCGTTCCCCATTCTTGAAAGATGCTTTGAGCGACTTCGTTGTTGAGAACCCAATCGTGGGCTTCGACGAAGTCTCTGCTGAGGAAGTCCGCCTGGGAGTTGAGAGAGCCCGGTAGATGAATGGCTACTATTGACAGGTCTCTCGTTAGAAGCCAGTTCCATATGGTTTGAGACTCTATGGAGAGTGTTCTTGATCGGGTACCTCCCTGTTTGTTCAAATAATACATCGTCGTTGTATTGTCCGTTTGGATCAGAATGGAGCGAGACTTGAACGACGGAACCAGGGACTTGAGTGCTAGATGTACGGCTCTCAGCTCTAGCAGGTTGATGTGGTAGCTCTTTTCGGAGTCGGACCATAGACCTTGTACTTGCAGAGGGCCCATATGAGCACCCCAACCCTGGAGAGAAGCGTCCGTGACTAAAGTCTGGGTTGGAGGGTCCTGGTGGAAAGGGACTCCCTTCATCAGGTGCGATCGCTTCATCCACCACCGGATGGAGTCTTTGGCTGATTGATGGAGAATTACCTGATCCTCCCAGCGCCCTGATACTTGCATCCACTGGTCTTCCAAACATTGTTGTAGTGGACGCATGTGTAATCGTGCGTTTGGTACTATAAAGATGCACGATGCCATCGATCCCAGTAGTGATGACACCTGTCGAACTGTTGGGAGATGCGTGTGAAGAAGAGTCAGACATTTTCCTTGGATTGATGACAATCTCTCCTCCGAAGGACACACGCTTGCTTTTTGGTGTCCAGGAAGGATCCTAGGTAATGGATCTTTTGCGTTGGATTTAGTATGGATTTCTTGAAATTGACGTGAAGGCCCAAGCTGTGGAGAAGCTGAACGCAGCACGTGAGTTGATCCTGCAGCAGAGTTGGAGATGAGCTCTTCAGGAGCCAATCGTCTAGGTAAGGATATATGAATATTTTCTGCTTGCGGAGAAAAGCGGCCACCACAGTCATACATTTGGAGAATGTTCGGGAGCTGATTTGAGCCCGAACGGGAGAACTGAGTACTGGTAATGTTGAAAAGACACTCGAAAGCGTAGAAATTTGCGATGTTTCTTTGAGATTGGTACGTGGAAGTATGCATCCTGCAAGTCGATGGAGCACATCCAATCCTCTTGATGAAGCTGTGGGAAAATTTGATGGAGTGCCAACATTCGAAATTTTTCTCTGCGAATGTATTTGTTCAACAGTCTCAAGTCCAGAATAGGTCTGTATTCTGTGGCGGGGCCTCTTTTTCTTACAAGGAAGTAACGAGAGTAGACTCCTTGATTTCTTTGAGGAGCGGGGACTTTTTCTATAGCTCCTTTCTTTACTAAGGTGTTTATCTCCTTTTGCAACAATCGTTTGTTGTGGTGAGAAGTGCCTCTCGGAGGTATTGATGGAGGAGGAGTTATGAATTTGAGAAGATAGCCATTCTGAACAATGTTGATGACCCATTTGTCTTTTGTTATACGTCTCCACTCCTCCAGATGTAATGAAACACTTCCTCCCACCGGAGTGGACAACAGCTTTGGAGGAAGACACATCTCATTGCTTTTGTGGCTGCTTTGGTGCTGTTGACTGTTGTTTGTTTCCACCTCTGCCACGTCCCGGTCTACGTTGCTGGAACTGGGATCTTTGTTGCGTCTGACCTTGGTTCTGCGATGACCAGTTAGATGATTGACCTCGCTGTTGAAAAGAGCGTTTATCATAGGGGCGAAAACGACGACGAAATTCTTTCTTCTTTTCGAGGCCTACAGCCTTGAGAGTATCCAACTCAGTTTTCATTTTTGCCATTTCGTCGTCAGCATGTGAACCAAACAACGATGTTCCATTAAAGGGCAGATTGGCTATCTTTCTTTGAGCATCGGGCTTGAGACCTGTGAGTCGAAGCCAAGCTGATCTTCGGGAACAAACGCCATGTGCGTACCCATGAGCTGCCAAATCTGCAGAGTCGGCCGCTGTACTAATGATCTGATTAGCAACCAGGCCACCTTCCTGTACAATCTCTAGAAAATCCTTTTGATCTTCTTTGGGTAATTTGTCTGTGAATCTCGTCAGAGAGTCCCATAAAGACCGGTCAAATCGCCCCAGTAGAGCGGCTGCACTAGCCACTCTCATAACGGATCCTGATGTATTGCACATTCGCCGTCCCAAAGAATCCATGTTTTTGCTGTCCTTCTCTGGGGGAGCAGATGACATAGAGGTATTTGCATGTGCTTTTCTGGCGGCGGCGACTATAAGAGAATCCGGTGGCGGGTCAGACCGCAGAAATAAAGGATCTTGGTCTGGGGCCTTATACTTTTTTGAAATTCTTGCGGGACCCGAGCCCACTGTGGCAGGTGTCAAAAAAGTCTTCATCGCAGGCTCTAATAATCCTGGTACTAAAGGTAGAAGAGGCTTTGCAGAAGCCCGATGGTGCAAAGTTTCAAATATAATGGATGTTGAAATCTGAGGCACAGTCATGGTTATATTCAATTTGCTGGCACCTCTACAGAGCACCTCGTTGAATGTCCCCATATCATCAACAGGAGAAACTCTGGATGGTGGGGTTGAAGATATAGTAGGGGAATAGTCTCTATACGATGACCTTGTTGATGAGGTCGTTGTAGGAGACCTCTGTCTTCTCCTTGGCGTATGCGATCGGTGGGATTTTGAGCGTTCTTTTGAACATGAACGCCGTCTTAATGGAGATCTGGAACGCCTCGGGGACCTACCAGCGGAAGATCTTGCGGATTCCGTGGGAGGAAGTCTTTCAGTAGGCCTGGGTTGGTTCTTCCAGTGCCTAATGTCCTCCAACCATCTGGGTGACATATTGATGGGAGGAGATTTGTCTCCACTCGCCGGAGAGCCCTCCGGTGTAACTTGGATAATAGTTATACCAGGCGAAGAAGAAGCTTCCCTCGACGTCGACCGTGATCTTGAAGATGATTTTTCTAAAGCTTCAGCTGGAATAACTTGCTTGTCCCTCGACGTCGAACGCCTCGACGTCGAACCAGAATGAGCCACCATCGACGACGACCGTGGAGGTGAAACTCTTGACGGTGGAGATCTATGGGACGAAGCCCTCGACGTCGGTCTCTTCGACGACCGCTGGTGTTCATGCGGTGTCTTCGACATCGACCCTGCCCTCGACGTAGACCGCTGACGGGTCCGAGAGGGTGAATTGTAGTGACTCGACGCCGACCTTCGAGAAGGGGGCGGAGATCTCGACGTCGACCTCTGAAATAATGTCGACGGACGTTTCGACGTCGACCGAGGTCTATCATGCTTCGAGCCCGAAGCATGTCTCGACGTCGACTTACTTTTCGACGGCGTACTCCTCGACGGTGATTTTGCCTTCGACGTCGATCTCGATGTCGGTCTCACTTGGGTCATAGCCCTCGACGTCGACTTACTTCTCGACGGCGATCTTGCCTTCGACGTCGATCTCGATCTTACTTGGGTCATAGCTCTCGACGTCGACTTACTTCTCGACGGCGATCTTGTCTTCGACGCCGACCTGACTTGTTTGGTTGGTCTTGACGTCGACGACATGCTATGATGTTTTTTCTTACTTCCAGCTTTTGGTGAAGTAGATTTTCGCCGTTTCCTTGGAGAAGAGGGCCCTCCAGATGGATGATGACTTTCTGGGCCACTTTTCTTTCCTTTCACCATCAAGGCTAGAAGTCTGATCTTCTCTCTGTCTTTCAATGTTCTACTTGAAAGTTGACGACAGTGGTAGCATGTCTCTGTGTCGTGAGAAGAAGGTAGACACACGACACAGACCGAATGAGGATCGGATTTGGCCATCTTCTTACCACAGGAAGGACATTTATCGAATAAAGGTGGCATATCTGACTAAAAAGAATGGTCAATTAGTCAGAAAAAGACTGGTATTACAACCAGTAAAAAGAAATATTGTTAGAATAATATTAGAAATATAAATTCTGACTGGAAAAGTCAAAATCAGTTAAGCTCAAGCTCCAGGTTCCTCACAGAAGGAGCCGGAAAAAGAACTGACCTAACTGTCACCTGTGGTGCATGATGGGAGCAGGGTGCTCCTGGAGGTCTTAAAGGCATAGTGCTCAGAGTCTCTGAGGCCTTAAAGGCGAGGTGCCAGTTTTTCCTTTTCTGTACAGGGATGTTATTTATTTATGCAGCCTTCTTTGGGCTAATTGCCTGGCATTACTGTTTTCTTAATGAAAATAAAAGGTTTTTTTGCGGAATGCTATTACTGTACATGTCCTTCTCTTACATTATATGTTTATATGGCATTTTCATATAGAGAAATACATGTAATTCTGGCTTCTTAGCCTATTGGATATGTTTGGGCTGCATATTTTTTATGTAATACATGTATATGTGTGTGTTTATTTCGTACTATGTACTCTTTTTCTACTACATACACATATATATGTATTTTTGTATATGCTCCGGGTTCCCGCACGTGGGCGGAGATAATTCAGTGCTTATGACTATTGATGAGTATCCCCTGGAAGAGAACAAGTCCAAATCGGGTCGACCCCACTTCTGAAATATCCGATCCAACGTTGGTTGATGGAGTTCCCACTCGTGGTTGGACGTCGTCGACCTGCTGAGGGAGTCCGCGAGGATGTTGGATACCCCTGGGACATGGACCGCTGCCAGAGTTATTTGATGCTGGATCGCCCAATCCCAAATTTGCTGGGCCTGCTGGGACAGCAAAGTGGATCTTGTCCCTCCTTGTTTGTTGAGGTAGTGCATACTTGTTGTGTTGTCCGTCCGGATGAACACTGATGCTCCGAGAATGATGGTGCGAAAAGATTTTAGAGCTAGGAAGATCGCTAGCAACTCCAAAAGATTGATATGCCAAGTCCTTTGTTGAGCATCCCATTTGCCGTTGACTGCGAGTCCTTGAAGGTGCGCTCCCCACCCTTCGAAGGAGGCGTCTGTGGTGATGACGAAACTTGGAACCTCCACTAGGAATGAGAGGCCTGCTGCAACACTCCTTTTGCAAGTCCACCAGAGAAGCGCTTTTCGTATCTGAGGTGTGATGCGGATGAGATCGTCGAAGGACCCTGAAACCTGTAACCATTGTTTGTTGAGCTCTTCTTGCAAGGGTCTCATCTTGAGACGACAGTTGGGGATCAGAGGAATGCAGGATGAGAGCATCCCCAGAAGTGACTTGAACTGTCGGACAGAAACGCACCTTTTTGAGCGCAATAGTTGGGCAAGCTTGCAAAGCTTTTGTTGTCTTTCGTTTGAGACAAAGGCTCGTGTCTGTAGAGTGTCTATGGTGGCTCCTAAGAACGTTCTTGTTTGTGAAGGGATGAGTTGAGACTTGTCTAGATTGATGGAGAGACCCAGAGATTGGAAAAGGGACAGACATCTCTGAGTATGGCCGTTTGCGACTGTGAAAGAATTGGCCTTGATAAGGCAGTCGTCTAAATACGGAAATATTTGTATTCCCTTTTGTCGAAGGTGTGCAGCCACCGGTGCCAAGACCTTGGTGAAGACATGGGGCGCGGAACGTAGTCCGAAGGGAAGGACTTTGAACTGGAAGTCCCTGCCAGCCACTCTGAACCTCAAGAATTTTCTGTGTCTGGGTAAAATTGGGACATGAAATTAAGCGTCTTGGAGGTCGAGGGTGGTCATGTGATCCCCGGAGTGAGGAGTTGAAGGACTTCTTGGAGAGTCAACATCCGGAAGGATTGCTTTTTGAGATATTTGTTTAAGGAACGAAGATCCAGAATGGGGCGCCATTCTCCCGATTTCTTTTTTATTAGAAAAAATCTGGAATAGAAACCGGTGCCTCTCTGTAATTTTGGAACCACTTCGATCGCTCCCTTCTTTATCATCAGATTTATTTGGGAAAAAAGCTCTGTGAGATGAGCTGGAGGCGGGCCTTTGGGAGGAGAATTCGGAGGAAGTTTGACAAACTCTAGAGCGTGGCCTCTGGCCACAATGTCCAAGACCCATTTGTCTGTGGTTATAGCAGACCAGGTTGAGTAAAAACGGGAGATCCTTCCTCCAAATTTTGTAGGAATGAGCGGTAGAGAAGGTGGCAGGTGACAGTTGTCACTGCTTCTTAGATGTATCACGTCCGCGGTATGAGGACTTCCTTCTGTTTTGTGCATATGATGTAGTTGGTTGCTGCCTGAAGGATTGTAGTCTTTGAGAAGAGTAACGTTGGTTACCTTGATAGGACTGGTATTGTCTCGATTGGTTATAGCCTCCTCGACTGGAGAAGGATCCACGACCCCTAGCGCCTCGAAAAGGCGGTTTCGAAACTGAAGAGTACCGAGAGATCTTGCCGTCTCAGTATCTTTTTGATGGCTTGGAGGGCATCGTCAATGTGCTGACCAAAAAGAGACTCTCCGTCAAAGGGCATGTCAATGATTTTCGTCTGAACTTCCTGACGAAATGAGGTGGATTTCAACCAGCCCTGTCGCCGGAGGACCGCAGCACCTGCCAGTTACCGAAAACCTGTAGACGCAACATCCACAGCAGAATCAATAATCTCAGCTGAGATTCGTTCTGCCTCCTGGAGGATTTTGAGCGCTTTGGACTTGGAGGGCTCAGGTAACATCTCGATGAAGGGAGAGATGTCCGACCACATCTGCCTATCGTAGCGGCCTAAGATGGCCAACGAGTTGGCTGCCCGGACAGTAGTGGCCGCCATTGTCGAAACTTTCTTTCCAATGGAATCTAGACGTCTCCCATCCCGATCAGGGGGAGCCGACAACGGAGAGGAGGGATTCCGTGCTCGGCGTTGTGCTGCTTGGGAGATAACTGAATCTGCCTTAGGCTGACCTATCAGACATGCTGGTGAATTATCCGGTGCCTTGTATTTCTTTTCGAGACGAGGCAGGACCGCAGGAATGGAGGCAGGAGTCTTCATGACTTTCAGTCCTTCCTGCCAAATAAAGTCGATGATAGGGATTGTTCGTACTTGTTTCCTTGGCTGGTCTTTAAAATCGTAAAGAAAACAATCATCCTTCTTGGTTTCCATAGGAAGGAGGAACCGTTGTGCCGCTCTCTCCATGAGAACATGAAAACCTCCGATGTCGACTGGAGGTGAGTCAACAGGAGCAGGAGTAGAAGGAGACGGAGTTTGTATTTGATAGTCATCCCATTCCGTAAGGAGTGATCTGTCATCCAATTCTCCTTCTTCTCTGTCATCGTCCGTGGTGTGAGCTTCCTGAAGGTGAGGGGACACTGAAGCCACCGGAGAAACTGGTCTGGGCGACCTCAGCACTGATGAAGAATGAGGAACGGGTGTTGGTGGTACAGAAGAAGCCGATTCAGATGGAGGAAATCGGCGATAATAGTCATCCAACATGTGCTGTAAGTTGTTTAGAAGAGACAGAGGCATTTGTGTAGTAGGGTTGGACGGTGGAGCTGAAGCAGCAGTCTCAGGGTAATGGTCGCCTTCTTGATCTTCATCTTGGTATTTAATGAAGAGCTCTGAAGGGCTCCTGGCAGTACGAAATCTATCGTCCTCATCAGATTCTTCCTCATCGGCCCCATAATCCAATAACTGCTCGGGCAACGCAAGAGGAACTTTACTTGGGGAGGTGTGAATCGGAGAGAGGACCTCCAAGGAAGAATTGCGTCTTTGAAGTAATGAAGGCGCTGCTGTAGACGGTGGCAAATGTGTAGACGGTATCGTAGAAGACTTTGAGGATGCCGTGGCTGTAGACGAAGACCAAACCTGCAGATCAGTGCATGAGGACAGCTGCAGCGCCGACGAGGCAGCCGTCGACGAGGCGGCCGTCGACGAGGCAATCGTCGACGAGGGAGTAGTCGACGAGGCTTTTTTATTCTTCGTCGACGAAGGGGCGCAGACGGCAGTCTTCAACTTCTTCGTCGACGACGAGGAGAAAGAAGTGACTGATGTGGTTGGTCTCACGGAGACGGAAACCAGCGTCGACGGCGAGGACGCCGACGACATTATCATATGAGGCTTTGGAGACGAGAAAGTTGCAGTAGACGTCATCGTCGCAGCGACGGCAGGCTTCGTCGACGAAGACATCGTCGTCGACGAGGGACCCCGTATCTGAGGTAAATCTGTCAGAAATGGGTTTTGAAGCCTGAGTTATCACAGTCTTTCTCGGGGGTGAAGAAGGCAGAGTTTTACCTTTAGGAGGTGGAGGAGCCTTTTTAGATGTGGAAGGCAACTCAGCAGTCTTTGAGCTGTGCTGTTTTTTTACCACCTTAGCCCCAGGAGAAGACAAATCCGTCTCATTAGCCCTCTTCCTAGAGGAAGCTGTTCTGACATATAGAGAGTTAGCATACACGGAGTACGAGGAAGATGGGTGCCTGAGTGAAATTGACTAGGAGCTTGGGTCATCGCACAGCCTGTCCATACTATCTTGGAATATAAATGGATTTAAAAGAATAGTGCTCCAAGAAAGTTTTAACATTATCCTTAAGAGCAATGACATTGTGTGTTTGCAGGAGACTTGGCTGTGCGACGAAACCCTAGTCACTGAAGGGTTTGCCCACCACCAGAAAGCGGCAAGGAAGAACCCTTTTGGTAGACCCTCAGGAGGTCAATTGACGTTGGTATCCACAAAAATTGCCAGAAAAATAGAACACCTCGAATTAAAATGTAAGTGGGCGCTAGGTAGTAGAGTGCTGACACTGAATGATGACCCATGCTACGAAGGTATATGTATCGTTAATGTATATATCCAGAAGGGAAAGGAAGATGATTACAAGGTGGACCTGGAAAATTTAAAAAAAAGGATATGGAGACAATATGTGATACCTACCCGAAGGATGTGATTTTGATGTTGGGCGATTTTAACCACAGATTAAACCCCCAAAGAATAGATCCATGGTGTAGAGATTTGTTAAGAGCCTACAATATAGAGACCGCTAAGTTCCCCAGCGGTGACATTTTGCCCCAAGATGTGGCTCTTGGACAACTGCTGGGTTCCATGGGCCTGATATGTGTAAATGGTAGAATGGAAGCTGACCGGCCGGCTAGGCGCACATTTACAATAGGTCAGCAACTGTGCCCGATAGACTACGTGTTTATACATGCTTGGAGCTTTTAACTAATTAAGCACTTTGAAGTAGTAAGGGTGGAAGGTAGCGATCATTACCTTCTGCTGACTAAACTATATGCAAAAAGGGGTATTCAGAGAGAGACAGTTCTTCAAGTACATGTAGATTACCCTAAGCGGCTCACAACCCGTATTTCAGAAGAGCATATTACAAAACTAAGTGCAGTTCAGCTGACTCTCACATTCGAAAAGTCGCCATCTGAGGACGATAACGCCTGGTATGAAAACACAATAAGTCAATTGGTAGAATGCCTAAGGGTAAAAATTAAATGTGGTAAACTAGGGGCAGCCAGCAATAAAAGACTCCATATTAATAACAGACCATGGTTCGATGAGGAATGCCGCAAAGCAAAAGCTTGTATCAGGCAAAAGGAAAGAAGACTTAGAGGAAGGCCCAACGATGAACTGTTATCTAACCTCCAGAAACGAAGGATAAAATATAAAACAATTATTAGGAATAAAAAAAGAACTTATAAAGACAGATGTTGGGCAAGTTTATTAGAGGTAATTGAAGACAAAAATGTGAAAGGCTTCTGGAAGCTGGTACAAGAAAGCTCCAGTAAAGTTTTAGGGTCTCTGCAGTGCTCGGTCCCCGAGGATAAATGGGTGGATTATTTGGGGGAAATCTATGGGAAGAGGCCAATGATAGATAAAATAAGTACAATTGTATGGCCAGGTGTGAGGGAAGAAATAAAAGAACACTTCACCCCCAGCCACATTAGGAAGATAATATCTAGCCTAAACTTAACCCGTGCAGCCGGCCCAGATAACTTGCCGGCAGTAATTATAAAAACGAGGCCGGAGTGGTGGTCAGAGTTTTTTGCGAATATGTTCCAGGGGATCCTTAATACTGGGATTGTGCCAGAAAATTGGAAAGGAGCAATCGTAAGACCAATCCACAAAAAAGGCGACGTAAATGCCCCAAAAAACTACAGATTAATAAACCTTCTTGACATAGGTGAAAAAGTATTCGCCAAAGCAATCTTGGGCTTACTTAAGGACTGGGTGGAAGAAAAACAGATTGTGCCCCCAGAACAGGGAGGGTTTAAAGAGGGTCACTCAACGGTAGACCACTGTTTTGCTCTCTGGTCCATTGCGCGGAAGTCAATCGAGCAGAGGGGTAGTCTGTTCTGCTGCTTCGTGGACTTCCGCGCAGCATTTGATTTGGTGGACAGGGAGCAGCTGTGGTCGACCTTGTTAGGGTACAACATCCCAGGCGATTTATTGGGCTTGATCCGAGCCCTGCATACAGAAAATTGGGCCCAGATAATCTTGGATGCAGAGGGAAGTTTATCTCGGAAAATCCAGGTTGGTAATGGGCTGAGGCAGGGGTGCGTATTGGCCCCCCTGCTTTTTTCCCTGTTTATTGCAGACCTGCCTAAACTTAGGTAACGCAAGAGGGGCAAGCCCGAAGCAAGGTGGGAAACATATCTCATGCTTACTTTACGCGGATGACCTGGTAATCATGGACCAGACGGAGATTGGTTTACAAAGAAAATTAAACGCGTTTAAAGAATATTGCCAAGTTAAAAAACTTGTTGTTAACATGGAGAAGACTAAGATCTTATGTTTTGGTAGAAGAAAAACGGGGTTCTCTTGGTATCTGGGTACCGAGAAGTTGGAAAAAGTAACAGAATACAGATACCTGGGGATGTGGTTCGAGAGTAGCCTGCAATGGCACACCCATTTTGATGCACTAAAAATGAGGGCATCGGCTTCAGTGAAGGGATTAAAAAGATTTAACAGTGTGTATGGTGAAATGTCTGATAGACCGGTCCTAAATGCTTACTTAGCAATGGTCCCTCCCCAATTTTTGTACGGCGCAGAGGTACTTTATTTGAGTGGCAAAAATGAGTGGGACGTGGAGGAGGGAAACATTCTGAAAAATCTATTCTCTCTGCCTAAATCGTCAATGGTTCAGGCAGCGAGACTAGAATTGGGAATCACCTCATGGGGTATAACAGCTTGCATGGCTCTATTACGCTTTTGGCAGCGCTTGGGATCGGGTGATGATCATAAAATCTCACAATGGTGCAAGAACGAAATTGTAAATAGTGAGCTAACCTGGGCAAAAGGGATCAGAGCCACCATCAATAAAGGGTGTTGTATGTTAAAGCTTAAGCTATGCCCCCAGTCCCTTCAACTTAAGATCGATAAGAGGGAACTTAGAATCCTGGGAAAAGAAATCTCCCGAGCTCAGGACCAAGATTACCTCTTGAGGAAAAGCTCAGTTCTCCATATGGCCCCAGCGTGGCAAAAGGAACCACACTATCCCTATATTGACAGGCTACCTAGCTGCCCGTTAAGGCGAGAAGTGTTAAGGTTAAGAATTGGGGTAAACCCTTGCTACGCAAATAAAGGGGTAAAAAGCTCTATGATAAACAACAAAGGAAAATGCACCTGCACTTTAGGAACAACATGTGATATTATACATTTATTATTGGATTGTCAGAAGGTTTTAGAAATTCGAAAAGAGGTTTTATGTCCGATTTTTAAAAAGTATGATATTAAAAATAGGACGCAAGCAGTAAACCTTTTAGTGGAAATGATTAATTTAGATATAGCGTGTGTAATGGGGAAATATATAAAAAAGTTAAAGAGTTCCTTAAATGTAATGAGTATTGAGGTGACTAGATTTTTAAGCTTACGAGGAGAAGGAGCCATGAAAGGATAAATGTAACTCAAGTGAGAAATATACGAATGTTTGAGATTAAAAATGAAAATGTGTGTTTTAGAAATTTTAAAATAATTTTAAAAGATTTGGGGATTATAGGTTTTAAGAATGTGTATAGATTTTATTATTCTTACCTACTTATTTTATTGAATGATATATTGCCTATATGTATACTTTTTATGGGTGTAAAAGACCAAATAAAGTTTCTATTGAACTGAACTGAAACTGAGTAGTACTTCTACGTAGCTGGGCTCTGCTACTTCCAGGGCAGTATGGAGACAACTAAACTTCAAGGGCAGTATGGAGACAACTTAGAACCGCACAGCAGTGCCTGTCGTTTTGCTGGAGCACTGCTATTGAAGCTCTCTGGATCCAATCTGGCACCTGGGGATATTCTACAGGTGATGAATCTGTGATTAGATAAAGTAGCCACCAGAAAGAGCATTACAAAAGATAAGTAGCTTGTTCATTATAGCTCTGATACTTTCTTTTTCCATAAATTGATTTTTCACTGAATTTGGAACAGATAGAATGACGTTTCCTCTCCAGATTTACAAACGTAGGGTACTTTCCAGCTGCTAGGGCAGAACATTTTTGCTCTACAGTTTAAAATATGTAATCCGTGGTACCAAGTTTCTATTCTCTCAAAAATTAAAGTAGTTTTTTTTTTCTTTGACAGTTAGAAACTTACTGAACACTGTTTAAAGGAATGGAAAAAACAAGTAAACCTTTGAAAACCCCTTGCACATGGGGTGTAAAGCCCATCCCTTTCATTCTTCCCCCCCATTATGAAAATTGGGGCTGAAGCATCTGCCACCCAGCAGGAGATCATTTCTGTACCAGTTTGAGAAAAACTAAACTCCCATATTGGATCTTATCAGTATTCTTTAGCTGATGTAGTTTCAGGTGTCAGTTTGCCAAGTAAGACCTAACACACCTCCTCTTCTTCCCTACAAATAGTGTGCGGCTTTTATTCATTGCAAATGTGCTTGTCAGCTGCAGATTATCTGTTTATTTCTGTTTTCTACTGTCTCTTCATTATTTCAACCTTGAGATCCAAAAGGTCAGGTCTTCAATTCTTCAAACACTTTACTGGAAAAACCTCTTTATTGCAGAAAGAGGCAGACGATTGTTGTGGAGATAAATTCTTAGAAATCTTAAACTTTCTGAGATACAGTCAAAAAGGCACTTTAAGGAACAGAAAGAACGAACGGTAGTACAAAAACTGATACTGCCAATAAATTATACCACTAAGTGGTATCGTAAAATGTAAGTGTAATACTTCCCGGATTTTAGGAAAAATATGTTATTGAAGGCCATTACTTGAGTCTGTTATTCTGTTAACTAAAACATTATCCAGAACAGCTCAGATAAGAGATCAAGTAGAAAGACCACAACTGCCCAATATATATATATATATTTTTTTTTAACTCCGATGAAAAATATTTTTAATGTATTCTATTAAAGCTACTTATTAAGCACAAGTCTAATCGCAAACGGCAGAAGAGTCTTTTGCATAGCTATGGGATATGTGTCCAACATGTGAGTATACAGAGAGATGCTATTATGCTTACATTTTGAAATTGAAAAAATAGGCTTGTTAAAATAAAGATCGGATCAGACACATAGCATCATAGTGGAGTGCCGAGGGAAGGGATGCAAAGTGATAAGTATGGATAAGCAGTGTATTTTAAACCTTGGTAGGAGCAAGTTTGTGGTACAAAGTGAGATCATTCAAAACTCTTGATGTGTACCATTTAATGTGTGTCTTCTTTGGGAGTCTTTCGGATTTTTTATCTGGCCATTGACATATTCTTGCTAGTACCAGTGCTGCTATATTTAGAAGTAAGGTAGTCCTATTTGCTCTCATGACATATCTCCTATGTCCCACAAGGAATTTTGAAGAAGAGTCTGGCAGGGAAAGGGAGCCATTGTCTTTCTTTCACGTAAGGGCAGGTGTCCTCAAACTTTTTTTGGTTTGTGATTAATCCTACTAATGAGTGATGAACAGCTTTAATTGGAGTCAGTGAGAACTTGAAGTACGCTAAGGAGAGTGTTGCATCTCTAGATGTGTGATAAGAGGAGAAACTGCACCTTGAATACAATGCTGTTTCAAGGAAGTTAAGTGCTTAATTTGTGCAATAACGTGAGCTAGAATAAACAGTATGGGGCAGATTTACAAGAAAGTGACGCATCTGTAGAGATGCGTCACTTTCCCTGCGCCACAGTGAGAAACCCTTGCGCCACCATGGATGCGCCGTATTTACAATACGGCGCACCATTGGCGCAAGGATTGACAGATGCGTCAGCAATTCTGACGCATCTGTTGGGGCAAAAGTCACGCATTGCTGGAGTCGTGTCGCAAGCACGACGCAACTCCAGCAATGCATTTTGAGGCTATTCCCACTACACTGCGTCACTCCTTACGCCTGCTTCAAGCAGGCGTAAGATTTTGACGCAGTGGCGTCCTAGAAGTGACGCACTGAAATCTTATAGATTTCACTGCGCCACTTGTACGAGGCTTTCCTGCGTGGGAACGCCCACCCTGCGTACCTTATACCTGCCGCAGGTATGTGATGCAGGGCTTTACAACGTGACGCATCTCCCTAGATGCGTCACGTTGTAAATTGGCTGCATTTTTTACGCCGCCTCTGCGTCAAAAAAGTGACGCAACGGCGGCGCAAAAGTGTCGCAAGGGGCTTGTCAATCTGCCCCTATGTGCTTATTACTGCAAATGATATCTGACGATAGAGAAGTGTTCATGAGAAAGCACAGGGACTTGAGAAATTGGGGTGACGCCATCTCAGTTCATATTGTTGAGGTACTCCAGAATAGGGCACTATACGTTTGCTATGTTAAAGAGGACAACCTCAGTCTTAGTGGGGTGGAACTTTTGTTGCTCTGCTGAGATGCCACTTCATATGGCATCTAGGAAGGAGTTAAGTCATTAACCATGACACTTGAAGGTACAGTCTGGCGTCATAATTGTTTTGGTGACTAGCAGTGTTGTGTTAGCCGAGTACTCCTAGTCTCTCTGGTTATATGTAGAACTACTTGGGCTTGAGGGTTGATAGTATCAAAGATGATGTGTTCAACAGCCCAGAGATATATGGATCAGCATTATCAGTGACTGATAGATATAATTTACTGTCAAGATTATGGCAGTCTCTGTACTACAGTAGTGTTGGAAGCCAAATTGATTGGTTTGTAGGAGGGTGTAGATCCCAAGTTGCTCTTGGAGCTGGTTAACCCCTTCAACCTTTTTCCATTGGAAGGGAAGGCCTGTACTGGGGCACTATCAGAAGAGTAAAATTACAAGTATTGCATGCAGTCATGCGATTCAAAATGCCTTTGTACTTTCACCTTTCAAAATGACTTTTTGGAACAACAAACCCATGTACTGGAGGCCATAACGAGAATATTAATCCAAAAAATGTTCCCGGAAATGTCCTTGGCAAGTAGTGCAACTAGTACATTCCACTGTGTAGAGGTCGTACCCAGAGAACATTCACTGTTTTTTTTACATAGGGAGACCATGTCAGTGGTGATATCATAGCACTTTACAGTTAACAAAAGTTGTTCAACATCGTTGAGTGCTAATAATTACAGTTGTTACAACAATGTACTATTTTAGTTTTTGCATATTGTTTGTCAGATACCATTATAGTTAAGGTACGTCTTGTTGTGCAAGACATTTTAATTTGTACATAAAAAATAGCAGAGGTCCCAATTATTTGTGAAGAATGAGGAGGGCATAGTTACCATTGTTGATGAATTTTACAATTTCAGTCAGACTACGACATACTGTTTGTCATATATATTTTCAAAGTTTGCACACGTTATGTTGAGGGCATTTTCGTATTTACAGAATATCGATGTCTACCATCCTCATATAGTCCTGGAAGAAAAGGATCCTCACTTATTCCTGACCACTTTAAAGAAGCAGTGTGCCTCTGTCAACCTACAGAAGTGGGCAAGGAAAGACCCTCTAACAAGAAAGTGACTTAACAGTTTACTATGGCATGCAAATTGTTTGTATGTACCTGAAAAGAACGTTGAACAACATCATCTTCTACATTATTGCCATGATGTTGCAGTGGCGGGACATGCAGGGCTTAGGAAAACTGGAGAACTTTTTAAACAATGTTTCTGGAAGGAAAAGATTGATCAAAATGTAAAGGAGTATAATCAATCATTTTGTCCTTGTCTCAGAGCAAAGAATATCCGCAGTAAACCTAGTCGACTGTTACAACCTGTGCCTGCACCTAGCCAACCTTGGTCCCGAATTATCAATGGATTTCATTGCTGATCTTCCTAGTTCTGAACACATGACTATCCCAGTTTTCACCTAGACTGGCCATTTCATTCCACTTAATAAGATAGCTACTGCTCATGATGTAGCCCAGGTTTTCATGAAAAGATGGTTTATCTTCATGGACTTCATTATTACAGACAGGGAGTCCCAGTTTCTCAAAGTTCTGAAAGGAACTAATGACTCAACTAGTGGAATCAAATCGCATTGAACATAGCTATCACCCACAGATGTGTGGTCAGATGGCTAGAGTAAATCAAGCTCTGGAACCGTATTTCTGTTTATTCTTAATGGCTTCCCTAGGTCAATGGTAACAGTGGCTCTGTCAAGCTAAGTTTAGAATAATTAACTCCACAGCACCTTTGGTTTCTCGTTTTTTTTCCATGTTCATTTGGTTATTATCTCTTTGTAAATTCCTGATTCCCACGCTAAGTGTTTGTTATTTTACATTTGGTCACTCTGCCACTGAAGGAGGAATTGGGGCTTACCCCCCTTCCCCCCCTCCGCCTTCTACTGTGGTGAGAATCCTAGGGGTTAAGTTTGATAATTCTGTGTCCTTTGGCCAACAGATCTCGTCAGCGGCAGCGTTCTGCTTTGCCTTACTACGGGCTTTAGAAAAAAATCTGGGATTTGTCTCCCTAGACACAAGGAAAACCATTGTGCATTTGTATTCGTCCATCACCTCCAGATTGGACTATGCCAAAGCACTCTGTCTAGGTTTACTGTCCTATCTGTTAAAACATTTGCAAATTGTGCAAACTGTAGCAGCCAGGCTCATCCAAGGATTGCCTAGAACTCAATCAGTACGTCCCCATCTGAGAGAGCTTTATTGGCATCCCATCAAAAAGTGCATTAATTATAAAGCGCTAGGTTTGGCGTTTAACTAATTTCATCAGATGGCTTCCAAATATATTTGTAATAGGCTTTATCATTACCAACCACGGCGGGTCCTATGATCTGAACAGCGTCAACTCTTAAAATGCCTGAAGACTAGAGGCGGCCGTCTTCTCTTTGCTAGCATCCAAGGCATGGAATACGTTAATTTTGGTTTTGCAACTTCCTAAAAACGAATGCCTGTTTAGGTTTAAACTGAAGTCTTGGCATGGCCAATAAGCCATGATTAAGAAGCAACCAAAATATCCATCCCATTAAATGAAAATATGTGACTACTCTAAGCCAAAAAGAAACATGGAGAATTGGAGATGCTTGGAAGTATAGAGCAAAATATTGTTATAAATCATTTATACATTTGATATTTTTTTTGTTTGTTTTTCAGACTATGGATGGCCCAGGACTCAATGAATCCGATTTGAAACATTCAACTTTCCCTCGCTTCTGTGATGAAATAAAAAAAGAACTACCTCCTTATACCACATATTTCACTCAAGTTTTTAAGAATAAAACATTCCACGTTTATAAGCTGTCTAAAAAGAAATGATATTGAATTTCATTGCACTAATAGCGAAAAACATGACTAAAACACTTCAGGGTGATTACAGATATGTTATTTTTATCCATAGTATTTTGCACTGCCTTATGTTGTTCAATTAACCATTCTAACTGTAGTGTAATTGATGAAGGCGGGTCCAGGAAAAACATTATTACAAATATAGTAATCACAGTATATCCAGGATTCAAGTAAGCTACCAATTGTATACATGAAACTTTCTCTAGATTGACTTAAAACTTTCACATATAGCCAAGCATGAATGGAAGAGGATGTATACTTTTTGCTAAAAAGATAATATGGGTGCACCCATGTTTACATAATTGTAAATAGAATTGCTCTTGGAGACATCACAATGACCAAATTAATGGTGAAAATTACTGTGATTAAAGTGAATGTAACAAAACGTTTCACATTTTGTGCATGTCGTTGATGAATGATTTATGGAAATGTGCCAAATATTGGCTGCTCGGGTAGCTTTTGAGTTCATGCCTTAAACAAAAAAATGACAGATTTACACCCAAACCACAAGTCTTTGGGCACCAGTTATTCTAAATGCAAGTTCTGGGACCATAGACATAGCACTATCTGTATTATTTATTGTTGTTGTTTTTTTAGCCCCATAAAACAGTACTTAAGGTTTGCTTTTGAGGGACCTTTCAGTATTATTTTAACAGTGATTGATGTTGAGTATCTTAGATTTGAAAATGCTTTGGTTTCTTGCTTTTCTGTAGTTGTATATATTTCCAACCCAGATAGTTGTGATTTACTTACCTTATTGAATTTTTGTTTATCATACAAGTGCCGAGTAAAAACTAAATACTAAACAGTATTGTGATTTAATCTACAGTTTACCATAGGTAAAATATTTTTTACTGAGTCACAGAGAGGTGAAACTACAAAAGTGATCTTATTTGTCTGTATGATTTACTGTAAATACCTCTGTTTTGAGGTATGCCAATTTCCATAAAGTCTGACACCTTTTCCTCTTTTTGCATTCGAACATTGATAAATAAAAGGTTTTCAATACAAATAATTCACTGCGCTGGTATCGTCTTTTCTGAAATATGTTTGCATAATAGCAATGTTTGTCCATTTCACATTGTATCATCAATCAAAATCAAAGCAGTCAAGTATCGCAGTTCATTAAAACACTATAGAGTTGCTATGTGTTGCCAAATGTGTTTTTATGAATGGGTCTTTTCATGGTTGTAGGAGTTGACCTTTTTGAAAAACGTAAACACCAAACTTACAAATGCATCCAAACAATGGTGGTCCGTAGTGAGGCTTTGTGGCCAAGCCGTCAATAGAATTAAGTTCAAAGTCTTAATAATTGTCCACAAAACTGTCTACAACAGCAGTCCCATATTACTAACTGGAATGTTTTCTCATCAGCCCACCAAAATCTCCTTGTTGTCCTAAGGTCTCTTATTGTCATCTATGGAGACATAGGCTACTCTATTTCTGCAGCCAAGTTGTGGAACTCCACTTTCCAATTTGCGGGCAAAATCAAAATATTCTGCACTTCAGAAAGCTGTTACAAACATTACCCATCAATGACATGAAGGTCACCAAGGTGGAAGGGACACAGATATAAGACCCATATGTTGCTTTCAACAGTATTGTCTTTTAACTAGCGCCAAGAAGCACTGTGTACTTACAAATAAGAGTAATTGACTGTGCCTACCGTTAATGCTCAAAGTAAAAAAAGTTCATTTTTTGCCTTTTTTCCTAGACCCTACCACAAGATGTGGAATATTGCACAGCATTTGAAACTATAATAGGCCCAAGCTTCAAAACTATTGTTACAGGTAAGTAACTAGTTTCTTATCCCTGTAGTGTAGCACACAGTCTACCTCTCTCCCACTTCACCTGTATAACCTATATGTCCTTCTCTTCTTTTGGGCTCGTTAGATGATTGGTGCATTAGGCTGCTCCAGGGATTTCCCACCTGCATCAGTAATAGCCCACTATGCTTGGGGTCCGAATATCTACATTTCATTGGATTTTCAGATGGAGTAAGCTTTTTCTTCTCAAGAAGCATATAAAATAATCAATGAGGCATTCAACAGCAGTCCTGTTGTCCATTTAATGAGAGAGCACCATCAATGCTCATCATGCCCCCTAGGCTTCCCAGCAGTGCTGTTACCTAAAGTAAAGCATTCTTTTTCCCTTTTAGGAGCCAATTTCACACCATTGCACATCCAATATTCCATGGACCGTGCTAAATATGTTATCACCTTTCTAAGATAATTTCCTAAATTTTAAATCCATTCTTTAGGATACCAGAAAAGGTTGCAGGGGTATGCAGCTGAGCAATTCGAACTTTAGGAGAAAATCAATATCATTAAAGAAAACCTACTTTTCACTGTTTGTGATGTGCCCCACTACTGCCTGTAAAAAAGATGCAACATGGATTTACAAGATGCTGCATGCCATCCTGTCTTCTAGGGAGAATAAGCCCATGTTCTTCAGCCACTGGATCGTTTATAAATTCACATGCTTGAATTATTTCCCGCTGTTGAAGTAGGAGTTTCTGGTTACATACACCAGTAATAAATAACCAGCCATGGAAACAAGCTAACAGCCATTAATTTAGTAGCTCATCCACCGCATTGAAAATGACTAAAACATCAGCCAATGAGGTGCAGGTTCGCTGACATCCATTCTCCTCAGATGCCACCATACCCCATATTTCTGCCACACGTCATGTGTACATGGAGTCATCACTGAACTCTTTTTAATTTCTTCGGAGGCAGCATATTTACTGAACAACTTATAATTAAAATTTTAGGCAGCCTTTTCTTTGAAAGTGTTGTCTCTGGGGATATTTTGAGTCTGAGAATTTGACTCAAGGTGGTTTTCTTCAGAACCTGTGTGCCATGTGGCATAACGCCCTCCACTCTGAGGATGTTCACAATCAAGTGCATTAATTGCTTGCACCGGCAACACAAACCGCAAGAGTGCAATGTCTGCTGGAATTTCTCCAAAAACTCTCCAAGACTGAGAAAGCAGTGTCCCTTACAGGTTAAAAAGAGAAATTTCTTCATTTGATAAATTTCTTATAAATGCCCCACTGTCCACTTCAAAAAGGTGAAAAAGTTGGACAAATCACAGCCAGAAAAAGTGAAAATTCTCCCATAAGTCTCAGCTATCGAAGATTCTACCCCAAGGGAGTCCCCTTGAAGGTGTCTAAATGGTCTGAGACAAAAGCTGTAATGCGATTTAAGGTGAGCTACTGCTCAAACGCTTTCACGCCTAAATGACAGTCGATAAAGATATCATCGACACCAGCTAAGAACCCATCTCCATCAAGAAAAAACTTGTTAAGCGATGAGACCACCATTGATGACAACTCCATCCGTGGCCTCCTCATCAACAACTTTGCCCTCATCAACTGCATCCTCGTACGCAGATCTCTCAACAAAGGCATCTTTCATAACTCCATTTCCTCATCAATGATACCCTCCTCTGCAGTATTTTCATAGACAACCTCGTTGATGATAAAATCATAACCAGCGACCAAGATAGTTCTTGCTTCTGCAGGCCCAAAAAAGAACAGACTGGTTGCTGTTCTGCAGTGCCACGGCTACCTTAGTTACACTTCTACTACTTGTAGGGTCATTACCCTAATAGGTCTGGCACTGCCCAGGCAGCACCAGTATAAAGACCCCCTACAAATCTCCATTTCCAATCCATTAGAACCATTTCTTCAATCCTCTACAGAAGCTAGATTATTCATCTGTGTCACATCCCATACGGGGGAGGCAAGCAGTGATTGTTTGCCTGTGATACCCCAGGCGCTGTTCTAATATAGCTGTGTAAACTGGGCCAAGCACAACACCGTCAACACTTCACTCCCAGGGGTAGCGATGGTGAGCAGCCGCAGACACCTCACAGAGGTTAGTGTGGCAATACAAGCTCAGTACTCAACAGACACTGGTTGATAAAGGCTCTCACCTGTGGCATGGGCATATATTTAGGCTAAGCCCTTTAACGGTCGGTATAGCCTTCAGTGCCAGGCTACTAAGCTATATTAAAAACATAGGAATCTATCACTTTAGATAACTAGGATAGCATCGCTGAAATTAATAGTATCAGTTATTAAAACAATCAGCAACATGTTTGGTTATCATTCGCTGTGACAAGTGAGTGAAAAGATCTAAGTTGCGATATTGATTATTCAGATTTATTACCAGTGAAATAGGAACAAAATGCAAGTGGAGTTTAGAGGACGGAGGAAGTTAACAATGATTTATATTTGCATGTGTTTTAATGTGAAATACTACAATAACGAGTGTATGATTCCCACACTCCTTTTCTGGATCTGTGAACCTCTTAACTGTTTGTACACCAAAAAACATCAAATACCAAGTGTTTACACAAGAAGTGGAAATGTCATGAGTGGGTGTACACCAAATAAATATCACTGTGGTCAATGTATCGTTGCAGTACCAGCAAAAAACCTTTTCAATTTGTGCAAGAACTTTAAAGAGTCATTTTCTATGAATAATTATATATTATTTAGTCTGTTCCTGCTAATCTGTGTAGAGTGATCAGTGAGCGGTAGGAAATTGCCTCTCTGAATGACCTTTTATCAGTTCCCATGTTGGACGTAACAAGAAAGCAAGATTTGACAAGCATTGTCTCTTCAAATGTCTGCTCTTTCCGAATTGTGCTTCGAGAGTATTAAAAATATAATTGTGTCCTGACTCTTATGTTCTAGCTTAATAGACTTTGGTATTATCTTAGCCGAGTCACACCAAAGGGGCATCTTATGATGAGCATTAACATTGCTTTAGATTGTCGTTCCTGTTTTCTCGCTACCACTTATAATGTAGTGCCTCTTCTAGAGATCCTCTTCCTGATCTGTGTATGAATACAGTTCATTTAGTCTATCAAACTTTGAGCCCCATTCTTTCATGTCATCGTACGGTAAATCTTCATCCTGCGTAGAAGATTGTAGTGTGCTAAGACTTCCAGCTAGTGATCCATCCCCTTCTGTGCAGTACAACTTCAAAGAATCACAGAAGAATGCTTCCTGGTTCTGGTCTGCCTCCTGTACTACCTCCCAAAGATAACTACTGAACTCTTCACTGGTGAGTGAGGCCGCCCTAAGAGAGGCTTCTGTCTTGTCCTTCCGACTGGGAACCACAGCTGAGTCTGAAGGCTGGTCCTGATGTGGCACGTTCTCGGTCTGCTTGCAGAGGGAAAATGTTGGGCTGGTTTGTAGAGACAATTGTAGTTCAACCATGTTGTAGGTGTCCTGCAAAGGAAAGGTAAATATAAGACTTCACATGTAACTCAAAACTTCTTGCAGCATGGATGGAAGCAATTTTGGTAAATACGCAGCCAGCAAAGATGAAAAAGTAGTCAAATTAGCGGAACTGCTGCACATGCTCTTCACAGTATAGATTGTGAGCCTGATTCACCAAGGTAAACGTACACTTTGGTGGAAGTTTATTATTTTTTTGCTATTCACAAACTATGAGTTAATACTAAGTTCTCGACTGTGGAGACTCAGGCCTATCTTTTTATGTGCCTAGTTCTCCGCCCCGACTGCGTAGTCATAAACTTACTATTAACTCATAGTTTGTGAATTGCAAAAGAACAGTAAACTTACACAAAAGTGTAATTTTACCTTTGTGAAAAGGCCCAAATTTGTGAAGAAATGTCATGCTGAGTTTCATATCACTGTTAAATTTCTGGTTTTGAAATTCCAATGCTTATAATATATGTAAATATATTTCTGATTGATACTTCTAACCGCAGATTACTCATCTTTTGAATATTCTCCAGGCATCAGACTAGATCTGGAAATTTTCTAACAGCACCCCTGTGCGCCGGTACATGGCAGCATGTAGCTTGGCGGCAATGTTGTTCCGCACTAGAAGTGATGTGCAGTGTCACATAAAAGTTCCACTAAAGTACGCCGGTCAGCTTTTTTCTTTCCACACCCCCATATGTGAATCTGGAGCTACACCTCGTCTCTTCACAAGACTAATTTCTCAAAATGTAACCTTAAATACCAGTGTGCAAAGGACGTCACCTCCTAAAACCAGAGGTTTCAAACCTTTTAAGGACTGTTGCACTCAAATGTCTGTAACAGATCTCCACCAGATTTCTTTGTTGCTTGGGGTCGGACCACAGCTCCAAGGCATGTAGTGACTATGCCTTGATGAATCAGAAGGCCATCCGGGACAGTGAGGCAAAGCTATATATCGGCAAACACCAGAAGACTTCATGCCATGTCCGGTCAATGGAAAGATCCTGTTCCCGCTACCAAAGTTGTTCCTGCAGCAGGTCTTTGTTGCTGTTGAAGTCATTGGGTAAGTCCAATTAGAGGCACAAGAAGTCCAAGCGGGACTCTGCCCTTTCCTGCCACTCTCAAACTCCTGAGAAGGCATAAGGGCGTAAACATGCCTCTTGGTCCCGGTTCCGAATTCTTATCTCTTTCAGAGCCAATTCCAACTCTCATCATGGGGCAATCAGAGTTTCCAGGTCCTTCGGCGACTCCACAGCCAATCCACGAGTTCTGTGCAGCTATGCTCCTGGTGCACCTTCGGGCCCCAAGGAACTGCAAGGACTTTGGACCGGGACTCTGCCGGTGGGTTCGCCCTTGGCGCCAGCTGGAACCTCTGAAGCCGTTTCGGGCCCTTCACCCGCTTCAGTCCTGATGCCTGTCATGGCACTACAACTCATGCTGGACCCCCGAAGCATTGACACCGGATGATGAAGTGCAACCCATATTGTTATCTGACTTCGAGCTGATTCTGCTTTGTTCGAGGCCGCACCCTAATCCTATTGGGCGCAGCCTTTCGGCAACCCATTAGACTCTTACACTTTGCCCTTACCTCAAAGAAGGGCCCAGATCATTGACAATCCTTTTGGCACGGACTCTTATAATGATCACTCTGATGAATGGGATGAGTTTGCTCAACCATATACTGAAGACAATGTGTATGATGAGCTACAAGATGCCAGCTGATTGGATCCTTCTCCAGACACTGGGATGGTCTCTCCACCTGGGCCATCTACTGAGGAAAGTGCCTCTTTCGCAATAGTGATGCGAAGGGCCGCAGAGGTTCTTGACTTCCAGTTGCCTACTACAGAGTTACGATTTCCTCTAACCCAGACAGACCACTATTGAGCCCCTATTGCCTTTTAATGAGGCCCTCACAGACACCCTTCTTGAGACAAGGGAAAACCCAAGTTACGGACCTCAAGTAAATAGGAAGATAGCGATGAGCCACAGGTGAGCCGGCTTTCTTAATGCAGCACCTGACCTCAGAAGGCTTAGTGGTGCAAGCATCCATGAGTAGGGTCAATCCAAACGTCGTCCCTACCTCCCTATCGGTTAAAGAGTCAAAGCACCTAGAAACAATTAGAAAAACCAATTTTCACCACCACCAGTCTGGCATTAAGGTCTGTCAATGCCAGCTGTTTATTGGGTCTATACACTCACATCCTTTGGGACTCCGTCTCTCAGTTACTACCTGCCGTACCGGAGGACTTGCATCCACTACTACACATGTCATTCAGAATGGCTGCAATGCGGTAAACTTCACAATTCCCTGTGTATTACAATTCTGTGAATCACGGATTGCCATGGTCGGGCAATTGGCACCAGTGTGACATTCAGGAGACATGCTTGGATGATATCTACGGGATTCTCTTGGGATTTCCAATCGTCCATAATGGACATTCCCTTCAATGGCTCTCACCTCCTCAGTGAGAAAGCAGACTTGAGCCTCAAGCACTTGAAAGACTGCTTGGCCACAGCGTGATCCAGCATGTCAGTTCCACCTGAAGTTTTGCCCCCTCCGTGGCTATAGTAGGGGCTTTCAATAACACCAGCAACCACATGCACAGCCAGCCCAGCAGACCCTACAGCATTTTTGCGGCTGTCGCTGCAGCACCCACAGACAACGTGGACTGCAGGGGTTTTGCGCAGCCCAATCAACAGCACCCAGCTGCCGCAGCCGCAACGCCTCTTCAGTGAATCCTTCCAGACAGACAGCTACACTGTTGGGAGGCAGGATCTGGTAATTTTTCCAAAGGTGGCAAGTAAGCACTTAAGATAAGTAGGTCCTGTATATTGTCTGGCTGGTTTATGCCCTGCTGTTTTATTTCCACTCCTCAACACCTTCAACTGATAGAGACTATCTGTCTTTTTTACAGCAGGAAGTGTAGGCTCTTCTAGCCAAATTAGCTATACAGAGAGTGCTAGCTTCAGAAGTCGGAACTGGCTGTTACTCCCAATACTTATTGGTGTTGAAGGATGGAGGTCTTTGTTCTATTTTAGACCTTTGCCCTCTCAATGCCTTTCTAAGAAAGGACAAATCCATGATGCTCACCCCAGCCTGCCCTCGACCCTAGAGATTGGATTGTAGCATTGGACTTGCAGGATGCTTATTTTCACATCAATCAATCAATCAGGGGTTTGTTAAAGCGCGACTACTCACCCGTAAGGGTCTCAAGGCACTAGGGGTGGGGGGGGGGGTGCAGGTTCCATCCATCAAGGAGGGGGTCTGTCGAAGAGCCAGGTTTTGAGGTTTCTTGCGAAGATGGGGAGCGATGTCTGTCTGAGGTGGAGCGGAAGGGCGTTCCATGCTTTGGCCGCGAGGAAGGAGAAGGAGCGGCCTCCCGATCTGGTCTTTCTGGTGCGGGGGACGATGGCGTAGGAGAGCTGGGCTGATCGTAGGGTCCTTTGGGGTGTGTGGAATTTGAGTCGGCTGTTCAGGTATGCTGGTCCGGTGCCGTGGAGGGCCTTGTGTGCGTGGGTGAGCATCTTGAAGGTGATTCTCGCCTCGACAGAGAGCCAGTGGAGTGTGCGCAGGTGCTGGGAGATGTGGCAGTGTTTTGGCAGGTTGAGGACCAGTCTTGCGGTGGCGTTCTGGATGTTCTGTAGCTTGCGGGTGAGGTTTTTGTTTATTCCGGCGTAGAGTGCGTTGCCGTAGTCGAGTCTGCTGGTGTTCGAGGGGGATCCATTTGAAGGTCTTACGAAGGAGGCAGAGGGTGTGGAAGCAGGAAGACGAGACAGAGTTGATCTGGCGGTCCATTTTGAGCTCGGAGTCCAGGATGATTCCCAGTTTGCGTGCGAGGTCCGTGGGGGTTGGCGGGTTTCCGAGGGCGGGGGGCCACCAGGTGTCGCTCCAGGCATCGGGGTTTGGGCCCATGATGAGTACTTCTGTTTTGTTGGTGTTTAGTTGTAGGCAGCTGTCTTTCATCTATTTGGCGACGGCTTCCATGCCTTCTCGAAAGTTGCGTCTGGCGGTGTTGGGCTAGTTGGATAGGGAGAGGATGAGCTGGGTGTCGTCTGCGTATGACACGATGTTGAGTCCGTAGGTTCTGACTATGGGGGCGAGTGGAGCCATGTAGACGTTGAAA
Organism: Calotriton arnoldi; assembly: GCA_963921515.1. NCBI lineage: Eukaryota > Metazoa > Chordata > Amphibia > Caudata > Salamandridae > Calotriton > Calotriton arnoldi. The sequence goes on along the minus strand of CAWUFW010000382.1, from coordinate 2,171,101 downwards.
TGAAATGAAATGAAATGAAATTTGTACTTGTAAAGCGCACTTATACCCCCAAAGGGGTGTCCTGGCGCTGTACGCATACCGCTGTGGAACCCTTCCTGGCTTTTCCCTGTGAAATGTCCACTCCTGGGCACCCCCAGGGTGAAGCCAGGCATCCCAGCGCTGTTGGGGCCGTTGAAGAGCGTCGGGCTGAGGGAGGAGCCCTGGGGGACTCCGCAGGTGGTAGGTGTGGGGTCCGAGAGGAAAGGGGGGAGTCTGACCCGCTGCGTCCTGCCGGAGAGGAAGGAGCGGATCCAGTCGAGGGCCTTGTCCTGGATTCCTGCGTCGTGGAGTCTGCGTATTAGGGTGCGTGGGAGACTGTGTCGAACGCCGCTGATAGGTCGAGGAGGATGAGGGCTACTGTTTCTCCTTTGTCCAGTAGGGTGCGGATGTCGTCTGTTGCGGCGAGGAGGGCGATTTCCGTACTGTGGTTTTTTCTGAAGCCAGTTTGGGAGGAGTCGAGGATGTTGTGTTCTTCAATGAATGTGGCGAGTTGGCTGTTGATGGCTTTCTCGATGACTTTCGCTGGGAACGGGAGCAGGGAGATGGGTCTGTAGTTTTTGAGGTCGGTGGGGTCCGCTGAGGGTTTCTTTAGGAGGGGGTTGACCTCGGTGTGTTTCCAGTCATCGGGGAACGAGGTGGTCGCCAGGGAGCGGTTGATGGTGTGGCGGAGCATGGGTGCGATGGTGTCGGCGGCTCTGTTGAAGATGTGGTGGGGGCAGGGGTCCGTGGGGGCCCCTGAGTGGATTGACTTCATTGTCTTAAGTGTGTCTTCGGTGGTGAGGGCTGTCCAGTCGTCAATCACTGGTTTCCGGGTGTCGGGGGTGGTTGGTGAGGGTTCAGTGTGTTGGTTGTCTTCGTCGAAGTTGTCGTAGGTGCTCTTGATTTTGTGGTGGAAAAAGGTGCTGAGTTTGTCGCAGAGGTCTTGTGAGGGAGGGATGTCGGTAGACTCGCTAGTGGGTTGGGCGAACTCCTTGATGATGCTGAAGAGTTCCTTGCTGTTGTGCGCGTGGGTGGAGATTCTGTCTTCAATCGCTTTTTTCCTCGTTTCTCTGATGAGTTGATGGTGAGCGTTGGTGGCGGCTCTGAAGTTGTCGTGGGCTTCTGTGGATTTGGTGTTCCTCCAGGCCTTTTCGAGGCGGCGGCATGTTCTTCTGGACTCTCGAAGTTCGGTGGTAAACCATCTGGCTTTCTTGGCGCGGGTATTGTTGTTTTTCTTGAGGGGGCTATGGTGTTGGTGCTGTCCGAGATCCATCTATGCAGGGTTCGGGCTGCGGTGTTGGGGTCGTCGTTTTCCGCGATGGTTGGGGTGGAGTTGTTGAGTGAGGAGGTGAGCTGGTCGTCGGTGATTTTGGTCCAGTTTCTTCGTGGAAGCAGGTGCTGGTGTCTGTGGATGGTGGGTGTTCTGAAGGTGAAGTGGACGCAACGATGGTCGGTCCATGGGAGTTCGGTGGTGTGGCTGAAGGTGATGGAGTTTCCTGTAGTGAAGAGGGGGTCGAGGGTGTGTCCTGCTGAGTGCGTGGGCTCGGTCACGATCTGGCGCAGTCCAATGTTGTGGAGGTTGTCCAGGAGGGATGTGGTGTTGGGGTCCAGTTGGTTGTCGAGGTGGAAGTTGAGGTCTCCCAGCAGGGTGTAGTTGGTGGATGCGATGGCCTGCGGGGAGATAATGTCCGTGATGGAGTTGGCGAAGGGTCCGCGGGGTCCAGGGGGTCGGTAGATGAGGGTTCCTCGGAGGGTTGCGGTGGGGCTGGCCAGTATCTTGAAGTGAAGGTGTTCCATCAGTTCTGTGGGCTCTTCAGGGAGTGTGCTCAGGCAGAGGCTGGATTTGTGAACGATGGCGATTCCTCCTCCTGGGCGGGTGGGGCGGTCCTTCCTGGAGATCTTGTATCCTTGGGGGATGGCGATGGCGATGTCCGGTCCCGAGGTGGTGTTGGTCCAGGTTTCGGTGAAGAACGCTACGTCCGGGGTGGTGCTGTCGAGGAGGTCCCAGATTTCTGTGGCGTGTTTGTGGAGGGATCGGACGTTGAGGAGGATGCATTGCAGGGTCTTCGGTTCGGTTGTGGTCTTGTGGGCGGGTTGTGCTGGATCTGTGTTCTTGGCGGTGCTGCAGGTGTGCCGGCAGCGGTGACAGCTGAAGGGTCCGTGGGAGTCGGCTGGTGATGCTAGCTTGCAGTTGTTGTTGCGGCCTGGGTTGAGTGCGTGGAGTGCTGCTGGGTCGTAGCGTTGGCGGGGTGGAGGTCCAGGGTTCCTGGCGCTGGTCGCGGTTGGGTCAGCGGCCCGTGGCCGCCATTAAGTAGGGGTCGGGGAGTGCTGGACAGCTGGGAGGGGAGCTGGATTGGGCTGGTCGCGCTGGGGGGGAGGGGCCGTGGGGGCAGCAGCGGCGGGGAAAGGGAAAGGGAGGAAATAAGGGATAAAGAAAAAAGGGAAAATAGGCAGAAATAAGGCACAAAAGAGCAGAGATGCAGAAAAGTGCATAAAGGTGAAAGATAGAAAAGGGTAGAAAAACGAGTGAAAGAGCAGAGCGAGAGGAAGGGAAAATGAGCAGAAATAAGGCACAAAAGAGCAGAGATGCAGAAAAGTGCAGAAAGGTGAAAGATAGAAAAGGGTAGAAAAACGAGTGAAAGAGCAGAGTGAGAGGAAGGAGACAGAGGTCCACTGGACCACCAGGGATGAGGCGCAGGAAACCTGCGGGTGGAGGAGGGCCTCGATCACCAACACTCGAGAGTGCAGGGGCAGGCCTCACTTAATGGTGGAGCTGCGAGGGTGGGAGAGCAATTTCACTGACAATGAGTCAGTGGTCTTGCTCGCCTGTCCCTGCAGTGGCCGCCATTAAGTAGGGGTCGGGGAGGGCTGGACAGCTGGGAGGCGGGAGCGGGGAGGGGAGCTGGATTGGGCCGGTCGCGCTGGGGGTGAGGGGCCGCGGGGGCAGCAGCGGCGGGGAAAGGTAAAGGGAGGAAATAAGGCATTACCTGTGGTTCATGGTGCGGCAAGAGCACTTGCTGTGCTCCCCTTTGGTCTCACCAGTGCCACTCAGTGCACTCAGTGATGCCAGTGGTTGCAGCACATCTACGTAGGTCGGGGCACCAGTTTTCTCCTACCTCATCAACTGGCTTTTGAGGGCGGGCTCCCCCCATGTAGTAGTCAACCACAGCCACACTATGACACAGATGCTCACTGACAATATCGTGTGATACTGCAACAAGCAAGGCAGGTGGGGCCGTGGGCCCTGTGTCAATGCCTCTGAAAGTGGGTGGAATGCCAGAGGATTTTCTTGGTGGCACACACCTGGTGGGCTGTTTGAATCCCAGGACTGATGAACTCAGCCACTAATGCCTAGAGATCAGGAATGGCAGCTACACCCAGAGTTGGCACAAAGTCTCACCGCCGAATGGAAAAAACCTTGGCTCGATCTCTGTCATTGCAGAGGACGAGCAATGTCAGCATTTTTGCACATTGCTGTTCTCAAGACAGCTCTTTGCCAGAAACCCATTCCGCCTAGAGTGGAGTTTGGGGCTCATATATGCCTTTCTGTTGCTACCTTTTCTGCCCGAGTTCTGAAGAAGATCAGTAATGACCGAGCCCAAGTCATCCTAGTGGCACCAGATTGGTAAGGAGAGTGTGGTACCTGGGATTCTTGGGCATGGAGCATCTGTCCTTCGATTAGTCTGCTGCTTTGGGAGGACCTTATGATGCAGCAGCAGGGCAGTGTCCTGCTCCGGGGCCTACAGAATCTTCATCTCCGTGCTTGAAGATTGAGTGTCAGCAGTTAATTTCATTCAACCTTCCTTCTGAAGTAGTTGATATCATTTTGGCAGCCAGGCGTCCCTTCACAAAATCAGTATATGCCTGCCATTGGGACAAGTTTGTGGTTTGGTGTGGTACTCTGCAAATTGACCCACTTCAAGCCAAACTATCGGAAGTATTTATGTGTTGTCTCTTGCCCGATGAGACCTTGCTTTGGGCACAGTTAAAGGTTATTTGTCAGCTCTTTCTACTTCTTTGCATTTTCTGGACCAGCTTTCTATATTTATATCACATGGTGTGATGCTTTTTTTTTAAGGACTTCTACATTTGTTTCCGACTGCACCCTTCATCATGCCCCAGAGAGACCTGCATCTAATTCTCACATTCCTAATGTATACTCCTTTGAAGCTCAGCACAGCTGTACATTGCGCTTTTCACTTTAAGGACTGTTTTCCTCATTGCCATAAATAACATTGATGAGGCGTGTGTGTAAAGTACAAACCCTCTCTATCAAACTGCAATACACAACATTCTTTCCAGACAAGCTGGTGATGAAGACCTGAGCCTCTTTTCTACAGAAAGTGATCACTACTTTCAATTTTAGTTGAAGCTTCACCCTCCAAGCATTCGTTGGTTAACCTCACCCCTCTGAGGAAGTGAGACTACATCTGCTGGATCCCAAAAGAGCTCTCAGCTTCTACATTGATTCTACTAGGGAACATCATGTGGACGATCAGCTCTTTGTTGGATTCGCTGGAATGAATGAGGGCAGAGCAGAGCAGAAAAGTACCATTTCTCACATGATCGTTCTCTGCATCAAACCTTGCTACACACTAGCGAAGAAGCAGCCCCCCATAAGTCTTGTGGGCTCATTCCAGCAGAGCTAAAGTGCTATCACTGAGTTGGCACCCCGAGAGCCTGTTTTGGGTATTTGCCAGGATGCTACATGGTTGTCGTTTCACACATTTACAAAGCACTGTTGTCTGGACAGCCAGGTCCAATTAGAGGGACACTTCGCCCACTTGGTCCTGCAGGACTTTTTGGTTTGAGCCAGTCCACAGACCCACCACATGGGAGGTGCTGATTTGGGATCTGTTCAAAAGGTGAAGAATCTGCAGGCAGAAATATCCATCAGAAGAACAAGTGTAGAGTATCCACCAGAAAGAGTGTTACCACCAACCATGTGTTTGACGGAAGTTGCATAATGGGCGGGAAGAAATTGTCTTAAGCTTAAGGGCAATAAGACGGACGTGCTAGTTGTAGGGAATAAGCCGAACCTATGGGGTCCGCAATGGTGGGCAACATATTTTGGGGCTTTCCCCTCTCCATCTCAAGAAGTTAAAGATCTAGGCTTCTGGCTCGATAACAAACTGACCATGGAATATCAAATTAACAAAGCAGCTGCTGGTTGCTTTGACCTATTAAGATGTCCAAGAAAGATGCTCTGTCTATTGCCATTCGCTTCTCAGAGTACAATTGTGCAGGCTTTAATTATTTCACACCTTGAATATGGTAATGTCTTATATTCAGGAGCTACCAAGTCTGCTGTGAAAAGATTCCAGATTGCACAGAATGTGACGGCCCGTCTGCTCTGTCTTATTCCAAAATTTGAATTGGTCTCATTGCATCTTCGGAAGCTTCATTGGCTCCCAGTTAATAAGTGAATCAAGTTTAAGTCTCTTTACTACATGTATGAAGCTATGACAAAGCCTGGCCCTCAATTACTTAGTGAGCTATCCATCCATACTGTCCAGAACGATCCTTGCACTCAGCGAGCCATAACCTAGCAGTGATCCCCCAGTACCAATGGGCAAGGGGTCGTTCTTTTGCCTTTCTAGGATACAAAATACAGAACTCCCTTTCTCTTAAGCCGTGATTTTTAGGTCTCGCGCCTAGCGTTGCAGTGCGCAGCACTGCTCGCGCAGCGCGAGACCTTTAGAAAGGGCTTCTGAAAACGACCCACACGCTCGTGCGTGTGGTTTTGTTTTCGGAAGCCCACATTGGCTGGAGCGTGCGTTTTTAAAAAAAAAACGGCACGCGATTGGGCAAAGGCGGGCGCATGTCCCGCCTTTGCTCCTCCCATTCCCGACGATGGCTAGCACGCGCAGCAGCGCGGGTTCGCCTCGCTGCCGCTGCCTTTTCCCCCCCCCCGCTCCTCTGTGATTCCGTGATTGTTTAATCGGCTATTTTAAGGTATAGAGGAACAATTTTTAATACTCATCACTGGTGGAAGTTCGACGGCTGTGTTTGGTATACTATTTATATTTTGCTATTCCTTTCCAGGGTCCTACTCTTTCACTAAAACCGGACTCGCGCAATGTTGTCAATTTTCCTGTGTATATTGGCCATGCTGTAGCAATGTAAAAATAATTTCCTGCATTCTCTGGAATCATGGATTTCGCTCTGACCCGTGAGTCACGGGAGTACTGCCGCTCGTGTGTGTATTCTGAGTCGGGGTGGAATTATTTTACAAACTCTGAAAATGTGCCTCTGCCCTCCATGATGTTTTTTATGAATTAATCCATATGTACAGCTGAGGAGGTTTGATGAGGAGAGGCTGCTGCGTGTTCCTGTTTGATGCTTTGTGAGTCACAAAGCAGATGGGCTTCAGCTTAAATTAAGGAAGTTTTACATGAACTCTAAAGTGAGTGTGTCGCTCGTGCAGACAGTTGTTTCCATATACGATATTTTCTTAAGCTACTGCTGACCCTACTACGCCCTTTAGCCTCATGTTGTGCCCTCTATATCTAGGATTCCTTTCCCACTCAATAAAGGTCTGTTTTTTTTTTTTTGTACTGCGCTCCCCTCAGCCCTTCTATATTTTACTCTTTTAAAAAGTCACAGCACTAACTTCTGAAGGCACATGGTGAGCCTAAAGTGCCTTTCCGACTCAGTGTGCACTTTGCAACCCGTAACGAATCTCAAAGGAAGGGGCGGGTTGTAGAGGAGGCCTCCGAACCCTTTGCGACTCGATCTGCTAATTACTCAATAAAGGGGTGGTATTTATTCGCGGAAAGGAAGCTGACCCCACAGCATCCACTTGGGGCATCTGGGCTTTGACCTTTACGAGAGCAGACGGCGGACCACAGGACTGCTGACTGCACTCCTCGCTGTCTGTCACAGAATGCCAACTTTCTTCTTTTGAAGGCAGTCCCTGCCCCTTAAGGAAAACAGTGTTGGTATTCCATGAATGAATGCAGGGGGAGGTAGGAGGCCCCTATCAGGCCCTCAGCCCTGCATTGGCAGGTATTCCCAAAGAACCCACAAAACACATCCTTCCTTCTGAATATTAAGGAAGCTGACGTTTTTGCAACTCCTTGTGAATGGTAATTTTGCGATGTGATTGATTTGTACATCAGTCGCATCGTAAAACTCAGGAATGCTGCCAAAGCAATCTGAATGCTAAAAATGCCAATTGCTTTGCGACCCCACCTTAGTGCATCAGGCCTTGGGTCCCTGTCTTCAACTAGTGCCTAACAGTAGAAGGAAAAGGGTGTGGGTGTGTGTGTGTGTGTGTGTGTGTGTGTTTGTGTGTTTGTGTGTTTGTTTGTTTGTTTCAACCTGCCATGCACCCGACCAAGAGACTGCTTTGGAATACCCTAGGAAAGGAGCACAGACTTTGTGGTTTGAAGAGCGATACCAGCACTGAAGCAAACAAAATCCGTAAAGAGCCCCTCAGAAATCCCTCAACTGTTAAACAGAGAAATCTCCCGCTAAATAAAATTGAAAAAAACAACTGCCGTTAATCCCTGTCCCTCCATTCGTGCAGGGTCTCCTGGACCATGTGTACCTAGAGATTTTATGGAAGAAATACTAACCTGTAAAGTTTTACAGCGAGCAAAACAACATGGCCGCTGGGAATTTGTGTTAACCATGCAGCGTTAGAGGTTACTTTCTCCTCCCCCGGACCTCAGCAAATTAAAAGAAAAAACCCTATGAGAATGAACTGTTTTTATAATGCGTCGCCTCGCGCTGCTCCTTCTTAGTCCCTCTGCCCACTTAAGTGTTCTTGCCTACTGCCGACATCCCTTCCCTCCCCCTCTCTGAAAATCATGGCCTCTCGCTCACTTCCCCGCCATGTCCTCGGACACCCCCCTTTTCAACATACAGCTTGGCACCTTCGACTGTAACTCACCTCCCTCCCCTCTCTCTCAACTTCCTTGCTACTTTAACGTAGCCTTTTTAAAACTGTTTTTTTCAAATGTGTCAAGAGAAAAGATCTACTCGCCGACAAGCGCTTCGACGCCTCGTCAGGGGTAGTAAGCGCTATATTAAATGCAATTACAATACATGTCGTGATAATGAAACAAACTACAACACAACCATTCCTCTGTGTGCCATCACACTTACTTGTGATGTTCCACATGAGCAATGGAGTGTACCAAACGGGTAGCACTGTATTGGCGTACAATGCATAGGTTTGGACATGTGCGCACAGTATTCATATGGTCATGTACAATGTAAGTACTGTGCTAGGTGCTGCTGTGTTTAAGCATGAGGGTGAAACTATGTTTCCACTGTAGTGTCGGTGTTCATACAGGCTGTAGTCCTTTCTCACTGCAGTCTGAGGGCCTTCCCCATGGTTGCATGCTGCATAACCTGGAAATATTCCTGCTAAAGCATGTGTGTAACCTAGAAATGTTCCTGCTACCGGTGCTCTTTGCTGAGTGCCCTAGTCGTGGATTAAGGGGACTTCTCTATGCACTGAATCTAGGTCATTGTCCTTTTTAGTGTGCATAGGCAGAACACTCCAACCAAGTCAACACAATGTTCTAGATTACATGGTAGGAACAGTGGACACTGTTTACTGCCAGTCCAGATGACACGGACAGCAGGGTCACTTTTATGCACTAACAATGTTTGCGCTTGACCTTGATAGTGGATATTATCATTTGAATGGCGTTGCGATGTAAATGCATTTTTGTACTTTTGCAAAGACTTTGTTATCTAAACACAAAAATATCTTGTTCGGCTATCCAGTTGCATAGAGCGGAATCAGAGTGCCTGTTTTTCACTGTTTCCTCGCCCATGCTGCAATATATAACAAGATTTTGCAATGCAATAGGTCTCGCATTTGCGAGAGTTTGAGCTTTGGCATTGTAAATGACAATGCCTTTTATTTATGTGTTTTGAAAACCTGCAAGTATTGTGTAAACATGCACTTTGTACTTATAGGCATTTCTTACGACAAGCAAAGCTGGCAGTAACTTGGGGAGAGGAGTTGGCCTAACGGCTAGGGCAGTCGACCTCGAATCTGGGTTCGAGTCTCGGCAATGACGCTGAACATCCTGTGATTCTGGGCAAATCACTTAATCTCCCCGTGCCTAACAAAAAAAGAATGTGTCCTCATGTAACGCAACTGGTGCTATGTAAAGCGCTCTGATACCCGAAACCTTCGGGTCAAGTTTGCGCTATATATAAAACTCTGAAGAAAAAACTGTGCCTCTTTGTACTTGTAGTCCATGCTTACCAGACGCAAGGCTGGTGGTAAAAGAGACGCAGTTACTGCCAGCCTTGCTTCTCGTAAATAATTTGTGTTTACGCACCACATTACAGGTTTTCAAAACACATAAATAAAAGACTGTCATTTACAATGCCAATAGCTCAATCTCTCGCAAATGCGAGACCTATTGCATTGCAAATGCTTGTTGTCCTTCTTATGAGAAGTCTAAGGAACTATTGAAAACATGGTTCATTCAATCAATCAGGGTTCGTAAAGCGCACCTACTCACCCATGAGGGTCTCAAGGCACTGGGGGTGTGGTGGGGGCGGCTTCGTTGAGTGCTGGGGTCATCCGAAGAGCCAGGTCTTTAGGTCCTTTCTTAACTGGGACAGTGTGGGGGCTTGGTGGAGGGGGAGGTCGTTCCAGGCCTTGGCTGTGAGGTAGGAGAAGGACTTTCCTCCCGTTCTGGTCCTCTAGATGCATGGGACGGTGGCTAGAAAGAGGTCGGCTGATCGGAGGCGTCTTTTGGGTGCGTGGAAGGAGAGGCGGTTGTTCAGGTATGTTGGTCCGGTGTTGTGCATGGCCTTGTATGTGTGGGTGAGGAGCATGAAGGTAATTCTTCTTTCGAGTGGGAGCCAGTAGAGATCTTGGAGGTGTTGGGTGATGGAGCTGCGACGGGGGATGTTATACACAAATGAGGCCGCTCCCGATTTTATGACCTAAAAAGTGCTCAGGGTTGTTTTGTATGTGAGTGAAGGCATCTCACAAAAAGTTTAGGACTGGCCTCACACACCACCTGGTGTCATGCTTCATCATCGGCCGTCCTCGCCCTCTAAAAACTTGGTTTGATAGAGGGCGGGCATTCACCTGACGACAGGGATGCACTTCTAAACTAAGTGGGGGCCCAAAGTGAGTGAGTGAGATTTAAAAACCATTACAGTTGCCTCACTAAATTTTAATGGTATTAAAAACACGTGAACGGTGATATGGGGAAAGTTATTAACCCCTCGCCGTATAGAATTGGGTCGACATGTTTCTGCCTGGTGTCATACAGTGGTACATGGCATTCATCAGGACCTATATTTATAAAAGGGCTCCGCTCTTACCAACTCTGTGGTGAGAAAACCACTAGGTGGGGTGACCTGTGTCACTCTCCACTTCCTGGGGGTCCTTTGTAACCCCACAGACTTCACCCTACGTACTCCATGGAAGGAGGAATGAAGGGAGAGCCCCTGTTGTCAAACCTTCATCAAGGTGCGCTCTCCGCGGCATCACCTGGCGGTATTCAGCTCTCCTCCCCGGCGAACAATGTCAAGGATCAGTCTGGCTGCGGCGTTCTGAACGGTCTGGAGTTTGCAAAGGAGTTTGTTGATTACGGCATAGAGCGCGTTGCCGTAGTCTAGTCTGCTACTGATGAGGGCGTGCGTGACGGTTTTTCTGGATTTGGATTGGATCAATCTGAACGTCTTTCGAAGCATGCGGAGGGTGTTGAAGCAGGTCGAGGATACAGCATTGATCTGGCGGTTCATTGTGAGCGATGAGTCCAGTATGATGCAGAGGTTTCGTGCGTGGTCCATCGCTGTGGGGGAATTTTCTATGGCAGAGGGCCACCAATAGTCATTCCATGCGGAGGGGGTGGAGCCAAGGATGAGGACTTCTGTTTTCTCGGAGTTGAGTTTCAGGCAGCTGTTCTTCATCCAGGTGGCGACAGCTTTCATCCGTTCTTGGAAGTTGTGTTTGGTGATGTTGGGTTCGTTGGTGAGGGAAAGGATAAGCTGGGTGTCATTGGCGTAAGTGAAGATGTTAAGCCAGTGGTTCCTGACGATGGTTGCGAAGGGGGCCATGTAGATGTTGAAGAGGGTGGGGCTGAGGGAGGAGCCCTGGGGCACTCCACAGTTGGTCTCTGTTGGTTCCGAGAGGTAGGGCCGGAGTCTGACTCACTGGGTTCTGCCGATGAGGAATGAGCATATCCAGTCGAGGGCCTTGTCGTGGATGCTGGCGTCATGGAGTCTTGAGGCTAGGGTGCAGTGTGAGACTGTGTCGAAAGCAGCCGAGAGGTCCATGAGGATGAGGGCTGCCATTTCGCCCCGGTCGAGGAGGGAGCGGATGTTGTCGGTGGCAGCGAGTAGGGCGGTCTCGGTGGGGGGGTTGCTGCGGAATCCAGATGGGGAGATGTCCAAGACATTGTTAGCATCAATGAAGTTTGCTAGCTGGGTGTTGACGGCCTTTTCGATGACTTTGGCTGCGAATGGAAGCAGGGAGATGGGCCTGAAGTTTTTGAGGTCTGTCAGGTCGGCGGAGGGTTTCTTCAGAAGGGGGTTGACCTCGTGTTTCCAGTCGTCAGGGAAAGTGGCGGTCTCGAGGGAGCAGTTGATCATCCAACATAGTTTGGATGCGATGGCCGAGGTGGCTCTGTTAAAGATGTAGGGTGGGCAGGGGTCTGAGGGTGCCCCAGAGTGGAAGCTTTTCATGGTCCTCAAGGTGTCTTCTGCTGTGAGCGGGGTCCAACTGAGCAGTGTTTGTCAGGTGGCGTCGCTAGGAGGGGGAGCACGAGCAGTGTGGAGTCCATGGTTTCGAAGTCGTCATAGATCATCTTGATCTTGAGGTGGAAGAACGTGTGCTGAGTCTGTTGCAGAGGTCTTGGGAGGGTGGGGCGTCTGGTGTTTCGCTGCAGGGTTTAGCGAATTCCTTGATGGAGAAGAGTTCTTTGGTATTGTGGGCGTTGGTGAGGATTCTGCCTTGGATGGATTTCTTCCTTGTGGATTTGATGAGTTGGTGGTGTGCAGTGGTGCTGCTTTGTAGCAGGCATGTGTTTCTAGGGTTTTGTTGTTCCTCCATGTCTTTTCGAGTCGCAGGCAGGAGCGTTTGGATTCTTGGAGCGCTGGGGTGTACCAACTTGCTTTCTTGAGGTGTCTTCCTGTGGCTTTCTTGAGGGGGGCGAGTGTCGGCACAGTTAGTGATCCAGCGGTGGAGGTTGCATGCTGTGGTGTTGGCGTCTGGCATAGTCAGAGAGGGGGTGCTGATGAGTGCGGAGGGGAGCTGGTCTTCAGTGAGCTTCTTACAGCTTCTACGGGGGAAGGCGGTGAGCGTGCTTGTGTACGGTGTTTTTTTTATTTTAAGGAGAAGTGGATGCAGTGGTGATCTGTCCAGAGGAGTTCCGTGGTGTGGCTTTAGGAGGCGCTGTTTCCTTCGGCGAAGACTGGGTCGAGTGTGTGTCCCGCTGTGTGTGTGGGTGCAGTGACTAGTTGTTTGAGTCCTATGTTGGCGAGGTTCTCTAGGAGGGAGGCAGTGTTTGGGTTGTCGTAGTTGTCCAGGTGAAAGTTTAGGTCTCCGAGCAGGATGTAGTCTATGGAGGCGAGGGCATGGGGTGCGATGAGGTTGGTGATGGCATTGGTGAAAGGAGCGCGGGGCTCAGCCTGCCTGTAGATGGGGGTTCCGCGGAGAGTCGTTTGATGGTTGGTCTGGATAAGGAAGTGGAGGTGCTCCATGAGGGTCGTTGTGTCGTCATGCGGGGGGTGCTTTTGTGGACGACGGCAATGCCTCCTCCTGGGTCTGTCCTTTCGCAGGATCTTGTATCCGTCTGGAATGGCAGTGGCGATGTTGGGTGTGCAGATGGCGTTGGTCCAGGTTTCTGTGAGGAAAGCAACGTTGGGCGAGGTGGTGTTGAGAAGATCCTAGATTTCTGTGGCGTGCTTGTGTAGGGAGCATACGTTGAGGAGGATGCAGTTGAATGGTTTGTGGGCGGTGAAGTCCGGGGAGCTGGGGGCTGCTGCTGGGGTACGGAGGTGGCTGAGGTGCGGCGGCAGTGTAGACAGGAGAGAGGGCCTTGGGTGCTGTTTGGCGTCGAGAGCAGGCAGTTGTTGCTTCGTCCGGGGTTGAGAGCATGGAGGATGCTGGAGTCGTAGCAGAAACCCCCCGAAACCGGTCCCAGGATGCTTGTTTCCAGTCCAGGGTGGACCTGTCCTGGCAGTTCGGGCTGGACTGTTCCCATTGGGCACAGGGTCAAGACTGATTTGCATATGGCTGGGTTCAAACTGGAATGGCATGGTGAGCAAAAAAACGATGGATTTAGGCCCAGATCTCTGTACTGGGTGAATGTATGACATTGGTCTGCATTCTGTCCATCATTTGTTGTTTTTGCATTTATCACCCCGAGTGGGACGGGTATGCCCAGACGTGGGTCCCGTGCTCTCCATGCCACTGGAGTCAAGCTATCCTGGCTGATGAGGGGTGAAACCCCGAAACCGGTCCTAGGATGCTTGTTTCCAGTCCAGGGTGGACCTGGCCTGGCAGTTCGGGCTGGACTGTTCCATTGGGCACAGGGTCAAGAACTGATTTGCATATGGCTGGGTTCAAACTGGAATGGCATGGTGAGCAAAAAACGATGGATTTAGGCCCAGATCTCTGTACTGGGGTGAATGTATGACATTGGTCTGCATTCTGTCCATCATTTGTTGTTTTTGCAGAAGTCGTAGCAGAGGCGGGTCAGAGGACCAGGGTCCCTGGCGCTGGTCGCGGTCAGGTCGCGGACGAGTTTGCCTTTGGCGAGCTTTTGGCGCACCAGCGGCACGCCCACTGCGCATGCCACTATGTAGGGGTCAAGGAGGGCAGTCAGGTGGGAGCGGGAAGGACACACTAGGGGATAGGGGCCGCGGGGGCAGCAGCGGCAGGGACAAAACTCAGGGAGCGTGAGGGAAAAGAGAAAAAAAGAGAAAAGAGGGCACAGAGAAAAAAGCCAAGAGAGGCAGAACAGCAGAGTGCTCTCCCACTGGACCACCAGGGATGAGGTGCAGGCAGGAGCCTGCGGGTGGAGGAGCGGCTCGAACACCCTGTAATCAAGCTCAGGGGGCAGCACTTAGTGGTGGAGCTGCGCGGAGGGAGAGCAGTCACACAGACCAGGCCAGTAGTCAAGCTCTTCTTGCCGCGCAGCGGCTGCCATTAAGTAGGGTTTGGGGGAGGGCGGTCAGCTGGGAGGCGGGAGCGGGAAGGACACACTGGAGGGGCCGCAGGGGCAGCAGCGGCAGGGACAAAACTCGGGGAGCGCGAGGGAGAGAAGAGAGAGCAAAGAGAGAAAAGAGAAAAAGAGAGCAGAGAGAAAAAAGAGAAAAGAGGGCACAGAGAAAAAAGCTGAGAAAGGCAGAACAGCAGAGTGCTCTCCCACTGGACCACCAGGGATGAGGCGCAGGCAGGAGCCTGCATGTGGAGGAGGGCCTCGAACACCCTGTAACCAAGCTCAGAGGACAGCACTTAGTGGTGGAGATACACAGGGGAGATCAGTCACACTGACCAGGTCAGTGGTTCTTTTAACTACTAATGCTTGATCTCTTGTCTTTTGCTGTAGCAGCTTTGGGAAGCACCGTTGGAGCAGCTATCTGCTTTATAAATTAATCAATTAAAGATAAGTAACTTGTTCATATATATTACAAACATTTGTGTGGTATCATAGACTGCAAAGTTGGTGGGTTATACATCTCCACCAAGGCTAAAATAATGAACACTATAGAAAGCTACCAGAACACAAGTGAAAATTAGAAAAAGGTGCGCCTCCTAAGGGAAGCTCTCTGGAGGAGATGAAGGGGGTCACATGGACCACCCCCCCAGAGATCCTCTTGCAGGTGGGTGCAGTATCTCACTGCACTCGCCTGCAAGGGGATCTCTCTCCCCTCTTGACAGTGCAGTTGGGCTGCCGCTTGCACTGTGAAACAGGGAGCGGCTTTGAAGCAGCCGCTCCGTATTTCACTTGAATTTGCTGCCCTTGGGGCAGCACAAATTCGTGGCAGCACATTCACGGTAATACAGCTCACTGTCCCTGTTTGCACACGGAGCAGCTATTTAAATGTGAGCCGTGGCGCAAACAGGGAAAGAGCACCATATAAGTAATACAGACAATGGTGTCCAATAAAACCTTGTGTACTACTTTGTTTCGCTGGCTAGTCAGATCAAAGGTGGAGCTGGACTGGAAATCGAAATCAACCCTGGCAAAACATTTCACACTGAAGGAGGCAGCAACTAGAATGTGGCCCTTGGTCATGGCAGACTAGCCACCTCTGAAAGCAGCCTTACGGCCTACAGCCCACAGGGCAGTTGCCAGAGTGGCACAATGGCCAGTCCGGCTTTGATCTAGCCATTAGGGCCTCAAAAAGAAATTATTAAATATTGAAGAACTCTGAGGCACTAATCACCAGTGCTCTTAGGGCCTCAGCTGATTCTTTACCTAACTCTTATAACTCTTATACCATCCATGCCTCATTAAAGGCACTTATTTATTTCACAGTCATTCAAGTGTGAGCCACCCACTACACTTGTTGAGTTATTTGCCTTTTGAGCTTGTAATATCTATATTATAGCATCTTACACTTTAAATTGTAATTTAATACATTTATTTTAGTTCTTGTTACAGCACAATCAAGACCATGGGCTCAGAATGGCAGTGCTTTCCTTGCCTACAGTGATAGGTAAATTTACATTGTAAGCGGAAACAACAGTATGTTGAGAGAAACAGCAAAGTGACGTTTCACATTGCTTGGATTAAGGTAATGGATGCAGTTTTCTCAATTGTCTTGAAACATGGCATGTTTTTTTGGTCTGGTGCTAGTCAAGACTGTGTGATTGTATTAAAATTAAATGTATTATAAACTTTGGGGGACTGTCAGATAGTCCTCTTCATCCATTGGTATGTAATTGTGTTATTCACATTTTTCAGCTGCCCACTACAGCATATAGCATGGGGCAATGAGTCAGCCCACTTCAGCCATTGGCTAGCTTCTCTGTGAATGATTGCATTCTGCCTTTTCTCAAGAAGCGCACCCACACACAAAGTAGTTCCCTTCAGTCCTAGGGACTACTATGGCAATATGTGCCTTTTGTGACCCAAAAATATTTTTTGCATTTAGTCATTGCCTTTTTATTTTTATTCCAAATTAGGCACAGCAACTTCCCCAAAAGTAATGTTTTGCAAAAGCCATGTCAATAAAGGCACTGACCAAAGCAAAAGGTTGGAAGCCAATGTCCGACGTATTGTCTTTGCCAACGATTGTTTTTATTTTCCTACTCCATCATGGATAATTAACACTAATATTGTTGTGACTGTATGTTGATGCTGAACTTTTCCTTGACAGTCTGCAATAAATTAATCAACCTAAACTGTCACAGACATTGAATCTCTGCTTCCAGTTTTCGCTTTCAAATTTCCCCTATTTCGTCACAATATTAGTTTTTGGTCATAATTCTTCTCATTGGCTGTTTATCCTCATGCACTAATCACATATGTATTTCGGTTTTCAGCCAAAATATGAATGAGCTTTTACTGACATAGGATAATGTTGAGCATAAAGTTGGCCTTCGATTTGATATGGTGTGTACATGAGGAACAAACCAACAGATCTCTCAAGAGAGGATGCATACAGTTATTCGATACAAAGGTCTGCCCTTCGAAATGTTGGCAAATGCTACAGTCCTTACGTGATCTTGTTCCCCGCCACCTTCTTCATTGTAGTTGAGGATATTTTCCCTTATTTCTTCTAGGTCATCATGATAAGCCGAGATGTGGTAGACCCCTTCATTTAATGTGGTTTTAGTCTTCCATCGATTCCACAGAAAAACACCAACAATCAGAACTGTAAGAGAACAGTGAATTAAGATAAGCTACATTCAGATACATGAAGTGGTGCAAACTTCAAAAACTCTGAAGGTATGTCCGTCTCACTCAATAAATCACTTATGAGGCAAGGGTTTGTTGCACACTAGATGCACCAAATGGATTTCTGGATGGCTTTGTTAACTATCGGAGACAAAACAAAGGCCTTCCACATAGTTATGGATTGAATATTGGGCTTACTTACATTTACTGAACAGGGACAACATAAAAGGGTGGACCATTAATCAATTTGCTCCATATTTGCAACATGTCATGCTATAAAAAATATGGGCAATACATCAGATATCTGAAACAAAATGTAATTTGCTGTTAAGGTGGATTCTTAGGCAGAATGTTTATCCTGATCATATTTCTGTTTACTATCCACACTGTTTCTTTCTGCAGACTTCGCACAGCGGGTAGTATTAATAGTAAATAACCTTTCACAGCTGTCTAATGCGGGAAATGTCTGATTGGCATAGGGATGAGTGTTGAGATAAATTATGCCAAAGGTCTGAGTGGTAGACATTTGACCTGGGGTGACTGCTCATATATGTGTATCATGGTCATTCTTGCGCCATTTTAATTCGAACTAGAATACTTTAGGTTGTCAAGCAGCTTGTGAGTCAGATAGTAGAGGTGGGACAGGCATGAAGAGGAGGGACCAACATTTAGAAATGTACTGCTGAGGTATCATGGCAAGCTTTGTAATGTGTGTAGATAATTGACAGCACAACATACAGTTTGAATAGCTACCTAGAAGTGCAGAGAAGCACACACAGATGGTGAACATCGATCTGAAGCTGAGGCCTCCATCCTTGTGGAAGACCGCCAGCATGATTTCACATTTGCGACCAACGTAGCCTTTGGGGCAGTGGCAGCTGAACTTGGTTGGAGATGGCGAGACACAGGTGCCATGCTTGCAGGGTCTCTTGGCACATGGCGTTGGAACACAATGCCTTCCTGTGGCATTCACCACCATGATGGTTCCCTCAGCACAACTGTAATGAGACAAAAGTATACAGTGACACCAGCGCAAAAATAGTTTCTGGGGGAGATATGAACTTCAATGTTCAACTGAGTGTTCCTAGAATAATGCTGAGTTAAGACACCTAGGTCATGTACTCCTCTTTATCTGCGCAAGGTGATGTAGTCTGTTCACAGAGTAATCCAAAGCGAATTGATTTGTTACAAGTGAATACACATTGGACTAGTTAGGACTTATTTGTTTCTATGGGACAGAAATACCTGGGATAAAATGACAAAGGAAGTGTACAAAAGATTGTATACTTTATTCTGCACTAAGAAAAGGCCATAAAGATTCATAAAATACATCGTTCAGTAAAGTGAACACATCCAAAATAACAGCATAATAAAACTATCTAAAGTGCATACAATGAGGCAACATACATAGATATAACAATCTCTTTACAATCCAATAAGCACTGCGATCACTTGGGTGCCGTGTGCACCCCGGATAGCTTAGAAACATGTAACTAAAGGGGCTATACCTCAGTACTCCAGAATCCTAGAACTCCAAAAACATGGTACCCAGATAAAAAAACAGGGATCCTCAACTTTGTCAGTTCAAGCTTTGGTAAGTAAAAATTGACATAAAAAGTGGCTGCAATATGGCTTCCAAAAAAACAGAAAAGAAAACTTAACCTCCATTGATTTTCTGCTCCTCACTGCTGCTTCAAGAAATGAGCAGACACTGTGACTGACGTAAGTGCTGCCTAACAGCTGGAGATAGAGTAATACTACCCTGTAATTCTTAGTTAAATTGGTAGGTACCTTGCACATATCAAGCAGGCTCAGTTCCATCAGGGGTTTGGAGGCGTACGCAACCAACGGAGAGATAGACCCTTTTCTAATTTAAGGCAGTCTATGTCTCTGTTCAAACTAGCTTCTGGGTTAGTCCAAATGCTAACCCAGAGCATAAGAGGGGCGAATCCATACACATAGAACACTTTAACCATTATATGTTATATCAACAAAAAAAGGGGGGGGGGGGAATACTTGTATACTCCTAGGTTAGGCTGCGCTTGTTTATCAGTCGTGCCCACCTTCAAGTGTTCTTTTCTAAAAGTTTTTGTCAACCAACCACACACATGATCATATCAATTAAAGAAAAAGGTGTGGGAAGTCAGAAAGTACCTCACGTAAACACCGCCCATAGAGCTACTGGTTGGTACTCACCAGTTTGCTCACGGTGTCATCATCGGTAACTTTCATGACAAGAAAAGGGGAAAGAGAAAATTTTTGCCCAAGTCTTGAAATTGTGTGAAGAAGAATAAGATGTAGATGATCATATCATCCATCAGCCATCTGGGCCCCGTAAAGTGCAAAAGAAAAACTTTTCTAAGCTAAAATGAGTTGTGGCTCACTTTTTGTCATACATACTTTAATTTCTATAGTGTCCACACTCAGATTAAAAAGAACGGCATGTTTAGACCATCTTAATTGGAACGGCCAAAAGAGGGGCTAACCTGGCTTTGTCCAATATGTACTCAAAATTTAACTCAGACTGAATGATAAAATGGGAACTAGTGACAGTAGGATGCAAGAGCCGCCTGCAGATACAATATTCGTCTATTTGTAAGGCGGCAGCATCGCGATAATCCACACCCCAGCGCCATACAAAGCTACTGAGACTTGTATATGTTCAAATACGGAGCAATGGTCCCCCTTCCCGAGGGTTATAGTGGATGGAATAGTATACCAGCCACCCTACTGCACTTTATATGGGAGCTACTGATCTGTGGCTGCCAAGAGCCCAAAGAGTTAAAGACAATCCCTAAAAAGCTAAAATTGGACACACTGCCCAGGGATTGACCACTAAACGTTAGTTTGTGAACATATTTTCCTGCCTGGGCCGCACATCATAATATGTGACTTCCTGAAATTTGTGAGGAGATCCAGTTTTCTCATGAAAGTCACAAAAGACTCCCCTAATAGAGAGCCTTCGGGGTCCATTCCATTAGTATTGCATCATCTGCGTGTAATAACACAGGTACAGACATGTTTGCTATCTTTGGAGTGTCTTTAACAACGTTAATCAAAGATGGGCTCAGATTATTGATATATAAGTTGAACAACAGCGGGGCCAATTTGCAGCCTTGGCATACCCCTCTCGTTATTGGAAATGTATTGGACATTTCCCCTCCGACCCAAATCGTTCCCTCGTAACTGTATTCTCATGGAGATTATACAAAAAGGTCACCAAAGCCACTTCAGCCCCCAAATCTAGGAGCAATAACCATAATTTGGTTCTGTTTACACAATCAAATGCAGTTGACAAATCCATGAAGGCCAGGTACAGCGGTCTGCGCCTGACAATGGTATACTTTCCAACTATCGGATTTATGTTTAAGCACTGTTCCACTGTACCCAGCCCTGAATGGAAACCAGATTGGTGAGGAAACAGCCCAATATTTTTAGCGATTCAAGATCACCCTCCCAGTTATTTTAACAGAACTATCAATGAGGGAGATGGGGAGGTAACATTTTGGTGACATACGATCGCCTTTCTTGAAAATAGGGCCTATCGTAGAAAGGGCCCAAGAGCGAGAGATCTTACTGCTTGATAAGTTGTTAAATACATTTGTGATCAATGATCCCCAGAGGTTCACACTGCATTTGATGAGGTCCATTGAGACCCCATCCGGCCCAGGGGCCTTGTCACATGGACTCTGCCTGATAGCTTCCTCTATCTCTGGCAGGGTAATGCACAATATAGGTGAGTTAACCAGTTTGCCCGAAGCGTTTCCACTCAACTCTACTCTGGTTCAGCGTAATAAAATGCACTGAAGTGTGAGGCCCATTTGGGGTCCGCTACATTACACTGGAAGAGTGGATTAACCGGGCCGTCCCTTTGTCTCAACTTTACCACGTCCCAAAACAATTTGCTGTTGTTCGAAAGCGCTGCACATTGTAAGTGCTCCCACTCCCTTTTATTCAAAGCATCACTCCTATCCTTCAAGGAGCGCTTATAAATCTTCCTAGCTACACCGACCTCTACAGGATCTTTTGGTTTGGACTTCAGTGCCGTTCTTAACCTGCGATGTGCCTATCAAACCTCCGTGGACCCTCTAAGGTACATCTATTTGGCTTCAACAAATGGTTCCTAATGCATCTTAATAGCTCTTCAGATGAATCTATCAATGCCCCCTGACTCATTTCAAACAAGCAGTTCAGTAAAACCTTTTCATGGGCCTTCAAGAGTAAGCCAAGAGTAACGCCTGCTTCCTTAAGATGCCATACTAACTTGCGACCATCGCTAATATGTTGAGGAGCTGAAATCATTTATGTGGGGCTATCTATCCTCAGGACCAGGAAAAGTCTTACTGCTGTTAGACCATTATGGTCTCCCTACTCCATTTTAATGATAGCACCCTGTAGAAATTTCTGGTAGCAAATATGTAATCAATAATAGAAGCCCTCCTAGATCCTCTATAAGTTGCCAAAGAAGGTCCATGTCCCCCAAACAGATTGACAACATCTACAAAATCATGTGCGGCCACAAACTGGCTTAACTCCTTTCCTCTGCTGTCTGGTTGACCCCTAAGGGACACAGAGCGGTTCAACTCATGCTCTTCATAGGTGTTTAACAGTTTATCATTAAAGTCCCCACAGAGCATGGGGATGAGAGGCCAACCCAGCCTCTAGTGGCTTAAGATCACATGGAAATGAGAACAGTTGAACAAAAGGAACACGTACAGAATTAAAAAAAATAAAAGTTAATCAAGGGGGGGGCCAAGATGGCGGGCGAGTTAGACGTGTCTTTCTCGTCTCCTCGTCCCCGCTGCCCGCCGTCGCCGTAACCAGGGCCGAAATCGCCCACCGAGATCAGCGATTACCGCCAGCGGGAGTCCGGAGTGCAAGGACTCGGGCGGCAACTTATTTCCATCCACCTCAGCCCAAAATCCAGCGCTATCTGAGGGGAGAGAGCCGTCAGCCAGCACTGCAAGATGACGGCTGCGGCCTAGTCAGCGGTGCGGTTTCCCGCGGGGAGCCATGCGCGGCCGGAGGATCCTGCTGGACCTGGGGATAGCCTACTCTTAGAGAGCAAGGGCGCTGAGATGAGGCGGACCAATGTCGGGGTGCCTCGGGGGGGGGGCTTCGTGGCCCAAACGCATCAGTCCGCTGAGATCCAGAAACAGACAGGCACTATATAATGACAAGGTGAGCCTGCAGGGAGCATAGCTGATTTGGCCCCCGCCCCTAGCACTAAGCTACAAAAGGCCCAAAAAAGAACACAGAGGGCTGGAGGGCCTGCGACACCCCTAGCAGTGGACCAGGGAGTGAGGGCACAGTCTGGAAGCGGCGAGTGGGGCAGAGGCCTGGTTCATCGCAACTGGGGACTTGCTGAAGAGGAGAGAGGGCCCCAATTGAGAAGCGCAGTGATCCCCCTGATGGGGCCGGTGGCGATGACCCCCAGCGCGGCCCAACGGGGGGCTACCAGCTGAAAGCAGAGCTAGCTCCATGTGAGAGACTTGGCCCTGGGCGCCTATAAGGTGAGCAGCGACCACATCACACAGACTGGGGCGCCCCTATGCTGGGCAGACGTAGCAGAGCACAGTAGCGATTCCCAGTGGTAGTCACTCTGGAATCGCGGGCAGCTGAGATTGTGATCCTTCACAGGGCCCCCAGGTCATTGGAGGAGGACCCTGGGTGTAGGGCCCACTCGGGGCCGCAGCGCTGTCCTAGCACAGCAGATAGAATTAACCGAGACTGTGCTACCGGCGACGGCTCATCAACGAGACAAAGGAGGAACAGGGCGATTTCCCCCCCCAAAGACATAGGACACACAATTGATGGACGGAATGCAGAACAAATCAAAACATTCACCCCCAGTCAAGAGATCTGGGTTAAATCCATCATTCTTTTGCTCACCGTGCCACCCCAGTTTAGACCTGGCCATATGCAAATCAGTCTTGACCCTGTGCCTCATGGGAACAGTCCAGCCCGAACTGCCAAGCCAGGTCCTCCCTGGACCGGAAACAAGCATCCTAGGACCGGTTTCGGGGTTTCACCCCTCTTCAGCCAGGATAGCTTGATTCCAGTGGCACAGTAAGCCCAGGACCCACGTCTGGGCATACCTGGCGCACTTAGGGTGAGAAAGCAAAAGAGACACAGTTCGGTCTGGACTGTTCCCATGGGGCACAGGGTCAAGACTGATTTGCATATGACTGGTTCCAAACTGGGGTGGCGTAGTGGGCAAAAGAACGATGGATTTAACCCAGATCTTTTGACTGGGGGAGAATGTTTGCATTGTCAGCATTCCGTCCATCATTTGTTTGCTGTAACACTTTTCGCCCTAAGTGGGATGGGTATGCCCAGACGTGGGTCCCTTGCTCACTGTGCCACTGGATTCAAGCTAGCCTGGCTGAAGAAGGGTGACATACCCTGAAACCGGTCCCAGGATGCTTGTTTCCGATCCAGGGAGGACCTGGCCTGGCAGTTCGGTCTGGACTGTTCCCATGGGGCACAGGGTCAAGACTGATTTGCATATGGCTGGTTCCAAACTGGGGTGGCGTAGTGGGCAAAAGAACGATGGATCTCCATTGTCAGCATTCCGTCCATCATTTGTTTGCTGTAACACCCCCTAAAGACATCGCATCTGCGAGAGCGAAGAAGGACCGGTCCCTTAAGGACATGCTGACCAAGCTCCCTGCTGTGGCGGTTGGGGACAGACAAGCGGCGCCAAACGCAAAGCAAATACAGGAAGCAGATCGGGGTGAGGAGCACATCACCTGCTCCTACCTGGAGGCACTGTTCTCCTCCCTGCGGGAAGACCTGCAGGCCCTCAGGCGTGACCTCTCCAGCGATATCAAGGAGATTCGGCATGACATTGATTCTATCGGAGAGAGGGTCTCTGCGCTAGAAGACCAAGAGCACACACAAGATGAGGAAGTGGAGCAACTCCAACAGGAGGTGATCCGATTGCGAGAACAACAGATCAACCTCCAGGCTCATGCAGAAGACCTGGAGAATCGCTCCAGGTGTAATAACATTCGCATTAAGGGCGTTCCACCCTTGGCAGAGGGCTCCGATTTGGGTATCTACCGGATGGAACTATTCTGCGTAATCCTGGAGGCCTCCCCTGACCTGAAGATAAAAATGTATCGCGCTCACAGGGTTGGCCCGCCAAGGCTGGCGTCTGCTACTCCTTCGGACATCCTGGCTTGCCTCCACAGTTTTCCACTGAAAGAAATGATCCTACGCAAAGCCAGGGAGAAACATCCACTATCATTCCAGGGAGACACACCCACGCTCTACCAAGATCTCGCTATGATCACTCTTCAGGAGCGATGAGAATTTCGCCCGGCTACCCTACATCTATGGAATTTGGGGATAGCCTAGTCGTGGGCCACCCCTTTTGCCTCATCTTTCGCATGGAAGGCAGGCTGTACCAGCTGCGCTCTCTTGGAGAGACCTGCCGGGTCCTTGGAATTGAAGACTTCCCGGCTGGAGCCTGCGAACAGGGCTCGGACGGGTCCCCCGCCCCGCAGGCGCCCACGATGGCAGAGGCGACAACCAGTAGCCGGGAGTGTGATACTCGACCCCGCCACAATGGCACTAGAACGTCAGGCAATCCTGGAGTTGTTGGCTGGAGAGCAGCAGGATAAAGACAATACTTGAGACGGCTGGGCACGACACTAGTTAACTATGAATGGCCGACTGGGCAGGAGGCGGGGACAGGGGGAGGAGGGACAATGGGCCACAACATGCACCCCTCATTACACTTACCTGGGCACTTGGGAACAAGTTCTGCCGGTCCTGGACTTAAACTGGTTTTTCCATGTTTACACCTTTGTTTGTGTCTGGGTTTGTTGGGGTCCAGTACTCAGCTAGGCAGTCAACAGAAGACGAGACGGCCACACCCACACAGGGGTCGGGGATGGGGGGCAGGGGAACAAAGGCCCTAGTGACAGTAGCTCACAACTAATGATGCCTTTCACCCACCAACCATGTCATCACATCTAGTTAAAGTTCTCTCACTAAACACCCCCATTAAGCGTTGCACAATACTATCATACCTAGAACATTCAGCGGCAGACATGTGCCTACTTCAAGAGACCCATCTTCTGAGCAGAGATTGGCATCGTCTCTGCTCCCGAGACTTTCCTCATCAGTTCTTTTGTTCTACATCCTCTAAAAAAGCGGGGGTAGCCATCCTGATCGCTAAATCCTTCAGGGGGAGAGTGGGACCTAAGGTAGCGGAATTGAAGGGTAGACTCCTAGCACACACTGTATACATTGGAGGCCACTGTCTAGTGATGGGATCTATTTACGCTCCTAACACAGGACAGGAACAGTTTCTACACTCAGCGGTGTCAGAAGTGCTAGCCCTGCAGACTCGGTGGGTACTACTTGGAGGGGATCTGAACCTCGTGTTCGATGCAGATACAGATAGATCCGGAAATCGCTTTAGTCAGGTGGGGGCTCTGTTGAAGGGAGAGGGCTGTTGGCTACGGGGGACAGGGTTGCTGGACCTCTGTGGAGGGAATCTCACCCACATACTCTTCAGCACACCTTCTTCTTGCATGCTCATAAAACGTATGTTATTTGCTGGGGACTAGGGATATACACAATCTCATGAAGGCATCAGCTATAGAGCCAGCGGCACTGTCGGACCACGACGCTGTCACCCTCACACTGGAACTCCCTCCGCAGGAAGACTCCTCGGGGACATGGCGACATAGGGAGACCCTACTCCAACGCCCCGCGGTTGTACAACACATCACTACAGCAATACAAACTTTAACGATATCCCAGAGACCTCAGTCTCCACACTTTGGGAGGCTCTGAAAGTGATAGTGGTGGAGAACTCATAGCAATCTCGGCAGCGGACAACAATACCCGTAAAGACAAGAGAGAGCAATTGACCAATCAGGTCAGAGAGCTAGAACGCATCCACAGCCGAACAGGGGCCCGAGAGTATGGCGCCAAATCCACGCAGCGCACATTCAACTTGCGGGATTGGACCTAGACAGGGCGGAATATGCAGCGCTTCGGCTGAAACACTCCTTCTATATCGGGGGAGATAAACCTGGGCGGCTTTAGCCAATAAGCCGAGAGCCCAGCGACAGCAAACAGGAGTCCACTCCATTAGAACACAAGGGGGGAGGAAGCTAGTAGACGATAAATCCATCGCAGCAGAATTTCGGGACTTCTATGCGGATCTATACCCGGTACAGGACTTGGAACCACAGAACATTACTTCATATCTGCAAGAGGCACCCATGTCCAGCTTCACGCCAACACAGGTGGCCTAACTAGACTCCCCTATTAAATTAAAGGAGGTCATTTCGGCGATCTCGCGTTTGAAGCCTTTAAAGTCCGCGGGCCTAGATGGATACTCTGCAGACAACAATGTAGTTCATACCGTCCAATATCACTTTTAAACATAGGCATCGAGCTCTTCACGAGCATATTATCGGCTCGACTGGGCCCCCTGATGCAGGTTAT
Source organism: Calotriton arnoldi (assembly GCA_963921515.1). Lineage (NCBI taxonomy): Eukaryota > Metazoa > Chordata > Amphibia > Caudata > Salamandridae > Calotriton > Calotriton arnoldi. The sequence goes on along the minus strand of CAWUFW010000382.1, from coordinate 2,144,768 downwards.
TTTTGACCCTGACCAGGCGGGGTGTATTCATCAAAGACAAAGTAGTGACAACACAAAACGAGTCCTGCACCTGACAGACAAGGCTGATCACTCGGACATCGAGGCTCTTTTGCTTACGGTCGACGCAGAGAAGGCGTTTGATCGGGTACACTAGCGCTACTTGGAGAAGACTCTTGTCCACTTCGGTTTGGGCAACCGCTTTTGAGCCTGGGTGGCGAGCTGTTACAGCTCACCTACGGCGACAGTCAGAGTGAATGGTGCCACCTCATCACCCTTCCCCATCAGCAAGGGCACCAGACAGGGATGACCCTGTCGCCCCTGCTGTTCGCCCTCTACATGGAGCCACTGGCTCAATGGATCAGAGATAACCCAGGGATTACTGGAATCCACTTCGGTGGGGAAAGATACACAATCAGCCTCTATGCAGATGATGTCTTAGCCTCCTTAGTCAATCCTAGCACATCCCTTCCGGCCTTTCTTGAGGAGCTGTCCAAGTTCGGTTCGGCCTCTGGTTTCCGTATTAATGTAAACAAATCACAAGCCCTCGCCTTGTCAACCACCCGTAGCAGACGATCTTATCTTCAAGATCATTTCCCAATACAGTTTGCTACTGCGTTGCTCCTGTACCCGGGTATTCAACTTGCCCCCACGATTGCACAGACTGTCACTATAAATTACAACACCCTACTCCGTCGGATTAGGGAAGACTTAAATGGCTGGAAACAGCACCGTCTTTCTTAGCTGGGGAGTATTGCTGCTCTTAAAATGACTGTCTTGCCGAGGGTCTTGTATCTTTTTCAAACGATACCGGTTGCTCCCCCGAGGGGGATGCTTACCACTTTGCAAAGGGAATTGAATCGTTTTGTATGGTTGGGGGCCCGACCTCGAATGCGCAGGGAGCTAAGTTACTTGGCCCCAGACGAGGGGGGCTTGGACATACCCAACCTCCAGCACTATTTTTAAGCGACGTAGATGTGTTACCTCACAGAGTGGAACAGAGATGAATCGGAAAAGCCTTGGCTGTTACAGGGCAGTGGCGGGTCTTCCCTTGTGGAAGGTACCTTTACTCAGGAGAGGGGCCAGACCACGGAGCTTGCAAAAGTCTCCCATCACTAAGACGATTATGGATGTGTGGGACCGGGTAGTGACTAGACGGGGGCTCACCATATTTCCCTTCCCTCCGACACCATTGTTCGATAATGAGGAATTTTCTCCGGGGCTACAGCGGGGGGCATTCGAGGCCTGGCACCAGACACTATGCCGTGCTGAAGGCCATCTCTTCGACGAGGACCGCATTATCCCATTCCCGCAATAACGACAACAATACAACTTCTGCACTACCTCCAATTAAGACACTGGCTCCAACATCCTTCTAACTTCCTCGCGGTGGGTAGACAGCTTACACAATACGAGAAGTGGCTGGTTACTAAAAATACAGACAAAATGCTTATCTCTGAATTATACGTCTTTCTGCGCCGGCCCACTCAACCACAGAGCATACCCAGTCAGAAGCGGTGGGAGAAGGAACTAGGGAGAGAGTTATCTCCTAAGGAGTGGAGCGAGATTTATTACATGGCACGTCACACAGCCCGAAACACAACTAGCATAGAGGACGCCACCAAGGTAGTTACTTACTGGTATCTGACCCTAGTGCGCCTCCACAGTGCCAACCCGGACCGGAGCCCAGATTGCTGGCGAGGCTGTGGCTCCCCAGGCACGCTCCTTCACTTGCTTTGGAATGGCCCGAGCCTCACAGCTTATTGGATCCAGATCCTAGATGACATAGACCTACACTTTGAAACCCGGATACCTCAGTTTCACTCCTACACGATCCTAGGTCGGCCCATCCTGCTTACGTACCCACTCAAGTCTCGCAAGGGGAGGCAGATGGGATTAGCACTGGGGGCGGCACTCCAGAACATCCTTACTCACTGGGGGACCCAAAACTCACCCACTCACCAGGGATGGCTCCACAGACTATGGCACATCTTGGGGATGGAGCAGTTGGCCTCTTCCCTGACGGCCTCAAAGACCTCTTTTTGGGAGATGTTGTGCCCATTTATCACCCTGCTATCTACGGAATTCAGAGAACTCACCTGCCCTAAATACTTGCGCATTCTCCGATTTGCCGCAATTACCCCTAACCCACCCACAGGCGATAAGTAGGTTGCCTGGGTATGTCTTCACCACCGCTGACACAATTAACATTACATTAGCGAGTCCTGGAGGGGTGGGAGGGGACTTTGGGGATTGTTTATTATTCAGCTTTCTTCATTTTGTTTTATTTAAAAATCCACATGCAGAGTGCTGCAACGCTCTCTCTTCGACTTCGCATAAGGGACATATGCAGAGTGTAATGTTGTTTCTTCGCTGTGGTAACATTGCTTGATGCATGTGAATAAAAAGATTTAAACCATAAAAGTTAATCAAATAAAAATAAAAGGGACTCGAAATGACCTTGATGAGCAGAACCATGAAGGCCAAGCTTCCTCAATCAATAACTGAGACATCGATTCTTAGATTCAGATTAACCCATACAGAAAGACCATCCTTTGCCCTGCCACATATATATGAGGGTAGCAAGGCAGGAGTAGCAAATGAAACCTTCACAAGAAGAAGAGCTGGTGTCCCAAGTTTCCTGTAGGGCAATAAAATCATATCTGGTGACAAATTAGAGCCAAGCCGGGTTTATGAGCTTGTCCTTAAGACAAGCTATGTTCCAATTCAAAAAGGAATAGGGGAAATTGGTGATCTTGGATGAAGGGCCCTTCACAGAAGTCACTTTCCTTGTGGGATTTTCAGTTGGGAGAAACTTCTTGGCACCATTAAAAGGTCAATCCACACTAGAGAGAGTTTCATAGCTGTTCGCAATAGGTATTAGAAACTGATCACCCTCACAAGGTGTACTGTCTTTGGGGGGGGCAGTCAATTGCAGAACCTGAGGTACAGATGAAATAAACTCCTGAATGCTCCTGCCAAAATCAACAGGCCTGGGCACTCTCTGATTAACTACCTGTGGATGAAGAGCGCTGGGTTTGTAAAAATACCCTAGTGGCACAAGGATAATATTATTCTTGTCGCCAAGTTTACTTGAAGGTCCAAACAACATGTTTCGCACCAAGAGGGTTGATCTAAAATTCACTAGAACACAGTCTCCCCTTAGAGTCAGTTGGACTCGGCCCGATCCAGCGAGTCAGGACGAAGTTGTTTGCTGAAGAAAAGGGGAAACCTCTGTGCTGTGCAAGCCAATCCTGGACCTTAATTCGTAATTCCCTAGAAGTTTCCCCTTGATCCCCGCGTAAAGGAGGAACTCCTTTAAGAATCACCAGATGGGAGCAGGCAGCTGGAAGGAGATTAATAGTGACCCGATGTGGGTTCGGATCAATGTCATTAGGCATTTGCCCTGCTCTGTGTCGCCGGGCAGAAGGAATAGTTTCCCATAGGCTCGGACTGTTAATCCCCTCAGACCTGAGAGCTTGAGCAGGCCCTGATGCCATGATGTGGGAGCTGGCATAATTTTAATCAATGACAGACCCTCCAGATGGTGTAAGCGTGAAGGGGCTATAAGAGGGGAGCTGGGAGTTAGATGAAAAATGAGGTTCCACATTAGTGGCTTTAGTTGCAGTGGTCGATTAGGGAGCCGACCATGCAAAAATAACCATTTGCCCCTCTATTGATTTGAGTCGATCCATGAGAGGGGAAGAGTTCTGCCTGTAGAATCTCCTTAACTTTGATACAGTAATTCTCCATAAAGCGCTCAATATGAGACTGGCTCGGGACGAACTCCCCCTGAGCCCCTACCATAGAGGAACAGAGGGGAGCAAGAATTGGGAGGTATTGGGGCATGAGGAGCTGAGATTTTTGCCGTGATTTGACAGGCCTGGTTGACTGAGCCGGATGCCGCTCTGTGTCTGTTGTGAATTCCCCATTTCCCCCTCTTGCTGACTGGAGATCAAGGATTGGAGCTGCTGGTGTCATCCCCTGCCCCAGCGAGGAGGCATGAAGCACCGACTGACGTCTCTCTGTCAAGGTGATCTCAGTGCTAATAACTCCCATAGCCCTGCCCAACATTCTATCAATTGAAGGTACACTTCACTAGATGAGTAGAAGCAAATTGGCCACCAGTAATTTTCTTCTTTCCCATGTTTTCCACATAGTAACCGCAGCCAAGCAGAGCGAAGCTCAGAAGTACTGATGAGGCAGGCCAGGATACAAGGAGGAATTATTCAAAACAGTACCTTTAAAGAAGTACAACCAAGTGGGGTGGCCCAGCCCAGCCTCCTCTGGGCTTTGACTGGCGTGGATGGGCCTGTCGTTCACCCGGGCTTCACCTCGGCACACCCCATATGCGTCCCGCGCACTTCCCACACAACGGGTAATCTGGTTTATGAGCCCCAGCCGGGCTTGAAGGAACCACCTCCTGGGGCCTCCTGACATGTGAAAGTGCCAAGGGCTTATGGGGCTTGCAGTCCGCTCAGCTCCCTTCTCTCTGCACGTACCAGTCTATTAGGGCCTTGGACTGCCAAAACTCAGCTTTCGTTCGGGGTCCCTCCCTGCTTGCCACCATGAGCACCTGGGGTTGTCCCCCCATCAAGCTCTCCAGGCGAGCTCCATGTTTGTCCCTCATCGGGATTCCACTTGAATCCCTCGCACCTGTTTAGAATGAGACGGGAGAAGGGGCGGCCACCTGGATCGCCCCCCCCCCACAAACTCATGCTGGACCCATTGGCGGTCTCCAACTGCAGTTGCATAGCTGCCAAGGTTTCAGAATGCTTCTGTGTGATATTTTCATAATTTCAGTGTAATTATGAGTGACTTTCAACGACTATGAGTGACACTTTCGCGCGACCAAAATCAAGCAATGAAGACGAGGGACACATATAAATATCAGAAATTACACCCATTTGAGCAATGAGAAACTCTAAGAAAATCTTACAACTCCTGCAAAGCACCAGAAATGGAGGGGCACTTGTGAGAGACCACAGTACGGAGCAGGCCTGAGCCAGCCTCCTGACGCTGAACAGAACTCAACTTGTTGTGCAGACAGTCAGTGACTGCAGAGCTCTAAGCAGTGCAACCTTTACTCCAGACTGTGAAGTCACTTTGTGCAGACTGTCTGCATACAGTGCAATGTAGAGCTGAGCAGCCTCTGAGCTAAACGTTAATTACAGGCTGAATGATGACGCGCGCTCCTAAACAAATTAAGTAGGAAGCCAAGTGATTAGTAGTGACACTTACTCTGTTACGGTACGGCCCGACCAGCCCCGAGAACTCCCCCCGGCACCGTCCAGTCCGCCGGTTGAGCAGCGCCGTGCCACGGTCCAGGACTCCGACTTGAGCGGCATTCATGGCTGCACCAGCAGTGGACTGCAGTCAGTGCAGGGTGGCGGGCCAGGCTGCTAAATCCGCACCACCATTCTCTGGCGGCTGCTGCCTGGGTCCATCCGAATCTGCTAATTGAACTCTGTGCCACAGCCCAGGCCCTAGTGAGTGTGTGTCCTGGCTGTTGATTGGTCAAATTAAATAATGAAACTCAGTCTCGATGTGACGTCAAATCACTTTGCCGTGGTGACTCGGTGAAACATTGTAGCCAGCCCAGGCCAGAATGAGCTGCCTGAGCCAGCCCCCAAGCCTGACGCAGCAGCGCGCGCTGCCAGCTAAGACCTTTGCGCAGTCAGTGGTACTTAAGTATCTCTTGACAGCTGAGGAGGCACTATAAATGTGTGACAATGCATTTCAGTGCGATGATGCAGACAATCACACTGAAATGCGTTAAATTTAGCACCTGATGCATAGTTCTTGGCAGGGATGCAGGCAGCGACTACAGCTTCTCGGCATCCCCCAAGCCCCCCCTGCCGCAGTCGTTCTCAGCCAGCTGGTGTCTCTAGGTGTGCACTCAGCAGAAGAGAGGATACACTCGGCCCCACACCCGCCTCCCGCTGCACGGCTGTGTGCCTCAGTCTCTCTTGCCCAGCCGCTCACCTACAGTTCCTGCATGGCAAAAAGCCTCTGGTCGTTCCATACAGCGGCCGCTCAGCTGGCATATTGCAGCAAGGTGCTCACCATGATCCCAGGCAGAGGACATGCCCAGTCCTTGTCTTGGGATCTAGAGGCGGGTCAGCACCGCCCAGGCGGTCCCCGGCTGCAGCGGGAACACCTCCAGCACCTCTCCCGCTGTTCTCTGCTCAGACCAGCGCAGCAAATATCTTGTCTTCTACATGTATTTGCTGTTTTACTCGAGCTATCATATCACACGAAAATTTCATGTGTGTAATTTCAGCAACATTGCATAATAGTCACTCAATTTTTAACACCTCTACATGAAGCACAGGAGAACATTTTACACTCCTTAAAGCTAATGGGTAAAAAATGCTTTGTCAATTACTATTCCTATTGCCCCTAAGAGCTCCTGCAGCCCTAAATTCTGCGATCAACTAGCCGATTTCTTCAAATTAAAGGTTGAATCTATTTTTTCCTCCTTCTCCCTAGCAGATAATAAGGAGCCCGATCAGTCAATTACCCTCGGCCAAGACAGTCCCACAACCTCCGCCGTATTAGAGCATTTTCAACCTCTCACGGTTCCTGAGACTATCACCATTCTGAATTCTATTCGCTCGGGAGCCCCTTCTGATCCCTGTCCTGCATTTTTAGCAAAACAAATACCAGGAGTCATAGGCTCGGCTCTCATGCCCCTACTAAATGAGATATTCAGCTCTGGCTTGTTTCCCAAGAAGTGGAAGGTCGCCTCCATCCTCCCCCTCCTGAAAAAACAGAATCTTGATGCAGGTGACCCCAACAATTACAGGCCCATATCTCGTCTTCCGCTTCCTGCCAAGGCCTTGGAAAAAGCTATGAATATTCAACTTATTGCTTTTCTCACACTTAATCAGACTCTTGATCCAACACAATATGGCTTTAGAGCAGAACACAGCACTGAGCTGGCCCTAATTAAATCTACGGAAGAAATTCGGGAGGCCCTGGACAGTGGAGGAAGTGCAGTATTGATCCTGTTAGACTTGTCCGCGGCCTTTGACACGGTCCATCACAAAGTCCTGATGGACCGTTTGTTCGGGCCGGATTAAGGGGGTCTGCTCTGAAGCTTCTGCAGTCGTTTCTCTCCGGTAGAATACAAACCGTAGACATGGATAACTGTCATTCCAAACCTTTCACCCTTCCATGTGGGGTCCCACAGGGCTCCTCCCTCAGCCCAACGCTTTTTAATGTTTATGTGGCTCCCCTTGCTGGTGTGATCAGGTCTTTCGGCTGTCAACTGACCTCCTATGCTGACGACACCCAGATAGTGTTGTCACTAAGGGAGGGCTTTGAAAAGGAAACTGGTGCCCGTTTCCATGACTGTATGGCTGCCATCTCCAGATGGATGTCAGAAAATTGTTTAAAGCTCAACTCCAATAAAACAGAGGTAATAAAATTTGGGAAGAATCCGCTATTGTGGACCCCAGACTGGTGGCCGGCTGACCTTGGCACATGCCCCACACCTACTGAGAAAGCCAGAAACCTGGGAGTGCTTATGGATAATAAGCTGACACTAGGCGACCAAGTTAGCTCTGTTACCTCGGCCTGCTTTTATGTTCTAAAGATCATAAACAAGGCTAAGCCCTATCTCAACATAAATGGCCTCAAAACAGTAATTTCGGCCCTTGTTATGTCCCGGCTGGATTACTGTAATGGGCTTTATATGAACGCTCAAAAACAACTTATTAACAAGCTCCAGATGGTCCAAAATGCGGCAGCCAGATTGTTGTCAGGGACCTCAAAGTTCGCTTCTGTAAAGGAAGAGGTCAAACGGTTGCACTGGCTTCCTGTCAGACACAGAATACGTTTCAAAGCACTGTGTACCGTTTTAAAGCCCTTCATGGCAAAGGTCCTGACTACCTACGACAAAAAATTCAGTGGTACATTCCTAGGAGAGCGCTACGATCATTGGGGGCGAAGAAAGTCACAATTAGCACTGTGAAGAAGGCAGGTTGGGGAGGTAGAAGCTTTATTAACAGTGCGTCCAAATCTTGGAATGAGCTTCCTTTTCAACTGAGGAGTGCCACAGACCTCCTCTCCTTCAGGAAGGGTCTCAAAACTTGGCTGTTTGACCAATAATTCCTTGTGTCAACTTACCTCAGGTTCAGCAGGCAGTGCTTAGCGCCAGGACACCCTCGGGTAACAGAGCGCTTTATAAGTTCGATTAACATAACAACATAACATAACATAACATAGGGAACTGAAAATAAGTAAAAAGCTAATTTTCTAAAAATGATAGTGAAATTTGTAGGCTTTTTTTATTTAACACATTTTTATTGGTTTTATGGGATACAAAAAGACAAAGGGGAGGCAAAAAAGGGGGTATTGGCAGTTCATAATGAGGAAAATGCTTCTGATATACAAATACATTCAAGAGTAAAAGAAGACGCAATCAGCTGGGAATATATCTCAGTCACATATGAATGTTCAGAGATATTAATTAAGGTAAAACACGGGGGGAAAAGGGTCGGGGAATGGGGGGAGAAGAAGGGGTATAACAAAGGATACCAAGGGAGATATAAGACTAGGAGAGGGAGAGAGAGATGGTGAGGGAAGGGAAGGAGAGAGAGATCCATGGTAGGCTTCTGCCAGTGATGTGAGGGTAGGTATTCATTGCTAAAACACCTAGCATCTAGCAGAACGAGGTGGGTTGGTTTAGTGCTTTTGTTTTTAATTTAAAAAAATAAAGAAAGTGGTGAATCACATCCTCCAAAAATACTGGCTAGATTTATCGCTTTATACAATTTGATAGAATGCAGCCAAAGATTAAAGATTTTAATTTCTGTAAATGTTTGATTTAGGGATTTGTGCATTTGACCTTTGTTTATACCATATTGCACTTTGGTGGTTGATCCCATTTTAGGTGATGACCTTTGATGAATGTATAGAAGACAAAGGATACTGTAAATAAGGCATTTTCCATACTGTCAATTTGTAGCACTGTAAATAATTTCAAAATAATTTATCACTTAACGTTCTCGTTGTCCAACCACCCCTAGCTACACCTGCGGTAGAATGTCAATGAAGAGCAGCGACCGATCCCATTTGACCCTACCTGCATTCATATGTCCTCCAGAGATCGGTACATGAGAAAGGATGGCTACATGGGCTGGTCCTGCAGGCGTCCGATGAGCAGCCTTCTGTTACTCCATGAGATCGTAGGACCATCACCGCAGCAGTACTCCGATTATTGAGAGGCAACTGGTAGTTATTGAATCGCACGTCTTTCATACACCCTAGGTCAAAAGATAAGGGAAGATATGGAAGACCATGCTATACAGTTGTTTAACCCTGTAAAATGTGAAGTAGAATTTCACTCCAAAAACGCTTATCAGTGGCAGCATATTATCGGAGATGGACATATTTCTCCAATGTACAGTGTGCATTAACATGCACTATGCCACCTTGAATCCTCTTGTAATAATAAGACTTAAAGCAAGTCCTAATTCTTACTCTTTTTTAATTTTCCCACATACACAACAAATGATTTTGGATTTGCCTCTTCACTCTGAAAATTATAAATGTTCAATGCATATAGTTATTTACAGATACTTAACATCTATGATTTAATCCATATACACCAAATTTTGAAGCATGCAATTGAGAAATCTACAACCTTGTTTATAGCGGTCAGAGTGAGACACAAAGTATTGATGCATAATTAGAAGTACATTTTCCAAAAAGTAGAATCACAAAGTGGCAAAGCATTACATTAAAGCCCTTTAACCATTCATAAAAGCCTGCAAATGAAGACACGGTATAATATGTATAGGCCTCATTCACACATTCCCTTAAGCTGGCAAGCCTCCTGCTTCCAAGCCCTAGCAATACATTGATGCACGAGAAATACTGCAATAGGGTCATGGGTGGAGCAAGCACTTCTATGGTGACTGGCCCTCTTCTATGCCCCTTACACAATAGAATGGGCAGCAGTGAAGTTTATCATAATCTCTCACACAAAAGGCCAAAATAGTTGAAAATTGATGTCCATTTCCCTATATTTATATCCCAGAAGCCCTGGTGGGACGTGATTGTGACCTTCACCTTGTCATCTCTCAGCTTTAGATCTCAAGAGTGGCTCACCTTAGTGAAATCTGGCAACCGCCGCCTCAACAAGGAGGACATATGTTAACAGGTGAGTCTCATGTCCCAGGTAAATTTATGGAGAAAATAATCTATGCCTTTAGATGTATCAACAGCCGTGCTCAACAATCTATGCAAACTGTAGTATTTAAAAAGATTTCTTCACATAAGGCACACTAATTTTGTTGTCGAGATTGTAAAAGTTGTAATTCAAAGCAAATCAAGGATCCTGGATATATCTCAATCTGGGCAGCTTTCTGAAGTTCTCCATTTGGCAAAACTCCCTTACAGCATCCTGGAAGAATTTAGGTCTCAGGCAGTGCTGCAACCTTCTCTAAAGAGGAAGAGATTTAGTTGCTACTTGTTCTTCCAAAGGTATTCCTTCCACTAGTGAGGCCTCTAACATGAGTTGTCTTAGCCAGGGGTGTAGCTATCGGTGATACAGCCGATGCACTGTGACCGCAGCCCAGAGGATGAGGGGAGAGGGCAAAGACTGTCCCTGATCTTAACATGCAAAAGTAGTAAACATTTCAGATGAAGTGAAAGTATTAGAGTTCCAAAAGATTTCAGCTGAAGTGTTAGCATTAGGCTTTTGAAAGCTCCATAGCTCATCTGCATGGAAATATGCTATAATTGAAATGGATGGGTGGGCCTCAAGTGGCTCCTCAAAAATGTTTACTACATTGTACCACCTTCTTTATGGCTTGTTCCTGGTTTCCTCTTCCCACAATTAAATTGAGGCGTGACCAGGACGCAGGCTCTGAAGGTTAGGCATATGTCAAGACGTGAGCCAGTTTGGAAAAATTACATCAGGCACTACCTTTTCCTCTGCACTATTACCTATGACTTAATGATGAACTGTTAAAGTACTCATAAGATATGTGCAATGGGAATCTGAAGATAAGCAGTGGTTAGATTCCCACTTGACCTACATCCAAGGGATGTGCTGAGCTGTCCTGTAAAGAACGCCTGGGACAGCATTAATCCACAAAAGCCTATGCCAATACCACATGAAAAACAAGGCACCTATTATCAAAACCTTACAAATACCTGATTGTCACTATAAAGACAATAAATTGGTGCCTTCAAATCCCATCTTCCAAGGCAGGACCATAGCAACTGCCCAAGTCAAAAGCTTGCTGTAGCTCAATAAATGTAAGGTATAGAAGGGCGTCTTCAGGTTTACATACTAGGCACAAATCACATAGAGCATCAAACATTGTTCTATTGATAGTTTCTTTTTCATGCCTGCCTGATTCTCTGGTAGAATATCTTCTCACCCCACTCTCAGCATCTTATAGTGAAGAACCATAGAATACAGTTTGGAGTGGGCACCCCGCAGTGAAATCGGTTGGTATCAGGCTAGGTCATGTTCATTCATTCATATATATAATTTGAAGGAACAAAATGCCCCTTCATCAGGGAACATTGCCTTTATTATTATTAAGTATGTGCTTTTGCTACACAAAACAGGGATAATATAAAAAAATATCCATTATCCATAATAGCACGTTAAAACTTGGGTTGTTGGCTGGCTGGGATGTGAGCCCCGGTCAAGCAGCAACCACAATCCTAGTCAGTGTTAGGCAAATTAAAACCCCAAATTAACCTGTGCTCAACCCCCTGGTAGCGTGGCACAGAGCGGTCAGGCTTAACTTTGAAGATATGTAAAAAATACTTGTGCAACACTTCAAATAGTAAAATAGAGGAAAACTCTGAGGTTACTCTCGCGAGACGTGCACGGAAGGAGATACGTACGCCTACAAACAATGGTATAAGCCAATCTATGGCTTCCATCTTGAAAGTAAAACGCTGACCCAAATGCATGTTAACTGCCTAGAAAAAAAGACAATAACAGATAATAAAACAACAAGCATTTGCATTGCAATAGGACTCGCATTTACGCGAGACCTATTGCAATGCAAACGGTAGTCATCACGGACAACGGGAGGGAGGGCGGGGGGAGGCACAAACAACGGGAGTGAGGGGGGGAAAAGGCACGGACAACGGGAGTTCGGGCAGAGGGGAAGGCAAGGACAACTGGAGTGCGAGCGGGGAGGGGGGAGAAGGCAAGGACAACGGGAGTGTGGGCAGGGGGAGGGGGGAGAAGGGGGCAAGAAGGCACGGACAACGGGAGTGCGGGTGGGGGAGGGGTGAGAAGGGGGTGAGAAAGCACAGACAACAGGAGTGCGGGCAGGGGGAGAAGGGGGTGAGAAGGCATGGACAACGGGAGTGAGGGTGGGGGGAAGGGGTGAGCAGGCACAGACAACAGGAGGGAGGGAGAGTAGAGAAGGCAGTAGGAGAACCTCATTAAAGAAAATAGTACTCACAATCTAAATAACACGTACCATGTAACACTCGAAGTAAAGGGGCCAGTAGCCATGGGAGGATACAAATGACGACATGGCCGTAATAAGGAGGGACTAACAAGCCTATAAACTAATCTGAAGGCAGCATTTACAAAGACACAAGCCAATGAAAAATATGGGCGGGACTTCCCTCATGTACTGAACTACAGCAGATCTTCACCAGAGCAGCGCTTGCGCGCTGACTCTAGGCTCGGCCTAAAAATGAAGGTAACATAGTGGAACGTATGCCCACTGTTGCTGGGCCTTCGCCCAGGTACCTCAGTTAAAGCTCTTAGGAGAGACCTAGGTCCTTCTATTAAATATGTGCTCATAGAGAACTTCAAAGTGCACGCCTGTTCTTAAGTTTATAAACAAAAAAAAACACCTTTGCTTCATCTCCTTATTTTGCCCCAGGTTCACGTTGTTCAAGACATACACATATACTAGTTATGTGCTCAAAATTTTTGAATGGTGGGTTATCATAATGATCTGATTTTAATGAACTATTTCACTGAGCATCTATAAGAAAAATGTAAAAGTGTTCTGATGAATTGTAGCTTAGAGAGGAATGTTGAGCATTTAAATACCTTGTCTTTGTTTCAACACTGCAAGACTATATATAATGTATAAGAAAGGCATGCTAATATTTTCAGTTGGCTTTTGTAATCAAAATATTTGGAAAATATTTTAAGGTCATAAGTATGGTTGTTGATTACAATATATCTCAAAGGTATCATTTAGGGGGAACGTTTCAAGAGTGTTGTTTTTTAATTTGTTTGCATGAAGTACCACGTACCTTAATTGATATTACCAATAGTAGGTGAATGGATGGCATGTACTTACCAACAGTAGCTGTACATATTGCTCAGAGATATGAACCTCCCACTAAGCAAGGCCTACCATGATGGGCAAAGATTGCTGCCGGCAATGCAGTCCCACTGGAGGAAGACTTTGGCCATCACCAATTGCTGACAGCATGTGGATAGGACCTTATTTGCATTCAGTCTCTCCAGCCAAATGAAATCCCACCTACTGACAGCAACAAATTCTGAATTGGCATTATGACCCACAGGTGGCAGATGTTGCGGTGCAAAGCTTTAGAATGGCTTTTTTCGATTCATGAGGCCCGTGGCTCGGCGAAACGTGGGGACGTTGGCCTCCTGGCTCAGCCTGGGATCCTGATGGTCTCGTCCCTCGGTCTGCGATGTTGTCCTCACTCTCTCCTCGGCTCACCACACACGCTCCTTCTCCCGAATCTTCCTCCTCCGCTCCGGTGGCAACGCACACCCGCTTCCTGGATTCCTCCGTCCTTATCATCATGAACGTGTTGACGTCAGGAGGGGGAGGCCCGTCGTCCTGGAATCCCCAGTTAAAAGAGCCGACGTCGTTTTCCTCTGTCGGGTTCACTATAGATGCGGTTTGTGTTTTCCAGTCGTCCTGCTGGGGGGAGACAAGAGGGGGAGAGAGAGACACTGCAGTCCACCAGTCTGTATCGGATTCATGTCTCTCACTCACCGGCCCCGCACTGTCACACACCTCCCGCCCTGGATTCTCCAGATCGGGGAGAGGAAACACCCGGGACAGATAGTCCGCGTTCCCGTTCTCTTTTCCTTTCCGATGGCGTACTTCGAAGGAAAAAGGCTGCAATGCCAAAAACCAGCGGAGTACCCTGGGGTTTTGGGCTTTGTTCCGGCACATCCACTGCAAGGGGGCATGGTTTGTGTACAGAATGAATGGACGCCCTTCCAGGTAGTAACGTAACTTATCAATAGCCCACTTAACCGCTAGGCATTCCCTTTCGATTGTCGGGTACTTGCACTCCCTGGGGAATAACTTCCTGCTAATGTATAAGACAGGGTGTTCTAGCCCATCCCCCCCCCCCATCTGGGACAACACTGCACCCACCCTGAAGTTGGAAGCGTCAGTGGACAAAATGAAGGTCTTGTCAAAGTCCGGGGAAACTAGTACGGGACCCGTAGTAATGGTCTTTTTCAGACCCTGGAAGGCGTCCAGCATCTCTACAGTGGGATGCAGCAATTGTTGCTGCCGGGCTTCTTTTCGAAGGACATCCGTCAAAGGGGCTGCTACATCCGAGAACTGTGGGACAAATCGTCGGTAATATCCGACCAGCCCTAGAAACGCCCGTAGCTCTCTCTTGTTGGAAGGAAAAGGAGTCTCCGCTATTGCTCTTACTTTTTCAGCCTGTGGGGCGATCGCCCCGTGTCCCAGAACGTAACCCAGCTACTTCACCCTCTGATAGGCCGCTCGAGATTTTTTTGAATTGATATGGAGCCCGGCATGTTCTAAGGTCTGTAGGATGATTCTTAGGTGTTGTAAGTGTTCTTCCCAGGTTGTACTGAATACAACGATGTCGTCTAGGTACGCCGAACAAAACGAAGGGTACGCCTGGAGGATGGTATTCATAAGTCTTTGAAAAGTGGCAGGTGCCCCATGGAGGCCGAAAGGAAGAACGTTAAATTCGAACAGACCTTCTTCGGTTGCAAAAGCGGTTTTATTCCGGTCTTTTTCTCGGAGGGGTACCTGCCAGTACCCTTTCGTTAAGTCAAATGTTGTAATATACTTGGAATCTCCTAACTTCTCAATAAGCTCGTTGACTCTCGGGATTGGGTACGCGTCAAAGGTCGATATCGCTTTTCAGGGCGCGGAAGACCATGCAGAACCGTATGGATCCGTCCGGCTTGGGAACCATCACGATAGGTGAAGACCAGTCACTTTTGGATGGACGTATAACACCGAGGCGGAGCATCTCCTGCACTTCCTTTCTTACTGCTGTCCTCCTTGCAGCGGGCACTCTGTAAGGCCTCTGTTTTACAGTTTTCCCTTCCTGTGTTTCGATCCTGTGTTCGGCCAGCGAGGTTTTCCCTGGCGTGTCGGAAAAAATGGCCGAAAAAGGGTTCAATGTTTGGTAGAGGGCTTTCTTCTGGTCTTCAGTGAGTTCTTCGTTAACTACGAGCCGATCGAGGGTGGTAGTTCCTGATGAAGAAGTAGGCAGTGTCAGGTGGGCGGTTTCTGGTAAGGGCCCCAACCACTTTTTTAATAGGTTGATATGATAACATTGCTTTCGGGTAGCGGTGATCTGGACCCAGTACGTGGTGTTTCCTAGGGCTTCTAATACTTTATACGGGCCCAGCCATTCACTTTGAAACTTCCGGGTTGAGGAAGGGAGTAGGACCAATACCCAATCACCGACCGACAGCTTCCTCCATTTCTTTCCTTTATCGTAGTGTTTCTTCTGTTTCTCCCTGCTCCTCTCCAAGCTGGAGTAGGCCAAGTCTCTCAGTTTCCCCAGCTTGGACCTTAGTTGTTGCGTGTATTCCAGAAGGGACCTTCTGTCGTTCTCCACTTCCATCTCCCAGGCGTCTTTGGTTATCTCAAGGAGCGATCTGGGTTGCCGTCCGTATAGCATCTCGAACGCCGAACAACCCAAGCTGCTCTGTACTTGAGCCCGTAGCACTTACAAGGCCAAAGGTAAGAGACGGTCCCAGTCTCTACCCTCGACGGTCAACATCTTCTTCAGGGTCGTTTTAAGGGACCTGTTGTACCTCTCAACGAGGTTGTCGGTCTGGGGATGGTACACTGACGTGCGCAGGTGCTGGAGATCTAGGGAACGACACACCTCCTTCATCAGCCTGGACACGAAAGGCGTCCCCTGGTCCGTTAATATTTCTTTGGGGAATCCTACCCTTGAGAACAGTTCGAGAAGTTTTTCGGCAATGTTTTTAGTAGTGGGTGCTCGTAGTGGAAATGCTTCCGGGAATCTTGTGGCATAGTCCACGATCACCAGGGCGTAGAGGTTGCCTTTAGGGGTCTTAGGCAAAGGTCCTATCAAGTCCATACCGACTCTCTCGAATGGTTGTCCTATGATCGGCATGGGTTGAAGGGGTACTGCCGGCGGACGTTGCATGTTCTTCTTCTGGCACACCTCACATGTTTGACAATGCGTTTTAATGTCTTTGTAGATACCAGGCCAAAAGAAATGACGTAACACGTTCTGTGTGGGTTTCTCCGAGCCTGAGTGTCCTGCCGTGAGGTGGGCGTGAGAGAAGAAAAGTATTTGTTCTCGGAAGGGTACAGGGACGAGGAGCTGTGTTGGTTCTTCCGGGCCTCCTTGGCGATATAAGAGGTCGTCCTTGATCACAAAACGGGGATAAGGAGGGGATGGGTTACTCTGGTTGACATGTGCTGATTCCCAGGCATTGAACAAAGTAGTCTCATCGGCTTGGGCAAAGCGAAAACTCCGGTCTAATAACCATGGCTCTGGGGTAGTGAGGGCCGGAATGGGTTTTTCCTGGTTTCCTGCTTTGCTTTCTAACTGGCCTCGGAACAGGGATAGGAAGTCGGGGTTGTCGATGCCTATGATAAGGTCTTCGGGTAGGGTATCAACCACCCCCACCCGCACTGTACAAGAGGGCCTGGCTATTGGAACCATGGTAACCACTGCAAGGGGGTAGGGTTTCACATCTCCGTGTACACAGCGGATGTGTACTAACATGTTGGGGATGTATTGGGAGGGGAGGATGAGGTTTTTCTGTACTACAGACTGCCTACACCCGGAATCTAACAATGCCTTCACCCACCTCCCATTCACCTGTACACGTACATAAAAGGAGGACCCCATTTCGGCAGAGTACAGCACGGCCTTCGGGATGTACCCGACCTCCATAGGTTCATCCGCTGGTTTCCTTCTAGGACATAGGCGGGCGATGTGGCCCCAGTCGCCACATTCGAAACACTGTGGGCCCCGGAACGTAGGCATCTCTGACGTGGTGTTTTTGGGTTTTGGAATGTCTACCCACGACTTAGGTTTTCTTTCAGTCTTCGAGGGTGCTACGCCTTTATTTGGTTTCTCGTTGTCCCACAGTAATGTCTGAGGTTGTGCTCGCGAGTAGTTAGTGGCCATTTCGATGGCCTGTTCAGCGGTAAGATTAGAGTGCTGTTTGAGCCATCTCTGTGTGCCATAGGGGAGGGCCTCCATGAACTGTTCGAGGTACACGCGGTTCATGATGTCGTCTTTCGTACTAGTGGCAGGTTTTAGCCATTTATCTGCTGCCATTTTCAGCCGAAAAAACAAAGTCTTTGGGTTTTCACCCGGCACCCTCCTTTCCTTGCGGAATCGCACTCTATAGGCCTCTGCATCCAGACCTAGGTGATCCAGGATTACGTCTTTGACCTCCTGGTAAGGTGTTTCCCCGTTGGCATTGGCTACTTGATAGGCCGATTGGGCCTCTCCAGTCAGGAGAGGCGCTAAAAAGAAGGGCCATTTCTCCTCTGGCCACCCACACGCTCTGGCTGCCCGTTCAAAATTCAGCAAGAACGCATCCGGATCTTCCCCGGATACGTACTTCTGGAGGGATACCCCTGAGGGTCCCGAGATGGGGGCGCACCTCTCCCCGGGTGCAGGGTTCCCAGGGTCTTGTATCACCTTCTGTAGGCTCCCCATCTGTGCTGTGATGGTGTTCTGGAACACCTCCCGGTCGGTCTGGGCGGACGTCATCTGTCTCTCTATGGCCCATTCGAGTTTTTCCTGGCCTTTGATGAGATGTTGAATCACCGCGTCCATCACGGGTTTACTGACGGACTGGGATGTTGATCCCACTTCTGACACCAGTTGTGGCGGGGTTGAAGTAATAGATCGGAGGCCAGGTCGGTTCAAATAAGGCTTTATTTTTCCGAGTGTCCGTTTGTGCCTGCTTGTCAGTCTTTCTGTGGCAAAAGCGGCGGGATACGTCGTGCCTGGGGCCCTTCGGCTTCCTTCTCCGGTCTTCGGTTCCAGCTCCCAGGCTCTGGTGCGTAGATTCGGTCGTCCCTCCGTGATGATGGTGCGTGAAAAAGAGACGGAAAACAATGGTGTCAGGATGTTATCCCGGGAGAACAGCAAACAAGGGACCAGGGAGTGAAAGGGCACCACACACTCTTGTGCTCTTTTAAAACAAAAGTGACGAGGAAGGCGTGATTAGTGCTCGGTTGTGCGGGAAAACAGGTAGGGAAACTTGCGAGGGTCCTAGAGCTCCGGGTTAACTCTTCGGGTCGTCCCTCCTCCCAACCCACCCCGAGAACCTCTCCTGTACCTGGGTAAGCCACGCTCCTCCTGGAGCGTGGCTCGGCGAAACGTGGGGACGTTGGCCTCCTGGCTCAGCCTGGGATCCTGATGGTCTCGTCCCTCGGTCTGCGATGTTGTCCTCACTCTCTCCTCGGCTCACCACACACACGCTCCTTCTCCCGAATCTTCCTCCTCCGCTCCGGTGGCAACGCACACCCGCTTCCTGGATTCCTCCGTCCTTATCGTCATGAACGTGTTGACGTCAGGAGGGGGAGGCCCGTCGTCCTGGAATCCCCAGTTAAAGGAGCCAACGTTGTTTTCCTCTGTCGGATTCACTATAGATGCGGTTTGTGTTTTCCAGTCGTCCTGCTGGGGGGAGACAAGAGGGGGAGAGAGAGACTGCAGTCCACCAGTCTGTATCGGATTCATGTCTCTCACTCACCGGCCCCGCCCCGTCACATCCACTAAAGGACACTGTCCCAGATAAAAAGCTAGCGCTGTGAGAAGCAGGCCAGGCATGGAGGAGCGCAATAGCGGACCAGGCCCCTCGGGAGTGGGGGCACCACAGACACTAGGGCTGAAGAGATGCGCCAGCGGAAAACTGGCTGACAAATCAAGTGACAGCTACTGTTCTTTACCACAGCGAGCCTGGTGACTGCCCACAGAAAGGACGAGAATGTGCCCTGCTGGCACCCGTGAGGGCCGCGCTCTGCACCCCCAGAACCTGTCAGCTGTTTGCCTCCATTAATGATGCTGGGGAGTTCTTACCGCACTGCACACAACGGCGTGCCGGTACCTTACTGTTCTAAGTGCTGTATAAAGCGTGCATGAAGAGGTTCTTTTAAGAGAAACTACTGGCGCGACAAGCAAGGAAACTAGAAAAGTAACGCTAAGGAAAGGAAGAGCAGTGAAAGGACGCTCGTGGTGCGTGTTAGAATTATCGGGCATTTCATAAATATCCTCTTGACTTCCATCTCTCCGAGTGTGAGGAGTAGGGCCGGACTGGGATACAAATTAGGCCCCGGGCACCAAATTCGAAAGTGCCCCTCCTCCCCCACAGGGGAATCAGAATAGCTAAACAAGCATTTGCAATGCAATAGGTCTTGCATTTACGCGAGACCTATTGCATTGCAAACGCTAGTCATCACGGACTACGGAGGGAGTGGGGAAGGCGGGAGTCACGGACTACGGAGGGAGTGGGGGAGGCGGGAGTCACGGACTACGGGAGGGAGGGTGGGCGGGAGTCACGGACTACGGGAGGGAAGGTGACCAACTGGCATGGGTGCAAATTCAGGACGGTGGGTGTAAAAATTCAGGACAAAGGGTCAAAATTCAGGACTGAAATTCAGGACAGGAGGTCAAAATTCAGGACAAAACTTCTGGACAAAAGGTACATTTTACAAACACATCAGAGGAGGTTGCGCAATAGTATGTAAGTAAATAGACAACCACTTAAGCACAAGTCAAAATAAGTTTATATTAGGTTGAAACAATCGTGTACTTCACGGTTTTTCAGTATGCACGCAGCTTTGATCAACTGTGCAGGTCTTTTTGTGGTATTTCATATGATAATAATCTATGTATATGGTTACAGCACTGGGTTGTCCAGTCTGATATTTTGTTTACAATTCATGGTCCTGAGCAGGCATGTTTGGTGAGAGAAATGGTCGGGAAGATCTGCTAGGATAGACATTGTGAGATGTAAAGTGGCACACATAAGATTCAGCAAATCAATATCCAAACATATTCAACCATTTGCAAACCTATCCATCATGTATCCTTCCATCCATCATTTCACTTATCCATCCCTCTATCCACCCTTTCACTCATCCATCCATTATCCATCCATCCACCCTTTCACCCTATCTATCTGCACACTCATTCATCCACCCGCCCATCCATTTACTCATCCATCCAGCCATTTACCCTTTTACCCATCCAGCCACCCTTTCACTCACTCATCCATCCACCCAGTCACTCATCCTTCCACACATTCACCCTTTCAGTCATCCACACATCCATCCTCCCTTTCTCTCTCTCCATCGACCCTTTCACTTAGCCATCCATCATCCATCCTTCTTTCCATCCATCCACCCAACCATTCATCTACTCATCCACTCATGAATCCATCGACCCTATCACTCGTCCATCCTTTCAATCATCCATCCATCTTTTCTCTCATCCATCCACCCTTTCACTCCTTCACTCATCTAGCCAACCTTTTGCCCATGTACCCTCCCTTTCACTCACTCATCCATCCTTACACCCACCCTTTCACTCATCTGTCCATCCATTCACCCTTTCACTTATCAATTCATCAATCCATCCATAATTTCACTCATCCATCCACCCATCCTTTCTCTCATCCATCCATTCACCCATTCACCCTTTCATTCATCCATTCACCCTTTCACTAATCCATCCAGCCATCCACCCATCCCTTCACTTACTCTCTCACCCACCTTTTCACATTAATTATGAGTTGAGCCTTCGTCTGCAGAGTTGCCGACAGAAGAGACCCATCAGAACTCACCCCTCGCTGTAGTTCCTAAAGCAAAACAAAGGGAGGGGTTCAAGATGCCCCTGCACATGGTCAATCTGAAACCTTGGAAGTCATGCATGATGCACAGTGCCAGGACGAGAGGTGACTGTGGCATGTGACTGTGGCATGGTGTTGTTTCCAGGGCTTTAAGTGGGATGACAAAACTGGGGGGGTCTCTACAAAGGGGGTGTTTGATGTAATTAAGGGCGTAGCTTAAAACACCTAAGCTAAAAATCTGTGCTTAGCATAGTGTGCCGTCCGACTAGTATTTTGCTGCTTCTGTCATTGCATTCAGATATATAATACAGCAAGTAATGTTACACCTACAACAAGCCAGAACTATAGGCTTTGTCAATGGTTGTTCGTTGCATAAAATAAAAAAGCAGCAACCATGGCTTCCTTGAATATAATATTGAAAATGCATCAGATCTAAAATGACGAGACTGTGAAAGAACTATAACCCTTTTTTTAGGTCTCACCTAGGCAGCGCGCATGCGTTGCTCTAGGAGATGATCTTTAGGAATCGGTCTGCTCCTTTTCAAGCACACTCGTGCTTGTGGTGGCATCCACCTTGCGGGAGCGAGCAGCGGCGCGCCGACCATCTGTTTTCAATTAGCATGGCCGCGCGCGCCGCTCCTCGCTCCCGCAAGCACGAGTGCTTGAAAACAGCTTACCCTCCCCCACCCTACCTCACCTCCCTCCCTCTCCTGCAGTGTTTTCACCCGCTCCCCTGGCAACAGCGCGCGCCGCCCCTTGCTCCCGTAAGCACGAGTGCTTGTTCTACTTTTCCTTGTGTCTGTCTTGGCCGCTCTCTCTACCCTACCTCTTTCCCAGTGTATGTGTTTGCGCTTTCACTATCCCGCTCCTTCTTCTTGTGTCCGTTTGTTGCTTTTTTGCCCTTATGTCGTAGTCTTTGTATCCAGCTCTTGCTTTACCTCTCTCCTTGTATCTTCTCAACACCTTGTTCTTACTCCTTTCTTCGGTCTCTTGCTCGCTCTAAGCTTTTCTTTCCCTGGAATCCCATCTTGTTTTATTTTGGGGGCGGCACGGTGGGAAAGGTAAAGAATGCCGCTCAAATGATTCATCATACAGTACCGGACTTCAGCTGCAGCGCTTTGCTTTATGCCCGTCGTGGTCAGTGGGATCTTTTTTTTTTTTACAAACCCTTTCTATCGCGGGGAGGGACGTGGCTGCTTCGTGTGCATTGCTCCTCCGGCTGCTGAGAGGTGGAATGGGTAAGCAGCAGCTCCGCCACCGTTGAACGCGCTGCACTGTTTGGATTGCAAAGAATGCATGCTTTCACGGTAACCGTTGCAAAGTAGTGATTTCTTTTGGGGGCGGCACGGTGGGAAAGGCAAAGAATGCCACTCAACTGACTCGTTATGCAGTAGCAATGAAATAGAGGATGTGGGAGCGAAACATTTCACAGGTGGAATAAACAAATGTGCATTTGAAGTGTTTGTCTTCTTGCAGCATTTGGTGTATTTATGTTGAAAGGACAAAATATTACACAATCACCGGCGCTTTCAGACCCCTCCCGCCTCCCAACACAGCATGGCGAAGTGCCTTTATTTACATCGCTGGCGCTTTCAGACCCCTCCCACCTCCCAACACATCATGGCGAAGTGCCTTTATTTACATCGCTGGCGCTTTCAGATCCCTCCCGCCTCCCAACACAGCATGGCGAAGCGCCTTTATTTATTTAATATCACCGTCGCTTTCAGACCCCTCAGCCGGTCTCATAAATCACACACTCGGCCGCCATGGGTGTGGGAGGAACCGCTCTGGCTTTGCTCCTTCTGGCGGGCTTCGTCTTTGGTAAGCGCAGCTCGACCTCCTTATTTTATCACCAGTTTGACTGTTACCAGCACGCGCTGCCTGCCTGCCCAGGCCGTCTCGTGCACCCTTGCAGCAGGCATTCGCAGACCCTGAGCCCTCCCCCCCCTCTCTCATTCACCAGCCCCCCTCAAAGGGCTACATTTATAAGAAAATGAAAGGCGCTGTGTTTTTCTACTGTTCTGTTGTGGTACTCCTCATAACAAATTTTTCATTATGTTGAAAATCGATGTCCACAGCAGTGTTGTAAAGCATACACAACATTGAAATGCCACAGAACAGCTTAATCTTCAGGATTCCTTCCTTTTAGAAACAAAACCTGATGAGTCAATGCTTTTTAACGCACGCGATTGTCCTTGCTGCTTTTTCCAGAAGGAGAGGACGGAAACTTCTTGACAGGGTGAAGATTTTTTTGAATATGTCCGCATTATGAGCACCTATCGGAACAAGGCAGGATATTTGAGACCATGTGTGCCAGCACTTGGTTCCTTTTTAACTTAGAGTACCCCTCCCACCTCAGCATGGTGAAGTGCCTTTATTTACATCGCTGGCGCTTTCAGATCCCTCCCGCCTCCCAACACACCATGACAAAGCGCCTTTATTTATTTAATATCACCGGTGCTTTCAGGCCCCTCCCGCCTCCCCACACAGCCTGGGAAAGCGCCTTTATTTATTTATCAAAGCAAAAGACACACAATTGATGGACGGAATGCAGAACAAATCAAAACATTCACCCCCAGTCAAGAGATCTGGGTTAAATCCATCATTCTTTTGCTCACCATGCCACCCCAGTTTAGACCTGGCCATATGCAAATCAGTCTTGACCCTGTGCCTCATGGGAACAGTCCAGCCCGAACTGCTAAGCCAGGTCCTCCCTGGACCGGAATCAAGCATCCTAGGACCGGTTTCGGGGTTTTACCCCTCTTCAGCCAGGATAGCTTGAATCCTGTGGCACAGTGAGCCCGGGACCCACGTCTGGGCATACCCGGCGCACTTAGGGCGAGGAAGCAAAAGACACACAATTGATGGCCACTGGAATCAAGCTATCCTGGCTGAAGAGGGGTGAAACCCCGAAACCGGTCCTAGGATGCTTGTTTCCAGTCCAGGGAGGACCTGGCCTGGCAGTTCGGGCTGGACTGTTCCCTTTGGGCACAGGGTCAAGACTGATTTGCATATGGCTCAGTTCAAACTGGAATGGCATGGTGAGCAAAAAAACGATGGATTTAGGCCCAGATCTCTGTACTGGGGTGAATGTATGACATTGTTCTGCATTCTGTCCATCAATTGTTGTTTTTGCATTTGTCACCCCGAGTGGGACGGGTATGCCCAGACGTGGGTCCCGTGCTCTCCATGCCACTGGAATCAAACTATCCTGGCTGAAGAGGGGTGAAATCCCGAGACCGGTCCTAGGATGCTTGTTTCCAGTCCAGGGAGGACCTGGCCTGGCAGTTCGGGCTGGACTGTTCCCTTTGGGCACAGGGTCAAGACTGATTTGCATATGGCTCAGTTCAAACTGGAATGGCATGGTGAGCAAAAAAACGATGGATTTAGGCCCAGATCTCTGTACTGGGGTGAATGTATGACATTGTTCTGCATTCTGTCCATCAATTGTTGTTTTTGCAGTTGTCACCCCGAGTGGGACGGGTATGCCCAGACGTGGGTCCCGTGCTCTCCATGCCACTGGAATCAAGCTATCCTGGCTGAAGAGGGGTGAAACCCCGAAACCGGTCCTAGGATGCTTGTTTCCAGTCCAGGGAGGACCTGGCCTGGCAGTTCGGGCTGGACTGTTCCCTTTGGGCACAGGGTCAAGACTGATTTGCATATGGCTCGGTTCAAACTGGAATGGCATGGTGAGCAAAAAAACGATGGATTTAGGCCCAGATCTCTGTACTGGGGTGAATGTATGACATTGTTCTGCATTCTGTCCATCAATTGTTGTTTTTGCATTTATTTATTTATCATCACGGGCGCTTTCAGATCCCTCCCGCCTTCCAACACTGCATGGAGAAGCGCCTTTATTTATTTAATATCACCGTCGCTTTCACTTTGGGCTCGTCTGCTGAGAGAGGCTAGGTGTTAAGTCTGAGTCTAAGGTAAAATTCAGAAATATGGTGGGGCAAATACACGTGTTTGGTGTGGGTTATGTAATGGCAGGCTATTATGTTCAACTGTTTGCTGGCGGACTGTACTGAGGTCTTGTGGAGGGCTACTCGATTATTTTGGGCTAGAGGGAGGGAAAAGTCTTTGACTTATTTCAAACCATAAGTTGCCCACTTTCGTTCATTTGATTTGTGCTCTTCTTGATGTATTCTACTGTAATAATCAAAATAACTATTCTTATATAGCTTTTCATTTTGAGCTTCTGTTTCTGTGTGCTGCAAATATGTGTTTTATATTACCCAATTTTGTACTCCATTTTCCCGACCTCTTACGAACATAAGGCTAAACCTGGCTCTAGACTGAAATCTCATACTAATTGCCCCCTATCTGGGAAACAGCTGAAACCCACACACTGAAGAACCTCCAGCTATTAATGTCTGCTAAGCCTCCTGGACTTCTGTTGTCTCTGCCATGCTAGTTCCAGTAAGATAGTTCAGTGGGTTAATATGCCTACTGCAGATTTGCGCGGGCCAAACTACAGCTTATTAAGGTAAGTAATAATCCTAGTTTTATTGAAGCACAGTAAATAATTAGCAACCGTGTAATTAAGTCATCCTGCCTCTCTGATATAAATTGCTTTCAGGTCTTTACAAGTGTGTTAATGCCTTATGTATTACAACCAAACAGTGCACTCGCGTGGAAAATGATGCAAGGCACTGGCAAACATCTTTGCTCAAAAAGTGTCATTTTGTGAAATGTATTTTGAATTTCTTGAAAAATATTAAGCAGTTTCGCACACTCCTAGGGAATTGTAAAAAAACATGTTTTCTCTTTAACCCTGGCAAGTTTTGCCCATAGTTCATAAAACTGCAGATACTCGGCTGGATTGTATAGGTGCTTGGACAAGTGAAGTGTGTGACCAGTAGTCATAATTTCAAGGTCTTTAATTCACAATGTTTGAGGTCCTGGTCCAAGCTCAGGAACCTCTGTGAAATATTTAAAGCCTGCTGCAAACAGATCCGTTGAGTTCCACCTGCACCTAGAACCCAGTGGTTTCTTATTTAATGTACAATCTCACTACATAAAAACCACTGGTTTCCCCTATTACCACTCGCGTTTCCGATATGCCCACTGTCATGATAAGGGCGGCCAGGCCATGTATTTTTTTTCTGGGACTATTGTTTTTTAACTTTTCATGCTATTAGTGTGGCCTGCAAATCCCAGCATGTGCTCTTGGCATAGCTCTTCAATCCCTGGGGCACAGCACCCAGGATAATGTGCTGCATGGCTAAACACTTATAAGGTCCCAAAGGCGAGACCTATTGGCTATGCCAATGTTTGTTTTAACTTCTTTCACCGCCTTATTTCGATGAACTGGATTCTCTCGTAGCAGCATGGGCGTTTCTGTACAATTATTCCTTCTGACAGGATGCACGAGGCTGGAGGAGGCCCACCACAAGCTTTACCAGCCAGACTGGCCCATTGTCATTCTGTATGTGGCAATCAGCTGCATACAGAATGACAATGGGCTGGGTGGGGCTGCTCTTGCGCTCACAGGAGTGCAAGGTGGCCCCCATCAGGGTGTTGAGGATTCTCACAGGGGAACAGTGATGTTCCCCAAAGGCCAAAATTACGGACAAAAGGGGTCCGTAAAAGGGATTATCGCGGACAACGGACGTGAGATCCAAATTACGGACGGTCTGTGAAATTTACGGGTGGTTGGTCACCCTAAAGGGAGGGAGGGGGGCGGGAGTCACGGACAACGGGAGGGAGGGGGGCGGGTGTCATGGACTACGGGAGGGAGGGGGGGCGGGAGTCACGGACTACGGGAGGGAGGGGGGCGGGAGTCATGGACTACGGGAGGGAGGGGGCGGGAGTCACGGACAACGGGAGGGAGGGGGCGGGAGTCACAGACAACGGGAGTGGGGAGGAGGGAGAAGACAGTAGGAGAACTGTTTAAAGAAAATAGTGCTCACAGTCTATATAACATGTAACACTCGAAGTAAAGGGACCAGTAGCCATGGGATTGTACAAATGAGGACATGCCCGTAATAAGGAGGAACTAACAAGCCTATAAACCAATCCGAAGGCAGCATTTAAGAAGGACAAAGACACAAGCCAATGAAATATATGGGCGGGGGAGTGCGCGGGGCTTCCCTCCCCTACTGAACTACCACAGATCTTCCCTAGAGCAGCGCTTGCGCGCTGACTCTAGGCTCGACCTAAAAAAGGAAGGTTTGGGCCTGGCGAAAGGTTTACTTTGCCAGGTTGAAATGACAGTTTAAAACTGCACACACAGACTCAGTAATGGCAGGCCTGAGACACGTTTAAAGGGCTACTTAAGTGGGTGGCACTAATCACTCACATTAACAGAAATCCATGTGTTTCAGTGGAGTAGTTTAATTGCCCTTAGTGAAGAACTAGCGATCCTCCATTTACTAAATTTAGGCCACAAGGGTGCTCAATTGAGCCTGTTGAGTGCTGCCTAGTAATTGAGGAAGCAAGCATACAGTCTGCTTCCTCAACAACTAACTGCTCTATCTGCTATGAAGTTCAATGCCAGTATATTTCTTAGAGTCTCACATCCTTTTCTAAGTCACAAAATGTTCTAAATCATCCTTTGCAATCAGTCATTAGCAAAGGGCCTAGTACCAGATTGCTGTAAGACCATCTTAGTGATCCGGCTTCTGAAGAAACTACTGGATCCAGAGATCCTGTTCAATTACCAACCTATCTCACTTCTTCAGTTTATCACAACTAGTTTTCATCTCACGCATTTATAAGGTGTTGAAGGACGACAGGCCCTCTGTAGCAATAAAAGCTAGGCAAGATTGCGATAGTGACCTATTGTGCCTCTTAGCAGATGCGAACTGGGTGTGAACTTGCATACAGGTCCAGGAGATTACAACCAATACATGGTTCAATTTGATGCACTTTTAATATCTCCACCGCACATACCTTACATCCGCTAGGCTATAGAAAATATACCCTATCAGGACCTCGACCTGTCCAAACTGCCATAAGCAAAACGCTAAGTTCCTGCATATGACATGTAGCATACAATCAGAGTACTAGGAGCAGCTGGTATTCCAGCTTAAACAAGTGATGCACATTAGTCTTGAAAGAACAATACAGCATTACCTACTGAGTACTATACCTAAACCCAAACAAGCTAAAATGCAACACATCTTCAAACTTGGGTATGCTTTTGGCTAAGCAACAGAGGCCTCACAATGGTGAAATGGGACAGAGATGAGGTGGAGTGGGCTGTAGAAGAAGAGGCACAACTGAAATGCATCAGGACGGATGAGAGGGCTGAGGAGGACCTGAAAGAGTGGGCGAACTCTATACGAGACTACTAGATTGTCAGGCTAATGTGGATGAGTGAGGTATGCTTAATTAAGCGCCATGCTAGATCCTATGGTCTAGGATTACAGCAGAGGACACTAGGCTTTCACCCCATTGCTAAAAATGGTAAAGGCCACCAAATACTATGTCACAGGGAGACAAAGAGGGGAACACTGCATGCATGGGGTGGCCACATGGGCTTGAGATGTGGCACTGCTTCATCTGTATGAGTAAAATGTATGCATAGTTTGCATAGTTCTATACAGATGCTGATAGTGCTGAAAAGGATCTGGGACACTCTCTTTTGACATATATTTAGGTGGAGAGCAGCTCTGATGTAGAGCACCCGACAACACCAGCGACACTCTGAATCTGCTCACTTCAAATGTCTGTTTTTCTAGCAGTCTGTTTATAGTTTCACTGCTCATCCTGCATTCCGCTAGGCAACTTCTCATCCAGGCGCTGACCATAAGCAGTCTTGATTACTGCAATGTAGTATTTGTGGGGCTCCCTTCTTTCTTGATGTACAAACAACTTATACAAAATGCTGCACCCAGGCTTTGATGGATATTCCTAACCAGGAGAGAATCTCTACACATCTGCACTGGCTCCCTATTCAAAAGAGATGCCTCCACTGAATAAGTTGCAAGTGGTGCAAAACGCGGATGCACACCTTATTTTTAATACCCTAAACGAGGGTCAATCAAAGAGGGCATTAGAGCGTTACACCTCTTTTAAGGCGATTTGCCCGGTCTTCCTAGCCCTCCATCACAAAGGGTATAAACATCTCTCTGCCCTCTTCAACTGGTATAATTCAGGCAGGTGACTCACATCTTCTTCAAGTAGGAAAGTCATCATTCCCAGGTTTCAGAATGTCAGATGGGGCGGCCGGTCCATTTCCAGGGCTGCTGCCAGGTTATGGAACTCCCTGCCTACCCACATCGCTAGACTTCACTTTTGTCCTGTTCAAAAAATCTCTGAAAACCTGGCATTTCTCATCCTAAGTTATTCAGGCATTGCAGTGGTTAATAAGCTCTGTTTCTCGGCATAGCACTTGGATACCCTTGGGTTTAAGGCACCCTACAAATTAATTTTTCATTTCATTCTGCCATAAAGCCATTTTAAAATCTCTTCCTCCCTCTAATTATATGACCCGGTTGTTTGTGAGCTAAACACCTTCCAGAATGCTTCATTCTACTACTGCCAACTTGGTCTCTGTCCCCAGGGTCTAAAGAACACGTTTGGGACACCGTTCTTTTCCAGTTCTCATTGCTCTGGCATGGAACTGTTTGCCCTTCACCATCTGTACAGAGTCTCATCTTTTGACTTTCTATAAACTTTTAAAAATACATCTCTTCAAACGACAACTACAACTTCTTTCATATGTCTTATACCTTTTACTGCAAGTGCCCTCACACAGTTTATGGTGCAAGGAGGTATTTGGGTGTCAGCATGTTTAACAAAACTAAATAAAAATTATCACACCTGATGATGTAGCAAAATGTTGCCACCTTCAACCCATGCCTCAAGTTCATCCAGCAGAATTGTGGCATAAAGTTTTGCTCCACTATCTAGAAGAACAATGTAATTATTTATTTATTTGAGAGTTTTATAGAGCGCATACATAACCTGTGGGTATCCAAGCGATGTACAGAATGCAAAGTTTATCCACCATATATTGAGGGTTACAAATTGTGTTATATACATGTTATATGGCTCAAAATATAGATGATGCCATTAGCAAGTTGATGATTACTTAACAACTGGTCATTCTAGAAGGTTTACCATTGTAACCGGTATGTTTTGTTGGGGTCATTGAGGAGTGAAGGATTTGGTTCCTCATTAGGCCTAGGAGTCTTTCGAGTAGTAATGTTTTGACGCTTTTCTTAAAGTTTGTTATGACAGGTTTACACGTATCTCTGGTGGAAGTAAGTTCCAGATTCTAGGTGCGTTTCCAGTGAAAGAGCAAGGGTGCTTATGACAATGATACGCTAATCCTGCAAGTTAATTTAAAATGCCTTGCTTAAAGATGAACAGAAGGATAGAGCCATGCGATAAGTTGGGAATCATTTATAATTCCAAACAAGCTCACAAAGTTGCAAATGGATGAGACCAGTACTTCGGGTCCAATTTAAAGATTAATTTGTATTACACTGGGCCCTGTTGCAGTGGAAGGCCTTGCTGAGTTCAGTTTTAGACAAAGAAATTTGGTGGAAACACCAATACAATATGATACAAAATCTGATAGTTGGAAGCCTCAGGCAGGGGAACAGATGTGTAGGGTGGTTTCTGATAGACTGTAGTTTGGGTCATGTATAATAAAGTGGACAGGAAGGAAAGGTTTAGATGTAAGCTAATGTAAATGGGTGAACGAGTACATTGCTGTGATAACATTGTTACCAAGGGTTCCCCGAGATTAATTCAGGTATGTGAATCTAAGAAAGATCAAATGCTGCATAACTGATCTTCAGCTTGAGTGCTTTTTTTTAACATGTTTATTCACCCACTCTTCTAGCCTAGTGATCAAATCCCAACGTTTTGTAGAGGCACATGTATTAGCCCTGCACAAGATATTCCCTCATAACTTAAGACAGAACACTGCTTTGGCTTCTCAAGCTTCTTTTATTCAAATCCTAGATGACTGCTACTGCCTCAAGGGAAGTGAGCAAGTTTGTGTTTTTTCCAGCTTAGTTATTAAAGATTTGTTTTGTTTTTTCAATTCAGTTGAAAACCATTTGTTGTCATGACCATTTCTGTTAGAAATCCTCCCAAGTCCCAATACCTGTGCAGGATTATTTTCAGGTATATTTACAGACTGCGATACTGGTTTGACATAAATAGTGCTTAAAACTACAATATGAATAACTGGATCTACAATAGAAGTAAGAGAAATCTCACCCCTCTTCGATTTTCTACTTAGTTTCCTAAAATCATTTAAGGGACTTTAGGAATTTCAGTCCTTTCAATACACCAATTGTGTTAAGGCAATATGTTTATATTTAATTCTAATACCACTCTTTGGAGAAAATTATTTTCATAAAAAATTATAACTGAGAACAATTTATACCAATTAAAGAATGGGGAAATCCCATTAGTAAAATGAATTAGACTCTTTTAGTCTGTGTGAAATGAGATGGATGAGCTGAGATATATGGAAGAAGCCTACCATTTGAGCACCTAAGTGAAAATGTCATTAGTTCTTCCCTGAAAACCAGTGGGCCTACTTTCATATTTTGAACAAATTTTTACAATGTACCAATCAATACAGCCTTACAACCCGCAGCAGTAGGGGCGCTACAGCCATTAAAAGTCAACTTCAGTGTCATTGGCCCAAGATGCTAGCAAGGGCCTAAGACAAGGATGGTAAAGCTAGCTAAGGCTTCTACATACCATTATCTAGCATGGGCTTTATCAGTGCTCCAATTCTATGGGCTCTAAGCTCTTTTCATTTGGGTCCCATCTGACATAGTTCTAATGGATAACCAGCTTTTCTAGGTTAGGAGAGTACCTCAACCTAATCAGAGAATACTTCATGGTGTGTCCAGACCATATCAGTTAGTGCCTTGTTTTTTCAGGTGATTTTTTGTTGCTTCAGCATAACAATTAGACTTACTACTTCAGGTGTCCTTCCTGTGAATGAACTCAGCAGCTTCTATATCCCTGGATTTAATATGGGAAAGATTTGAGATCGATGCAGCTAACTACATAAGTGATCCTCTACTTCAAATATAGTGCGTCCTTTAGTGATATAGTTGAGAGAAAAACTGAAATGTTTTGAGGGAATGTAACTCCCTTGTTTGGTTCATCACTCCCAATAGTCTTTAATGAACTTAAGAATAGCGTTTGCATTTTTTGACATGTATGCCTTTTAAGACAGTAGCCGTTTGTCCAGTGTACCTCCACTTTTCAATAATCTATGTCTTTAAGTCTTGCATGTGATGGTTCAGCAAATGGCTGAACTAACAGTGCTCTGCGGGAATTTGGTCATGTCAATATTCTGAGTTAAAAATTGGTCATGGATAATTAGGGCTTTTTCATTAAATGCTCTAATTTTAATAATTGTTGTCAACCACGCAAACCTGGGCAGCTTCAACCCCCAACTATCAACTGATGCCAAGTCAAAGAGATTAACTCTTAACACCTGCCTGTCCCTCAAAGAACATTTCATTGAGAATACCAAGGCGGCATGATACCAGCTTTCCTTTAAAAATAAAAAAAAAGGAAAACTTTTCCTTCCTGAAAGTGATTTCAGAACTACTAGTCAAGAATTTATGTATTTGCCACTTTGATAGAGACAGCGTCTTGCTCCAAGGAAAAACTATTTTATTAGCAAGGCCGAAACAGGAATAGTACAAAGTACACATAACTAAAATGTCTAACAAATCAAAGCCTGGCTTTGTAGTCTTAAATTAGATGTTTAAATGAAAACCTCCAATAAAACACCAGCAGAAATAAAGAGCTGCCTTTCAATTTCAAAAGTGTGTAGATAGTAGCTTTTCTAATATTTGATTTCAGTTTCTAGCCTATTCTTGGACTGATTTCAATGTAAGAAATGTTTCTGATAAACCATATTCTTATGATACCCAGAGCTTTCTGTTTGCACTAAAACCTGACAAAGAGGGTAACTGTTTGGGAGCCGAGGCCCTAATGAAGGGACACAAGGCACAGGCTTCCAAAATAACTATGCCCTGCAGACGTTCCTCCTATTTCAAAGACTCTATCACCAAAGAGTTACATACTCTATGATTGTGGTTGATAGCATCAGTTCTGCTGCCATTATTTACATATGATACCATGATTCAGTTGGTGATTTTGGTGATTGCATTACCTTGACTGGTGCTACTGGTCTGTCCGAGACTCGTGCAGATAATGTGAAATAGTCAGTTCAATAAGGCACCGAGTTCCTTTCTTTTTTCACCACTCAAGATACAAAAGATACTGTGCTTGTTCCATAGGTCCTTACTCCTGATGGGGACCCATCACAAAAAATAGAAAGCTAGTTTGAAACACATCTGGAGTTTCTAAACTGGAAGGGATAGATTTAGAACTGTACAAATTAATTTTGTTGAAGCTTGCCATATTAAAATTCCAAAAAGCTTTACACTTAGCTTGGTTGATTCTATACCAATTATAAGGCAAGTTAGTGCAAGTTATTTTGTCCCCAATGACAAGTCCACATTACAACTATTTGGTAGATCATTTTAATTCAGAAATACTTTGTGTTTTTTTGTAATTGTTTGCAATATCTTTTACAGTTCTTTGAATAAATATTATCTTTTGTCAATTGTGTGATATATTAACATGGTGTTTGTTCTATAAGTGCTTTACAAAAAACTTGGATGAGAGTTGTTTCCCTACTTGGACGGATACCCCAAATTTAAAGTTTGTTCACATATGATTAAAGTATGTGCAATCCAGTTTTAAACTATGAAATGTGAATGACTATAAAATAGAGAACAACATTAAAAAAATCTTATCTCGCTGAAATCTGTCTCCTTAATATGCTGTCATTAAAGAAAAGGTTCATAAGTTTATACACTCATGTCCATCATCTGCAGGCACAGTCCTCTATGCCTTGGCAGTACCAATATATACATAACAGAACACCTGATAGGGACATTATTGTGATGGTTGTATGCCTTTACCATGCAAGCTAAGTATAGTTAAGGTGTGTGTATATATATATATATATATATATATATATATGTCAGTCACGACTGTGATGTGGCATAGCGGCCAGAGCGGCTGTCTCCAGAGCACAGGGATCAAGGTTCGATCGCCGGCAGCAGCTCAGCTCAGCATCATGTGACTCTGGGCAATAGCTCACTTAATCTCCCCGACAGCCCCCAGCTCCTTGAAACCCTTAAGGGAGTGATATGTTCGCGCTCTACACATAGCAATTATTTATTTATTATTATAACTTTATTTTGTTTTGATGAACTAAAAAAGTGCAGAATATAGCTTTAATAGATATAGAATTAAAAACAAGCTAAATACAGACAACAGTGCAAATGTATAAGATAAATTACAATCATAATACAGCCATTAATAATAAAGTGCCACAAAGTTGAGAGGAAACCATAAGTACAAAAAACCTCAAAATAGCCCATAAAGAAAGACTCATAAAGGGTCCGCTATGTCACCCGGAATGTCTTAACAGCTTACTAATCAAGGGCGGCAGAAACAACACTTGTTATGATAAATAAAGTTTAAAAAGTGCAGTACAGTTCCGAATCGAAAACACATGTAAAAATGACTGAGAGCCATAAAAGACCAGCAAAATGCATATAAATTACTAAAACATTTTTAAAAATCAGATCACTTTACAGACCGGTTTTCCTAGACCTGAGAACGCATTCAATATAACTAACAATATCAAAACAAGCGTTCATAGAAGGCATGGTCTGCAAATAAGACCTAGCTGTCTTATAATCTGAAATGTTGTTCTCTTTAAAAAGTGGAATCAAAAACTTTTTCCTAAAAAGGCAGTCGAATTTGCAGAACAAAGCAAAGTTGACTGCACAGAAAAATTGTCACAAGGACACAAAGCAAGAGCAGTGGGCGCCTAACACATATATATATATATATATATATATGTGTGTACAAGTTACTTACCTTCGGTAACGATGTATCTGGTAGAGACGATTCTAGCCGCAGATTCCTTAACGTAGAATTATCCCCAGGCGTGAGACTGGATCCGGAAAAAAAAATTCCACAGCATCCCTGCGCGCCGGGGGGGGCCAGGCGTGGCACCACACGACTCCGCCCTGACGCTGTCCGCGGACGTGACGTCAGCGCGCCGGGGTGGGACTTATGTGACCTCGCTGACGTCACGTCCGCGGACAGCGTCAGGGCGGAGTCGTGTGGTGCCACGCCTGCCCCCCCCCCCACCCGCAGGGATGCTGTGGAATTTTTTTTCCCGGAGAACTTTTCCGCGCCACAACGCGGAGCCATCACAAACAAAACTGGGAAAGCATGGGAACAGTGTGCGAAAAGCAGTGAAACAGAAAGGGAAGAAGCGAATGGTGAGGGACAGCACCATGAGGGACAGTGCCAGGCACCGTGTCACTGAAAGGCATGGAAGGGAAAGAGCAGAGTACCGCCTTTGAGAAGCAACCCAGCAAAGCCAAAGCGATATCCACCCTGGAGACAGAAAAAACAGGGAAAAAGGCCATAACAGACGACAGAAAGTCTGCAACCACAAGCTACAACAGTGAAGGGCAACAAGCCGGGACAGATGAGTAACGACAAATGACCCCAAGACACCACCACCAAGGAGTGTCGCATCCCCTGTAAAGAGCCAAGGGCTGAGGCACAGCCAAGAGACCCTAACCCAGAGGACTGCAGAGGAGTCAGAAACCTCAAGCAATGAGAAAGGGAGAAGAGCATGAGTAGGCCCCACACTGGAATAACCGGGGTGGAGGGACGCAGAAAGACATTGAAACCCACCGTCCAAGCACCAGAAAGGAAGGGGTGGAACAAAGAAACAGAACGAAGCATCCCGCCAGGGAGGAAGTGAAAGAGGAGACTCGCAGAAGACAAGCCACCCTGAGGGAGGCGATTGCAGAAGACCAAACTGAAGGTCCTCGCAGAACGGGGAGGAAGGGCGGGCCGTGAAGGAATCTGCGGCTAGAATCGTCTCTACCAGATACATCGTTACCGAAGGTAAGTAACTTGTACATCTGATAGAGACTACTAGCCGCAGATTCCTTAACGTAGAATAGATACCTTAGCCATAGCCAGAGGGGAGGAGGGTCTGCGAGAGAATCTCACCAGCTTGGAAGAACACAGGACCCCAACAAGGGATGTATCATGGGGACAGGAAGGACGGCCCAGCCCCCACCAAGCAGCGGAAGAACAAGGAGAAGGGAAGGCCAGGATACCACAAGCCTACCTGAGGGGCCAAGGGTGTCCGCCAGAGAACCCAGAGGGACAGGCGGCACCAAGAGAGTATCAAAGAAGAAAAGAACCACCCGCGAAGCCAAGGAGAAGAGGTGGAAACGGGGGCAGAGCCCGCCTCAGGAGCAGGAACGGCCCCACAGCCGAGAAGCGCAGACGTGAGAAGGAAGACAGTCACGCAAGCCCCAGCAGAGCGACTGACAGGAGCACACGGGTACACGCCAAGGCCCACAGGGGAGGGCCATAACGTCCAGGCGTGCGCAGCCGGCAGCTGGTACAGACTATGAAGAAGTACCCAGAACAAGCCGAGCGCAAGACGAGGGCGGAGGCAAGGGAACCCCCCGCACAAGCCCCAAAGAAGGACCGTCCCAGTGGCACAACCCGGCCCACGAAGAGAGGTGGGAAACCTGTAGCCCAGACCTAAAGCCGTCAACCAGAACACAGGAGAACACCAGGAATATCCTGGCCCCCCTGGAACACAAGGTAGAGGACCAGGCCGAACGTCGGATAATAAGGCGGAAACACCAAGACACGACGCCGTAGACGGCATGACAAAAGTCGGTCTGGCGATCCAGAGGCTGAGGAGGGAAGGAAAAACGCACAGAGGCAGACATCCCGCGGGAACAAGGGCAAACGTACGCCAGGCAAGCCCTGCAGAAGAAGGGTGGAAACACCAGCGGATACTGAGCAGGACGGAACCTGGAGCAGCGGAAGCTGCGCGAAGGCTGAGGAAAAGAGACCGCACCAAGCGGAATACAGTGACGCCAGGAACCCAAGAAGGGATCCACACCCGCCCAGCTTAGGACAGGGCTATACAATAGCCAACAAGTACCCCACCTAGGGTATGACACACCCAAAACAAAACAGGGGAACACCTCTTAGGGAAAAACACGCAGCAGAGGTCAAGAACAGAAAGACCTGTGGGTATCACCACAGACGGCTTACCAATCAGCCAAAAAGGGGACACAGACGGTCCAACCTGAGGACCCACACGGCTTCACTAACAGCCAAAAAACACACACCACAAAGCGAAAAGGCCGTACCCGCAGCCAAAAGGACAGAGGGGCCAACTGAAGGACCCGAAAGGCAGTCCCAGCCCCACACAGCACACAGAGGGGCCAACCGAAACACTAGGCCCAAGGAGAAAGGCGGGACAAACGCCTCCCAGAAGACACCTGAGGACCGACAACCCGAAGGTTACGGAGGGGGAGGAGGACGGAGCCCCGCAAGGAGTCGATGAATAGTGGAGTCCGCGTGGGTGTTAAATAACAGAATCCCATCAAAGGGCAGGTCAACAAGACGCTCCCGAATATTTTCGGGAAAGACGCTATCCCGCAACCAAGCATGGCGGCGGAGGGCCACGGAACTCGCCATAGCGCGGGCGAGAGAATCAGAGACATCCAAGGCCGAACGGAGAAGAAAAGCAGCTAACTCCCGACCATCCAGCACATGGTGCCGCAGATCAGCACGGACACCTTCATGGGAGGTGCGAGACAGAAGGGACTCCGCGGAATCCCATAGGTCAGAGGTAGCCCTGGCCAACACACAAAGGGTGTTGAGCGCGCGCAGAGCAGCACTAGTGGAAGCGAAAATGTTACGCCCCCAGGAGTCCAACCACCGGGCCTCCCGTGACGGAGGGAGCAACACCGAAGGCAAGGAGGGGAAAGCAGTCTGCAGGACAGGGCCCTGGGCAGATGGGTGGGAAAAAAGGCAGACTGGATCGTGCGGGGCAGGACGGTGGTGGTGGAGGAGCGGCTGAGGCACCGGATCCCCCGTAGAAGGATGCCCCCAAGCCCCCAGAAGAGAGTTGTGGAGCGAAGCTTCAAACGGAAGAAGCGGATCCCCTCCACCAGAGCCCTGGTGGAGAACCTCCAACAAGTGATCCGTTGGGAGCGGAGCGACCGGATTGCCCATCTGCAAAATGTCAGTGGCCGTGGAGATGGCCCGGACAAAGGCTACACTCGCCTCCGTAGGGCGACGTGGGGGAGAGAGCAACTCTTCCGTGGGCGAAGGCTGCAAACTAAGCCGCCCGTCCCCATGCCCTGCCGGAGGAAGAAACGGCCAGCCCCTGTAGGATGGAGGACCCACGGATGAGTGGGGAGCCTGAGGGGTCTCCGAAGAAGGCAGAGAAGCCTGCGGGGCCACCAACTGCAAGGTGCGGAAGAGCTGGTCCGGGGACTGTGGACGCGGAGACGGCATAGAACCCGCCCCGGAAGCCGCCGGGGAAAAGGCAACGATGCAGCGTCCAGTCTCCGGTGAAGAGGAGACAAGGAGATGAAAACCCTCCGTAGAGGAAGAGTCGACGCTCCGACGCCGGGACGGCACCGGAGAGTCCGCCATGGGCACCGGTGTGTCCTCGAACGGCGCCGAAGTGTCCACCAGGGGCGCCGAGTCGACCTCCACCACCACACGCAGTCTAGGAGAAAGGGGCGGGGTTGGAGCCGAAGCGGCCAATGAACGGCGCCGAAAAGGCGCCGGCTCGACCCCCGACGAGGCAGCTGCCTGCGCAGGGGTCCGAGAGGGACTCGGGGAGGCGCCCCGGATCCCGGCCTCCACCCGTGGCGCCGCCAGGGCCGGGGAGGAAAGCTGTCGGTGCGGGAAAGGCGCTGGCTCGGCCTCCGGTAAGACAGCCGCCTGCCCAGACGACCGAGGGGGACTCTGGGACGAGCCGTGAGTCCCGGCGACCTCCTGCGACACCACAGGGAACCCCGCGGGGTTTTGCGGCGAGGCAGGGACGCCGTGGGCCGAAGAGGGGAACCCCGTAGGGCCGCACCTCGACGACACCACACCTCCAAAACCTGAAGCCGAACATGTCGGCACCGGGGGCGAGTCCGCGGAAGGCCCCGCGCTTGGCGAGGGATCCGCGGACGTCTCAGGAAGAGGAGGGGGGCCCAAAGAAGCCCGCAGAGCCGAAGCGTAGGCCTTCATTTGGGCCCTTGTCGCCCCAACGCCAGGAAACGGCGGATAGGTTGGCGACGGGCGAGGGCGCACGTCCCGAGAGGAACCCGCGCCCTCATCAGAACGAGGACAGGGCCTTGGTGACAAACTGCAAGACTTACCGGCGGGAGAGCGACGCCCATGGGGCCTCGGTGAAGGACGATGCCGCAACCGGAATCGGCGGCTCCTGGACCCTTCCGAGGCAGGGGACGGACGCGGTGACTAAACCGATCTGGACAAGCGGGCCGAAAGCAACTTCATCCGGCGCTCCCGCCGGGACTTCGGCTTGAGATGCTGACAGGCGTCGCAGTCCGTAGAATCATGGTGCTCGCCCAAACACCACATACAAATAGGGTGAGGGTCCGTCGCCGACATCTGACTCGTACAAGAAGCACACGTCTTGAAACCCGAAGGCATTGCACACTGTTCCCAACGCAAAGCGTTAAAAGAGGCCTGAAAACAGGCCAAGGGAACTCTCCGGATCCGCGTTGCACGCGGAAAAGAAGGAAACTGACGTCAGCGCGCCGGGGTGGGACTTATGTGACCTCGCTGACGTCACGTCCGCGGACAGCGTCAGGGCGGAGTCGTGTGGTGCCACGCCCCCCCCCCCGGCGCGCAGGGATGCTGTGGCAAAAAAAATTCCGGATCTAGTCTCACGCCTGGGCAGGGTGCCACGGGGGTTAAGGGTTCTCATTGCTCCATCGTTTGAGAACCAGAACCCTCTAATGCTGAAGGAATGGGCCACAAATAATTTGGAGGCGTCCATGAACATGGTTTCGATTTTGATTAAATATGCTGAAATTGACAGGAACAACATTCCAAAAACATTGAAACACTCAATAAACAACTGGATGAGCATGAACAACAGGATATCATTAGAAAAGGTAGAAGTGATATCGATGTACGCCTCAAGAAGCAGGAGGAGACTATCAAGGCTCGTAAAATCTTTAAATATGCCCGTGACAAAAGGGATTATGAGACAGGCAGGGTCTTCACGTTTGCCCGCAAGTTTGACTCTGCCAAAAGGCAAAATCTGACGTCCAAAATCCCTGCTGTAACACCACTTGCAACACATGAAGATGGAGCATCCAATACAGATCTCAGTTCAATAGCTAGTAGTTCTGAGTCCGTCGACAGTGATACTAGCATTCAGCATTTGGCAATTCCACTAATTATACCCCATCTGAGGAGTTGGGTTTTTTAGTGCTGGACCGCCGCCAAACCCTGCGGCCACGAACACAGGGCAAGACAGGCGGAAACGGCGGAACAAAATCAGGAAACAACTAAGGAAACGCCAACGCAAGCGGCAGCAACAGAGCAAAGAGAGGGAGAGCGAAGAAGTGGTAACTTCAACAACCACTGCGAATAGCACCCCTCAAGTCGATAATACAGTAATCAATCTGTCTGACACTGACCTCACGTCTGCAGAACTCCAACTTTTGGCTTTAGGACTGTCCTTTTGCCCCCCCCCAATCAGTTTAAATATGCTCAAGCCAGGATTGACACTTTTAAATTCATCCGGAAACTCAAATTAATGAAGCATTTCCAGCTAACAAAAACTATGGAGGAGGCATCTAGCACTAGTGTTTTACCGTCCAACAGCTTACAAGTATCAGATGTTAGCACATTACAAACTATGCTGGCACTCGAGGATGACTCTAATGATTTGAACCTTTCAACACAAGGACAGTTACAAACAATGGGGATCAATGACAGCTTTCCTTCCAGCAGTCCCTTTCGTCCCAATTCCACATTTGTTCCCCTTATGCCTAAGGATGCTATCGACACCTTCAGTGACTGTCTGATAGAAGATCTTAAAAAACTGAATCGGAAAGCATCACAGGAACGCAAGCGACGCAAACATATTGAGACACAATACTCCACACTCATGCGTAAATTGAAAGAGAATACCAATCTAATTATTAACCAATCGGACAAAGGAGGTAATATTGTGCTGCGGCCGTGGACCCAGTACATGGAAGAAGCTCATCGCCATCGCTCAGACGTATCCTGTTACAGAAAAGTTACCGCAAAAGATATCCAACAAATAAGGGATGTGGTACACAATGAATTGGGGCAGTGGAAACGTGATGGTCTGCTGAACAAAAACGAACACAAATTTTTGAAAA
Source organism: Calotriton arnoldi (assembly GCA_963921515.1). NCBI lineage: Eukaryota > Metazoa > Chordata > Amphibia > Caudata > Salamandridae > Calotriton > Calotriton arnoldi. Next base: position 2,103,452 of record CAWUFW010000382.1, on the reverse strand, counting down.
ATGAGTTTCCCATCACTCCCGTGCTCTATTTCATTCCTAAAGTTCACAAAAAGCAAACCCCTATACCAGGACGCCCTATAATTTCAGCACAACGAAGTCTCTTGGAAGCCACATCCAAATATGTAGACTATTTCTTGCATGAATTTGTGGAAGATCTACCATCCTACATCAAGGACACTGGACACTTTTTGGCACAATTACAATCAGCACAATGGAATAATGATTGTCTTTTTATTGTTATGGACATTTGTTCACTTTATACAAGTATCAACCACTCAGATGGGTTGAATGCAGTGAAACACTTCCTAGACAAAAGGAGTATCCATTATCGTCAACACAATGCCATGGTTTTACGTATGATTGAATTATGCCTTTGCAATAACTTCTTCATGTTCAATCGTGAATTTTACCAACAATTACGTGGTGTGGCTATGGGGGCATGCTTCTCCCCCAGTTACGCGTGTTTGCACGTGGGCTGGTGGGAGGAGCATGTCCTCAGGCGAACCCACAAAGATCTTTTTGAGGCCCATGTGTTACATTGGTGGCGCTTCATTGATGATGTTTTTATAGTCTGGAAGGGGACAATTGCTTCAGCCACTAGGTTTGTGAACATTATTAATAACAATGTCCTCAATTTAGAATTTACGGCCCACATAAGTGATCAAGTGGTGCAGTTCTTAGATGTAGAGGTTTACATTGAGAATAACACTATCCAAACCAAACTGCACAGAAAGCGTACAGCAGGCAATTCCGTTTTACACGCCAGTAGCTCACACCCACGTCACCTAATTAAGAGCATCCCTTACGGTGAATTTCTCAGATCTAGAAGGATCTGTAGAACAGAAAAAGACCTACCGAGTGCCAAATTGACTCTTTTAACAGATTTAAACAACGAGGATATGCAACCAAAGATCTGAGGGCAGCCTTAAATAAAGCAAATGACATGTCTAGAGATGAGTATTTGGGCAATGTGTCCAGGACGGCCGTACACAAGAATACAACCAGCCCCGAAGTTTTTAATTCTAAGACCGGGCAAATGAGGCTAATAACCACATTCAGCAAACAAGCGAACCAAATAAGAAAAATTGTGTACAAGAATTGGCCAATAGCAAAAACAGATCTAACCATGTCACAATTACTGCCAGATCTTCCTCAAATCACATTTAGACGGGCTCCCTCCATGAGGGATGCCCTAGTCAGAACGAGTCCAGAGATCAGCATAGTTGGCACCTGGTTATCCAAACGTACAGGTTTTTTTAAATGTAGCTCTTGCAGGGCTTGTAAATTCGGGGTCAATACTTCTGAATTTATGAATGCCTTTGAATCCGTTCCCACCAAGCTCAAAGGTCTGTATACATGTCGTACTGACTTTGCGGTCTATGTACTTGAGTGCTCATGCAAAATGAAATATGTAGGTAGCACTAAGCTACAGGTGTTCAATCGCATCCTGCAACATCTAAGGGCGATAATAAATTCAGATCCTAGTTACCCTGTAGCTCGGCACTTCAAAGCAGTACACCATAACAAAATTAATGACCTGAGCTATTTTGTCATAGATGCAGTACCCAAGTCCCCAAGAGGGGGAAACAGAGAAAGGAAATTAAGACAGCTTGAGTCACATTACATACTAACACTTGACACAAAGATGCCAAATGGTTTGAACACAGGAGAGGACCTCCATAGTTTTTTGTAATCTATCAGACCAATAAAAGGGAGGGCCTTTGTCAAGGAGTTATGGGCTCCTAGTGGGTATCTGTTAGGCCGTCGCCTTTCCCCCTGATTTTTAGCCTTGTTTTTAACCTTGTTTTTACCATCTCTTCCCTTAGGGTGATGCCGGGGTTTTTTATGAGGTTTTTAAGCGGGGTATTGGTAACGGTTTTTTACAGGTTTTTTTTTATTATCTGCCTGCCTGTATATCTTTTAATGACTCATACTGAATGTGACTTTTTAACAATCTTGATTTTATGTGGTCTGCACTTGCACTTTATGAACTAGTTAGCCATTTTGGCTCATCGTAGTTGTTAGATTTGGGGGTCTCTAGTTGGCAGAGGTAGGTACCTTTGTCCAAATAGGGACCCTTGAGTCTAGTCAGGGAAAGTAGGTACACTCCTGAAATAACCCCTGCTCACCCTCTTGGTAGCTTGGCACGAGCAGACAGGCTTAGTTCAGAGGCAGTGTGTAAAGCATTTGTGAACACATACAGTAATCAAGTGACAACACTACAAATGGACACCACACAGGTTATATATTTATAAAAATAGGTATACTTTATATAGATTTATCACAAGACCATAAACGACAAAAATAATCCACAATACTGTCAAGAGTGCTTAGTTCTGATCAAAAAGGCTTAATTCAAGGTTCTGTGCGAGTCGGTAGCCTCCTCCGGCTACGGCGGTGTCGAGAACAAACAGAGTCTAACAGATCCAGCTGACCGCGTCGAGACGGGCCAACACAGCGTAGACAGAGTCGGTCACAGTACCTTTTACTTGAAGCGGCAGGCACGGGCGTGCGAGCCGGATGGCTGTTCGTCGCGGTCGCGATGCAAAAATGGAAGCGTTGCAGGACGCGTTGTCCCTCGATGCGGTGCAGGCAGCGGCTCGTTGACGTCGTCGAGACGGAGTCGGTGAGACCAGGGCTGTGCGTTGCAGGGCGAGACGGTGCTTCGATGCGGTGCTGGCAGGTTGCGGTGCGGCGACGAAGCCGGATTCAGGAGCTGGCGTCGAACAGTCCGGACAGCGGTGCGAGTCGGGCGGTGCGTCGCAAAGCGTGCGAGCGGTGCCCAACTCCGGTGCGGTCACAGGACTCGAACTCAGCAGCAGTGACCGTGCCGGTCGGACCAGTTCGATTCGGCGTAGCGAAGCGTTGCAGGACGCGTTGTCCCTCGATGCGGTGCAGGCAGCGGCTCGTTGACGGAGTCGGTGAGACCAGGGCCGTGCGTTGCAGGGCGAGACGGTGCTTCGATGCGGTGCTTACAGGACACCGAGTCGGTCGTGAGAGTCGGTCACAGCTTCCTACCTCTGTAGCCACTGAAACAGAGTTTCCAGCAGCAATTCACAAAGGGGGTGAAGTCCAATGGTCCTGGGACTTCGGTCAGGGGGCAAGCTCTCTTCCAAGCCCTTGGAGATCCTTCACAAGTTGATGAAAGTCACAGCAAAGCAAAAGTTCCTTTCTCCTTTCTTTGGCAGACAGGCAAACCACGGCAGGCCAATCCCCCAAGCAGCACTTCAGGCTTAGGGATAGTCTCTCCTCAGTTTCTTCTTGGTTCCGCTCCTCAGCAAAGGTTTCTTCTTGTTCCCAAAAGTGATCTAATCTTCCTGGGGTCTGGGTGCCCCTCTTATACCCTGATTCTCTTTGTTCTCTGGAGGCAGAGAGGCCTCTGCCTAGTCCAAAACCAGTTCTGGTCAGTCCTGGAGCACTTTGTTTTTCTGACTCCTTCTTTCCTTTCAGAATGTGGGGCAGAGTGCTCAGCCGCCCGGCAGGAGGTGGAGCCAGCATTGTGGAAGGCAGGCACAGCCCTATTCAGACCCAGGTGCAACTCTTCCCTCCACTCTGGATGCAGATCTTTCTATTCAGCCCTGCGCTGACTCACCCTGTCTCCTGTAGCCACCCCCAGCCCCTGTCACTCAATCTCCAGACAAGGAATACACAACCTAGCAGAGGCAGGCTTGGATAGTTAGGCAAGAAAATACCCACTTTCTAAAAGTGGTATTTTCGAACACAGAATGTTAAAACCAACTTCACTAAAAGATGTATTTTATCATCCTGAGTTCAGGCATACTAAATTCGTTTTTCTACCATGTTCCCTGGGTCAGTTCTGACTATAAGGTGTAATAGTCAGTCTGCCCATTCTGGCCTATGGGGAGCAGGTAGCCTTGCAATAGTGAAAACGAAAATGGCTGTAATTCACTATTAGGACATGCCACACACACCAGGGCATGTCCTACCTTATACTTACAATGCACCCTGCCCTAGGGCCTACTTTAGGGGTGACCAACATGCAGTAAAGGGAAGGTTTAGGGACTGGTAAGTGGGTGTACTCACCAAGTCGACATGGCAGCCCTAGGCTGCACACAGGCTCTGCGATGGCAGGCCTGAGACACATTTTACGAGCCGCTTCTGTGGGTGGCACAACCAGTGCTGCAAGCCCACCAGCGGCATTGGATTTACAAGCCCTGGGCACACTGAGTGCACTGTACTAGGGACTGACAAGTAAACCAATCATCCAATCATGGAGTCACTAATACATATATCAATTAACGATAGGGAGCACTTGCACTTTGGCACTGATTAGCAGCGGCAAAGTGCCCATGAGCATCTAGTCCAGCAAAAACATATTGGCAACAGTGGAGGCATTACGAAAAAAATGGAAGGGAGACCCACGCCAAGGATGCCAGGTCTAACACGTGTCCCCTCCAGCTGAAATGTGGGGAGAACTATCCTACCCCTAGGGAGTTCTCATCGCTAAGGCGGAAAAATCTGGACAGTCCATCAGCATTGGCGTGTTCTGTACCAGGGCGGTGTTCCACCGTAAAGTCCATCCCCTGTAGGGAAATGGACCACCTCAACAGCTTTGGATTCTCACCCCTCATCTGCATCAACCATCTGAGGGGCCTGTGGTCTGTCTGAACCCGGAAGTGAGTCCCAAACAGGTATGGTCTCAGCTTCTTCAGTGCCCAGACCACAGCAAATGCCTCACGCTCGATAGCACTCCATCTCTGTTCCCGGGGAAGTAACCTCCTACTGATGAAGGCTACAGGTTGGTCTAGGCCCTCCTCATTGATCTGTGATAGAACAGCCCCTACACCATGCTCTGAAGCGTCGGTCTGAACAATGAACTCATTGGAGAAGTTGGGTGCCTGGAGCACAGGCGCCGTGCACATGGCAGTCTTCAAGGTGTCAAAAGCTTTCTGACAGGCGTCAGTCCAAATCACTTTCCTGGGCTGCTTCTTGGAAGTCAGCTCGGTCAAGGGGGCAACAATGCTGCCATACCCCTTGACGAATCTCCGGTAATACCCGGTGAGTCCTAGCAAGGCTCTCACCTCTGTCTGGGTCTTGGGGGCTCCCAAGCCAGAATGGTATCAATTTTCGGTTGGAGGGGCGCCACCTGGCCACTCCCAACCTGGTGTCCCAAGCACACCACAGAACCCTGCCCAATCTGGCACTTACTCGCCTTGATTGTGAGGCCTGCCCTCCGCAGCGCCATCAACACTTCCCAGAGGTGACGCAGATGTTCTTCCCAACTGGAACTGAACACTGCGATGTCATCCAGGTAGGCGGCACTGAAATCCTCCAGTCCAACCAACACCTGGTTGACCAACCTCTGAAAGGTGGCAGGGGCATTCTTCATCCCAAAGGGCATCACCCGGAACTGGTAGTGCCCATCTGGTGTGGAGAATGCTGACCTCTCTTTGCCCCATCAGTCAAGGCGATCTGCCAGTACCCAGACGTTAAGTCAAACGTGCTGAGATACCGCGCAGCCCCTAACCGATCTATGAGCTCATCAGCTCTGGGGATGGGGTGGGCGTCAGTCCTGGTGACGGAATTGAGTCCCCTGTAGTCCACACAGAACCGGAGTTCTGGTGTGGCACCAAGCGCGGCAGCCTTTGGAACCAAGACCACTGGGCTGGCCCAAGGGCTGTTAGAGGACTCAATTACCCCTAGCGCAAACATCTTGGAGACCTCCTCCTTGATGCAGGCTCTGACCCTGTCAGTCACCCGGTAAGCCTTGTGCTTCACAGGAAGACTGTCCCCAGTGTCCACATCATGGACGCACCAATGAGTGACACTGGGAACCAGGGAGAACAGGTCAGGGAACTGTCCCAACAGTTGGCGACAGTCACCTTGCTGCTCAGGTGTCAGGGAGGTAGAGAGGTTTACTCCCTCCACTGATCCATCTTGCTCTCGGGCTGACAGGAGGTCAGGAAGAGGCTCGGTCTCCTCCTCCATTCCATCATCTGTAGCTAAGAGCATGCCCACTTGGGACCTCTCCAAGTGGGGCTTCAGGCGGTTCACATGCAGGACCCGCAAGGGGTTCCTGGGAGACTGCAAGTCCACCAAATAGGTAACTGGACTCTTGCGCTCCACCACCGTAAAAGGGCCGGTCCACCTGTCCTGGAGCGCACAGGGCTCCACAGGGGCCATGACCCACACTTTCTGACCAGGCTGAAGTTCTACCAGAATGGCATTCTGGTCGTACCACCGCTTCATCTCCTCCTGGCTGGCTTCCAGATTTGCCTCAGCAAGTTCTCTGAAACGCCTAGTCTGGTTCCTGAAGGCCAGCATGTAACTGTATACATCCTGGGGAGGTTTCCTAGGAGATTGCTCCCAGCCTTCCTTGACCAAACTCATAGGTCCTCGCACCGGGTGTCCATAGAGGAGCTCAAAGGGACTGAACCCTAGAGACTTCTGTGGCACCTCCCGGTATGCAAACAACAGGCATGGTAAGAGGACGTCCCATTTACGCCTCATGGGTTCTTCCAGACCCATAATCATGCCCTTGAGGGTCCGGTTGAATCTCTCAACCAGCCTATTTCCTTGAGGGTGGTAAGGAGTGGTGAACTTGTAAGTTACACCGCACTCCTGCCACAGGGACTTCATGTACTTGGACACGAAGTTGGTACCTCTGTCAGACACCACCTCTTGGGGAATCCCACACGTGAGAAAATTCCCATCAGTGCCCGTCCCACCACGGGGGCCGTCACTGTCCTCAGAGGGATGGCTTCAGGGTACCGGGTGGCATGGTCCACCAAGACCAGGATAAACCTGTTGCCCATGGCTGTCTTGGGGTCCAGTGGCCCCACAATGTCAATACCCACCCGTTCAAAGGGGGTGCTGACCACAGGGAATGGCTGGAGAGGAGCCTTGTGCTTCCTCCCACTCTTTCCACTTGACTGGCAAGTCTGACATGTCCTGCAGTGAGTGGCGGCACTCCTGCGCATCTGGGGCCAATAGAAATGGGTAACAAGCCTGTCAAAGGTCTTGTCCTGCCCCAGATGTCCTCCTAACGGTACATCATGAGCCAACCCCAGTAGGAAGGCTCTGAAGCGCTGGGGTACCACCAGCACACGGGCTGACCCAGGCTCAGCAACCTTAGGCTCTGAATACAGGAGACCATTCTCCCAGTAAATCCAATGTGACCCAGACTGATCACCTGCTGCCTGGTCTGTGGCCTGTTGCCTCAGACCCACGAGAGAAGGGCATGTGTTCTGCTCCTCGCAGAACTCTTCCCTGGAGGGTCCTCCTTCTTGCTGCCAATGGGTCAGCTCAGGTAGGTCCCCCAGTTCAGCCTCCTGTTCCCCTGTAGGCTCCAGGGCATCCCCCTCAGGGTCTGCCTCCTCCTGGACCGTGGGAACTTCGGGGGCCGGTTTCCCGCGCCCCCTGCCTCCTCTCTCTCCGGCAGGCACCTGGGCCTCCCTCTCAGGCTCCAGGTCCTCTTGAACACCTTTAGCTGCCATTGACCGGGTGGTCACACATGCCCAATCAGGCAAGCCCAACATTTCTAAATGCGCACTCCGCTCCACCTTAGCCCAAGGTGAGCTCTCCAAATCGTTCCCTAACAAACAGTCAACAGGCATGGCTGGCCTCACAGCTACTTGAAGAGTATCCGAGACCCCCCACTCAAAGGGAACCTGAGCCACCTTGCAGTGACTCTCTGTGTTGTCAGCGGCAACAACCGGATAGAATGCATCAGGGATAACCTGCTCCTTAGACACCAGGTGACACTTGACAGCTGTCACACTGGCTCCTGTGTCTCTCATAGGCTCCACCCTATGGCCATTGATGGTCACCCACTGCCTGTATTTCTTAGTGTTCTCAGGCAGCGGGGTCCTAGGGACCATCTCAGAGTCTCCTAATGAGACAAGGGAAAACACTGTGGGATCCCCCACCTTGGGCACCCAACTCCTCCCCCAGGGCTACACTAGCCAACTGCCGGGGGACTGCACTGGTGGGTGCTGGTTTTCCATGCAAAGGGCAACGAGGATCGTTTGCCTTGTGGCCAGGGGCGCCACACTTGTAACATACCAGTGGTACTTGGTGAACAGGGGGGCCTGTCAGGGCCACTGGCTTCTTCTCAGGGGGAGGCTGGGAACCTTTCCCTTGGTTCCCTTGGGGTTTACTTTGGGGCCCTTTATGGAACTCCTTCTGTTTACCCTTGTCCCCCCACTCTTCTGCTGGGGACCCTGCCCACCCTTGGCGGAGTCTCCCACGTGACCCTTGTGGACCCGGGTACTCACCCAGCGGTCCGCCTCCTCAGCAAGCTGCCTAGGGTTAGTCGGCTTACTATCAATCAGGTGCTGGCGTAGCTCAGGAAAACAATTACCGGACAAGTGCTCCCAGGCAATCAAATCAAAGAGCGCCTGAAAATCAGTCGCTTTGCTACCCTTTACCCAACCATCCAAGGCTCTGCAAAAGAAGGTCACATATTCAACCCAGGTACTGCTTTCAATCTTACTACAGTTCCTGAACCTTTGCCTATAAAGCTCAGGGGTCAAACCATACCTAGTCATTAAGGCATCCTTCATGTGGCTGTACGAATTATAGACTTCAGAGGGCAAATCTAACAAGGTATCCCGCTGAGAACCCATGCCACCAGGGTCAGAGTTGCTCCACGATATTGGCATGAGGTGTGCCTGTTCTTGCTATCTACAATGCTGTGACATGGGCATCAGTACATATTTTCACGAAACACCACTGCCTTGAGGAACCGTCCCCACAACCCCGCTCCCCAATCCTTCTCAGGGACCCGGTGGGAAGACATGGCTACCTCATAGGCTTTGAACCACTGCCCAATGTCATCATTTTTTAAAAATTCCTTAACCACATCTTTTGGAATATACACCCTAGCTTCAACAGGCACAGGCGGTACACTGCCACCAGAGGGAGTAATCTCTAAGCTCTTGGCCTTCAATTCCAACTCCCTCAAAACTTTCTCATGTTCAAACTGCATTTTCTTTTCCTCTAGGGCTAATTTCCTGGTTTGCATTTCGAATTCTAACTGCCCATTCAGCTTGAGCTTGGTCAGCTGCATTTCGTGCATCCTACTCTCTTTCCTGTCCTCCAACTCCTCTGGAGACAGTCCTCTGGCAGAAACACTGCTACCTACTGGGGAAGGTGGTCTTCTAGCCCCTAGACCCAATAGCCCCTCCAGCTGCCCTTCTGCATTCTCAGCCCCCTCCACAGGGGCACTCCTTGATTCGACCCAGGCCCTCAGCGCCTTTTGGAGGTCCTCCTTCCTGGAGAGTCCGGTCATGGAAACTTTAAACTTTTTGCAGAATTGCCTGAGCTGCTTAAGGGTGTAGCATTCTAGCCTCTCTTCTTCCCAATCACACTCAACAGAGGCTACTGATGCTGGTTTCTCCATAGTGACTGAACTTGGCATTTGCAAAAATAGGAAATCCCAGAAAAAATGCTATAAAAGTATGTGGTTGCGTTTTGGTCTGCACTCACTAAGTAGTGTTCACCAATCACTGTACATGAGTCACAAATGCAAGTCCAGAATCCTCACCGCTGACCACCAATGTTAGATTTGGGGGTCTCTAGTTGGCAGAGGTAGGTACCTTTGTCCAAATAGGGACCCTTGAGTCTAGTCAGGGAAAGTAGGTACACTCCTGAAATAACCCCTGCTCACCCTCTTGGTAGCTTGGCACGAGCAGACAGGCTTAGTTCAGAGGCAGTGTGTAAAGCATTTGTGAACACATACAGTAATCAAGTGACAACACTACAAATGGACACCACACAGGTTATATATTTATAAAAATAGGTATACTTTATATAGATTTATCACAAGACCATAAACGACAAAAATAATCCACAATACTGTCAAGAGTGCTTAGTTCTGATCAAAAGGCTTAATTCAAGGTTCTGTGCGAGTCGGTAGCCTCCTCCGGCTACGGCGGTGTCGAGAACAAACAGAGTCTAACAGATCCAGCTGACCGCGTCGAGACGGGCCAACACAGCGTAGATAGACTCGGTCACAGTACCTTTACTTGAAGCGGCAGGCACGGGCGTGCGAGCCGGATGGCTGTTCGACGCGGTCGCGATGCAAAAATGGAAGCGTTGCAGGACGCGTTGTCCCTCGATGCGGTGCAGGCAGCGGCTCGTTGACGCTCGTCGAGACGGAGTCGGTGAGACCAGGGCCGTGCGTTGCAGGGCGAGACGGTGCTTCGATGCGGTGCTGGCAGGTTGCGGTGCGGCGACGAAGCCGGATTCAGGAGCTGGCGTCGATCAGTCCGGACAGCGGTGCGAGTCGGGCGGTGCGTCGCAAAGCGTGCGAGCGGTGCCCAACTCCGGTGCGGTCACATGACTCGAACTCAGCAGCAGTGACCGTGCCGGTCGGACCAGTTCGATTTGGCGTAGCGAAGCGTTGCAGGACGCGTTGTCCCTCGATGCGGTGCAGGCAGCGGCTCGTTGACGGAGTCGGTGAGACCAGGGCCGTGCGTTGCAGGGCGAGACGGTGCTTCGATGCGGTGCTTACAGGACACCGAGTCGGTCGTGAGAGTCGGTCACAGCTCCCTACCTCTGTAGCCACTGAAACAGAGTTTCCAGCAGCAATTCACAAAGGGGGTGAAGTCCAATGGTCCTGGGACTTCGGTCAGGGGGCAAGCTCTCTTCCAAGCCCTTGGAGATCCTTCACAAGTTGATGAAAGTCACAGCAAAGCAAAAGTTCCTTTCTCCTTTCTTTGGCAGACAGGCAAACCACGGCAGGCCAATCCCCCAAGCAGCACTTCAGGCTTAGGGATAGTCTCTCCTCAGTTTCTTCTTGGTTTCGCTCCTCAGCAAAGGTTTCTTCTTGTTCCCAAAAGTGATCTAATCTTCCTGGGGTCTGGGTGCCCCTCTTATACCCTGATTCTCTTTGTTCTCTGGAGGCAGAGAGGCCTCTGCCTAGTCCAAAACCAGTTCTGGTCAGTCCTGGAGCACTTTGTTTTTCTGACTCCTTCTTTCCTTTCAGAATGTGGGGCAGAGTGCTCAGCCGCCCGGCAGGAGGTGGAGCCAGCATTGTGGAAGGCAGGCACAGCCCTATTCAGACCCAGGTGCAACTCCTCCCTCCACTCTGGATGCAGATCTTTCTATTCAGCCCTGCGCTGACTCACCCTGTCTCCTGTAGCCACCCCCAGCCCCCGTCACTCAATCTCCAGACAAGGAATACACAACCTAGCAGAGGCAGGCTTGAATAGTTAGGCAAGAAAATACCCACTTTCTAAAAGTGGTATTTTCGAACACAGAATGTTAAAACCAACTTCACTAAAAGATGTATTTTATCATCCTGAGTTCAGGCATACTAAATTCGTTTTTCTACCATGTTCCCTGGGTCAGTTCTGACTATAAGGTGTAATAGTCAGTCTGCCCATTCTGGCCTATGGGGAGCAGGTAGCCTTGCAATAGTGAAAACGAAAATGGCTGTAATTCACTATTAGGACATGCCACACACACCAGGGCATGTCCTACCTTATACTTACAATGCACCCTGCCCTAGGGCCTACTTTAGGGGTGACCAACATGCAGTAAAGGGAAGGTTTAGGGACTGGTAAGTGGGTGTACTCACCAAGTCGACATGGTAGCCCTAGGCTGCACACAGGCTCTGCGATGGCAGGCCTGAGACACATTTTACGAGCCGCTTCTGTGGGTGGCACAACCAGTGCTGCAAGCCCACCAGCGGCATTGGATTTACAAGCCCTGGGCACACTGAGTGCACTGTACTAGGGACTGACAAGTAAACCAATCATCCAATCATGGAGTCACTAATACATATATCAATTAACGATAGGGAGCACTTGCACTTTGGCACTGATTAGCAGCGGCAAAGTGCCCATGAGCATCTAGTCCAGCAAAAACATATCGGCAACAGTGGAGGCATTACGAAAAAAATGGAAGGGAGACCCACGCCAAGGATGCCAGGTCTAACAGTAGTCCTTACAATTATGATACATGATGTCTTCTGCCTAGTCCTCCCTTGCTCATTTTTTGATCCTCCACCACTTTGTTATGCTGCAATAACAACTGTTGGATGAAGGCTTTCACTGTTTTTGTATGCACTCTAGTAACACAGGATCGGTCATGAATAAGATATCATTTCTTCGTAATACATATACTTGCGAAGACTTATGAATTTCTGGAGTCAGTGATTGATATCATATGATAGAGTAATTGGGCACTATGCCCCAAGTGTGTCATTAAGGTTGAGGGAACAAGTTATATAATCCTGTCTAAATCTATCAGGCTTTTATGTTTTATCATTTGCATTCATTTCATATATTTATTTGCTAATTTTATGATATAATATTAAGGGCACTGTGCCATGATTTTATCGTCATTTTTTAACGATGTTAAAATGTGATTATTTTATGCAAATAATGATTTTACATGTTCCCCTGGTTTTATGACTTAGTTAGTTACATTAATTAATTAATCCATTTTTTGATTGATAATACGACACAGAAATCGCAGTATGTTGTTTACCTTCATGAATTTGAAAGGAAGGAAGTCCCGATTCTCTATGGTTATTTGCACTATATATACCCACAATTCACCTCGGCGTGTCATGTGATCAAGGCCGTGGAGACGCGGCCGAAACGCGTCATGCTGTTTGCTATTTGCACAAAATAAAAGCACTTTTAAAAGAACTATGGTGGTCCGTACCTGATGTTGCAGAGAACGTGAGCAATCCAGGAGTTTGGTGTGCTATATATATATATATATTTATATATATATTACAAAAAGTGATGGATGGAATGCTTGAATTAATCTCAGTCCTGGGTTGCTTGTGTTCTGGTTCCAGGACGACCTGGCTCAGCAGTTCAGGCAGGACTGTTCCTACTGGAGCAGCGTCAAGACTGATTTGCATATACCCGAGTCCAAACTAAGGTGGCATGATGTGCATAGTAACAATGGACTGGGATGCGGCCCGAGATATATATATATATATATCTCCTTCCCTCCCTCACCAAATTTGGTCAGTAGTTTTGGAGTTATTTAAAGAAATTTCCAGTTGTATATCTGGGGATGCGGAGGATCCACGATCCCTCCCGAGCTTGTGCTGAGATATGACTGGCTGCCAACACTTCCAACCAGAAAGTGTTGGCAGTCATCTTGTGACTTGGTTGAACTCACTGCTCTATAAGATGGGTCAAATTTCATTCATAACACCAAAAAGAAACTAAAAGATCATCCATGAAGAAATGGTAAAGAATGGAGTGTGTCTTATAGAATAACATGTGTATAAAAATAACAGCTAGTTGATAACCAACTGTGTAACGGTAAATCCCTTCAAGGAGGCCATGCTGCAAATCTTTCGTGCACTTCTGACTCGCTTTGGTGCACCTTCAGGCCCCACAGAGCAACAGAGGCCTCTAGTTCGGTTACTAACAACAGCTCTTACCTCAATGCCTTCTTGCCCCCTTAGGACCTTACCGACTCCAGGACAAGCTTCCACTCTGGTCCCATGTTTCACGCTGGTTTCCACTGCACCAATGCCGTTGCCGGCACCACCAATGCCAATCGATGACCCAGTGCTAACGCCCATGTTAGACCCGAAACTGAAGTCAGTTCTAGTTTGCCCCATGTCATGTTACAAAACAACTAAAGCACAACCGTTTATCATGTTTCCTAGCTCTAACCTAATGCCTCTGCCATGAGGCCACTATAAGCAGAGGCTCAACTTTCTTTTTAGCTCTGAACCTGATCCCACACCAGAACAGAGACCACCCCAAGATACTGATGATCATGGGGAGGAGGACGGCTATTCCCCCTCATTATACTGATGATCCCTTCTAATTTGATTCACAAAATATCTATGGGCATGACACTTGCCCTGAAACATTGGCCACCAACAGAATTAAGTGCCTTGTTTGCATTGGCGATTGAGTGCAGCTGAGGTACTAAAATTGCAGTTGATCTCCACTGAGACTAAGGCAACTGTTCTGACAGAGATTTTCCAACCTAGGCCTGCAATATAGGAGCCCTTACTCCCATTCAATGATGCCTTCACAGATGCCTTGATGGCTACATTGTTGAAACTATGTTCTTGTCCGCCCATTAGTCAGCAAGTAGCCAAACAACACGAATCTGGTTATGGGGATCCGGACTTCCTCACCAAGAACCCTACTCAGATTTTTATTTTTGTGCAGGCTTCAACCAGTAAGGTTAATTCTAACTCATTTCTGAGCAATCCCTCGGATACAGAATCCAGATGGATTTATGCTTTTGGCAAACAGATGCCTTCTTTTGACTACTTAGCGCTATGGTCCATAAATGCAGTCTGCTTCTTTTGCCACTACACTGTCAGGCACATGCCTTATGGGAAATGGCTAGTGAGATCTTGCCAGCGATTACAGAGGACGTTAGGACCTTCCTGGCTCAGACTATCCATAGTTGGCAGGATGCAGCAAAATATGTCATCCAAATAGGCCTAGACACCACGGATTAGATTGCAGAGCAATTTGTAATAGTGTGGTGCTTCCCTGGCTTGCCTGGATGAGGTAGACCAAATTTTCTGGCGATGTGCACGCATCACAGATGGACATGCCTTTTGATGGTGCCAGACTTTCAACAGATGGAGTCTGCCCAGGAACTGTTTAAAGACAGTGGGGCACAACACATTCCTTAGGGTCTTTGACTCCCCATCAGTTCCACAAATGTAGGGTCCATTCAAGGAAGCTGGTTTGTAGACAACTGCAGCCTTTTCAGCCAGCAGAGCAGCACACAGCCCATAACTTTCACACCATGCATGTTGTGCTGACATCACACATGACAACAGTGGCATCATTCCTTCATCTTCTCATCCTCTTGCTACCATGCAGCTTTATTTTATTTTCAATGACTCATGACTAACCAATGTGTGGCAGGATTCATTATTTCCTCCCAGATTGGTGAACCACCATGTCTGACAGATGGGCCTCACAGACTGTTCAAAGGGTCTACGCCCTGCCTTTTATTTTGACCTCCACCCTACCTTCCTTTTGCACCAGTCCTGAATCTTGGAGGCGCATCCATCCATCATACTGCAGGAGGTACATCTCTTTCTTTCGGGTGCCACTGAATAGGTACCAGAGAGAGGTGAGGGCCTTATTCAAGCTACTTCCTCGCTCCGGATTCGGGGCCTCAGACCTATCCTTGACCTTCAGCCTCTAAATACCCTCTTACAGAAGGACAATTTCAAAATGCTCATGTTGTCAGATAGAATCTGTGCTCATGTTGGCACAGATTCTATCTGCCATGGATGCAGAGGACTCTATGGTGTCCCTGGGTTTTGCGTGATGCACATTGTCATACACCCATCCTACAGTACCACAGGTGTTGCCTGCAGTTCCTGTATTTACATACCTTGGAATTCCTGTATTTACATACCTCAGAGTGGCATTGTGGAGCCTGTGCCAAGAGGTTTTGCATTTTTGGAGGTGGCTGGAGTAGCAGAACATCTTTCTAGTAGCCAACTGCCTACCGGGCGCCCTGAATGCTAGCGCAGATGAATTGAGCAGAATTCGACTGACTGATCATGAGTGGCCTCTGATACCAATGATTGCATACCAATGATGGTGCAGCACGTATTCTATCAGCGAGGAAAGTCCTGGCTAAACCTGTTCACCACAGTCGAGTGTCAATGGTTTGAGCATTAGAAGTTTGGGAAGAAATAGTATCGGGCTGGAATGGAATGAGGGACTCCTATACACCTTCTCACTGCTATCTTTCCTGCCCTGAGTTCTGAAGAAGATCAAGAATAACCAATGCCCATCTCATCCTAATTGCCCTGGACTGGGCCAGATGAGTGTGGTACCTGAAAGTCCTAAGCATGAGAAATGGGACTCTGATCAGGCTACAACTTCGGGAGGACCTTCTGTCTCAGCAACAAGGCAGGGTCCTTCATCTGAATCTCTGCAAACTTAAACCACCATACGTGGAGATTGAGCAGTGGCAATTAACTGATTAAGTTGATATCTGAGGTGTTAATGTCATTCTTGTTCCTATAAGCCCTTCCTCTAAATCTATCTATGCTTGGCATTGGGACAAGTTTGTTGCCCGATGTGGGGCACAAAACACTGACCCCTTACAGGCTAAGCTTTTGGAAGTTCTGTTGTTTGGTCTTTCTTTAACCCAGCAAAGCCTTGCAGTGGGCACTGTAAAAGGTTTTTACCTGCCTTTCTGCATTTTTCAGACTAGCTTTTTAAATCAGTTGTGATTTGGTATATTTAAATGTTTGACCCACAGGTCCCCCCTCACTGTCCCCCAAAATTGTTAATTCGGTCTTGGCATTTCTTATGTGTATACCATTCAAGCTGATGCATAGTTGCTTGCTGTGCCTTTTGACCCTGAAAACTATCTTCCTTATTGTGATTGTCAGCTTGTCACATGAGCGAACTGCAGGCACTTTCAGTGTGCCTACCCTATACCACATCACCCTCTTTCCCGACAAAGTGGAGCTGAGGACTCAGGCTGCCCTTTTTTAGCAAAGGTTTTAATTTCCTTCCATGTTGGGCAGTTGAACAATCTGCCAGAGGTTTTGCTCCCCCTGAACCCTTGAAAGAGGAGGAGAAACACCATTGGTTGGACCCCAAAAGGGCTTTCAATTTTTATATTGATCATACCAAGGTCCATCAAGTCAATTCTTTGTGGGGTTTTCTGGAGTGAAAAAAGGATGACTGTACAGAAGTAGACCCTGTTGAGGTGCATAGTCCGCTGCATTAACATCTGCTACACGCTGGCCAAAAAGCAGCCCTCGATTGCTGAGAACCCATGCCACCAGGGTCAGAGTTGCTCCACGATATTGGCATGAGGTGTGCCTGTTCTTGCTATCTACAATGCTGTGACATGGGCATCAGTACATATTTTCACGAAACACCACTGCCTTGAAAGCCAGGTCTGACAAGAGTAATTTCTCTCACTAGGTCTTGCAGGACATTTTGGTCTGAATCCACTCCCCATAACTTCCACCTTTGGGAGTTACTGCTTTGATATCTATTCTAAAGTTGAGGAATCTGTGGTTAGAAGCATCCAATAGAAGAACAAGTAATGCTCTTTGTGGTGTATATCTAACCGCAGATTCCTCACTTCTATCCCACATCCCTGTTCTGTGGAGGTTCTCTATTTAACATTTAAAACAGTACCAAGTTGGAGATCAGCACACAGTCACCAACAATTGTTTTAACTGACATCAGCATGCAGGGGTGGTGTTTATATGGAGCTCTGGTATGTGATTTCACAGGTGGGGGAGTATGTAGTCAACGCAGACCTGAGCTGCATCACATATTTGCATGTGGGAGCACAGCTGAAAGTATTCTCCAGATCAAGTCTGACACATGGGGTATATTCTATAGGTAAGCAATTTGTTCCTTTGGCAATATCTGCACATAGTGTGAATTTTTAATATGTTTGAAAATGTACAATGAAATATTCCAAGTAGAAACAGCAGGCACGAGTTTTGCAGCCTTGAGCTGCTTTCTTACGGAAATGTTCGGGTTAAACCAGATGGTGTATGATGATATGTGCCAATACTTCACTTCAACGCTTGAGTAATTGGTTTGCAAATTTATTATGGCAAGTCATAGAAAATGCAAATCCTGGTGTTGCAAAACAGCTCCACCATGATACATGGGCCTAAAGGATTCTGTCAGATTTTATTTTGCTGTTGGACATGAGAAAGTCTATTAATTAACATGAAAATTAATTAGCTTAGTAGCTGATATGTGCACAAATAAATGAAAAATGTAATGTTAAAATGACACACATTTGAAATGTGCTGATTTGCAAATAGGCAGCCATAGTTATCTGTATAAGCCATCGAAAAGCTAAGAAGCAAGTTTTCTTTACCTTGAAGCAAACCTAGTATTGCT
Organism: Calotriton arnoldi; assembly: GCA_963921515.1. Lineage (NCBI taxonomy): Eukaryota > Metazoa > Chordata > Amphibia > Caudata > Salamandridae > Calotriton > Calotriton arnoldi. The sequence continues at coordinate 2,085,627 of CAWUFW010000382.1, read as the reverse complement.
GAAATGTGCACAACGTGAATTTGAAGCTTGACTGTAAAGTAACATGCTTAGAGATGCTCGTTTTAACTGCAGAATGTTCCGGTTTAACAAATGTATTACTTTATAAGCAACATTTTATTCATGAATGTCAAGATCTTCCTATTTTCTCATGTTTCCTAGAACGTTTGAATAAAATAACTTGTGCATTATAGACAGTAATTCTTTTTTTTTTTTTCACAACAAAATGTTATTGTCAACAGCCAGAGTACGCCCGTTAAGGCCATATATCATAGCAGCAAGATATATATAGTACAAGTATTGATGTCGACATTTTGTGTCCAAAAATGCAAAAAAGAGTCGTGTATAACAACATATTACATTACCAATCAACTGAAGTTTCATATATGTGATATGTTACACGTCGAGTCAACCCCAGAGTGAAGAATTAAATCGTTAGGGGGCGCTAGAGGGCGCACTGCGGAATGGCTGCCTTCTAAGACAGCTCCGCCGGTCAGGCCCAATATGGGATAATAAAGCTTATTAAGCGGACATAAAATCGGCCGCAACTGCAAAGACTGAGGATCGGAAGGTGCCAGCATTGCAACGAGCCGAGCGAGAGATCAGCGGCATGCAGCAAACGCCGATAAATTGAAAAAGACAGCCGGGCGCGAGACGGGACCTGCAATACACAAGAAGGCGGCGCCTTGAAGTGCGGGCGACTCGGGGAGAGAGCGGAGCGGCATATGGAGATGGAACATATTACAGTGAGTGTACGCCCTGGATATGGTGCAAATATGGGAAAGGGCTCGAACTAAGCTACCAAAGCGCATTGGAGGCATTGTATGGAAATAGCGGGACATTTATTATTGTGGACTCACGCGAATGAGTTTAAAATGGCGGACAGTGATGGTGCTGGCGATCTATGCTGAGTGAAGCGCACGCAGTGAGGAGTTCCAACATAACATAACACCCGGGTGGGTGATTAACCTGCGCCCGGCCTCGCAGCAGGGACATAAAATGTGTAGCCCACGTAGACGAGGTCTTTATTCCCAGCACATGTGACTGCGTCATGACCCTAGCGCCCACTACATCGCGCTTATAACTGGGTGGTGTGTGAAGGTAAACAGCGACGAGTATTAAATGACGATTGATACGCAGTAAACACCCCCCAGACACGCTGAGAGTTCCTCAGCAGGCGCTTTCTGTGTTGGCGAGTGGGGCGTGTGCTGCCGCTGCCCAATCATGATGTGGGGAAGAGAGTGAACTGTGCTGCTTGAACACTTGTAATCCCGGCGGCCCCTGCTCAGCGCGCCTTTTACGTGCGCATGATGGGATTGAGGTGAATCGCTGATTGCAGTGGGGGACAGGCAGGAGAGGATCACGCTGACGGAGAATCTGCATATCCGACCGTTTCGCCGGGTGATACAGCTCTGGGACATGGAGGGCCGGTCCTGAAGTGTCACTGACTGCTACGCACCGCTTCTGCTGATGGTGGGTCGTATGTTGCGCTGTGGAGGGACGGTGCACTAGCGGTAGAAGGGCTCAAGAAGCAAGGCGGCCGTTCTCTGTGGAGTAGTGCGCTGCACGCCACCACCAAGACAACTGGTGACACTTTCCTTCCAAGACTGCAAGGCTTAACAAAGCAGCAATGGGGAAGCCAGACAAGCAACAGCCCAAAATATCATTTGACACAAGACGGCACACCAAGGGTGCGACGGCTCATTCAGACACCGAACTTGATACCGACAATGCAACTCGGGCTGGCATGGAGGGTGTTCTGCAGGCAATCCAACAAAGTCTACAGGACATTAATGGGAAATTAGACACCATCACCCAACGGGTCGACAATATGGCGACTAAGCTGGACAAACCCGGAGAACGTCTGGTCGAGGCCGAAAATCGCATCACGGCGGTGGAGGATGAGTCACATGACACGACTCTAAAATGCACAGAGATGGAGAAACTATTGGAAGTCATCAAAAATAAGGCGGAGGATTTAGAAGCGAGATCTCGACGCAATAACATCAGAATAGCTGGAGTTCCGGAGTCCACAAACACAGGGCGGATGGAAACGTACGTGGAGGAAATGCTACGTGGCGTGTTTGGCGCGGAACACCTTTCAGCGGTATTCCTGATAGAACGAGCGCATCGATCGCTGGCCCCGCGGCCGAAGCCTGGCGCCACTCTGAGACCTATCATTGCCCGTGTCCTCAATTATAGAGACCGTGATGTCGTTTTGAGGCTAGCCCGAGAGAAACAGCAGATCAACTACCAGGGTAATGCATTGGAATTCTACCCAGACTTCACTCTGACGGTCCAACTAGCGCGAAAAGAGTTCAACCCAGCGAAAAAGAAACTGCGAGAATTAGGAATAGAGTATGCTATGCTCTATCCAGCCCGGCTGAGGGTAACATATGAGGGCCACTCTACGCTTCTACAGACACCGAAAGCAGGACAGGACTTTCTTAAAAAAATCAACAGTAAACGTAAAGATCACAAACGAGCGGAGCAGAACCAAGACTCGGAATGAGTGCCCTTGGGGGAGACGGAAATCCTCGGCAATCGGACATTATGAGCTGGTGAGGCATGTGTGAGTATTGGGATAACAGATTGAACTGTTGACACACCTGTGCAGCTACGTCGTCACGGGCTATCACTGTCATCCGGAGCCTAATGCAGGTGCTTAAGGACAGGCATTTGTTTCTGCCAAAACTACGTTACCCCAGGTCCCGGAGGGGATGTGGGGCCCTATGGCTAGCCAATGCGCTTGTGAACACGAAAAGGGGCGCTGTCTGCTTCGGCTGGGAGCAGATATAATCTCCACATGTGATCTAGTCTTGTCAGGAATGATGGATACCGAATGCCAGAGTGTATAGACTTCCTGTTTGACCCCTTAGCTCTACAGTTACTGGACAGAAATGTAGCTATTGATAGGGAGCAGAGGGAGAATACTGCAGATTAAGCTATTATGATTATACTATGCACACAAAAGTAGAAACTATAGAACTGTTGCCGGTCTGGACCTGCAGGTAGTACCTCGCTGCTAGCTGTATCGTGTGTGAGGGCGGTGCTGGGCATTTCGCTACAGCGTGTTGCGCTAACCAGATATGGGCATATGGCGGTCAATATGGTAACCCATCTGTTGAAGGAAATGTTCTAGTCTGCATCACTAATGTATACCTGACCACATCCACTATGTTGGATGGAGTTGTGTGCACTTGGCGGACCCCCCAAGCGGGAGTTCCCCAATCAAAGTTAGGTTATGTTGTTGCTATTTTCAGGGGTATGTCTTTGGCATGGTTGGGATGCTGAAGTGGGTGGTGGGAGGGAGGTTTGGTGTTGGGGATGGTTATACAGGCCAATGTACTTGAGAAACATCGCTGAAATCCAGAGTAACGTCCAGTTAAGAAATGCCATTAGTTTCATTCTAGAAAACGTGAGAAGTGCATGCTGCACAAATCGCATTTCAATACACAGCACACTAGTAACTAGCAATGACCACTGAGAGATTACAACCTAAGCACTTAAACTTGTTAACTTGGAATGTTAGAGGGCTTAATAACCCGAAAAGATCCGGCAAATATTTGCTTACTTGGACAGGCTACAAATTGACATCGCGTTTCTGCAGGAAACGCATCTTGCACCTAATTCTAACACCCGCATCGGACACAGATGGGCGGAGACAATACACAGCTCACCATACTCCTCCTACTCTAGAGGGGTCATCATATTGATTAAAAAGGATTGCAATTTAATATAGATGCCACCATCACAGATGAGCTGGGGCGCTATGTTATTATTGTGGGAACACTAAGGGGGCAGAGACTCGCTTTAATTAATGTATATGGCCCTAATATAGACGATCCCGAATTTTACCATACATTATGGCGCAAAATCAACGACTTGCCGGACATCCCTTTACTTTGGGGGGAGATTTCAATATTGCACTACATGACGACCTTGACAGGTCAAGAGCATCAGTAGAACCTCACAAAAGGGCGAGGGCAAACTAAAAGATATTATGACTGATATACGGCTTACTGACATTTGGCGAACCCGAAACCCAGAACGTATGGAAGCCACGCATGCATCAGCAGCGCACAATAGTTGGTCCCGTATTGATTATTGGTTGGGTTCGGACGATATAGCACTATGGACACGAGCTGTGAATCATCTACCCAAAACAATATCCGATCATAACCCAGTGCTCATTTCCATGTCTATGCCACACTATGTGCCGCCCCCTTATAGCTGGAGGTTCAATGCGAAAGCATTACTAGATTCAGTGTATACTGACACCATTAGTCAGGCTATCACTGAGTACTTTGATATCAATAAACCCACAACTGAGGACCATGGCCTACTGTGGGAGGCTTTCAAAGCTACTATTAGGGGAGTCTGCATAAGTACCAATGCTGGCATTCTCAAAGACATACGAAGGCAGCTCGAAGTACGTGAAGATCAGCTGCGCACACTGGAACATGAATACGAGCGCACACAAAACACAAAGATATTGGGAGACATTAGGGCTACACTGTCAGAATACCAAACATGCAGAAGACGAACTCAAATACGTAGCAAGGCGACAGATAGCGAGAACCTACGGTGAGGGTGGTAGGCCGGGTAGGATCCTGGCAGCTAAAATATGTTCAGGTCATGCTCCGCAGGTTGTCCGGGCGGTCAGGGATGAAAATGGGGATCTGCAATATAATGCACAGGGCATATTGAGGGAATTCATGAATACCTATGGACAGCTATACGCTTCGCAGCCCACAGCTTCACCAGACACAATAATGAACTACCTCGCAGATGTGGCGATAGCGTGGTTGTCAGATGCACAAAGAGACTACCTGTCCTCACCGATCACAGTGGAAGAAGTAACAGCAGTCATTAAATCGCTGCCAAATGGTAAAGCGCCAGGCCCTGATGGGTTCACATGTGAATTTTATAAGTCTTTTGCTGATCAGTTAGCGCCCCACCTGGTAGAGATGTACGGTGAGGCTCATGATAAACAGCTATTACCACCAACATTGAGAGAAGCCATGCTTATTGCACTTTTAAAGCCTAACAAAGACCCGGAATATTGCGACTCCTATAGGCCACTGTCTCTAATTAATGTAGACACCAAAATATTGGCCAAACTCCTGGCCACTCGACTACAACCACTGATGTCCAATTTAATACTGCCGGATCAATCAGGGTTTATTCCCTCAAGGTCAACAGCCCATAATACCAGAACACTCTTTGCGCTTTCGCATTACCTAAACCCCACTACTAAAGCCGCCGCAATTCTTCTAGATGCTGCTAAAGCATTTGATTCTATTGAATGGATATACTTGCACGCGATCTTGAGGTGAATGGGATTCCCCCCTATGTTCCTGCAATGGATACAAATAATATATACTGCGCCGATGGCGCGTATCAAAGTCAATAAATACATATCTGATCCCATACCGATAGCTAGGGGGACACGGCAAGGTTGCCCATTGTCCCCGTTATTATTCGCAATAGCGATTGAACCATTGGCATGTAAGATTCATTACTCAGCGCTCCAATTCCCGCAGAGGCCCTTGCATATATCGTTATATGCAGATGACATGACGCTATATGTACGAGACCCTGAGATAAATCTGAATCCTCTGCTGAGGGAATATATCAAGTTCGGGCAGCAGTCGGGACTCAAAATAAATTGGTCCAAATCAATAATTATACCATTAACAGACACCACACATCCGCATTCCACCGAATATCCCTTAGAATGGCAATCAGAGCCAGTTCGATATCTAGGTGTTTGGTATCACCGTGACCCAGAAGTTGTAATCCGCGCCAATTATGGCAAGGCGATTAGTATGCTGGAAGACAAAATAGGGCGATGGATTCAACTACCATTATCGCTGGCTGACCGACTAGCCATTGTAAAGATGGTTGTCTTGCCAAAATTGCTGTACCTTTTTAATAACATTCCGATTAAGCCCCCGGCAGAAGTGTTTCGTAGGATAACCACCATGATGCTGCGCCTGATATGGGCGGGTAAACAGGCCCGGATAGAACTACGCGCTCTTACATTACCTTACTCAAAAGGTGGATTCAGGGTCCCGGATTTCTTACTTTATTATTTATGCGCACAAGCGCAATATGCACATTTTTGGTATCATAAGATCCCTTACCTCACACATGTCGCTATTGAAGAAGGCGATGCCCTACCAACTCCGTTAAATGCGATTATAACACACTGCAGGCCACCACCTCATAAACTAGACATAAATACAATAGATACAACAAACAATGCATGGCGTGTAATGGGTCAAAAAGCACATAAGTTACCGCTGTACGCCCCTGCACTGCAGTTGCATTACCATCCAGAACTATCGGTTACCCAGGAACAAGTGGGCATGGGTCTGCTGCGACAAGTGGGCATTGATACCATGGGGGATATATACCACAATGGGGTTTTTAAATCGCTTGATGAGCTATCATACATAAGCAACCAGACATTATTGTTTAGATTTGCGTATCACAGATTACAGGAAGCAATAAAAAGGTTGTATCCATCCTACCCTGAGGAGCCACCACAGTTGTCCACGCTGCAGCTACTGATTACAACACCCGCTGCTAAACACATGGTGTCTAGACTATATGCTAAGCTACAGGAAGACATAGCGGATAATACACACAGGGCATTAGAGAAGTGGAACGATGGGCTAGATGTACCATTGACAGAGGAGGAATGGGCTATAACCTGCTCACTGACTGGCTTGCTAACACCTAATGGGAACCTACGTATATTGCATTATAAGTATCTGCATCAAACTTATTATACCCCTGCAAGGCTCTGTAGGTATGGTTTACGAACAGATTCTAAATGTCAACGCTGCAATACTGAAATAGCAGATTTCATACACCTTGCATGGTCTTGTGCAGAAGTGACAGAGTTTTGGTTAAAGGTAACGCAGATGCTGGGCACTATGGTGGGCATTGAGGTGGAATGCACTGTTCGTACATGCTTGCTGGGTCTAGTTCCTGATGTACGTGCCACTAAGCGCAAGTTCTGTGTAATTGCGCTGCTCTTGGCTAAACGCAGAATATCGTTATGTTGGGGAAGTAAGAGGGCGCCAAAAGTTAGGCAATGGATCCAAGATCTGTCGTATTGTAAAGACACATTGCAAACGTATGAGGAGGAGCTACCCATGGGTTCAAAGCCTAGAGATTCCTGGAAATACTTGACTGACTATCTGCAAAAGTACCAAGTTGACTAACTATGTGTAACAGCTGCACTGTAGAAAATGTATTCACAGGTAATAATGCAAAGTTGCAAAAACTGGATGATGGATGTTGTTGTACAACGGTCTGAATGTTAATTACATGTTGGACACTGTATGTCTTTGAAAATGATAATAAAAAAAAATAAAAAAATTAAAAAAAAGAATTAAATCGTTAATGCCTCGGTCACCCAACCCAGTGGTCGTCATGAGTAATGTCAATCTACCGTGCGATCTGGTATGGGTTCTAGGTAAATTCCCCGGAAATCAGCCCATCTCCTCCATATCTTGGGATGTTTCTGGGGGCAGCCCCGCGCAGCGAATATAGGTATCTCTAACCCCATACAAAAATCTAGACCCCTTTTCCAGGCCCCAAGGGAGGGCGGGGAGGAGTCCTTCCAGGCCTTCGCAATGTCTCGCTTCACAAGTGTGAGGCCCAGTAACAGTAGATGGCGTTTATAGATATTACCCCCAATATCATCAGTTATGTGCAGAAGAATTAGTCGGGGTGAATGAGGGATGTCCCAACCCAAGACCTGCGACATACATGCAATGACCCCGTACCAGAATCTTGAGAGAGATGTGCACAGCCATATAGTATGGAGAAAAGTACCCTTGGCCGCCTGGCATCGCAAACAGAGTAGAGAGGCAATAAGTCCAGCCCGCCAGAGTCGATGCCTAGTATAATATACCCTGTGTAGGTACTTAAACTGTATGTATCGTACCTGAGTCGCTATGGCGGCACTTCGTGGGGATGCCAGCGCCTCGGTCCAGTCCTCATTGTCTAAAGGGCCCAAGTCTGCCTGCCAAGCCTCCTGTGTATTAGACAGTGTTGTGTGGCTATTTGTGACGAGGGTGCGATATATTTTGGTAATCTTGTGTTCTCCCAGTTCTCCCATGAAGACTTTTGCCTCAAGGGGGCTGAAATCAGGCATGGTCTCCTGGAGTGCGAGATATGGAGAGAAGGCATGAAGGAACTGGAGGTATTTATAGAATTGTGATTGAGGCATCGCATACTCTTGCTGTAATTCTTGAAAGGACTTCAGGGTCTGTCCATGGAGGACATCCCCCACAGTTGAAATTCCTATAGCCTCCCATCCTGAGAAGCCTGGGAGCCCAGCAAGCTGTGGCATAAGGCCATTGTGCCAGATTGGAGCCTCTTTTGTTATTCTGCCCCACCAACCCAACTGTCGGAGCGTGCGTTTCCACAGTTGAAAAACTGTGGCAGTCGCCAGAGGCAAGGCCCTCCGGGCCGGGCCCGAATAGAGGAGCATATGTAGGGGCAATACGTTCATCAGCCAACACTCGAGCGTATACGCAGGGTCCGATCTATCACCATACCACCAGTCATTTAATATGAGAAGATGCGATGCCGCATAATACGCCTGGACATCCGGTGTTGCCGGTTCACCGCAATACGTTGATTGAAAGCACGTCTTAAACGCCACCCGAGCCGAGCCAAGCCGCCCCCCCCCCCAAAGAAAATGTCAGAGAGTAGAGTTTAGTTGTGTGAACCAACTAGGTGGTGTCAAATATGGGTGGTTTTGGAGTTGATACAATAGATGGGGCAGGGAGACCATCTTGAAAATGGCCGACCTCCCGAAAAGGGAGAGTGGCAGATGTGACCAAGAGTGAGTCTGCTCCTTGATTTGCACCCACAAGGGGCTAGGTTTCTTTCCCAAGACAAAGGTTGCGAGGCAGCCAGGCAGACCCCCAGATATTTAAAGCCATCCTGCACTACCGCAACCTACACGGACCACCGACCCAGCGGACCCTCGCAGCGCAGGGGCCACAGGTAGAATTTAAGGGAGTTCATATATAACACAAATGTGTCGCCAAAGATCTGCATGATCCTGAGGAGTCTGGGTCCCGATCGGTCAGGTCTCGTAAGGAAAAAATAATATATCATCTGCATATAGAGCTATGCGATCAGATTCCGCCCCCGGCCACTCAAACTCCCTGAGCTGTGCGTCTACCCGCACCCATGCCGCCAGAGGCTCCATAGCAAGCGCAAAAAGATATGGAGAGAGAGGGCAGCCCTGGCGGGTGCCACGCCCGGTAGGAAAGGTTGGTCAGACGGTATCCGCCACACAGACAGAGGCCGTAATATCAGTGTAGAGGAGTTGGATATATTGTAGCAGGCGAGGACCAAAATTGAGACGACTAAGAAGCGCAAAAAGATACGTCCAGCTCAGGAAGTCAAAGGCCCTATCCATGTCTGCCAACAAAAGAGCTGCCGGTTCGCCCAGACGGTTCACCGAGGCCACGGCATTATGGGCATGTCGGATGTTAGGGCGGGTGGCGCAGCCCGTCATAAAGCCCGCCTGGTCCGAGTGGACCAGATCGGAGATATGCTGGACTATACGATTGGCGATGATTTTGGCAAGTAGCTTAGCCTCGACGTTGAGAAGCGTTATCGGGCAATATGAAGAGTGATGGTCGGGGGTTGGCCCGGCTTCAGGAACACTACTATCTCAGCGTGACGCCAATCCTGTGGAAGAGATCGGTCAGCCGAGGCGGCATGAAATGCAGCAAGGTAAGGAGCAATAAGTAGGGATTGGTACTTCTTATAGAATTCGCATGGAAGGCCATTTGGGCGGGAAGCCCTGCCCGAGCGCATCCCAGACAATGCTTCCTGGATCTCCTCTGTCGTTATGGGGGCATCAAGGTCATGCAGCACAGGGTCTGAAAGGGCACGCGGAGGTAAATCATCAATAAACTTCTGAACCAGCTGGGGTGACATAGTCTCCCGGGGGGCATATAACTCTGCATAATAATCTGCGAAGCTTGCAGCAATTTGTCGGGGATCCGTGAGAACCCTCCCGTCTGGATCGCGCAAACTCAGGAGGGAAGTGGGGCAGAGTGCTCTCTGACAAAGGCGGTGCAGTAAAGCACTAGATTTGTCACCCCATTGATATATTCTACTACGGCTAGCCAACCAGGCCACCCGAGCCTCATCCATCAGCTCACCGGCGTAAACCTGCTGGGTATGGGGCAACTGCCTACGCGAGTCAGACCCATTCGCGCCACGAGCTGCGCTCTCCGCAGCCAGCAGCTGGGCCTCCAGTTGCACCAGTTTTTCCTGGCGCTGCTTACGCTGTGCAGTATGCAATGTCTATCCCTCGCAGCGTAGGCTTCATTGCCTCCCACACAACAGCAGGCGATTCCACTGATCCAACATTATGCGAAAAATAATCTGTAATGCGACCTATATTTATCATCTAGCAGGAGCCACGGTGATAAGCGGAAGGGGGGGCGTTCGGTGTTGAGTCGCAGGTCCAGCTGCAACGGAGAATGGTCTGAAAGACCCTAGGGCAGTATTTCGGCCGCCACCAGTCTTTGTAGGTGCATCGCTGACAAGAAAATGTAGTCGATACGGGAGAAGGACCCATGGGCGCTAGAGAAGTAAGTGTATCCCTGTTCAGTGGGATGAAGTCGTCTCCAGGTGTCCACCCAATCTAGCCCCTGTATCAGGGTCACGGCTATATTCCCTGCGCTGCGCCATCTGTCTATAGAGGGGCTCACTGTGGCATTCCAATCTCCCCCGACTAGTGACAACCCCGGGGGAATCTCAACCCCTAATCGCATCAGGCGTTCCATCAAGTTCCATGTGAGGGGCAGGGGAGCATATATAGATCCGAGGACAAACGATTGGCCATACAATGAGCCCGTAACTGTGACATATCTACCTTGAGGGTCAGTCCATGTTTTCTCATGTACGAAGGGGATTCTACGGTGGATTAGTATCACTACACCCCGTGAGCCTCTAGTGAATCCCGACTGGAAGGCCTGCGTCAAACATGGAAGTCTATTCCCAAGCAGGTGCGTTTCCTGCAAGAGTAGGATGTCTGCGCCATAACGTTTAGCTTGGCGCAAGATGGCACCTCGCTTGGCCTTGTCCAGTAGGCCTCTGACATTCCAGCTGACCACCCGAAGGCGCCGCTCCGTGGACCTAGGCATGCTTAGTGGCGGGGTGGACATCAATGTATAAATTCGGGGGACCGCATGTGGTGATCACAGGCTTACATATAGCTGCAAGATGGACATGGATATGACACTGAGAAACAAAAAACAGTAACTGTCCCCAACATCCCCCCCCTCCCTCCCACCCCAATACCTCATAAACGTAGAAGCATCTGTCACAGCATGGGGCCTCCCCGAGCCCCAACCGGGGTCCAGGGCAGCGCCCAGCCAATGGCTCCCCATAGACACAACGATGTCTCAAGATCCGAGGAAAAGCATTAAAAGGTGCAGCCCATATTGATATGCTGTCAGCAATGGAAGTTAGAACATACATTACAAGGAATGACAAGAGAAGATGTCTTTCATGCGGTAGTTCCGTGGGTCAAACATGTGATTTGTGACGAGATTTGGAGCGTTTCTTAGATAATGACCGCCAGCGTTGATCACCGGGGACCCGGGCAGGCGCACGGCTCGTCCCCCCAGATGAGGAGTCCGAATCCAGTCTTGGCACCGTGTGTGGCCTGAGCTTGATGTTTTCGTCAGTCCATGCAAACACCTCTTCAGGGGAATCAAAGAAGTGTGTCCGCTCTTTATAGGAGACTTGGAGCCTGGCAGGGAACAGCAGGGAGTATTGGATTTTAAGATGTTGCATTTTGGCCTTCGCCTCCGTGAAGGACTGCCGGCGCGGCTGGACCAGCCTTGTGTAGTCCGGGAATATCATGATCTTTTGTGAGGAGAACAGGAGGGGATCCATAAGCCTGGCCTGTTGTAGAATAACATCCCTGTCTTTGAAGTTTAAGAATCGTGCAATCAGGGGTCTAGGTCTCGCTCCCGGTGGCGGCTTCTGCAACAGGGCCCGATGGGCGCATTCAATGATGAAGCAAGGGGACAGGAGATCGGAGGGAAGCCAATCCGCCAGCCATTTAGCCAGGAAATCCGCCGCATCGCCGCCCTCGCAGCCCTCCGGAAACCCCACAAAGCGGAGGTTGTTTCGGCGGGCACGCCCCTCTGCATCCTCCGCCCGTAGCACCAAGCCTTTTGCGACGGATTCCAAGGTGGTAACCTTCTTCTGGAGTGTCGTGACAGAGTCTTCGACCGTCGATATCCTAGACTCGGCTTCAGTTATGCGCTGCACCGCATTGCGCAGATCCTGTCTGAGGAGCATAACATCAGACCCAACGGTCCCAATCTTTGCCTCGAGCATGTCCCTGGATGGCGTTACGGCGGCAAGTATGGCGGCGTTGTCCAGCATATCCGGTGGCGGACTGCCCGCAGCCGGTGCCGGCGCAGCCGCGCCAGTATATTTATCCATCGTACTCTGCCGGCCCATCGCGCCGGGATTCTTATCCTTAGACATATTGTAGGAGTATGTCGCTGTCGTGGTAAATACCCCCTAATGGAAGGTCAATGCGAGGGCGTGAACTCCGTGGGGACAACAAAAGGAAGCAGAGGGGGGGGGACCAGCCGGATCAAGGCACAGCGAGCGCCCGCAATGTAGGAAGTTATGTAGGTAGGGACTACAGCATCAAGTAAGGCACCCCTGCTCTGTCCGTCCCCGCTCCCCCTCTGGATAAAGGCACCGGGTATGTACCCCTTGGTAGGAGGCCGAAGCACCAACCCCGCGTGGCCTTGATCGCCCAGGCGGCCCAGCCGGCACAGCACAGACACAGGCAGCAGGACTCCCCCAAGCATAGAGTCAAAACAGTCCACGGGTACCCCAAGGGCCCAGGCCCAGTAGCACAGTCACAGAGGTTCGTTCTGGTGACTCCAGCACACTCGAGGGCCCGCCCTCCAATACAGAGTATGTCAGCGGGGTAGATGCAGGGGCCTTATGACATCCACGGCCAACCCGTGTTATCTCAGGGGACGCCCGTGAGCCGAGGAGACAGAGCGCTGTCCAGGAAAAGGCACCGCAAGTCACGGTACCGCACCAAGCCGCCCCAAGCAGGCGCAGGCACGCCGCGGCCCGGTATTGCCACCGAGTCTCGCTAGGCTACACACAGCCGCCCACTCCACATTTCCAACGGCCACGTCACTTCAGGTATTCACCGTCACCACTCAGACCCGCACTGATGCAAACTACAGACCACCAGGACCCAGCCGCCCGCACACACCAGGCCGCGCACACAGGCACGCAACCACTGGCAGTACGAAAGTCAGGCTCACTGCTGACGCCGGAGTCACCCACCCCTGCATCAAAGTAGATCCACCGGGGTGAGGCGACAGCGTGCCGCGGCTCGATGCAGCCGCCGAGACACCACCGGCCAGCAAGTTTCACAGCCTTACCAGGTAGGAGGGGGCCGACCGCGGCCCAGCATGGCCGCCTGTTTCCTCTGGCGCTCTCGACCGTCGAGAGAACGCGATCTTTCGCGGCCCGGCACAGCCGCCGGGTCTGTAGAGCTTCGCTCAGATGCTGCTCCCATCGATCTCTGGTCTGTCACCACCGAGGGACAGCAAGGCAGCGCTGTGCTCACAGCGGCTCGACTCCGCGCCCTTGTAGTAATGCCTCCAACGCAAGGGTGGGGATCAACAGGCCACAGCTTTCCCCCAGGGCCCAAGCGCTCCCAGGCAGGGCAGACCAGTCAGGCATGACACACCGAGTGCCGCCAGGACTCGGGAGCACTCCCAAGGATTGTGAGTCTGCATGAAAGCCAGGATATATGACGGATAAGTGAGGGGCTGCGGGAGCTCGTCTAGAGCGCGTCCACCATGTTGGACCGCTAGGCCACGCCCCCATAGACAGTAATTCTTGTTCGTATTAAATGGAATGCATTACGTAACAGTGATTTTGCCTTTTAGGTAGTAGTTCATGGTTCTCGCAGTGAAACAGATTGAGATGTAGAAGACTGACCTATGCTAAAATGCCTATGGGAACTAAGCCTTATGTCTCCAGAATCTAACTATGCATGATTGTCTGTAGCTAACCGTGCCATAACGTTTTGCAAGTCGCATGTATTTTTCTGGGAACAGAAGAGCTGAACCTGCTTACCAAAGAATGTTCCCATCCTATTGGTCCATGGAGGAAGAAGCCTGATACAATGCTTTTAACATGTTTTCCTGAATTATATATTAGTGAGTGTTCCTAGGTAGATGCAACGATTTTTCCCTTTACCCTTGCTGGACCCCTGACAGTTGTGGCTACTGCTGCTACTGTTTTCCTTTTGCCTCATTTTGCGATTTGATTTTCGACAGATTGCTACCGCAACTGTATGCTAATCTATTCGGATTTATTGAGACTTGACTGAGTCTTATGAACTACTCTTTATGGGAAGTTCTGCTGTTCTAATTTGGCTTTGAAGCGTTATGCTCCTCTAACCTCACTCTTTTCAGTTTGATTCGGAGTCCTTAATGGGTTCTAGAAATCTAAAACTCTGACTTTGATCTTAGGAATAGGGACCTATTCCTTTATGGAACTTGCTTATTGAAATATTTGATGCTTTATTCTAACCATACTTAATGATGAGATTTCTGTAAATTTATTTGATTTATGGACTTACTGAAATAAAAACGAAATAAACAGAAGAACGTTTACTAATCTCTTAATGAGAATAAAGGTTTTAAAAACGTATCCCAACTCTCATCATAGACTGAACTTAAAACTGTTGATACAATATATATTTTGAAATGTTAAACTTTGCTCCTTGACTCCTAATACAATATTCACAGATCCATCATGGGAAGAAAGGAGATCCTAGCGCTGAAACGTGGATTATGTGGTAAATTGGTAATTGAACTCAATTGTACTCATATTACATAAAGTATTAGGAATATTGAGGGCCCAGTCTGCACTATCAGGCACAAAGGATTTTTTAAGGCTACTGTTGTCTATTTGCTGTTGAACACTTCGCTGCATATATTTAAAATGGTGTTTACTACACTACTACACTCACAGTACAGTCTGTGGCAACATGGAAGTGGCCTGACACATTGAATGATCAGTAGGCTGTCACTGGGAAGTACAAATATTAATAACAAGTAAGATATAAGTTTGCTGTCATGCACAGGGCCTTCCCCACATGGTCATATGTGTACTTACGCTATGTGAGTTTGGAATGAAAATATCTTTCCTCTTAGCCAGAATATTTCATGCTGTCTTTAAGTCATGCATGCAGTTAAGCAGATGTTTGCTTCCAATTACAACCTCTCAAATTTGATTGTGTCCTGAAATTATTATTTATAGATGTATAAAGGCTATTCAACTGACATCTGAAGGGTTTTTAGGTTTGGTGTGACAACACCCAGATTTGGAATAAAATGTATATTATTTAATTTCGACCAAAAGTTGTCCGAGGGATACATTCAGTATTTTATCCAGTCAAAGATGATTAGGTTCTTAATCCATCTTGGCTTGATATGCCACTATTTGTCCTATTTTGATGAAAGAGGAAAAACAGTGATATTTTCATAAAAAACAATTCAGAGGAAAGATTGGGCAATCAGTCACTGAGTTGTGGACCAAATGCATAATAATTAGTAACCATGGGATATTTATCAGGTATGTAAAAGATGATTGTTGCATTGTTGCAAATCAAAGATACGTCTGCCTCATAGAAATCGTGTAACTGATGCTAAGACTGATTGAAGACCGCAGGCAGATTAGACTGAAGGCGGGGAAGCTAACTGCAGAGGAGAGTACCGTAGACAATATAAATAATCATAAAATGAATACAACTGACAGAAAATTGTTGGATACATTATGATAAAACTACAAAATAATACAATAGTCTGTAGATCTTCTATTGTGTACAAGTAGTCTTGGAATCTGTGTGAGACAGTTACTAGTGTCCTCTAATCATAACTAAATATATAAACTCCCATGATTATATGTAATAAAATAAGAGTATTATGCAAAGGCTTTTAATTTGAATACAAGATGTGTAATGTATAAAATGTTCCATTTAAAATAATTGCTTGTGTGTAAATAACTTTGCATAAAAGGCATAAACTCCTGCAATTAAATAAGGGTGACTTGTGTGCAGATTCACAAGATAGTTAAGTGTGTAGAATTATTTTAAGATATGTTATCAATGTACTGATAAACTTAGCTACATTGTGGTACTGTGGAAGTTATGGCCCTGAAAAAAGTGATCCTGGCACAAAACATGTGTTGGCTGTAAAAGCATGGTTATAAAAACATTATGCTGATGAGAAACCTAAGAATCATCAAGTAGCAAATTCTTGAGAAAATACAAAGAACGCTATTGATGCATCTACTACTGTATGTGATATGTATTATAGTTTACAACTGTATAATGTTTTTATATGATCATGAGTGCACCAGTGGCAATCTGGTGTATTAGAAAGCATCTATAGGCGACAGGCCACATTCCTGACTATTACTGTGCATATTAGTGTGGGAAAGAGTTTTTTTGAAAGATCAACAACCAATCCATGCGTAGAGAAAACTCACCTTGAAAGCTTGCATTCTGCTGTGTGTGGTAAAGGTTCCCAATAACCAGACTGTTAGGATCAATCACTATTTCTTTGTAATCTCCTAATGACTTTGTTACTTCTCTCTTTCCTCCTCCACCGTCGAGGCGCAGAATGAACTCATTGTCGAAGCGCTCCAGGGTAACTGAGTGCCACTCTCCATTGTCAATAGAAAAGGATGGAAGCTGCATCCTGTAATCACCATCTCCAAGGTTGTAGGAAACAACCAGCAATCCTTGCAGCACCTGGGACAATAGCAGAGTTCTCTTTTTTAGATTGCAATTTATAATGTTTTGTCCTGCACTTCCCTTTGTATATGTTGGTGTGTCCCTGCTCCAGCTTTCTGTTGTGTGATGCTTGCAGCACACTGTAAGGAACTGTTTAGTCAGTGTTAGTAGCTGGACCAATTGATGGACAAATGAGACCAATGGGCTAATGGTGGGGCATTAATATGCACTTATAAGTGTAACAGGAATTGCTGTCCTGGGATTTACTTACTGATCTCCAGTCATCATTACTTTTACAATGTACTTTAAGTATGTGGTGTTAATGGATATTTTCTGTGGATTTGCCTAAAACCATGTGCCTGTAAGGTGAGTGTCCTTTATCCAAGCAACTATCCAACCAAATAAAATTACATCAAATTTACTGTCAGTGTAGGACCCAATATCGGGCATCTTGAAGATAAGACCACTTTGAGCTACCAATACCCTGGTAAGTATCAACCCATGCATATAAACACCAACTTGCATCAGATAGCACATATTAGCTAATATATATCCACCAATAAATATCATATCAGTCAATAAATATCAATCAACAGACATAGCCACTATGTATCAGCCAACACACAACAGCCAATACCTATCGGCCTACATTTGTCTGCCAGCATGTTTGCGCCTGCATATGTTGGCATATACATATGACTAAAACACATCATCCACTATAGATAGGTCAATATGTTTTGATCAATCCACATCAGTAAATTCCTATCAGTTTGTACATATCACTGCACGCATAATAGACAACATATACCAATCAATACTCATCAGTACATATCTGACAACATGTATGAGCCAATCTGTATCATTCAATGCACATCATCTAAAATATCCAAGCTAGTACTTGTCAGCAAATAAATATCGGTCAGCATGCATCAACCAATAAATACAGCCACTAAAACCTAGTAAATGCATTTAAGGCAACACGCATAACCAAATATATACTAGTTAACAAATCAGCTAATACATCAAAGCAAATCAGCCAATGCTTAAAGATAACTGGTGAATATATATATTTCAGTCAGCAGTTATCAAATGAAACAAAATTCAGTCAATGTATTTCAGTCATTATATATTGGTCCTAACAAGCCAGACAATATAATTCACCTAATACACACCACCCGATATGTATGTAGGCTAATGTGTATTGACTAATGTATAAAGTCAGTACATATTTGGAAATACTTATTAGACCTCACATCATAGCTGGCATGCATGAAACACCAAGCATCTCTGGTTAATTTCCTAAGGGACCTCCACTGCGGTTTGACAGTTTCAGTGCGCTATAGTGGCAATGGCGAATGTACTAAGCTCTTTGCACTCAGGAAGGGGGTCCGACAGTGCTGTATTTTGGCCCTCTTTCTTTTTATTATGTATGTTAATCGCCTTGAAAAAGCACTCACGGTACAGAACATAGACGTTACAAGAGCCGGGGGCAGATTGCTCCAGGCTCTCGTATACGCAGATGATGCTGCTTTAATTGCCCGCACTGCTAAAACCCAAAAGCAACTTTTAGATTTGTTTGTTGACTTCATGAGTACTGTGGATTTGCACACTAATTTTACTAAATCTCATGTAATGATTTTAGGACCCAAAAATACGAAAAGTTTAACTTTTTCTGTGCAGGGCCACACATTGTCCAAAGTTGACAATTTTAGTTACTTAGGTATTTTAATTGTTTTAAAACTTAATTGGTAACCTCTACTTAAGAAGAACACTGTTAATTTGATAAGAGCCTGTGCTGGCGTGAATGAATTTTCTTCCCGCCTAGATCAAAGGCCATTAAAAATCATGCTGGATGTCTATAAGGCCAAGTGTTCCCAGATATCAACTTTTAGCAGCGAAATTTGGGGTTATGTCGATATTGATCCTCTGGGGATTGCAGAGAAAACATTTCTCAGAGGGCTCTGGGGCTTGAGACAATCGATTCCCACCGAAATTCTTCATGAGGACTTACGTCTGCCATACATCATAGATTACATTCGGTTGCGCCCTCTCTTGCTTTGGTGGAATGTCTGGTTAAAGGATGTTTTAAGATTGAACAGATGAATTATATTAGATTGCATGAAATGTGATCGTGTATCTAAAATACCCTGACTGGTATATATTAGAGAGAATCTCACGCACCTCAGTAGACCCGAATTATACTTTAATCCTCCCATTATTACCAAACTTGATATTGTGTGGCTCAAGAAGACTTTTCTCCTTAGATCAACAGCAGAGAGGGAAGCAAAGTCCTTGACAAGCTGCTAGTTCGCAATTTTATTATGGTTAAATCAGTGCCTGGGATTGAGCCATATTTACTCTGACATGCCTATCTTTCACCGTCGTCTTTTGACCTTTTTTAGATTAGGTTTGCTTCACCAGCTGTTGTTAAATGATGGAATATGGTATAAGTATACTGAGCCCCCATTAAGTACTTGCAACCTGCCTTTTAAATGCAATACTTTGCACATTCTTATGATTTGTCCTTTGTATGCACATCTTCAACACAAGTTTTTAAAACCGTTTTTTAAATCATGGTTTTTATCAGGCCAGGCCACCTATTTTATTCTTGCAACTTCTAGATTCACATATAGTTTGTTACAATGTGTCAAAGTTTCTTGTGGGGGTTTATAAAGTAAGTCCGTTTTTATATAGCGCAGCTACTCACCCTTACGGGTCTCAAGGCGCTGGGGGCCGTAGTGGAAATTAAGTGAGCTATTGCCCAGAGTCACATGGTGCTGAGCTGAGCTGCCGCCGGGGATCGAACCTGTGCTCCGAAGTCAGCTGCCCTGGCCGCTGCACCACACCTCCGCTATTCATCAGGTACAATGCTGAGTTTTGATGTCTAATGAAACTATTAGGATATGACCTTGCTTTTTATCATGGTGGTTTTTATATATTGCTGTATTACTGTTTTTACTGTATTTGTATGATATTATTGATAAAATCGAATAACGTTTATTATGATGAACTAGCATCTATCAAAAAATATTAGACAATATCTATCAGCCATCATATCAGCCAACACGAAATGCAATAGCTGTCTCATCACTTTCCAGAAACTGGCTCTCATCCTTTAGAGTGTAATGGGATAGATACCCTTAAATCTATCTAAAATTATATATACTGCCAGTAAAGCATTGATATTTTAATAGTGAAGCCACTATATAAATTGTAATCATGGATATGTAGCAAAGCATTTTAATTATTTCAACAATTAATATCAGCTATTTCTATAACAGTATTTACTTTTGGGTAATTGTGATTAGATACACAAGGGGCTTCTGAGACTTTCCATTAATGATGACAGTTCTTCTCATGTTTTATACATTTGTTCTTAGAAAGTAGTGTGTGTACTGGTAAGTGACTTCTCAGAGATTGTAATGCCAAGTCAACCGCAGAAGGTGACAGCATTTCTTACACACTTGTGTGTTAACAAGCATAAAGTCATCATGTTTCCTTATGTCAGCCTCCATTATGCAGGAAATCCATTTCCTTGTGTCTTACCCGAAGAGTGATCTGCTCAGTCTGACCTCGAGAGGAGAGACTCATGATGTAGCCGTTGGAATGCCGCGTCCTGATCAGCACCTGCAAAAGGGTCTTGCGTGCCGAGATGGTAACGGGAAGTCCATAGAGAATGTGACTAGCCGCCCCAAAGGAGTATTCTTTGGGAACTAAGAAATGATGACAAGAAAAGACATCAAAGTCGGTAATATATGGGTAAAATGAAATAGTTTATCGCTCTTCAGATTATCATTATTATAAGAAGAATGTTAATACTGGTATCTATTTCTGCAATGCAATGACAACTAGAAGGCCTAGGCGTGTTGTAGGTCCTTATATTTACATTTTTAAAAGATTTTCCTTGGAATGAGCTAACACCACTGCAGGGCTTTGGGGACTGGTGCACTTGCTTGACCAGTTACTTTGCTCACCTGTCTTGCCATTTCTCCTAGGTGTAAGTGGGAAGTAGGCGCAGGCACATTGTGAGAATGATTGCCATCTTGGTATGAGCTGATATTTTGAAGACCTCGCACCATTGGTATTTTAAAAATGGTACTCACAGTGCCAGTGAATGTTCTTCGCTACACAGTAATTTTGAGCTTGCACACTTTCAAAGGCAGGTAGGTGCTTTGAAAAACTTTACAATATGAGATGCTGGTATCATTGTGAATTACAGAAGGATTTCGTATGCCTCCGGCTCCTTGTAGCTATGTCTTGATATGCATTTTTGTATTTCAAGTTCTTTATTGTCGTTTCAAAGTGCAAAAAGAAAACCAGCCATAATTATCGGCAAAAGAGCATTACACAGCTAAGCTGTTTTACATCTTGTATACATACTGTAAAGCATTATCCGGTGAAATCACCCATGTTCCAACGCTCCCTCGTGCTGCAGGCTCAATAGCCATCTCATGAGACAACATTTAGTCATAAGACAAGAGGGAGAGAAACAATAACGTCCAACACAATACAGCATCTGCTTGCATAAAAATAGAAATATAAAACTCAAAGGATTATCCTGTAATGACCATCAACGTTACAAACATACCCCCCTGCCCTTACCCACCCCTCTGCTTCCATTCACCTAGTAAACTGCAATTAAAGGGGCTTTCATGTTCCTCTGCGTATGTCGTGAGAAGGTCACACAGACCTTGAATGTCCCTCCGGTCATGCCACTAAGCTGCTTCGTTTGCCCGTCTTAACCACCTCTGCATCTTCTCAGTCTGTCGCAACTTTCCACGCCTCACCAGGAGACTCCAGCACAGCTTGTACCATAATCCTACAGGGAGAGTAAGTCATCTGCAAACCTTTCATCCCTACGGGTTTGCCTCATGTGTGCCTCCTCCGATCCAGCCCATTTGAGTAAAACCTTGCACCAGTCTTCTTGTTTGGGGGGTCTAGGGCTGATCCAGGTGATCGCTATGTGCCTTTTAGCAATTATTAACCCTAACATTGTAAATCGGGAGCTCAATTTTTTCTTTGGATTATCAGGAAGAGGCCAGGCACACACTGTATAATTGTGCGCTTCACCTCCCATCCCATCATCCCTTGAAGATGGTGAAGTATCCCGGACCAGTATAACATTATAACCAGGCAGCACCACACCATATGCAGAAAATCAGCCAGACTGGCCCCGCATCTAGGATAGCCCACTGATCTGGAGGGGGTACCACGTAGCAGCCTCTTAGGTGAAAGGTACGTCATGTGCACCATATTAAATTGAATTAGTTTAAACCGTGCTCTAACAGAGACCTTTCGCCGCTGTGTGTATCCTTGACCAATCTTTAGGCTAAAAGGTTTCTCCACTTTCACGCTGCCATACCACCTCCACACAAAGTGGAGTCTAAAACCTATCAGCGCTGAGCGCGCAGTAGATATGCATAATGAACCTACGTCCCTCCGCCATAGAAGGAAGTATCACCAAAGTCCGGGTAGGCTCAAGGGCCTCAGGGAAGAGCGGCCAGAGCTGTCGGGCCATGACTGCTATTTTATTGTATTGGAGGAATTGATCTCTCCCCAGATCAAACGTCTCCATCGCATCCATCAGGGTTACAAGTGACCCGCCGGATGCAAATCTGACAGCATAATACAACCTCCCTCCTACCACCGGTCTACTGCCATCATTCGGGACATCTGCTCAAAAGGGCACACTATCCATATATCTAGTACCGGTGCATATGGCGCTCTGCCTATTTACCCCCCTCACTGCTCTTTTCCACAACCGGCACATCTGATGGATCAGATGCAAAAATGAATTAGGCATGACACCACCATGCATCAACTAAACCCCCAGATGGTAACCATCGTGATTGCCATCCAACAAGGCCCTCTCCCAATTCTGTTCCCCATCTAGCCAATGGATAGTGTGTTGTAAATGTGCCGCTAAGTAATAAAGTTCCAGGTCGGGTACCTCCACTCCCCCCTTGTCCCATTCTCTCTGGAGGGTTCTAAGCCTTACCCTGTTGCGTTTACCAGCCCAAAGGAGCTCCACCAGCAAGCTGTCAAGCCCTCGGAACACCTTCTTTGGTATCCCATACATAGCGCCCTGCAGCACATGCAAACATTGGGGTAGGACCACCATCTATATGAGAGATATTTGTCCAATCAGGGACAACTTCAGCATGTTCCAGAATATTATAGAGGGGTGCAGATTTGCAATCACACGCCCCAAATTTAACTCATATGTCTGTTCTTTGTCGGCGATAGAAATGCCCAAATATTTAACACGATCTACCAGCCGTGGTATCCCAACCTCCGGCAACCGGGGAAGTGACATACCCCGCAGTTGTCCAGGTGGGAAGAGGGCCGACTTTCCTCTGTTGACACAGAGTCCCGAGAGTTCCCAGAATTCACGTATTACGTTAAGTAATATGGGACCGAATATATCAGGTCTGCGCAGGTATATCATAGCGTCATCTGTGTATACCACCACATGATCCAAGTTTCCAACACTTATGCCCCATAAGGAAAATGCTACTTACCAGTATGCATCTGTTCCTGGCATGTAGAGCTGTAGATTTGTATACTTGTGCATAGATCGCCATCTGGTGTTGGGCTCGGATGTTTTTGTCTTGGAAGAAGTCTTTTGTAGTCACGAGGTAGGTGACTCCTCCTTAGGACGATAGTGCGCATGGGCATCGACTCCATCTCCAGATTGTTTTGCCATAGAGGGTTATGATGGAGTTAGTAAGAAATAGAAAAGGATGTCCATGTGTAATGTATCTAAGTAAGATAGTACTGGGACAGATAGAGGTATCCGGGGAGGCGGGTGGGCGTATACGAATCTACAGCTCTACATGCCAAGAACAGATGCATACTGGTACGTAGCATTTTCCGTTCGAGGCATATGAGCTGTAGATCGTATACTTGTGCATAGACTACACAGCAGTTACCTCGTTAGCGGTGGCTACCTGTATCTGTTGCAGTGGCTTGAAAAAGTGTTCTTAATACAGCCTGGCCCACACTAGCTTGTTGTTTTGCTTGCACGTCTACAAAACACTGTTTTGTGAACGTGTGTGGTGTAGACCAAGTTGCTGCTTTGCAGATGTCATCTAGGGGAATGTTCCCTAAGAATGCCATAGATTTCCCTAGTTTACGTGTGGAGTGAGCCCTAGGGGGAATGGTTACGGTGCGTTTGGCTTTAGCATAGCATATTTGGATGCATTTAACAATCCACCTTGCAATCCCTGTTTTTGAGATAGGATTGCCTTTATGAGGTGGGGAGAAAGCCACAAAAAGTTGTTTAGTCTTTCTAAAGGATTTTATTATTTCAATGTAGTAAAGTATCGCTCTTTTTACGTCTAGCGTGTGAAGAGCCCGTTCTGCTACTGAGTCTGGTAGAGGGAAAAACACTGGGAGTTCTACAGACTGGTTAAGGTGGAAAGCAGAGACGACTTTAGGTAGAAAGTTTGGGTTAGTCCTAAGAACCACTTTGTTATGATGGATTTGGAGAAATGGTTCTTGTATGGTTAATGCCTGGAGTTCACTGACTCTTCTGAGAGAGGTGATCACAACTAGGAAAGCTACTTTCCAGATGAGAAATTGTAATTCGCATTTATGCATAGGTTCAAATGGGGGACCCATGAGCCTGGTAAGTACCACATTTAGGTTCCATACTGGAGACGGTGGAATTATTCTTTTAAGTCCTTCCATAAATGCCTTGATAGCTGGTATCCTAAACAGAGACAAGTGTTGTCTGTTTTGGAGATAGGCTGCTATTGCCGCAAGATGTAGTCTAATGGATGTATACGCTAGGTTACATAGTTGTAGATGCAAAAGGTAACAGATGATGTCTTGAATAGAAGCGTCTAGTGGGTTGATTTTGTTATTTGTACAGTAAATTACAAATCTTTTCCACTTTGTGGCATAGCAAGCTCTTGTGGTAGGACGTCTAGCCTCTTTAATGATGTTCATGCAGTCTGGCGGGAGATTAAGGTAGCCAAACTCTAAGACTTCAGGTGCCAGATCGCAAGGTTGAGTTGACTGGGATCTGGATGCCTTATCTCTCCATGGTTCTGAGTGAGAAGCTTGGGTGAAAGGCATAGCTTTTGATGAGGATCTACTGATAGTTCCAGGAGGGTTGTGAACCATGGCTGTCGGGCCCATGTTGGAGCAATCAGGATCAGTGTGAGGGAATGCTGTTTGAGTTTCCGAACCACTAGCGGAATGAGTGGGAGAGGCGGAAAAGCGTAAGCAAATTTGCCTGACCAGTTCATCCATAGCGTATTGCCTTTGGACAATGGGTGTGGATACCTGGATGCGAAGCTTGGGCATTTTGCGTTTTGGTGTGTGGCGAACAGGTCTATTTCTGGGTGGCCCCACATTTGAAAGAATGAAAGCAGAACTTGAGGATGAAGTTCCCATTCGTGGATCTGCTGTGTTTGGCGACTGAGTAGATCCGCAATTTGATTGTGTACTCCTGGGAGGTGTTCTGCAAGAAGATATATGTTTTGAGGAATGGCCCATCTCCATATGCTTTGAGCTAGGTGTGAAAGCTGGAGAGAGTGTGTCCCCCCCCTGTTTTTGTATGTAATACATTGCTGTCATGTTGTCTGTACGGACTAGAACAGCTTTGCTTACGAGGTGGAGTTGAAAAGATTTTAACGCTAGGAAGATTGCCAACAATTCCAGGTAATTTATGTAGAATTGTTTTTGTTGAGGGGTCCAAATGCCCTGAATGGTATGGGTTTGAAGATGAGCTCCCCAAACGGTGAGCGATGCGTCTGCTGTTAGCACTATCTGTGGAACCGGGTCGAGGAACGGCCGCCCTTTGGAAAGTTTTTGTGTGTTCCACCACTGCAGAGAGCGATGGGTGCGGTCGTCTACCAACACCAGATCTGTTAGCTGACTTGAGCCTGGTTCCACTGACGTGCCAAACACTCCTGTAAGGGACGCATTTGGAGTCTTGCATAAGGGACGATTAGAATGCAAGAGGCCATCATCCCGATTAGCTGCATGAACACTCGCGCTGGTAGTGAGTGTTGAGGCTGAAATTTTTGTATTAGAGCTTGTATGGCACTTATCCTGACTGGGTTGGGGTATGCTAGAGCTTTTGAAGTGTCTATTGTATTCCCTAGATATTGTTGTATGCTGGTTGGTTGGAGGTGGGATTTGATGAGGTTTACTGTGAATCGCAAGTCGTGAAGCAGTTGGATTGTTTTGTGTGTGTGTTGCACACAGCTGCTGTGTGACTTGGCTTTTATGAGCCAGTCGTCCAGATAAGGGAAGACATGAATGTGCTGTCTTCTTAAGTGGGCTGCAACTACTGTGAGGCACTTGGTGAAGACTCTGGGTGCTGTAGTCACCCCGAATGGGAGGACCTTGAATTGGTAATGTTGACCATCTACCACGAACCTGAGATATTTCCTGTGAGCGGGGTGAATGGGAATATGAAAGTAGGCGTCCTTTAAATCCAGAGTGGAGAGAAAGTCGCCCTGTTGAAGTAGTGGGAGCACCTGTTGGAGAGTGACCATGTGGAAGTGATCCGACTGAATATAGAGGTTTAGTGGTCTGACGTCTAATATGGGCCTGAAAGAGCCGTCCTTTTTTGGAATTAGGAAATAGAGGGAGTAAACCCCTGTGCCTTGGTGAGGCAAGGGGACTGGTTCTATTGCATGTTTTTGTAACAGGGAGAGAACCTCTTGTTTGAGAAGTGTTAGATGTTCCGAGGACATTGGACGTTGTCTGGGAGGAATGTTTGGGGGGGTAGAGATGAGTTCCAGGCAGTAACCATACTGGATAATCTGTCTTACCCACTTGTCTGTTGTGATTGAATTCCAGACAGGTAGGAACTGTGAGAGACGTCCCCCGACAGGAGTGGGATGATCGGGGGGAAGTGCAGGGAAGTCACTGTTTGGTGGTAGGGGAGGTGCGGTTATTGTTGCCGTGACCTCTTCCCTTACCATTGTTGCCTCTGTAGCCTCCGCGAAAGTATCCTTTGGAGGACGTTTGAGTGGGGCTCTTATAGGACGAAGAGGGATGTTCTGAGCCAATGGTTTTGGAGCCGGCTCTGTAGAAGGAGCGGCAAAAAGAGCCTCTAGGGAAAGGGAATTGTAAGGCCCCCATAGACTTAGCAGTTTCCGTATCTTTTTTCATTTTTTCCAAAGATGTGTCAACTGAGGGCCCGAAAAGATGCTCTTGATCAAAGGGCTGATTTAGAATAGCAGATTGCACCACCTGTTTGAATCCGGAGACCCGGAGCCAAGCGTGCCTGCGCAACAAAACGCTAGTGTTAATGGCGCGAGATGCGGTATCAGCCGCGTCGAGCGCACATTTAATTGAGGTGTTTGTGATCAATTTCCCCTCTTGGATAAGGTCGTTGGCCTTTTGTTTGTACTGGTCAGGAAGGTGTTGCATGAGCTTTTCAAGCTCGTCATAGTGAGCCCTGTCGTACCTGGCCAATAAAGCTTGGGCATTGGCAATCCGCCAATGATTTGCAGCCTGTGACGCAATACGTTTACCAGATGCGTCTATTAATTTGGACTCCTTATCAGGAGGGGGGGTGTCGCCTGTATTCTGTGAGTTTGCCCTCTTGCCTGCGTTAGACACCACAAGAGAATCCAAAGGGACCTGACCTTTAATGTAAATTGGGTCATTGGGAGCTGCCTTATACATTTTATCTATCCTGGTGTTGAGAATTCTGGCTCTGACAGGGTCCTTACAAACGTCTGGTGCATGTTTGAGCATGCCTTTTAACATTGGCAGGGTGTGTGTGGATTTTTGCGAGGGTGCAAAGGTTTCAAGTAAAAAATCTTCCTCTAAGGGATCAGAATGTAACTGTACCCCGTGGTATTGGGCAGCCCTATTGATTAGTTGCGCAAACCCAATGTTGTCATCTGGTGGTGATGGCCTAGATGGATAGAGGTCCGGGTCATTATGTGGGTCGGGATCTGTGTTGTCGTCATCCCAAGGGTCTACGTCGTGTGGGATCATCATCATCCCCATGTGGATTTATATTCCCACCCCTAACGGTATGATCATCCTCGGTATCTGATGTTTGAGGTGAAAAAATAGGTTGTGGGGAGTGTGGTGGAGCAATTAGAAGATTTGGATCAACTGGAGGAGGAGAAGGAGGCGGGGAGGTGTTAGAACTCATCTCCTTTCCTTTCAAGGGTATTTCAGATTCCTCTGAAGTGTCCAGTTTCCTCTTTTTTGGAGGCTTGGCGACGACTTTGACAGTCTGTGGGTCAATAAAAAGAGTTTTTTGTTTTGGATCCAAAAAATCAGGTACAGGCTGTGTGGGTAAAATGTCTTTTTTCGGTGCCAAAGATTTTGGGTCAGAATGTTCTTTGGACCGAGTGTCTGAGGCTTTCTGTGGGGTCTTGGACTCGTTAGATTTTTGTGGCTCCGAGACTTTTTTCGGCTCCCGAAGCAGTTTTCGGCTCCGAAGATTTTTTCGGTTCCGAATGTTTGTCTTTGCTCTATTTCGACGCCGAGGGCTTCGGTGTCGAGGTTGTCTTTGGCGTCGACAAAGAAGTGCGTGGCACGTCTTTGGTCTGGTGCTTTGGTGCCGAAGGTGACTTTTCGGCACCGGAATGGGGTTGGCTCAAGCCCGAGCCGGAAGGCTTATGTTTAGGTTTCATAGCCGGGCCTGAGGGCGGGGCGTCTGAGACATGTTGCCGGTGTTGACCTGAGCCCGAGGGCGAGGGTGTAACCGGAGCCTTAGGTTTGGTTTTTGGGAGAGGGGTTTTGGTACTCACGGACCGCTGAGCCGGGGTGACTGTCTCCTCTTCGACGTCGGAGTCGTCGGCCTCGGAGACGGAGATGTCTTCTTCATCACCTTGTTGTTCCGGCTGTACATTGGGATCTGCTCCGAAGATATCCGGAATCGAGCTGCTTCCGCGAGACATTTCGTGACGTCGAGCCCGACGATCACAGATGGTTTTCTTCGACCTGAACGATGCACAGGCCTTGCAGTTTTTGTCTTCGTGCTCCGGGAAGAGGCAGAGATTACAAACCTCGTGCAAGTCCGTGTGTGGGAACTTAGCACCACACTCGGGGCATTTTTTGAAAGGAGTCCTTTCCATTGACTGCAGGCATGGTCGGCGCGGATAGGCCCAACGGCCCGCGTCGAGGAGTTTGTTTTAAGATGCGCGTCGAAAGGGAAACACGATTGAGACAATACCGTCGAGTAGAGAGGGATTACGCGTCGAAGGAAGATTCGAAACCGATATCGACCCGGAGCGCAGCAAACCACATCCGAACCCGATGGCGGAAAAAAACAATCTGGAGATGGAGTCGATGTCCATGCGCACTATCGGCCTAAGGAGGAGTCACCTACCTCGTGACTACAAAAGACTTCTTCCAAGACAAAAACAAAGTGCAAACATCCGAGCCCAACACCAGATGGCGATCTATGCACAAGTATACAATCTACAGCTCATATGCCTCGAACATATAGTGTTAGTATCTGTCGAAGGCGACACACCAGAGGCTCGATCTCCAATGTGAATATTAAGGGGCACAGGGCATCCCTGTCTGGTGCCCCTCTGTAAAACGATTTCAGCTGAAACATATCTACCAGCTTGTACTCTCGCCCGCAAAAGTTGTATTCAACAAATATAGTTGTGCCCCCGCCCCATCCTATCCAGGACCTGCCAGATATGGTCCCACCTCACCGAATAAAAAGCTTGTTCTATGTCTAAGAAGGCCAGAGCGTACTGGTCCTCTTCTAATACCGGGGCATGCATAACATGCGTCAGGTGGTGATGGTTTCGCAGAGTATTCCAGTGTGGTATGAAGCCCGATTGGTCTGTGTGGACCACCTGGGGGAGATACGGAAGCAATCTAGTTCCCAGGGCGTGTTTTTCCCCATACAATTTTCTATAGGAAAATTAGACACAACTACAGCCAAAACTGCTGACCGGAATTACAAAAAATTTGGTTCTTGAGAAATTAAGTTCAAAGTAGTTGTATATTTCATGCTGTGGAGGATCCGCAGATAATAGATGGAAAGGAGAATGTTATTTACCCAGTAAGCATCTGTTCTTGGCATGTAGAACTGTAGATTCACTTGCTTTGCATACTCCTACCATCTAGTGTTGGGTTCGGATGTTTGCAAGTTGTTTTTCTTCGAAGAAGTCTTTCCAGTCACGAGATAAGGTGACTCCTCCTTTCGGTGATAGTGTGCATGGGCATCGACTCCATTGTTAGATTGTTTTCCCGCAGAGGGTGAGAATGGAGTTAGTAAATATAGAATAGAGATGTCCATGCGTATGTATGTAAAATAAGAACTGCAACAACTACAGGAGACCGGGAAGGCGGGTGGGCGCAAGTGAATCTACAGCTCTACATGCCAAAAACAGATGCTTACTGGGTAAGTAACATTATCCATTCGAGGCATGTGAGCTGTAGATCACATGCTTTGCATAGACTATACAGCAGTATACTACCAAAGCGGTGGCTATCCTGTTGTTGTTGTAGTTGTTTGAAACAGTATTTTGAGTACTGCCTGGCCTACATTAGCTTGTTGTCTCGCCAACAAATCTACACAATAGTGTTTGGTGAATGTGTGAGGTGTAGACCATGTTGCTGCCTTACAGATGTCAGCTAGGGGAATATTCCCTAAGAAGGCCATAGTAGCCCCTATTTTGCAAGTGGAATGCGCTCTAGGGGGTATTAGCAAAGTTCTTTTTGCTTTCACATAACGTCTGGATACATTTCACGATCCATCTTGCAATGCCTGATTTAGATATGGGATTGCCTATGTGTGGCGGAGAAAAAGCAACAAAGAGCTGCTTTGTTTTGCGAAAATCCTTTGTTCTTTCCGCGTGATATAGTAGAGCTCTTCTAACATCAAGTGTGTGTAGAGCTCGTTCTGCTACAGAATCAGGTTGAGGAAAAAACACAGGTAACTCAACTGATTGATTGATATGAAAGACAGAAACTACTTTAGGGAGAAATTTAGGATTGGTTCGAAGAACCACTCTGTCTTTATGAAGCTGAAAGAAGGGCTCTTGTATAGTTAATGCCTGGAGTCCACCAACTCTCCTTAGTGAAGTTATTGCTATGAGGAAAGCAACCTTCCATGAGAGGAACTGTAACTGACATTTGTGCATTGGTTCAAATGGTGGACCTATCAGCCTTGTAAGGACTACGTTTAAGTTCCACGCTGGTGCTGGTGGGACTCTTGGCGGTATTACTCTTTTTAATCCTTCCATAAAGGCTTTAATTACTGGTACTCTAAATAGAGATGTGTTGTCTGTTTTGTAAGTATGCAGCTACTGCTGCTAGATGTAAGCGAATGGATATGTAGGCTGGTCCAGAATGCTGTAAATGTAACAGGTAACAGATGATGTTCTGTACAGAAGCATCAAGGGGATTGATATTGTTATTGTTACAATAGGTAACAAACCGTTTCCATTTTGCTGCATAACATGCCCTAGTAGTAGGCTTTCTAGCCTCTTTTAGGATATTCATACAGTCTGGTAGTAATTGTAAATAACCAATCTATGACCTCAGGAGCCAGATCGCCAGGTTGAGTTCTTTGGGATTTGGATGCCTGATTTCTCCATGGCTCTGAGTGAGGAGATTGGAGGTGAGATGCAGCTTTTGGTGTGAAACTACTGACCGCTTCAGCAGGGTGGTGAACCAGGGTTGACGTGCCCATGTGGGAGCTATGAGAATCAGCGTGAGGGATGTTTGCCTGAGCTTCCGAACTACCAGCGGGGAGAGGCGGAAAAGCGTAAGCAATTATCCCTGACAAGTTCATCCATAGGGCATTGCCTTTGGAGAGCAGCCGAGGAACCTGGAGGTGAAGCTTGGGCATTTTGCTTTGTGGTGAACAGGTCTATGTGAGGAAAACTCCATTCCTGAAAGTATGGGAGGAGAACCTGAGGATGAAGTTCCCACTTGTGTATTTGCTGCTTCTGTCTGCTGAGAAGGTCTGCAATCTGATTGTTTATTCTTGAAAGATGCTCTGATAGGAGATAAATCTTGTGGTGTATAGCCCATTTCCAAATGGCTTGTGCTAGGCGTGACAGTTGGAGGGAGTGTGTCTCCCCCCCCCCCCTGTTTTTGTATGTAGTACATAGCTGTCATGTTGTCCATGCGGACTAGGACAGCTTTGCCTATGAGGTGATTTTGAAAGGCTCTGAGCGCTAGAAACACTTCTAGACGTTCTAGGTGATTTATATGAAGACTTTTGTGCTTTAGACTCCACAATCCTTGGATTGTGATTGAGTAAGTGAGCAACCCAAACAGTGAGCGATGTGTCTGCTGTTAGTACTCTCTGTGGAACAGGGTCGATGAAGGGTCGCCCTTTGGATACATTTTGTGGGTTCCACCACTGCAGAGAGGGATGGGTGCGGCCTTCTACCAACACTAGATCGGTCAATTGACCCTGCGATTGGTTCCACTGACTTGCTAAGCATTCTTGAAGGGGACGCATGTGAAGTCTTGCATGGGGACAATCCCTATGCAAGATGCCATCATTCCTAGCAGTTGCATGAAAACTCTTGCTGGTAATGATTGGATGAGCTGAAACTGAGTGAGAAGAGACTGAATACTGAGAATTCTGGCTGCATTGGGAGAGGCTAGAGCTTTTTAAGTGTCTATGGTGTCTCCCAGGTAAGTCTGTGTGTTGGAAGGATGCAAATGGAACTTCCACGCATTCACTGTAAACCCTAGTTGGTGTAACAAGTGGATTGTGGCTTGAGTGTGTTGGAGACACTTCTGGTAAGTGCTGGTTTTGATGAGCCAGTCATCCAGGTATGGGAAGACATGGATGTGCTGTCTTGTCAGATGAGCTGCGACTACTGCCAGGCATTTGGTAAATACTCTGGGAGCAGTGGTGACTCCAAACGGTAGTACTTTGAATTGGTAATGTTGACCCCTATCACAAATCTGAGATATTTGCGATGAGCACGGTGAATTGGAATGTGGAAATATGCGTCCTTTGAATCTAGGGTAGACATAAAGTCGCCCTGTTGTAAGAGTGGGAGCACTTTTTGAAGTGTTGCCATGTGGAAATGTGCTGACAGTATGTAGAGGTTTAGTTCTCTGAGGTCTGCGCATACTTCTGCCATCTAGTGTTGGACTCGGACTAGTACAACTTGTTTTTGCTTGAAGAAGTCTATTTGAGCCATGAGGTATACACCTATCTCTGTTAATGCGCATGGGCATCAGCTCCATTATTAGATTGTTTTTTCTCCACGGAGGGCGAAGATGTAGCTGGAGCATAGAGAGTATAGAAAAACATGACCATGCAAAGTAAAGGTGAAAGAAGAGACTAACATCTGCAACAACCACAGGTGACGGGGGGAGGGTGGGCACATGTGAATCTACAGCACTACATGCCACAAACAGATGCTTACCAGGTAAGTAACAAATGGTGTGCCTAGACTATAAAGCAGTCCTCCAAGAAGTGGTGGCTTAACCTGAGGCTGTTGCAGAAGATTAAAAGAGTGTACGTAATACAGCCTGACTAACATTAACTTGCTGGCAGGCCAAGACATCCACACACTAATGTTTTGTGAATGTGTGAGGAATGGACCATGCAACTGTTTTCCAAATGTCAGCTAGAGGTATGTTACCCAAGAAAGCCTTGGAAGCTCTTTTCTTGCAAGTGGAGTGTGCCCTGTGAGGGATAGGGAAGGCTCTTTGTGCTTTGGCGTAACATGCCTGTATGCACTTGACAAGCAGCATGCAACCCCCTCTTTAGAAATGGCATATTCCTTGTATGGTTTGGAAAAAAACACAGAGGTGTTATGAATTACAAGAGGTTTTAGTACTATTAATGTAGTACATGAGAGCAATTTTGACATTCAAATTATGAAGAGTGAGTGGCGCTACAGATTCTAGATGTGGGAAGAAAACCGGATGTTTTCTAGTTTGGTTGAGATAAAAACTGGAAACTACCTTGGGTAGGAATTTAGGCCTGGTTCTGAGAACCCCTCTATCTTGATGCAACTGGAAGAAAGGTTCTTCTAAGGTGAGAGCATGTATTTCACTGATCCGCCTGAGGGAAGTAAAGGCCACAAGAAAGGCCACCTTCCAAAAAAGAAATTGGAATGGGCAAGAGTGAAGTGGTTCGAAAAGAGGGCTCATTAGTCTTGTGAGTACTACGTTAAGGTTCCATACCGGACCCGGGGGCGCCCATGGTGGGATTTCCCATTTGAGTCCTTCCATGAAAGCCTTAATGAGTGGGATCCTGAAAAGTGAAGCATGCAGTCCATTTTGAAGTGAAGCCGCTACCATGGTTAAATGAAGTCTGGTAGACGTAAAAGTGAGGCCTGACTTGTGTAAATGAAGATGGTAACAGTGTCCTGTCGAGAGGCTGTGAGAGGGTCAACGTGCCTAGGGAGACAGTCATAAACAAACCTTTTCCACTTAGCAGCATAGCAGGCCCTAGTTGTGGGCCGGCATGCTTCTTTTAGAATGGTCATACACTTTGCAGGGAGATTAAGGTATTCAAATTCTAAGACTTTAGGAGCCAAATCACAAGATTGAGCTGTTGCAGGTTAAGATGCCAGAGAGTGCTTTGAGTTTGAGAAAGAAGGTCTGGCCGGTTGTGGAGCTTCTTGTGAGGGACTAGGGAGAGTTTGAGCAGAGCAGTGAACCAGGGCTGACGTGCCCAGGTTGGAGCTACTAGGGTGAGAGTGAGGGATGTCTGCTCAACTTCCGAAACACAAATAGGAGGGGTGGGAGAGGCAGAAAAGCATAAGCAAATATCCCTGACCAATTCATTCATAGTGCATTGCCAATGGATTGTGGGAGTCTGGATGCCAAGCTTGGGCATTTTGTGTTTTCGGCAGTGGCGAACAGGACTATCTGCAGGAATCCCCAATGATGGAAGTAGGGGGAAGAGGACTCGGGGTGGAGTTCCCATTCGTGGACTTGTTGACGCAGCCTGCTGAGAGCTGCTCTGCCAAGCTGTTGTCCATCCCAGGAATGTACTGAATCAAGAAATTCACCCTGTGGTGTGTCGCTCAACGCCAAATGCCATGAGCTAACACAGACAACTGGAGTGAGTGTGTTCCTCCCCTGTTTTTAGAGATAGAACATCGCTGTCGTTTTGTCTGTCCGGGGCAGAACAACCTTTCGCTGAATGAGAGGAAGGAATGCCCTGAAGGCCAGTTGGATAGCCAACAGTTCTAGGTGACTGATGTGCAAACTCCAATATTCAGGAGTCAATACCCCTTGGACAGTGAGATTCTGTAGGTGTCCCCCCCCGCGCCCCACCTACCCCCAGCCACTGAGTGAGGCGTCTGTTCTGATGGTCTCTTGCAGAACTGGGTTGAGAAAGGGCTGTCCCTGCAACAGATTGTTTGCATTTGTCCACTGTAGAAAGTGATGTGTACGGCCCCAAATCAACACAAGATCCTCCAAATGACCCTCGGCCTGAGACCATTGCACCGCTAGGCAAAGTTCTAACGGGACGCATGTACAATCTGTCATGCGTAACTATGGTAATGCAGGATACTATCATGTCTAGTAGGTGCATTACTGTCCTGACATTAACTGACAATTTGGCTGTAAAAGAGGCAGCAACATTTGGAATGCTTGCTTCCTTGCAGGGCTGGGGTAAGCTTTTCCTACACAGGAGTTGAGATTTCTTAATATTTCTATTGTGTGAACGTTTAGGTCTTCTCTCAAGTATATTGATTACTTTTTGAATTAGTTAGGATTGGGAATGTAAGTTTTTCTATTTCAGATTTAGTCAATCGCCTTTCAAGAAAGACTTTAAGATGGAGGGTGAGTTTAATCTTTTGAAAAAACAAAACATTTTCTTTTAATTTTTAGATTTTCCTGGAGCGTTTCTTTTTTAGAATATGTTTTCAGGCTTTAAATGGATCCCTTATTTTGATATGGCTTTTTATGGATGACAATTTGTTTAGAAGGATTATAATTTTGCTTTCTTGAAATTTGTAAATGGATTACTGTATGTGAATCTGTATTTCTCCTTACAGATAACTTTAAGAAGAATCTGCGAGAATATTTTCAATATTTATTTTAAAAGATAATGTCATGGAGCAATTGTTTTAGTATGTTATTGAATTTATCTGTAATGTTGTGTGATTTATGTTTAATTTCTTTAGTGTGATTTTTTTTAAAGTCGATTTCTATTTTGAACGCATAATTACTTACAGATAGAGGCGAATCTCTCTGGGGAATTTTCAAACAGTGATAATTTTAAAATATATATTATATTTCTAATGTGTTATTGATTGAGTTTTTTAATGATATGCCTTTAAGTATTAATAGGAGAATGCATATTTTGTAAAAAATATTTTATTCCATTTCTTTCTTTTTTTATTTCAACATGTATTTTTAAGATTAATGATGTGAAAGAATGAATCTTAAAAAAATTAAACATTATTTCACTTTAAAATATGAATGGATTGATGAGATGTGCTGTGGTGTGTAAGATGCACCAAAGGGGTGCCAATGTGGAGTCTGGGAGGCTATGGAGTATTATATTAGCACTATCAAAATTTGTGGGTACAAGGGCTTGAACAGCATTTATAAATCACTTTCAGGAACAAACAATTTGACTTTCATTAGAAGAGAGAGCTGCTGCCAGGCCGTCTTTATTTTTTAGTAATGTGTTCCTTGAAGGAGAGTTTGGTGTCCTGTGTGAATCTAAGTGATTTGGCATTCGGTGAAAGTTGGGGTTTGAAGCTGTCATGGTTCATGTCATTGAGCTAGGTTTGTACTGTTCTTGTTTGTTGTTTTTGGAAATAACAGGAATATTGTTTTGGTTGGGTTAAGCATCAGGTAGGTGCTGGACATCCAGGTCTGCATGGAGAATCTTCCTACACAAAAATTATCCTTTGAGGCTATTTCTCTTTGTATGCGCACTGCTGAATGTAGCTCACATGCAAAGAGAAAATAACACAGAGAAATAAAGATATTTCTCCTCGTTATGCTAACCTCAGGCAGACACACCATTTTAGTGTAAATGCATGGCTATAAGTCTTTGTCGATATGGGTTTGTATTAAAATGCATGGGTGGATTTATGGGAACGCCCATACACCACCAAGGTGCAAAGGTAGTGCAATATCACCATGTAAATACCACAAACGATTTAGGCGAAGGTCTACTTCAAAAAAGTGAAGCAAGCCTGGCACAAAATCAGTCCTGAAAAAAATAGGTATTTCAGTGACAGCAAGATCTGTTTGTCTTCTATATAGGCATAATTGATCAGTTGCTGCAGAAGTATTTTCACTGGGTGGTCTCTGAGATTCATCATGAAAAGGAAGTTGTGAGACTTCGGTAAATATTTTTTGTTAAGTAAACATGAGAATGTCAGCCCTTACTTCAAAATCTGATGATTTCAAGGTGACAGTAGAAGGGTTGGGAAATTCCTCAAGTCTGTTAGGTCTGTCTGAACATCTCAAAATGTAGAAATCTCACAAAGAGCATTTTCTTTTGTTTCTTTAGAAAAGACTGATATTTTTACGATAAATATGTGCTCTGTATTGTATTCTTGGATTTGCTACTGGCTTCTTTGCCAAGCAGTCCCATTACCACCAGTAGCTTTACACACATGAAAACTGTTGATCAGGAAGATGCCGAATGGGAGTCTCTCAAGAAGCTGTATGTCTTTATTATTAAAAATCCTAGTTTATAATAATTGAAGAGCTCTTGCGAGAAAGGATTATGTTACTTACCCTGTAAGCATCTGTTCTTGGCATGTAGTGGTGTAGATTCACATGCTTTGCATAAGTCTGCCATCTAGTGCTGTGCTTGGATGATTACAAGTTGTTTTTGTTTCAAGAAGTTTTCTTTGATTCACGAGGCTGTGGGACTCCTCCTCTTGATAATACCATGTATGGTCATCAATGCCATCTTCAGATTGTTTTGCCGTAAGTAGGTGAGAATGTAAGGATGATATATATCAGCAATGTGATGTCCATGCAGTAGTATGATGTAAGTATATAAAGTATATGAACTGTAACCTACACAGGGTTTTTGAGGAGGAGGGTTGGCGCACGTGAATCTACAGCACTACATGCCAAGAACAGAAGATTACAGGGTAATTAACATAATCTGTTCGAGGCATGTGTGCTGTAGTTACACATGCTTTGCATAGACTGTAAAGCATTCTGTCTCTCTAGGCAGTGGTTAACCTGTGGGGGTTTCAGTTGTTTGAAAAAAAGTTCTTAAGACCGCTTGACCAACATTGGCTTGTTGGGGTGCAAAGACATCCACACGATAATGTTTTGTGAATGTGTGTGGAGCGGACCATGTTTCTGCTTTGCAAATATCAGCAATAGGAAAGTCCCCTAAAAAGTAATGGAAGCTCCAATTTTCCTAGTGGAGTGAGCTTAAGAAGGACCAGGTCTTTTAGCTTTTGCATAGGAAGTCTGGATGTATTTAACTATCAATCTTGAAATGCTTGATTTAGAAATTACCTTTCCCATGCGAGTAGGTGCGAAGGCAATAAACAATTGCTTTGCTGAAAGTTTTAGTTCTGTCGATATAATACATTAGGGCCCTTTTGACATCTAAAGTGTATAATGCCCTTTCAGCAAAACAATCTGGTTGCAGGAAAAAACAGGTAACTCAATGGATTGATTAATATGAAAATTGGAAACTACTTTTGGAAGGAACTTAGGATTTGTTCTAAGTAATACTTTGTCCCTATGTAGTTGGAAGAAAGTTTCTTCAAGGGTTAATGCCTGAATTTCACTGACCCTTCTAAGTGAAGTGATAGCGATTAAAAAGGCGAGTTTCCATGATAAGTATTGCAATTGACAAGAGTGGAGTGGTTCAAACGGAGGACACATGAGTCGTGTCAATACAATGTTTAAATTCCTTGCTGGTGCAGGAGTAAGCCTGGGAGGAATGATTCTTTTCAGTCCTTCCATAAAGGCTTTATTAACGGGGATTTTAAATAATGACAAGTGCTGTCTATTTTGCAAATAGGCTTCAATAGCCACAAGGTGTAAATGTACAGAAGTGTATGCCAGCCCAGTGGTCTTTAAATGCAATAATTAAGCAACGATTGTTTGTACTTTTGCAATAAGAGGGTTAGTGTTTTGTTTCTGACAGAATATAACAAATCTTTTCCACTTAGCCACACAACATTGCCTTGTGGTAAGTCTGCCAACCTCTTTAAGAATGTCCATACATTCTTGTGATAAGTTTAAGTATCCAAATTCAAAAACTTCAGGAGCCAAATTGCAAGTTTAATTTCCTTGGCATTGGGATGTTTTAGTGTTCCCTGATTCGGTGTGAGAAGATCCAGGTTGAGGTGAAGCTTCTCGTGTGGCAGTAGGGATAGCTTTAACAGTGTTGAAAACCATGATTGGCAAGCCCATTTTGGAGCTATGAATATCATTGTAAGAGATGTTTGCCTGAGTTTCCTTACCACTAAAGGAAGTAGTGGGAGAGGAGGAAAAGCGTACGCAAATATTCCTGAACAGTTCACCCATAGAGCATTGCCCTTGGATTGTTGGTGTGGATACCTGCTTGTGAAATTTGGGCATTTTGTATTCTGTTTTTTTGCGAACAGATCTATTTGTGGGAACCCCATTTTTGAAAATATGGTAGAAGGACCATGGGGTGGTTCCCATTTGTGGACTTGTTGCTGCGTCCTGCTTAGGAAGTCCGCAATTTGATTGCTTGTTCCTGGGACATGTTCTGCTAGGAGGTGACTGCTGTGATGTATTGCTAATCTCTAGATTTTCTGTGCTGAGACAATTGGAGAGAGTGCATCCCCCACCTGTTTTTGTATATAAATATAGTGGTCATATTGTCTGTTCGAATTAGGACAACTTTGTGTTGTAGATAAGGTAGGAGGGCTTTCCCTACTAGGTGAACAGCTTGCAGCTCTAGGTGATTGATATGGAGATCCTTATGTTTGGACTCCCATATCCCCATAATTGTGAGGTTTTGGAACTGTGCACCCCAACCAATTGGGGAAACATCTGCCGTGAGAATTATTTGTAGAACTGAGTCTTGAAATGGCCACCCCTTGGATAAATTTTGTTGATTCCACCATTGCAGAGAGTGATGCGTGCGGCTGTCTCCCAACACTAGATTGTGAAGTTTATCCAGTGACTGTGTCTAATGATGAGAGAGACATTCTTGGAGAGGTCTCATGTGTAGTCTGGTGTGTGAAACTATTGAAATACAAGATGCCATCATACCTAGAACTCTCCGAAATGTTCTGGCTGGGATTTGACTCCCTGTTTGAAACAGTTGAATTAATGTTACTATGCTGTGTATTCTGTCTGCATTTGGGAATGCCAATGCTGAATGTGTGTTGAGCATGGCTCCTAGGTATAACTGTATGGTAGCTGGTTGTAGATGTGACTTCTGTAGGTTGATGGTGAACCCTAGTTGATGTAGTAAGGTTAGGGTTTGTTGAGTATTTTGTTTGCAAAGGCTGAGGCTGTTTGCTTTTATTAACCAGTAGTCTAAAAATGGAGAGGCATGTATGTTTTGTTTGCGTATATGTGCTACTACTACTGCTAGACATTTTGTGAATACTCTTGGAGTGGTGGTAATCCCAAAAGGAAGAACCTTGAATTGATAATAGTTTCCTTGGAATTGAAACCTGAGATATTTCCTGTGTGGGATGAATAGGTATATCGAAGTAGGCGTCCTTTAAGTCTAAGGCAGACATGAAATCTCCTTTTTGTAGCAAAGGAATGATCTTCTCCTGAAGCGTGACCATATGGAAGTTTCTAGAATGGGTCGTAGCAATCCATCTTTTTTCGGAATAAGGAAGTATAGTTAATATACCCCTGTTCCCTGAAACTGTTTTTAAACTGGTTCTATTGCTCCTTTTTGTAGTGGAGCTGTTATTTCTTATTGTAGGAGATTTTGATGTTGAATGGACAGCTTGTGTTTGCGCGGTGGGATATTTGGAGGAGTTGTAATGAGCTCCAGACAGTAACCATGTTGGATAATATCCAACACCCATTGATCTGCTGTGATTGATTTCCAAATAGGGAGAAAGTTTTGCAGCCGTCTCCCGACAGGTGTTAAGTGGGCTCGGGAATGGTAAGGAAGTCGTTGCTTGGTATTGTTTTTTGAGGTACGGGTATTGTTCCCTCGACCTGTTCCTTTAAAATTGTTTCCTCTGTAGGAACCTCTGTAGAATGTTTTAGGGGTAGAGGTTTGTCCCTGGTTTTTAAATGCTGACCCACTGTTGCCTGATAAGGCAGATCTTGCACCTTGCTTATAATTGGGCCAACGAAAGGAACCACAGTATGTGCTTGTTTGTAGACCCCATTGATTTTGTGACCTCTGTCTTTTTTCATTTTCTAAAGGGCTGTGTCTACTTGAGGTCCAAAGGAAAATGCTACTTACCAGTATGCATCCGTTCTTGGCATGTAGAGCTGTAGATCCGTATACTTGTGCATAGATCGCCATCTGGTGTTGGGCTCGGATGTTTGCACTTTGTTATTGTAGAAGTCTTTGTAGTCACGAGATAGGTGACTCCTCCTTTGGTTAGTAGTGCGCATGGGCATCGACTCCATCTCCAGATTGTTTTCGCCATAAAGGGTGATGATGGAGTTAGAAAAAGAAAAAGATGTCCATGTGTAATGTATCTAAGTAAGATAGTACTGCAACACATATAGGTGTCCGGGGAGGCGGGTGGGCGTATATGGATCTACAGCTCTACATGCCAAGAACAGATGCATACTAGTAAGTAGCATTTTCCGTTCGAGGCATATGAGCTGTAGATCATATACTTGTGCATAGACTATAGAGCAGTTACCCCGTTAGCGGTGGCTACCTGTATGTGTTGCAGTAGTTTGAAAAAGTGTTCTTAGTACAGCCTGGCCCACACTAGCTTGTTATTTTGCCTGCACATCTACACAGTAGTGTTTTGTGAAAGTGTGCGGTGTAGACCATGTTGCGGCTTTGCAAATGTCATCCATGGGGATGTTTCCTAAGAATGCCATGGATGCCCCTAGCTTGCGTGTGGAATGCGCTCTAGAGGGAATGGATAATGTACGCTTTGCTATTTGGTAGCATATTTGGATGCATTTAATGATCCACCTGGTAATTCCAGCTTTAGATATAGGATTGCCCTTATGTGGTGGTGAGAAAGCTATAAAAAGTTGTTTAGTTTTCCTGAAAGTTTTTGTCCTTTCAATGTAGTAAAGAATAGCTCTTTTGACATCAAGCGTATGAAGAGCCCGTTCTGCTACTGAGTCTGGTTGAGGAAAAAAGACTGGGAGCTCAACATTCTGGTTAAGATGAAAAGCCGAAACTACTTTAGGTAAGAATTTAGGGTTTGTCCTAAGAACCACTTTGTTGTGATGTATTTGCAAAAATGGTTCTTGTATGGTTAATGCCTGGAGTTCACTCACTCTTCTGAGAGATGTGATCGCCACAAGGAAAGCTACTTTCCATGTGAGGAACTGTAACTCACATTTATGTAAAGGTTCAAATGGGGGACCCATGAGCCTAGTAAGGACAATGTTTAGATTCCATACTGGAGAGGGTGGAGCTTTTAAGACCTTCCATGATGCTTTGTTGGCAGGTACCCTAAACAATGACAAGTGTTGTCTGTTTTGTAGGTAAGCTGCTATAGCAGCAAGATGTAATCATATGGATGTTTATGCCAGATTACATCTTTGTAGATGCAGAAGATAACAAATAATGTTTTGAATTGAAGCATCTAGTGGATTGATTGTGTTGTTATTGCAGTAAACTACGAATCTTTTCCATTTAGCTGCCTAGCATGCTCTAGTGGTAGGACGTCTAGCCTCTTTAATGACGTTCATGCAGTCTGGTGGGAGATTGAGGTAACCAAACTCTAAGACTTCAGGAGCCAGATCGCTAGGTTCAGTTGAGCTGGATCTGGATGTCTTATCTCTCCATGGTTCTGTGTGAGAAGCTTTGGGGAAAGGTGTAACTTTTGGTGTGGAACTACTGAGAGTTCCAGCAGTGTTGTGAACCATGTATGTCGCGCCCACGTTGGAGCAACTAGGATCATTGTGAGAGACTGTTGTTTTAGCTTGCGCACCAGTAACGGAATGAGCGGGAGAGGCGGAAAAGCGTACGCAAATCTGCCTGAGCAGTTCATCCATATTGCATTGCCTTTGGACAATGGGTGTGGATACCTGGAGACGAAGCTTGGGCATTTGTGTTTAAATGTGTGGCAAACAGATCTATGTCTGGGTGGCCCCACATTTGAAAAAACGGATGAAGAACTTGCGGATGAAGTTCCCATTCGTGAATCTGCTGTTGTTGACGACTGAGCAGATCCGCAATCTAATTGTGTATCCCAGGTAGATGCTCTGATAAGAGATATTTTTTTTGAGGAATGGCCCATCTCCATATGCTTTGTGCTAGGCGTGAAAGCTGCAGAGAGTGTGTCCCCCCCTGTTTTTGTATATAGTACATTGCTGTCATGTTGTCCGTCCGGACGAGGACAGCTTTGCCTACGAGGTGTATCTGAAATGATTTTAGAGCGAGAAATATGGCGAGTAACTCCAGATGATTGATGTGGAGGAGTTTCTGTTGAGGGGTCCACATACCCTGAATGGTATGGTTTAAGAGATGAGCTCCCCAGCCGGTGAGCGATGCGTCCGCTGTTAGCACGATTTGTGGAACCGGGTCCAAGAACGGCCGCCCTTTGAAAAGATTTTGTGTGTTCCACCATTGCAGAGAGCGATATGTGCGGCTGTCCACCAACACCAGATCCGCAAGTTGACCTTGAGCTTGGTTCCACTGTTGTGCTAGACATTCTTGTAATGGACGCATTTGGAGTCTTGCGTAAGGGACAATTAAGATGCAAGAGGCCATCATCCCTATTAGCTGCATGAACACTCGAGCTGGTAGTGAGTGTTGTGGTTGAAATTTTGTTATGAGAGCTTGCATACTGGCTATCCTGGCCGGATTGGGGTATGCAAGTGCTTTGGAAGTATCTATTGTTGCACCTAGATACTGTTGGGTGTGGGATGGTTGGAGATGTGACTTGGCGAGGTTTATTGTGAAACCTAAGTTGTGCAGCAGCTGGATTGTGTTGTGTGTTTGTTGTACACAATTGTTGCGTGACTTGGCTTTTATGAGCCAGTCGTCCAGGTAAGGAAACACATGAATGTGTTGTCTTCTTAAGTGGGCTGCTACCACTGCGAGACATTTTGTGAAGACTCTGGGTGCTGTTGTGACCCCGAATGGAAGGACTTTGAACTGGTAATGTTGACCGTCCACTACGAACCGTAGGTATTTCCTGTGAGCAGGGTGAATAGGAATGTGGAAGTAGGCGTCCTTGAGATCTAGAGTGGCAAGAAAGTCGCCTTGTTGGAGCAGTGGGAGGACCTGTTGGAGAGTGACCATGTGGAAGTTATCGGATTGTATGTACAGGTTTAACGGTCTGAGGTCCAATATTGGCCTGAGAGTGCCGTCCTTTTTTGGAATGAGGATATAAGGGAGTAAACCCCTGTACCTTGATGATGTAGAGGAACCGATTCTATTGCATGCTTTTGCAAGAGAGAGAGAACCTCCTGCT
Organism: Calotriton arnoldi; assembly: GCA_963921515.1. Classification (NCBI taxonomy): domain Eukaryota; kingdom Metazoa; phylum Chordata; class Amphibia; order Caudata; family Salamandridae; genus Calotriton; species Calotriton arnoldi. The sequence continues at coordinate 2,041,308 of CAWUFW010000382.1, read as the reverse complement.
TTAGAAGCGTGAGATGTTCTGTGGACATTGGACGTTGTCTGGGCGGTATGTGGGGGGGTAGAAGTGAGTTCCAGGCAGAAACCATACTGGATAATTTGTCTGACCCACCTGTCTGTGGTGATGGAATTACAGACAGGTAGGAACTGTGATAGTCTTCCCCCCGACTGGAGTGGAATGGTCTGGGGGGAGTGGAGGGAAGTCACTGTTTTGTGGTGGGGGAGTTGTGGGTGTTAGAATCACGTCCTCTCCCTCTGTTGTTATTGCCTTTGTAAGTCCCTCTAAAGTATCCTTTATTAGGGAAAGTTTGAGTGGGGCTTTTATAAGTGGAGGAGGTGTTTTCTGTGCCAATGGTTTTGGAGGCGCCCCTATAAGAGGAGAGACGAAAGGAACCTCTACTAGTTGTTGCCTGTAGAGCCCCCATAGACTTGGCTGTTTCTGTGTCCTTTTTCATCTTTTCTAAAGATGTGTCCACAGTAGGTCCAAACAAGTGTTCCTGATCCAAAGGTTGATTGAGGATGGTAGACTGCACCTCCTGCTTAAAACCAGATATGCGTAACCACGCATGTCTACGTAGTAACACACTTGTATTAATTGTGCGAGATGCTGTATCCGCTGCATCCAGGGCACATTTAATAGGGGTATTTGTGATTAACTTTCCCTCTTGTATGAGATCATTTGCCTTGGTTTTATAATGGTCTCGAAGGTGTTGCATGAGCTTTTCAAGCTCATCATAATGGGCCCTGTCATACCTTGCTAGTAAAGCTTGTGAATAAGCAAAGCACCAAAAATTTGCCGCCTGTGACGCAACCCTTTTACCGGATGCGTCCAATAGTTTAGACTCTTTGTCTGGCGGAGCGGCATCGCCTGTGGTTTGGGAATTTGCCCGTTTACGGGCATTTGCCACTACTAGTGAATCCAGAAGGAGTTGACCCTTAATGTAAGCTGGATCGTTTGGAGCTGGTTTATATTTCTTTTCAATTCTAGGATTGAGCACTCTAGCCCTGACAGGATCTTTAAAGACTTCAGGGGCATGTTTAATCATCCCTTTTAGCATAGGGAGAGTATTTGTTGATTTTTGAGGCTGTGAGAAGGTCTCTAATAAAAAATCTTCCTCCAAAGGGTCTCAGTGGAGTTGCACCCCATGATATTGTGCAGCTCTATTTATTAGTTGCGCAAACCCTATGTTGTCATCTGGAGGGGATGGCCTAGAGGGATATACATCTGGCTCAGGTACATCTGGGACATTATAATCATCCCAAGAGTCATGAGGTGGGATACTGTGGGTGTCATCATCAGTATCATAATTATCATGTGGTGGGTCTATGTCCTCATCCCCACCCCCTATATCCTCATCCTCATCTTGTGGTGCAGGTGAAAGAGGAGGCACTGGAGAGTGTGCTGGAGAGAGTATTATATTTGGAAGCTTTGGAGGTGGAGAGAAAGGTCTCATAGGTGAAGTGGCAGAGTCTTTTTTCTTCAAGGGTACCTCAGGTGTCTCTGAGGTGTCCAATTTCCTCTTTTTAGGTGGTATAGAAGTGACCTGACCGGTAACTGGGTCGATATGGAGTGTTTTTTGTTTAGGATCGGGTGGATCTGGATGAAATAGTTCTTTTGATCCACTGTTTTTTTTCGGCACCGAGGACTTAGGTTCCGAGTGGTGCTTTGGTCTGTCATCTTTAGCTTTAGGAGGGGTCTTAGTCTCCTTCTGCTTAGGAGGAGTTTTCGACTCCGAAGTTTTCTTCGGCTCCGGAGGTTTCGAATGCTTTTTCGGATTTGAAGCCTTGGGTTGACTGTTTCGGTGCCGAAGAGTCTGGTGTCGACGGCACCTTGGGTTTCTGTTTCGGTGCCGAAGATGGTTTCTCGGTACTGTGGTGTGGCTGGCTCGATCCCAAGCTGCCTGAAGGCTTTGTGGACTTCGGAGCCGGGCCTGAAGGCGGGGCTTCTGAAGTATTGTCACGGTGTCGACCCAGACCCGAAGGTGAAGGTGTTACCGGAGCCTTGTGTTTTTTCGGGGCAGGGGCGTCGATCTCAGTACTCACGCTCCGTTGACCTGGAGTAATTGTCTGGTCTTCTAAGTCCGAATCATCGGCTTCGGAGACGTTGGCTTGTTCATCTCCTGTCTCTGGTTCTGGATCGTCACAGCCTGCATCGAAGATGTTGTCCGGCGCCGAAACGGTTGATCTAGACATTTTCTGACGTCGAGCCCGGCGATCACGTATGGTTTTCTTGGACCTGAAGGAAGCACAGGCCTGGCAGTGTTGACTCTCGTGTTCTGGAGAGAGGCAAAGGTTGCAGACCTCGTGGAGATCTGTGTGTGGGAATTTAGCACCACACTTGCATTTTTTGAATGGAGTCCTTTCCATATGCTAGTTTTGATGGCGTCGATCGGCCCAACGGCCCTCGTTGACGACCGGACTCGAAGATTTTGTTGGTTCTTGAAATACGCGTCGAGGGAGATCGCGATCAAAACAATACAGTCGAACGGTGAGAGCTTTGCGCGTCGAAGGGGGATCGAATACGACACCGACCCAGAGCGCAGCAAATCACATCCGAACCCGATGGCGGAAAAAAACAATCTGGAGATGGAGTCGATGCCCATGCACACTACTAACCAAAGGAGGAGTCACCTATCTCGTGACTACAAAGACTTCTACAATAACAAAGTGCAAACATCCGAGCCCAACACCAGATGGCGATCTATGCACAAGTATACGATCTACAGCTCATATGCCTCGAACACAATGTTCCTTATAGAAAGGTAGGTTTAAAATTTCTTGTTGTACTTCGGAATTTAAATCCTGAAACACTAAGCCATGCATGCCTACGTAATAGGATACTAGTATTTATACCTCTAGCAGCGGTGTCAGCTGCATCTAATGCACATTTAATGGAGTTGTTGGTAATGAGCTTTCCCTCATTAACAATTTCATGCCCCCTTTTCCTGTGTTCCGCTGGGAGGTGTTGGAGGAGCCCCTCCATTTCATCTCAGTGGGCTCTGTCATATCTAGGTAATAGAGCCTGGCTGTTGGCTATACGCCAATGGTTAGCTGCTTGTGCAGCTACACGTTTCCCTGAAGCATCTATTAGTTTAGATTCTTTCTGTGGGGGTGGTGTATCTCCTGATGTTTGGGAGTTAGCTCTCTTTCTTGCATTAGAGAGTACCAGAGAGTCTGGGGTTAATTGACCTCTAATATGCATAGGATCTGATAGTGCTGCCTTGTATTTTTTGTCAATGCGGGGTGTTATAACTCTTGCTTTGACAGGGTCTTTAAAAATATTGTCTGTGTGACGAATCATGCCCCTAAGGAGTGGTAGGTATTGGGCCCCACTCTAAGCATTAGGTAAGGTTTCAAAAAGAAAATCCTCTTCTATTGTGTCTTTATATAAGGGTACCTGATGGAAAGTTGCTGCCCTTGCAATTGAATCCTGCTATGCAGAAGCATCATCAGGTGGTGACGGTCATGAGGGATAGAGCTCAGGGTCTGTATCACCTTGTGGTTCTATATCATAGTCATCCTAAGCATCCCCAGGATGTATGTTTTGTGGTATATCCTCATCATCCACTACAATGGGTGAGTGAGGAGACATGTCACCTGCCTCAGATAATTGTGGTGAGTGAGGTGGTGGAGTAGATGGTGGGGGGTGGTGTTTGTGGGTTTGGAATATAGATGTGTAATGGACTAGTGGCAGAATCCTTCTTTTTCTTCTTTGGAGGCTGTAGGGGAATGTCTAGAGCCTCTTTGAAAGATAGCTATTTTTTTTAGAAGAGTGAGTTTTTTCCTGGTTGAAGCACTATTTTCTTAGTTACAGGTTGAATCTGGAGCGTTTTTTGCTTCAGGTCGAGCTGTTCCTGCATTGGATCGAGGATCGCTCCGGTGGAGATTTCAGCCCAAAAACAAAGCATTTCCATGGAGGAAGCTTCGATTTAGATGGAGCTATAGTATGATCTGAAATGGTATGCTTTTGTTTTGGTGCCAAGACTGATGATCGAGGGGCTGTAGACCCAGAAGGCGAGGAGGTGGAGGCCCCTGCTGCAGGCCGAACTTTCAGAGCCTAAGGATGGGGCTTTCGAGTCAGTTTTTCAGTGCGCACCATGGCCTTTTGCAGTGCCGGACAGTGAGCAGATGTTTCCGTTGGAGCTGATGATTTGGGCTTAGGATCAGGAGCAAAAGTACTCACTGTTTGATGCTTCTGTGCCGGCTGAAGGGTGGCCGAGCCCTGATCGGATTGGGACTCAGAATCAGAATCATGGATAGATAGTGATTCCTCCTGTGCTGCCGAAGCTTCCTCGTCTTCCTCCTGTTGTTGACCAAAGATGTCTGGTGCATCATCCGCTTACCTACACTGCATTTCTTAGTGTCGAGCACGTCTATCTCGAAGAGTCTTTTTTGATCTAAAAGACTTGCAGGCTTCACGGCTTTCCTCTCGATGAACGGGCGAGAGGCATGGGTTGCAAACTGAGTGTTGGTCAGTATGGGGATATTTTGAGTGACAATTGGACAGAAGGGGAACGGAGTTCATTCCATTAGTAAGTCATTCCCTGAAGGACGGTGGAAGTGGAGAAAAGGAGGCCTGGCCGGGCGTGGCCCGATGGCCGAGGAAGCGAGCCGAAGACCAGCTACGTAGAAGGGTGATTGCTCGGACGCAATGAAACTTCACGATCCAGACAATACTGTTGACGATCTACTAGAGAACAGAAGGGAGCCCGAAGGAGTTTTGAACCTGAGTGCAAGCGATTACAGCCAAACCCGTTGGCTAAAAAAAACAATTTGAAGATGGTGTCAATGACCATGCACAGTATTACCAAGAGGAGGAATCGCACAGCCTTGTGACTCGAAGGAAACTTCTTGGAACAAAAACAATTTGTAATCATCCAATCCCAACACTAGATGGCGGACTTATGCAAAGCATGTGTATCTACACCACACATGCCTCGAAAACACAGATTATAGTACTTATCATTAAATATTCAAACACTAGTTTTACACTCATGTTGCCTGATTTTTTTGGAGGCATTCCATTGTTTAAGATATGCTCATCTCTCCCAGATTGTTGGTATTCAGAAGACATCAGTATCAGATAGACAGATGGGGCCATTGAGCAGGGCAATTTCAAATCAGGATCTGGTATGTCTATGTGTTGTCCTTCACAAAACTCAGAGCTTGAAATAGGAAGAATGTTGGAAGCCAGAACTACGTTAGTAGCAGTTACTGGGTCTGGCCAACCAACTTGTACAACTGGCCCGGTAGCCAGGGTCTTAAAATCTTGTCAAAAAGGTCATTTTTGGGTGGCGGAGCTCTCCCTCCTGCCCGACCTTGGCCTAGCACAGTAAACCCCCGGCTCTTTTGCTTGTTACAGCCCTGGCAAAAGTCCGAAAGAGCCTCACGGCCTCCCAACATCAAAAGGCGATGGATGAGCGGTTGTGTTTCCATCCTCAATAACACAGAGGACCTGCGGCCTGGTACCGGGGCCTGCGCCGCAAGAAGTAGTGCCGGTGGACCTTGAGTGGGGCTCTGACTCTGTACCGCTGCCCCTGGGATCAGCGCTGCACTTGTCCGGGCAGTGCTGGGAGGAACCTTATGAGGACCCCGGGCTGATTGACAGGTCCACGGAGACAGGAGTGTCCCGGGAGGTATCGTCACACCAGCGGGGACGAGAAGAGGAGCTCCACTGGTTGGCCCCTCACCAGCGGATGTGGCCAAGCGTTGTGGCACCTCTGGCCTTGTGAAGTGTTGGGAGCCCGGACGAGGTGCAGGCGCGAGTCTGAAGAGAATGCTTGCGGAGAATGCTTGATAGCCGGTGAGTGAGGTGCGGCTTCTGAGACGAGTGGACGGAGAAGAGGCCTGGCCGCGAGATTGAGATGGAAGTGGTGGATCTGGGAGACGCACCAGGGCTCGAGATAGCTCGAGGTCTGAGCGGACCAGCCCTCCGCCGGACGTCATACCTTGTGCCGGGGCCCGGGTCTATCTGTGGCCTGGGGCGTTGGTGGAATGTTGGAGGCTGTGGCTGTGGCGGAGGACTGCATTTCGTTCTGGTGTCTCCAACCCTGATTCTGTTACAATTGCATGAGAGAGATGGGCAGTATTGAAGAAACTAATGGAGGAGTTGGCTACTCAGGATCCCTCAAGATGATGCCAGGGCTGGCAATCAGCAATATTCTCTCTTTGCAATCCAGGGGTGTGCTGGGTCTGGGGGGAATTGCTGCTCAGATCAAAGGCCACCATGGACCCTCTACACCTTTTTTCCACTGGAATGTCGCTGATGATGGTCGATGGCTGTTTTTCTCCAGGGACACTGTCTTTATTCCTATTCATTCTTTTTTTGGGGTGCGGGGTTCTTGTTGTAAGGGCACTCACGAAGGTGACATAGTTACTCTGTACTGATGACATCTTTAGCCAGGTGGGTCACTTCTATGAGAATTTCAAGCGGAGCGGGTAGGGGATGTGGGAAGTCGAGATTTTGTATGACAAGTCTACGCTATTGATATGCCTCGGGATGCTCTAAGAGTAGTCACTCTTAATGTTAAGGGGCTTAACATCCCCGTTACAAGACGGGCCATTCTCACTTACCTAGAACAGACGAAAGCAGATATCTGCTTTCTTCAAGAAACGCATTTACTAGCGAGGGACTGGCACCAGCTTAAAACCAGTACCTTTCCACACAAGTATTTTTCTTCCATGGCAAGTAATTCGGCTGGGGTTGCAGTATTGGTTTCACATTCTTTAAGAGGTAGGATAGGCTCTAAGGTTGCGGAACCAGGGGCCACCCCTTGTCTACAGGATACATATGGGATCACACACTCTTGTTCTGGCTCTCTGTATGCCCCTAATGAGAGGCAGGAACAGCTAATTCGCAGAGCCGTGGCAAACACGACAGCGCAGGATCGATGGGTTTTGGTTTGTGGTGATTTTAACTTGGTCTTTAATTAACGACAAAGACCATTTTGCTTCTAGAGAAGGAGGTGCGGGAGCGGTCTGATCTGAGGGTGCTCTCTGATTGAGAGAGAGAGAGAGGTCTGATGGATCTGTGGTGGAACTGTCACCTGAGCGCAAGGAATAATACCTTTTATTCCCATGCACGTAAGTCTTTTGCCTGATTGGATATTTATTTCTTGGGCTCTTGCGAGATTCAGGCAGAGGTTACGTCATTAGAAATTGAACCGAGGTCACTTTCGGACCACTCCGGTGTCTCCCTGGACTTGAGGGTGCCTGGTATTGATTGCACGGCACGGCCACTGCGGTTGCGAGATACCCTCCTTCATAAGCCTGCGGTAGTAGGGCAAATTCAAAAGGCAATATTGGATTACCTCAGGGTTAATGATAGCCCAGAGGTCCCTGTCGAGATGGTCAGGGACACATTAAAAGTGGTTGTCAGAGGCGAGTTTATTGCTATATCGGCAGCAGACAAACTATGGAAAGAGAAACGAACACAACTTCAAGGACAAGTAAAAGAGTTAGAACGCATTCACCATAGTACAGGGGCCCCCAGAATATGGCACCAATTGGAAGACGCACAAAAACAACTAGCGGGTCTTGATCTTGATAGGGCAGAATACTCTCTGCTTCACCTTAAATATAACTTCTATGTAGAAGGGAATAAATGCGGAAGATTGTTTGCCAACAAACTTAAATACCAGCGCCAAGCTGCTGGTGTTACATCTTTGTTTTGAAAGACGGGGGTCTTATCGAGGAAGACAGGCCAATTGCCTCTCGTTTCAGGGAATTTTATGCCGATCTTTATACGGCGCAGGACCTACAGACGGAGAACTTAGCACATTATTTGCATCATGCAAACATTACTCGCCTGACAATGGACCATGCCCCAGGACTTGAACAACCAATTCAAATAGAAGAGGTTATAGTTGCCATTTCGAAACGGAAGCTCCTTAAATACCCAGGCCCGGATGGCTTCCCGGCACTATTTTATAAGACTTTCAGCGATCTGTTGGCTCCCCTCCTCATAAGGGTCTTTAATACATTTAAGGGCCCTGCCACAATCCCACCTTCGATGTTATACACCTCGATCGTACTGTGGGTCATACAGACCGATTTCCTTGCTTGAAGTCAATGCTAAGCTTTTCATGAGTATCTTGGCGGCTCGTCTTCACCCTTTGATGCCTGGATTAGTGGCCACAGACCAGGCTGGTTTTATCCCCCAGCGACAATGTGCGGACAACACGAAAAGAGTCTTGCATCTCATAGAAAAGGCCCATCGATCCTAGAGGGAAGCTATGCTCTTCTCCCTCGATGCCGAGAAGGCATTCGACCATGTTCACTGGCCATATCTGACAGATCTTTTAACACATTTTGGCCTTGGAGAAAGGTTTAGGGCCAGAGGGCTGAGCAACTACGGGGAGCCACACGCCTCGGTAAGAGTTAATGGGAGAAGCTCTGCCCCCTTTCCCATTCGTGGGGTACACGACAGGGGGGTCCCTTATCACCCCTACTGTTCACGCTCTATATAGAGCCTTTTGCCAAAAGAGTTAGAGATCACCCAGGCATCACAGAAGTGCATTTTAGGGGTGAGGAACACGTCATTACATTATACGTTGATGACGTCCTTGTGGCCATTGATAACCTCAGAAAGGCCCTTTCACCTTTTTTAGAGGAACTGAGGGAATTTTTTTTTTTTTTTTTTTTTTTACAGAGTTTTATATAGCGCGAACTTGACCCGAATCGGGTATCAGAGCGCTTTACATAGCACCAGTTGCATTACATGAGGACACATTAATTATTATTATTTTTTTTTGTTAGGCACGGGGAGATTAAGTGATTTGCCCAGAATCACAGGATTTTCAGCGTCATTGCCGAGACTCGAACCCAGTTCCCCAGATTCGAGGTCGACCGCCCTAACCGTTAGGCCAACTCCTCTCAGCTCCGGGTTTTCATATTAAACGGAATAAATTACAGGACAGGAGCCTTTCTGTGTCACCTGACTCTATAGCCTATATCGCCTGGAGCCACTCCATACCGTGAACACTGGACCCCATTACCTATCTTGGCGTACAGTTAGCATCTACACTAGAGGAAATTAGGATTGTTAACTATCGCACTCTTGATAGGCGAATATGAGCTGTCCTGGCCCACTGGCGGCTGCATCCTCTCTCTCTACTGGGCTGAATTCGGCATTAAAGATGGTTGTGCTTGCGAGAATTCTTTTTCATTTTCAGACTCTTCCACTTCAGCCACCTATGGGGTGGATGAAATCTTTGCAGACAGCTCTACAACGTTTTGTCTGGGCTGATGGACGGCCCCATATGCGACGGGAGTTGAGTTGGTGTCCCCAGAGGGTGGGGGATTAGGCATTCCGAGATTGCTTCACTACTGCTATCGACGCAACTTCAATATTTGGTCGAATGGTCTCAGGCAGAATCTGAGAATTTATGGACCGGGCAGTGGCAGGGACCCCAATGAGGAGGATTCCGTTCTTGCCCCGTATTCACCGTCCACCAAGTGTCTGTGTCTCCAATAACTAGATCAGTGTTGAAGGTGTGGGATAGCCAGGCGGACCGGCAAGGCCTCTCGTCTTTTCCATCTCTCCTTACCCCTGTAGTAGGCAACCAAGATTTTTTCCCGGTCTTAATCGAGTGGCCTTAAGTGTATGGGAGGAGGTGGGTTGCCGCTCGATTGGACAGTTCTTTGATGTCAAGGGTCCAATATCTTTTGACCGAGAGATTTCACTATCTGCAGATAAGGCATTGGCTTGCGCATCCTCCGTTCAGGGAGGCTGCGCAGGCAGCTAACAAGGTATGAAAAGTGGGTTCTCACCAAGGATACAGATAAACATTTAATTATGGAACTGTACGCTATATTACTCTACCAAGTCCAGAGTCGAAGACCGCAGCTCAGGTCAGATGGGAATCAGAACTAAGTAGACAGCTGTCCCCCAAGGATTGGCAGGATATATACTACAGAGTGGGGCATACAGCTCGCAACACTGCTAGCAGGGAAACTTCCATTTAAATTGTCAACTATTGGTATCTGATCCCTGTCCGCCTGCATAGCGGTAACCCGGAGCGTAGTGCAGAATGTTGGAGGGGGGTGTTGTACACCTGGGACCCTCTTGCATATTCTTTGGGACTGTCCCCAGCTAGCCCAATTTTGGAGCGAGATTTTAAATGACAGATACGTATTTGCAAACTCAATTGCCTAGATTTCTACATTATTCTGGGTCTCCCCAATTCACTTACATTTTCCCTTAAATCTCGCAGGGGTCGACAAATGTGTCTGGCATTGGGGGCGGCACATCAGACGATTTTGGCAAATTGGGGAACTGAAGGGTGTCTAATCACCAGTGTTGGCTTCACCGCATGTGGCATCTACTGGGGATGGATTAGCTCACTTTGAAATTAACTGCACAGGGTGATTCCTACCGAGAAATTTGAAGGCCCTTCATTTCACTCTTTTCTCAGGAGTTTACGGAACTGACCTGTCCTAGGTATCTCAGATTGCTCCATTTAACTGAACCAGCACCTACACCACCAGGGGGGCCCCATCTTCGTAATCTCCTATATGCATGTTGTCATCATTAACGATCTTGATCATGTGTTGAGTGCCCAAGGGAGAGGACGGAGGGAGGGTGGGGAGTTGGGATCCATTTAAAAGTCGATTTTGCTATATTAGGAGTGCACATAGCCGCCATCTTGCTTATGCTATTGATTTTTTACTATCTTTGTAAAGCAACAATAAAAACAAATTTGAACCAAAAATGAAGGTCATTTTTTAAGATCCCCAAGTGAAGGAGTGTATGGGACCGTGCTACAGTACAGTCAAAAAGTCACCAGAAGGCTTCTGATGAATAAAATTTAAAAAGGGTATGGGGAATGCCCCACCCTGCCTAGAGGTTGTGGGGCCAGAAAAGTCACTGACGGATTTCGATATCTAGGGATCTATGTCACGGCTAATCCAACTGTATTTTATGAACAAAATTTGGCTCCTCCTCTACGTCGCTTCCATGATGACGTGCAACATTGGAAGACCCTGCCCTCACGCTGTTAGGTAGGACCGCCTTATATAAAATGATGGCACTTCCCCGCTTTGTCTACGCTTTACAGAACACACCTTATTTAGTCCCAGCCAAATACTTCCATACAATTAAATCGGAGGTGCGCACACTGCTCTGGAACAATGGCACCCCTCGAATAGCATTGACTAAACTTATGAAAAGCTGGTATGATGGAGGAATGGCCCGACCAGCAATTAAAAGTTACTACTGGGCCTCTCAGCTGGTGGTCACCAATCACTGGGGGCGCCGGCCTGGAACTGATCCAGCCTACAGGATGGACAGATACAATATGACCCCTGGTGATTACCTCAGAGCACTTTACGGAGGTGTGGCGAATGCACCAAAATACACTCCAACCTCAACTACAGTCAATTTATGGCATACGGCAACGACCGCTCTGGGGTGGAAAAATAAGATCACACAGGTCACCCCTTTGTTGGAGACAGACCGACTGGGGGTGTTAGCAAAATACCCAGGATTTGACAAGTGGGTCTTGATAGGTCTTTCAAGAGTTGGCGATATGTGGGCAGGGGGGAAGGTGGCCCCTTCCAGTGACCTCCAATGGGATTACGTATTGAGTGTGGGGGAGACCTTTAGATACCTTCAAGCCCGCAATGCAATACACAGGGCGATACCCAGAGGTACTGATCTGCCAGTCTCCTCACCCCTAGAGGATAGAGTCCTTGACGACTACCTTCAGGAAAAGGCGATTTCTCTGACATACAGAAAAATACTAAACAACACACCTGATACAATGGGGAAAACACGTGCAAAATGGGTAGATGATATGGGAGATATTACCGATGAAGAATGGTAGGAGGCATTGGCGTCCCCCTGGGAGGTGGCAATTCGATCTCGATTTAAATTTATCCAACTTAAAATCCTACATAGAGCATACTATACAAGTGCAGCACTGGTTAAAATGGGTACCCTGAATTCCTCTGCGTGTCCTAGAGGGTGCGGTCAGATAGGGACGTACATGCATCAGTGGTGGGACTGCCCGATTCTTCAGACATATTGGGGGAAGGTAACAGCGACACTGTTATTAACTTGTCAAAAAAAAAATGGAAGTCTCGCTCCGATGGTGCCTTCTTAACATATGGGAAGCAACAGACCTATCAAGAGCTGAGAGAACGTGGTTCTCCCTCGGATGTATGGTAGCGAAGCGTAACATAGCAAGAACTTGGAAAGGAGTTACAAGGCTCAAGTTCAGGGATTGGGAGACAGATATGGACTAGTGCATGCAGGCGGAGAGGGCGATATATGAGGGAAGAGGATGCCCACATAAATGGTCCAGAATCTGGGGAGCATGGAACAAAAGTAGAGGGATGATATGCACACCATTTAATGACTCTTCCCCACAGGAAAGAGAACACTCTGGAAATTAAAGTCCAGAATGTGGAGGAGGTAATAAGACACGATGTAAAGAAATTGGTCCTATGTAACGTTATGATTGATATTGTACAAATGCACTGTGCTCGTTTGACACTGCACTGTATTTTGTTATCAGTTTTTTGTTTATTCAATAAAAAGATTTCTATAAAAAAAAAAAAATCTAAAAAGGGTAAATGTGTTTGTAAAAGCAATACATTTCCAGATGGACTCTCTTAAGAGGATAACCTACGTCGTTCTTCTAGTGAAGCTATTATATGTAGTAGCACTAGAGGCTGCGCACCAGCACACTGCAGGAGAAAGCTGAAACAAATGCTTCTTGTAGTTTGCATACCTTGGCTTTCATTTTCAGTTTGAGGTACTGCGCCTTAGGGGTGAAATCTACCTTCCTTTGGTACTGTTTCTCCACAGTCTAGGAGCTTACCGCCACCATTACTTGGATGATTCACTCTTCCTGTAGGGAAGAGAATGCTGTGGATGCTCGCTTGGCTTACTAGATTCTGATGGAGAAAGGAATTCCCCCTGAACCTAAAAACATGCAACCTCATTGACGTCCAAGTTGTGGATTTCATAGGCTCTTGCTTCAGGAAGGTTTTTGAGGCCATGTTTTCTCCGAAGGTATGGTCTGCTAAGCTGTTATGTCACCTTTGTCAGGTACTGCAAAGCCAGCTGTAAATCCAGGAGACCTGGTACGTGTATTTGTTCAGTGGAAGGATTTCACTGCCACCTGCAGTAGGCCACTGATGGTATCCTTGGAATATGGCCTTTATTCCTGGTTTTCTCTCTGTTATGCAGTATTGGATCACTTGGCTATGCTGCACCTGGGTCCACTGTCAAGACATGTACAGCTATTTTGTAAAGCCCGCTCTCAGGAATTTGAATTCTTTGATTTTGGACTTAATGCAATGGTGGGTGGTCTTAGCAAATCTAGATCAGGGAGTTATTCTGGCACCCCCCTTACAAGTATACTTACAGGGACCTTGGGATAGTTTTCCTGTATCTGGATCCTACCTCTCACTAGGAGTTACAGTTCCACAAGTCACACATGCAGGGGAGCTATAGCTCAGTATCTGCTGCAGTGCACTACTAAGGTTTGCCTTTACCAATAGCGTTCTCATTTATTTTTGGCCTCATATGTAGCTCTTGAAGCCATTAAAAGCTGATGAATTCACCAGATGGTTTCCGTTAGATATGATCTGGCATACAAGGATCTATAAGGCTCAGCTGTTGAGTTCAGTGGTGGCCGGTAAGAAACTGGGGTGGTGGGGCGGGGAGAAAGAAAAGGAAAATGCTACTTACCCAGTATGCATCTGTTCTTGGCATATAGAGCTGTAGAGTCATATGCTATGCATAGATCGCCATCTAGTGTTGGGTCCAGATGTTTGCACTTTTTTTTCTTCGAAGAAGTCTTTCCAGTCATGAGGTAGGTGACTTCTACTTCGGTGATAGTGCGCATGGGCATCGACTCCATTGTTAGATTGTTTTCCCGCAGAGGGTGATAATGGAGTTAGTAAGAGTAGTAAAAGGAGATGTCCATGAATGCATGTATCTAAGTAAGATGTTACTGCAACAGGTATAGGTACCCGGGGAGGCGGGTGGGAGCATATGACTCTACAGCTGTATATGCCAAGAACAGATGCATACTGGGTAAGGAAAATGCTACTTACCAGTATACATCTGTTCTTGGCATGTAGAGCTGCAGAGTTGAACACTGTGCATAGATCGCCATCTGGTGTTGGGCTCGGATGCTTGCACTTTGTTGTTGTCTTAGAAGAGTCTTTTGTAGTCACGAGATAGGTGACTCCTCCCTTGGACGATAGTGCGCATGGGCATCGACTCCATCCTCAGATTGTTTTTCGCCATGATGGGAAAAGATGGAGTCAGTAAGAAGTAAGAGATGTCCATGTGAATGTATCTAATTAAGATAATACTGGAACAGATACAGGTTCCGGGGAGGCGGGTGGGCGTATACAACTCTGCAGCTCTACATGCCAAGAACAGATGCATACTGGTAAGTAGCATTTTCCGTTCGAGGCATATGAGCTGCAGATTGTACACTGTGCATAGACTGTACAGCAGTGTCTCCCTTAGCGGTGGTCACCTGTATCTGTTGCAGTAGTTTGAAACAATGTTTTGAGAACAGCCTGGCCTACAGAAGCTTGTTGCTTTGCCTGCACGTCAACACAATAGTGTTTGGTGAAGGTGTGTGGTGTAGACCATGTAGCTGCTTTACATATGTCATCTAAGGGAATGTTCCCTAAGAATGCCATGGAGGCCCCTAGTTTGCGTGTTGAATGCGCTCTAGGGGAATTGTCAATGTGCGTTTAGCCTTTTGGTAGCATATTTGAATGCATTTTACTATCCACCGTGCGATCCCAGCTTTGGAGATGGGGTTACCTTTATGAGGTGGGGAGAAGGCTACAAACAGTTGTTTTGTTTTGCGAAAGGGCTTAGTTCTGTCAATGTAATAAAGTAGTGCCCTTTTGACGTCTAGTGTATGAAGAGCTCTGTGTGCTACAGAGTCTGGGTTTTGGAAAAACACCGGTAATTCAACTGATTGGTTAAGATGAAAAGCAGAAATGACTTTGGGAAGGAATTTTGGATTTGTTCTGAGAACCACTTTGTTATGATGTATTTGTAAGAATGGTTCTTGTATGGTTAAAGCCTGGATCTCGCCTACTCTTCTGAGAGAGGTAATTGCGACAAGGAAAGCAACTTTCCATGTGAGGAACTGAAGTTCACATTTATGTAGAGGTTCAAATGGGGGACCCATGAGCCTGGTAAGGACAATGTTTAAATTCCACACTGGAGAGGGTGGCAGTCTGGGAGGAATTATTCTTTTAAGTCCCTCCATAAAGGCTTTAATGGAGGTATTCTAAATAATGACAAATGTCTGTTTTGTAAATAAGCGGCAGCGCTGCTAGATGTAATCGTATGGATGAATATGCTAGATTACATCTTTGTAAGTGTAGCAAATAGCAAATGATGTCCTGGATGGAAGCATCCAGTGGATCAATTTTATTATTTTTGCAGTAGATGACAAATCTTTTCCATTTTGCTGCATAGCAAGCTCTAGTAGTAGGGCGTCTGGCTTCTTTAATGATGTTCATACAGTCTGGCGGAAGGTTAAGATAACCGAACTCTAGGACTTCAGGAGCCAGATCGCTAGATTCAGTTGTCCTGGATCGGGGTGTTTTATCTCTCCATGGCTGTGCGTTAGCAATGTTGGGGAGAGGTGTAGTTTTTGGTGTGGAACCACTGAGAGCTCCAGTAGTGTTGTGAACCATGGTGGGCGTGCCCATGTGGGAGCCACCAGGATCATTTTGAGAGACTGTTGTCTGAGTTTGCGTACTACCAGGGGAATCAGTGGGAGTGGCGGAAAAACGTACGCAAATTTGCCTGACCAGTTCATCCATATCGCATTGCCTTTGGACAATGGGTGTGGGAACCTGGCGGCAAAGGTTGGGCATTTTGCGTTTGCGTGTGTGGCGAACAGATCTATGTCTGGTTGGCCCCACATGTGGAAAAAAGGTTGGAGAACTTGGGGATGAAGTTCCCATTTGTGTATCTGCTGTGTCTGTCGACTTAGTAGATCCGCATTCTGATTGTGAATCCCTGGAAGATGTTCTGCCAGCAGGTATATATTCTGTGGAATGGCCCATCTCCAAATGTTTTGTGCGAGCTGGGACAGCTGCAGAGAATGTGTGCCTCCTTGTTTTTGTATGTAGTACATGGCTGCCATGTTGTCGGTGGGGATCAGGACAGTCTTGTGTTGTAGATGTACTTGGAATGATTTTAATGCTAGGAATATTGCTAGTAATTCCAGGTGGTTGATATGGAGCACTTTCTGTTGAGTGGTCTATTTGCCTTGAATTGTATGGTTTAGGAGATGGGCTCCCCAACCGGTGAGTGATGCGTCTGCTGTTAGTACTATCTGTGGAACTGGCTCGAGGAACGGCCGCCCTTTGGACAGGTGTCGTGTGTTCCACCACTGCAGAGAGCGATGTGTGCGGCTGTCTACCAACACCAGATGTGTAAGTTGTCCTTGAGCTTGGTTCCACTGTCGTGCTAGGCATTCCTGTAAGGGGCGCATCTGAAGCCTTGCATGAGGTACGATAAAGATGCAAGAGGCCATCATTCCTATGAGTTGCATGAATACCCTTGCTGGGAGGGAGTGCTGCGGTTGAAGTTTGCTGCTTAGGGCTTGTATACTGGCTATCCTTGCTGGACTTGGATATGCCAGAGCTTTGGAAGTGTCTACTGTGGCTCCTAGATACTGATGTATGTGGGAGGGCTGGAGATTTGACTTGGGGTATTTTGCTGTGAATCCTAAGACGTGTAGCAGCTGGATAGTTTGATGAGTGTGATAAACACACTGGTTGAATGACTTGGCTTTTATTAGCCAGTCGTCGAGATATGGAAAGACGTGGATTTGTTGTCTTCTTAGGTGTGCTGCTACTACTGCAAGGCACTTTGTGAACACTCTGGGTGCGGTGGTGACCCCGAATGGTAGGACTTTGAACTGATAGTGTTGTCCGTCCACTATGAACCTTAGATACTTCCTGTGAGCAGGGTGCATGGGAATGTGGAAGTAGGCGTCCTTGAGATCTAGTGTGGCAAGGAAGTCGCCTTGTTGCAGCAGTGGAAGAACCTATTGCAGAGTGATCATATGGAAGTGATCGGACTGTATGTAGAGATTGAGGGGTCTGAGGTCGAGGATTGGCCTTAGGGTCCCGTCCTTTTTGGGGATTAGGAAATACAGTGAGTAAACCCCTGTTCCTTGATGCTGTAAGGGAACTGGTTCCATTGCATGCTTTTGAAGCAGTGAGAGAACCTCTTGTTTTAAGAGCGTAATGTGTTCTGTGGATACTGGACGCTGTTTGGGTGGAATGTTGGGCGGGGTTGCTGTAAGTTCCAGGCAGTAACCATACTGGATAATTTGTCTTACCCACTTGTCTGTTGTGATGGAATCCCAGACAGGTAGGAACTGTGAAAGTCTCCCCCCGACCGGAGTGGAATGGTCTGGAGGGAGTGGAGGGACGTCACCATTTAGGAGCGGGGGAGGTACGGGTGTTGTTACTACCTCGGCCTCTCCCCTTGTTGTTATTTCCCCTGTATCCGCCTCTAAAATATCCTCTATTGGGGGATGTGTGAGTGGTGTTTTTATATGAAGAGGAGGCGGTGTCTGTTCCACTGTTTTTGGATGCTCCCCTATAGAAGGAGCGACAAAAGGAACCGCGTGTGGATGGAGACTGCAAAGCTCCCATGGACTTAGCAGTCTCCGTGTCCTTCTTCATCTTCTCTAGTATGGTGTCTACAGCCAGTCCAAAAAGGTGCTCCTGCTAGAACGGTTGGTTAAGGATAGCTGTTTGAACCTCCGGTTTAAAACCTGAAATGCGTAACCAGGCATGTCGTCTGAGTAGCACACTAGTGTTAACAGATCTAGAGGCTGTGTTAGCTGCATCTAGGGCACACTTAATTGATGCGTTGGTTATGAGTTTGCCCTCCTGAATTAAATCATTTGCCTGGGTTTTGTATTGATCAGGCAAATGTTGTAATAGGGTCTCTAGTCGGTCGTAGTGAGCCCTATCATACCTAGCAAGTAATGCTTGGGTGTTTGCTATGCGCCAGTGATTAGCTGCTATAGCAGCGACTCTCTTGCCAGAGGCATCTAGCAACTTAGATTCCTTATCCGGAGGTGGTGTGTCACCGGAGGTTTGAGAGTTGGCACGTTTCCTAGCGTTAGATACCACTAGTGAGTCTAAGGGTAGCTGCCCCTTGATGTAGGTGGGATCGTCAGGGGAGGGTTTATACTTTTTATCAATCCTGGGATTGAGAATTCTAGTCCTGACTGGGTCTCTGAATATGTCTGGGGCATGTTTAATGACCCCTTTCAACATAGGCAGGGTTTGGACAGTCTTCTGGGACTGTTCAAAGGTGTCTAGAAGGAAGTCCTCGTCTGCAGGGTCTGAATGTATGGGGACACCATGGTACACAGCAGCTCTATTGACCAGTTGTCCAAAACCAATGTTGTCATCTGGGGAGATGGTTTTGTTGGATATGGCTGGGGAGCAGGGAAGTCTGGGGGACCTATTGGGTCATCATAATCGTCCCAATTGTCCTGTGGTGCGTCTGTATGATTGTCAGGATCAGTGAAAGGGTCATTGATGCCTCCCCCACCCCCTAAGTCATCATCAACATTATCCTGTGGTGGTGGTGAATGTGGTGGAAGTGTTAGAGGCTGTGGAGGAGAGACAGGCTTAGGAGGAAGAACTGGCTCAGGAGGAAGGACAGGCTTAGGAGGAAGAACAGGCTGACAAGGAAAAACAGGAGAAGAGGGCCTTATAGGTGAAGTGGCACAGTCTTTTTTCTTTACAGGCACTGCAGGAGTGTCTGATGAGTCCAACTTCCCCTTCTTGTGTGGAACAGTAGCCACATGTCCTGTTTTAGGGTCTATATGCAGCTTTTTCTGCTTGGGATCGACAGGATCCGGTCGGAAAAGTTCTTCCCGTTCGGTAACCGCTTTCGGCGCCGACTTCTTCGGGTCCGAACGAGGTTTTGATTTGTGCTCGGAGGCCTTAGGAATTGGTCTAGGGTCCTTCGGCTTGGCTATGGAGCCGGGAAAGTTTTTTGGTTCCGAAGGTTTTGGCTTCGGAGCCAATGGTTTCGGTGTCGAGGTGGTCGGTGCCGACTTCTTTTTGGGAGTAGGTTGGTCTCCCGTCTTTGGTGCTGAAGGCGCCTGCGGGACAGTGAGATATGGTTTGCTCGGCTCCGAGCTGCCGGAAGGCCTGTTCTTTGTCTTCGGAGCTGAGCCCGAGGGCGGGGCTTCTGAAGTTTGTTTTTGGTCGCGACTGGGGCCAGCAGGCGAAGTGTTGACCAGGGCCTTGGTTTTTTCGGGTGGAGTTGGGGTAGGGGCAGTAGTACTCACTCGTTGACCAAGAGTGATGTGGTCGTCTGAGTCTGAGTCGTCTGCTTCGGACACGATCTGCAGGTCTTCAGAATCGTCCTCCGGAACATCGGGGCCTTCATCAAAGATGTCCACTGGTGCCGGAGCTGATCTCTGTGCCATGATGTGTCGTCGGGCCCGGCAATCACGGATCGTTTTCTTGGATCGAAAAGAGGCGCAGGCCTCGCAAGTGTTCTCGTTGTGTTCGGGCGAGAGACACAGGTTACAGACCTTGTGATGGTCACTGTGTGGTAATTTTGCTCCACACTGGGGGCATTTTTTAAATGGAGTCCTTTTCATGAGCTGTAGGCCCGAACGGCGTCGACGGGCCCAACGGCCCGCGTCGACGACTGTAATCGAGTAGGGGAGATGCGCGTCGAAGATCACGCGATCGAAAACAATACCGTCGAGTTGTAGATAGTTTGCGCGTCGAAAGGGTTTGGAAAAACAGATACCGAACCGGAGCGCAAAAGTTACATCCGAACCCGATGGCGGAAAAAAACAATCTGAGGATGGAGTCGATGCCCATGCGCACGATCGTCCAAGGGAGGAGTCACCAATCTCGTGACTACAA
Source organism: Calotriton arnoldi (assembly GCA_963921515.1). Lineage (NCBI taxonomy): Eukaryota > Metazoa > Chordata > Amphibia > Caudata > Salamandridae > Calotriton > Calotriton arnoldi. The sequence goes on along the minus strand of CAWUFW010000382.1, from coordinate 2,021,392 downwards.
AAGACTCTTCCAAGACAACAACAAAGTGCAAGCATCGGAGCCCAACACCAGATGGCGATCTATGCACAGTGTACAATCTGCAGCTCATATGCCTCGAACGTAGCATTTTCCGTTCGAGGCATATGAGCTGTAGATCATATGCTATGCATAGACTATATAGCAGTTATCTCCCAAAGCGGTGGCTAACCTGTATCTGTTGCAGTGGTCTGAAATAGTGTACGTAAAACTGCCTGGTCCACTCTAGCTTGTTGTCTTGCTAACACATCTACACAATAGTTTTTTGTGAATGTGTGAGGTGTAGACCATGTTGCAGCTTTGCATATGTCATCTATGGGTATATTTCCTGAGAATGCCATAGAAGCCCCTAGTTTGCGTGTAGAGTGTGCTCTAGGGGGGAACTGTTAACGTTTGTTTAGCTTTTGCATAGCATATTTGAATGCACTTGACTATTCACCTTGCAATACCGGATTTTGATATGGGATTGCCTTTGTGTGGTGGAGCAAAAGCGACAAAAAGTTGATTTGTGTTACGGAAAGGTTTTGTCCTTTCTATGTAATAAAGCAATGCTCTCTTCACATCTAATGTCCAGGGCACTGAGACAATAGAAAAAATAAGGTCCGGGAGAAACAAGTTAATCACCATCAAGAATGCTCCCATTAAATCATACTTTCTGGCACCTGCAACAACCCAAAGAGGAGACCAATTTCAGCCAAGCTCAAACAGGGCATTGGCATCCCCACAGCTCATACAAAGCTCAGAGATCCCGTCTAATCGCAGAGATAGCCCTACCTTGAAGACTTCTCCCACCCAAGGAAGCGGCTCGATCGAGGAGTATACACTGAAACCAAGCACGGAGGAAGCACCGTTACCCCAGACAATGACCTCCTCAGCAACTCAGATAAACCAGATGTGTAACGAGAATGCAAGGCGCTCCAACCCAAGCACTAGGACAGACAACCAGCCCACTGCTACTAGCGGATCCTCTGCATTATTCAATATAGTAAATGCCCCAGCCAGGCCGAGGGCCGATGAATCAGCATTAACGGCTCTGGCAAACTCTGGGACCACTGAGGAGTTGCAAGACCCAGGGACTGGCCATAGTTACTCACGACAGGAGGATTCAAAAATAATCTTGTTCATCCTGGAATATAAATCAAAAGGGAGAGGGGATATCTTGAACAGAGGAAATATTCTGCGACTACTAACTAGCATTAGCAACTTAATGGGAGTTGCCTCAAGCGACCTGGAGTCCGTAGAATTTGTTTGCCAAAAACATCTGGCACACCAAGAAATATCTAAAACAACCTGGGCTACACAGGACATAGCAGAGAAAATAATGAGGGAAGAACAACAATTGAATGCCTGGGGGATGAGATTGAAACTTCAGAAAAAAACAGGTTACCCAGAACCTCTGTTATACGAGCTGCAGTCATATATCGGCCTCAAGCCTGGGAACATGGGCACCACAAGACAAGCTTACTCAGTACTTAAAGATGCTCACAGTGCAGAATCAAACATCTGGAATCCTAGGCCAACGGGTGAGAATAAGATGGCTAACAACAACTGGACCTGGATATCACGAATCATCAACTGCCGACCAAGAAACACCTGACAGGGCAGGAACTCAGCGAACAAAATGCATCAATGAAAGCTCTGTTCATGGAACGTTAATGGACTAGGGTCCAAAGCCATGGACAAAGACCTTTTGCTTTATTTTCAAGACTTCGACCTCATCTTACTGCAAGAGACCTGGCTGGTTGAGCCGCTGCAAATGCAAGGATACAAGTCCTATCACCTTCCGGCCTGTAAGGAAGCTAAGTTTGGTCACCCAAAGGGTGGTCTCGCAATCTTCACTTCCATCAAAACAATAAATACAGCTAGGGTACTTCTTAACACGGCAACAACAACTAACGGCTTACAAGCAATTAAGCTGGAACTAACAGGTCTCGTCGACAACCAGCAGTTAATACTTGTCAATATTTACCTTCATCCACACGATAAAAAAGCCGGTGCCAAACTGCTGGTTTCTGATTTATCAAGACTACTTGAAGAAGAGGCTACCCCGAATTTTATAGTATCAGGAGACTTCCACATGCTTCTAACAGGGCCCTATGAAAGAGACGAAATAGTTGAAGAACAGTCCTGGGTCTGGGGGATTCCACACCAGGAAGCAAGTAAGTGGGGCAAGCAAACCAGCACAGCAAAGAAGCTTCTCAGGGACCTGGAAAATCTGAGTCTGGTTGCATTGAACGGGCGCTTCCGGGGAGATTGCCCACCGGCAGCTACGTTCCACAGCGTACTGGCAAACACAACAATTGACCACACCTTCACGTCATACTCCCTCTTTAACAAAATAGTTGACTTTAGGATAGGAAGCTTAGACTATAGTGACTACCTACCACAAGAGATCACTCTGGATGCTTATGGTACCGCATCTACTGAGCAACCAGTCCGTTTAGGCACGGAGTACACGACAAACTTGAGAAGAATCAAATGCAAAATTTCTAACTTGGAGAGCTTCCTGCTCGAGGCAAAGAATCTCTGGGAGGACAAAAAGAAGGATAACAAAAATGTGATTGTAACTTGGGCTAAATTCACTGAAATCCTTGGTACACTACATACAAAAGAAGAAGGGAGGGACGTAACCAGAGCAGCTGCGGCCCGACAAAGGTCTCACTCGTCATCGTTGAGCACGCAAGACTGTCTTCTGAGAGGAGCGCAATTAAAGGAATTAAAGCAACTAAAGAAAGGAATAAATAAAACAATACGAGAACTTCACCGGGCAGGGCCAGACACTAACCTCCTAGTCGAGCTCAGATCACTAAAAAACAGCAAGAAAAAACGTATCTGGGAAGCACGCCGCGAAGCCACAGAAACAGCATGGGCCAAAATTCTCCACGATGCGAAAGCAAAAAATAGCGCCAGGTTCTGGCTCACACTGAAGAGACTACAGAACCCAAGGGCCCCTGGAGTAAACTCTCACATCACCGAAGAGGAATGGTTTGAATACCTTTGGGATCACTTCAATAGCGGGCCATCAATTAATACACAGGAACCCCTGGAGCACAGCAGGGCCGGCTTAGACCCATTAAAGCAAGATGAAGAGTTCAATCACGGCTTTACGCTAAAACAAATTAAGAGCAGAATCGCAAAGGGTAGAACCGAGGGTGCACCAGGCTCCAACGGGATACCACCGATCCTATACAAACGAGATCCGGATTACTGGGCATCAGAACTCCTACCACTCTTCTCGCACATCATGGAAACAGAGAAAATACCGGACTCCTGGAAGGGGTCCATTATCTCTCCGATACACAAGAAAGGCAGCAAAAACATTGCAGGAAACTATAGACTGGTCGCATTAATAGATAATGATGCCAAATACTATGCAGGACTGCTGCTGGAAGAACTTAAAGAATGGGTATCGGAAACGGCATCCATTCCAACCAATCAATCAGGCTTCCAGAAAAGCATGGGCACATCAACAAATATACTGGCACTATCACTTCTAATAGATGCTACCAAACATATCAAAAAACCGCTATACTTATGTTTTATAGATTACTCTGCTGCCTTCGACAGCATTGACAGGAACAAACTCTGGGCAAAACTCTTCAGGCTGAAAATTAAGAGTAAACTCCTGAACCAGCTGATTCTACTACACAGTGACACCTGGATTCAAATCAAGCTAGGTGCTGGAGAAAGTATATCACGGAGAATCCCGACAACCAAGGGTCTGAAGCAGGGGTGCGTGCTGGCACCCATCCTGTTCAACCTGTTCTTGGCAGATCTCTCGCCAGAACTGGACAAGTGTAATCACCATGCCCCGAACTTCGGAGGCTTTCCTCTTCGAATTTACTCTCACGCAGACGATCTGGTTCTGATTAGCCGTACTCCAATCGGTCTACAACACCTGTTGAACACCACAAGCAACTTTTCCAGCAGTAATGGACTACGAATAAATCTGAGCAAAACTAAAGTGATGGTTATCAACCGGAAAAACAAACCACACCACTTTCAATGGGATTTGGAAGGGAAGAAACTCGATATTGTCAACGAATTCAAATACTTGGGCGTAATTCTGGACAATAAAGGCACGTTCCTCCCGCAAAAAGCATCTATAAAAGGTAAAGGAACCCTGATGGCAGTCGCACTAAAAAATATTAAACAAAAAATAAGCGGCCCAAGTTTCACCCCCTTACTACAGGTAATTTGAGCAAAACTCCTCCCAACCGTCACTTACGGAAGCGAGTGCCTCAGAGGGAGAGACGCCGACACTCTGGACAGGACAGTAACAAAGGCAATGAGAATCATTTTTAACCTTCCACGCTATACATCATCAGCCCAAATCAGGCTAGAGTTTGGCCTTCCAAAACAACAGATTGCACGAAAGGGGGCATATCTGAAATGCTGGTACAAAATAAAAGGAGCAGAATCAGGCTCACTAAATGAACTTTTATGGAATGAACTTAATCGGAAAAAAGACTGTGCAGCTTTGACTTACTTAAAAGACTCCTTGGCCAGATTGGCCTTAGAAGCTCACTGGGGCACGATTGGGGCCCATAAAACCTTCAAGGAGCTTGTCAACAAAACAGTACAAATACTGTCCAATCTTGAGGATAAAGCCTCCCTTTCAGAAAGAGCACATGGATGGTTTGTTATTCAGAGCTATAACAGCTGCTCCCCACAACCCTATCAGGGGACTGGATTCACCAGGACCAACAAAGAACATTTTCTGCACATAAGGATGGGCATTCTACCAACACTGACGGATTTACCGCCATGGAAACGGCCACAATCTATAACATCGTGCAGACTGTGTGCCGAGGTAAAGGAAGACATTCTACACATTCTGTGCACATGTAAATGCTTAGATAGGGAAAGAAGATCCATATTAAAACCTGCCTTTAACAGACTACGTATAAGATCATGCAGACAGGCAGTTAAGGCCTGCTTTGACGGAAAGGACATTCGGCTGGCCTGGTGTCTAGTTCGCTTCCTGGATGTGGCGGGAAAAAAACTAAAGGCGGCAGAGAAGGAATATAACATCACTACAAAGGACAGTAATCTACAACCTCTTGAGCACTTTTAACCTATCAGAAGGATATACATATTTTAATAGTGTTTTTAACTGGAAAAGTATTAGGCGACTGTTTCATCATTTTAATCTGATGGTCATAAATGCAAAGTCCTCTCCCCACAACAAATTTGACTCGAAACAAATTACGCTTAAGGGAAGAACAATGCCACCAGAGATTGTGCTCATAGGTACAAAGAACTGCTATAAGAGACTTGATCTGATAGATCCGGAGTGAAGAGAACTAGTAGATGGCCTCAGTATCTTATGTGAATGTGATAACGTGATAATATTGTCTGTTTTATCCAGTTATATACATATTCTTTGTTTTATTTTTAATGATCTCTTTTTTTTTTATGCAAAGGTTTTTATTAACTAAGCATATAATAAATATTACCTTACCACATCTAATGTGTGTAGGGCACGTTCTGCCACTGAATCTGGTTGAGGGAAGAACACAGGTAACGCATCAGATTGATTGATATGAAAAGCAGAAATGACTTTAGAAGGAATTTAGGATTAGTCCGAAGAACCACTTTATTTTGGTGCATTTGTAAAAAGGGTTCTTCTATAGTTAATGCCTGAAGCTCACCCACTCTTCTGAGTAATGTGATAGCAACGAGGAAAGCAGTTTTCCAAGTGAGAAATTGCAGTTCACATTTGTGCAATGGCTCAAAGGGTGGACCCATTAGTCTGGTGAGAACAATGTTGAGATTCCATACTGGAGCAGGTGGACGTCTCGGGGGAATGACTCTTTTGAGTCCCTCCATAAAGGCTTTGATAACAGGTACTCTAAAAAGTGATAGATGTTGTCTATTTTGGAGGTATGCAGCTATTGCAGCTAGATGTAAGCGTATGGAAGTGTACGCTTAATTGGAACGTTGTAGATGTAACAAATAACATATAATGTTTTGCAAAGAAGCATCAAGCGGGTTGATGTGGTTGTTATTACAGTATATCACAAACCGCTTCCACTTTGCTGCGTAGCCGCCTCTTGTGGTAGGACGTCTAGCCTCTTTGATAATATTCATGCAGTCTGGCAGTAGATTAAGATAGCCAAACTCTAAGACTTCAAGAGCCAGATCGCCAGTTTGATTTGACTGGGGTCTGGATGTCTTATGTCTCCATGGCTCTGTGTGAGAAGATTGGGTGTAAGACGTAGTTTTTGGTGAGGAACTACTGAGAGTTCCAATAGGGTTGTGAACCAAGGTTGATGTGCCCATGTGGGAGCAACTAGGATTAGTGTCAGGGACCCTTGGTTGAGTTTCCGAACCACTAATGGAATGAGTGGGAGAGGCAGAAAAGCGTAGGCAGATATCCCTGACCAATTCATCCATAGTGCATTGCCTTTGGACAATGGGTGTGGATACCTGGATGCGAAGTTTGGGCATTTTGCATTTTGGTATGTGGCGAACAGGCCTATGTGAGGGACTCCCCATCGTTGAAAGTATGGAAGGAGGACCCGAGGGTGGAGTTCCCATTCGTGTGTTTGCTGTCTCTGCCTGCTGAGGAGATCTGCAAATTGGTTGTTGACTCCTGGGAGGTGTTCCGGGAGGAGATAAAGTTTGTGGTGAATGGCCCACCTCCAGATGTCTTGGGCTAAGTGGGACAGTTGGAGAGAGTGTGCCCCCCCCTGTTTTTGTATGTAATACATGGCTGTCATGTTGTCTGTACGAATTAGGACAACTTTGCCCTGTAGGTGAGTTTGAAACGCCTTGAGTGCTAGAAATATTGCAAGCAGCTCTAGGTGATTAATGTGGAGCAACTTCTGTTGTTGGTTCTACAAGCCTTGCACTGTGTGCTGTTGTAGATTTTCTCCCCAGCCAGTGAGGGACGCGTCTGCTGTCAGTACTATCTGTGGAACAGGGTCTATGAACGGCCGTCCTGTTGATACATTTTGTGTGTTCCACCACTGTAGAGAGCGATGAGTACGGCCGCTTACCAACACTAGATCGGTCAATAGACCTTGTGACTGGTTCCACTGACTGGCTAAGCATTCTTGAAGTGGACGCATTTGTGCAGTCTGGCATAGGGAACGATCATGATGCAGGATGACATCATTCCCAGTAGCTGCATGTAAGTTCGAGCTGGAATCCAATGGTTGGATTGAAAGCGGAGAACTAAAGCCTGAATATTTCGAATTCTGGTTGAGCTGGGAAAAGCAAGAGTATTTGGAGTATCTATTGTGGCTCCTCTGTAATCCTTTGTATTGGTTGGTTGGAGATGTGACTTTGGTACATTGATTGTGAACCCTAGTTGATGCAGTAACCGAATTGTCCTGAAAGTGTGCTGCAGACATTGTTGGTACGTGTTGGCTTTGATGAGCCAGTCGTCTAAGTACGGGAAGACATGGATGCTTTGTCTCCTTAGATGAGCAGCTACTACCGCCAGACACTTTGTGAAGACTCTGGGGGCGGTGGTGACACCAAATGGGAGTACCCTGAACTGATAGTGTTAACCCGCTACTACAAACCTGAGGAATTTGCGATGAGCAGGGTGAACTGGTATATGAAAGTAGGCGTCTTTTAGATCTAGAGTAGATAGAAAGTCGCCTTTCTGTAGTAGAGGAAGAACCTGTTGAAGTGTCACCATGTGGAAATGGTCTGAATGAATGTACCTGTTGAGTTCTCTGAGATCTAAGATCGGTCTGAGAGAAGCGTCTTTTTTGGGAATTAGGAAATAAAAGGAGTATACGCCCGACCCGTGATGTTGGGGTGGCACAGGATCTATAGCCCTTTTTAGAAGTAGAGACTGAACCTCTTGTTCGAGGAGGTATAGTTGGTCTGGTGATAGTTTGTGGGGCTTTGGTGGAATATTTGGAGGCGTGTTGATAAATTCCAGGCGGTAACCAGAACGGATAAATTGGAGTACCCAAGTGTCTGTTGTTATTGATTGCCAGATTGGCAGAAAATCTGACAGTCTTCCCCCGACAGGTGTTGAGTGGTCGGGGGGAAGTGAAGGCAAGTCACTGCTTTGTGTTGGCAGGGGGTTGCGTGTGTTTGAACCCCGGCCCCTGCCCTTACTGTTGTTACCCCTGTAACCTCCCCTGAAATAACCCCTAGATGGAGAGGGTTGGTTATTGCCATTATAGGTGGAGGTGGCTTCCGATGAGGTATTTTTGGAACCTCCTCGGTAAAAGGAGCGTCGAAAGGAAGCACGACCCTGTGTGGACTGAAGGGCTCCCATAGATTTGGCTACCTCAGTATCTTTCTTCATTTTCTCAAGGGAAAATCTACCAGTGGGCCAAATAGATGTTCCTTATCGAATGGGGTATTTAAAATGGAGGTTTGAACCTCAGGTTTAAAACCAGATATACGGAGCCAGGCATGCCTCTTTAAAAAGACACTAGTGTTTATAGCTCTAGCAGCATCTAGAGAGCATCTTATTTGATTGTTAGCAATAAGTTGCCCTTCATGAACCAGATCTTGTGCTTTTGATTTGTGTTCCGGGGGTAAATATTGGATCAGTTGTTCCATTTCATCCCAGTGCGCACGGTCGTATCGCGCTAACAGTGCCTGAGTGTTGGAGACACGCCAGAAATTGGCTGCTTGAGAAGCTACCCTTTTCCCAGAAGCGTCAATACGTTTTGACTCCTTATCAGGAGGTGGAGCCTCTCCTGTTGTCTGGGAGTTGGCTCTTTTTCTTGCATTGGACACAACCAGGGAGTCTAGTGGCAATTGTCCCCTAATATACACTGGGTCCGATGGTGCTGGCTTGTACTTTTTGTCCACTCTAGGGGTAAGAATACGAGCTCTGACTGGGTCATTAAAAATGTCATCTACATGCCTGACCATCCCTTTAAGCATAGGTAGTGTATGTGATGACTTCTGTGTGGTACTGAGGGTTTCAAAGAGGAAATCCTCTTCTAATGACTCCTTATGTAGCTGCACCCCGAGGTAGTTGGCAGCTCTACCCAGTAACTCAATGTAGCCTACACTATCATCTGGTGGAGAGGGTTTGGTAGGGTACAGGTCGGATCATTGCCCGTGGGCGAATTGGTGTTATAATCATCCCATGGGTCTTGTAATGGCTGATCATCATCCTTATCCTGATCATTATCCCCATCATCCTGGTTGTCAGGTGTATGTGGTGGTGAATGTTCAGGGGAAATTGGTTGAAGCTGAGGGGAAGGTGGTGATGAAGGAAGAATAGGTGGAGGAAGAGGAGGAGGGGAAGGGTGAGTTCCAACAGATCTCCTCTTTAAAGGGATGTGATATTCTTCTTCTGTATAAGTCCTTCTTTTTAGAGTCACTTTAGTGGTGATATGGCCAGTCTGTGGATGGATATACAAAAGCTTTTGTTTCGGATCCGGTTTTTCAATTGGGGCATCAAAACTGGGCTTTGTAGTTGTTTTCTGCACTTCTGTCTGTTTCGGCGCTGAAATTTTCGGCGCCGGAGTCGAAACCGTTGATGTCTTCGTATCCGACTATTTTTTTGGGGCCGAATGGTGGGGGTCGGTGCTGGACTTGTGTTTCGACCCCGAAGGTCTGGGCTCCGAACTCGGTTTGAAGGGAGTCTTTTCGGAGCCAGAAGGCTTTTTGGTTGGCTTCGGTGCCGAGCCAGAGGGCGGGGAGTCAGAAGCGTGATCTCGGTGCCCACCGGGGCCCGAGGGCGCGGGTTGGACCGGAGCCTTCTTCTTAATCAAAATTGTTTCTTGGGATGAGGGGGGAGGTGTACTCACGGTACGTTGACCATGTGGGATGTCCTCCACTTGGTCGGATTCGAATTCTGAGATAGCGACCGGCTCCTGCTCCTCCTCTATTCCCATGGCCTCGCCGGCCTCTTCGTCCGACTGTTGACCGAAGATGTCCGTAATGGAGCTTGTGTGCTGGCTCTGCATGTCGCGACGTCAAGCCCGACGGTCGCGAAGTGTTTTCTTGGAGCGGAAAGCCTGGCACGCGCCGCAGCCTTGTTCTCTGTGTTCAGAGGACAAACACAGATTACACACTTCGTGTGAGTCGGTGCGCGAGTATTTCGCGTGGCACCGAGGGCAGAATTTGAAGGGAGTTCGTTCCATCGACTGCAGGTCGACCCGATGCGGGTAGGCCCGGTGGCCTTCCACGAACTTTCCGTTAGAAAGATTATTTTAAGTAATTACGATACACGATAGAAAGGGAGACGCAATCGAAAACAATACCGTCGAGGGTGAGTATCTTGCGCACCGAGGGAAACCGAAGGAACGGTCTCAAACAGGAGCGCAACAATAGACGCCTGAACCCGATGGCAGAAAAAAACAATCCAACAATGGAGTCGATTGCCTTGCGCACTATCACCGAAAGGAGGAGTCACCTACCTCGTGACTGGAAAGACTTCTTTGAAGAAAAACAAAGTGCAAACATCCGTACCCAACACTAGATGGAGATCTATGCATAGCATATGATCTACAGCTCATATGCCTCGAACATTTACTTACCTCTGCATGCTGTCTCTCCTGTGTCGTCTCTCCTCCGCTCCTCTTCCAGGAAACTCCCAGGCTCCCCAAAGCCAATCACCATGACAGCAGCATTGTGATTGGTCTTAGCACTGTAGTTCGGCGCTTAGAGAGGGACTTGCAGCCTGTGCATGTTCTCCACCCAGGCTGTGCATTACAACCCGGTGGAGAACATGCTGAGTGCGCATTACTGTTTGGCCGGCCCAAGACAACTGGCCAAATCATCATGCGTACTCAAGTGCACATACCATTACTGCCACTGCTGGCTGTGACGACAGCCAAGCCCTGCCCCAAACTGGCTTCAGCAAGGAAAAATCAAATGATAAAAAAGGCGAGTTATTCTCATTTGTTTTTTCCTTTTTGACACTGCTGAAAAGCAGTGGGGCGACGCTCCTCCGCCTTAGCGGAGGAGCCGCCGCTGGTTGAGCTGAGTTCCCACAGTGGCAAAGCGGTTTTCTGAGCTGAAGCTTAGGCGGTCTCTCAATCAGTTATTTGCACAGTGGCCACCTGGTAACTTTATCCCCATTAATTTCTCACTGCTAGCTGGAAGCGGGCCGTTGGGTGTCAATTCTAATGTGTTATGAAAAAGAAAAACGTACAATGCTGGGGGTCTACAGAAGAAAAGCATCATCTCCCAAGCATAACATTGTAGAAGCTGGTCTAATCAGGTAACACAGTGAGATCTTATTGGTGTATAAGGGTGCATGCAAGAAGACAAGATTTTGGGTCTGCCAGTAAAACATTCTTTGTGACAGAAAAAGGAACATCAAGTTTCTTCTACTCGCATATTTCCTTCTCTGTTGTATCACTAGCTATCTTTTCCTTGTGTCCAGGTCCTTTCAGAAGTAACATCACTGTGCTTCCACCTTCTTCTTTATCTTCAGGAATCTAGGGACTCATAATGAGGTCACCACTACCTTCAGGTTTATCTTCACCCACAGCATTAACGATAATAAATATTGCCGGTAAGTCAGGCAGTGGACTTAATTGGAATTACAAGAGAGACTCCAAAGTTTCCTGAGAAATAAAAAATTACCTGGGAAACAGTTCTCTGGGATCTTGCAGGTTAGATTGGTGACATTGTTTGCCACTAACTCAATGTTGTTGTGAAAAGAAAAGCGACACACCTCTTGGTGCTCCACTTTACTTTTCCCACAGGCCGGTAAAATACTGGCCAGGTGGCAAGTATAGCTCTTTCAGCAGTAACATCGCTGTGCTTCCAATATCTTCTTTACTGTCAGGAGTTTTAGGGTTTCATTTCAAGGTCCCTGTTATCTCCCCCATTAAATTTGCACCAGAGATAACGATAATGGAGGGTAGTGGTAACTCAGGAGGCAAAGTTAACAGGGATTACAAGAGGGACTTTGATGTTCCCCTGAAATAGAGGAATTCCCAGAGGAATCAGTATTTCTGTCCTGTTTCGCTTGGTAATCCCTTATCTTTCCATGGAAGAAACACCTATGAACTGAGCAGATGCAGCGGATCTCAGATTTGGCAGCTAACTCCTGTTATTGCCTGAATTGCGATTACCAGGGGCCGTGTAATCAGATTCTTGGTGGGTAATCTAAAGACCCTATGACTAAGAACAACTCCAGGTTTCTCTTGCTCTTTTAGCATAATGCAGACCAGCGACCATGTTTAAAACACTGTCATTATCTAGCTTATGCAGCATGAAGGAGTGTTCCCTCGAGAGCAGTCTCTAAATCTTTGACCTGTGTTCCCATCTTAATGTAAGAGTGTACTGTGCCTTGCTGGAATGGAGGGCCCCATCACAGGGAGTCCACACACTCATCCACCTTGGCATGCTTTGTTCCACAGTCAAATCCCTGCTGACACCGCCTCACACTTCACCGCTGCCAACTTGATTACCTGCTCGATGAAGCAAGCCTTAGTAAGGGAAATTCCCTGGAAAGAAGGAATAGATTGTTAAGCATTCTCTATCCTTTCAAGATGACTGCAATCCTCTGTAGGCTTCTATATATGAAAGCCTTTGGGATCTCCCAAGTATTGGATGGTGAGGTTTGAAAGGGGATTTTATGCCTATACATTTCCTCTTGTGATTTGAGACATTGTTTGCCACTAACTCAATGCCTTTGTGGAAAGAAACGCGATGCACGATTTGAGGCTTATTTTAACTACTCATACAACCATCTTCAAGGTGGAAATTGCACCAAGTCCATAGAGCCGGTTGTAACCTACTCCAATGCAAGCAGGCTAAAATCCTGCTACCGTCAGCCCTCTTCAACCCTCTTCACTACCACTACCCACTGTTACTGTTCTCTAGGCAGTGAGAACACCCTCATGTAGCCTGACTAGCCTGCAGTTTCCATAGAGATACTGTGTGACCTTCATCTGACCTCCAATCCTATACCCTATTTACAGAAGTGCATGCATGGCGGGCATGTACAGCATCTCATTGAGACTCTGCTGCCAAAATGACTTATCCAGGCTACTGGAAGAAGAGATGGATCAACTTTTTATTCAAGATTTTACTACTAGATTGCGCTCATGCAAATACAATTAGAAAACATTGTGACAGGACATAAAGCAAAGACTAACAGCTTATGCATAAAAGGTCTTCCGTTTTTAGCCTATGCCAAACCTTGATCTATAAACTGTTTTTATTTGTTTAATGCTATTTCACAATATTTCCTAATTGAAATCAGAAACATCCTGCTTGCGTTTACAGCCCTGCACAAACAGGCCCTTGAGATGCGCAAACTCCTATTGGTTCAGAGCCAGAATGCAAGGTTGGATGATCCCACATTGAGGCATCTATTGGGAAACTACTTTATCAAGTTTTTGAACAGGATGATAATTACCCAGATCCAAGAGGCATCACAAAACTGTACACAAACATAAAAGCCTAATGGAAGAGAGAGATATTGATATACCGTAATGCAGTCACCTCATATTCCATAGGGCTATTGTTTTAGTGTGTGGAGACTCTCAACATTTCCATTCCAATGTAGTTAACTTCATAAAGATCCTTCGTATACAACTGTATATATCAGTATGCACGGGGACAGAGAAGCTAATGCTGTTTATGTAACATATTTTTGTAATGTGAAAAATGTGTAAAAAATGTTTACTAGAGATATGTGATCTTGCAGAACTCTTAATCTCTCATTAATATACCAGCCTCCATTGCTCTTTACCTAGGTTTGGACTATAGAAATATCAAAAAATACGTACATACGAGTTTAGAACAAATACTTCAGGTTGTAAATTCTCTACCTTCATCACATTGCCGTCCGGAGAATCCTGGTTGGCAAAGACACTGGAAAGATTCCTGCTCTCCTAGACAAGTGCCATGAGGCCCACAGGTAGAGGAGCTCCCAGTACCACAACCATCGAAAGGGAGGGCACATCCAGGGGAGGTGTTCAAGGACTCAGCTGGAGATCCCAGGTCATATACCTTTTAAATTAAATAAAGCAATAGATGTCAGTCAATTGGGATTTGGGCTACAGGAGCTTGGTATTCTTGTTTCAGTACTGTGAACCAAAATATACAAATTCTCATGTCATTGATGGAAATCTTGGGATGGGAAAAGGGTGCCGATTAAGTGGAGGTTCGATAGAAATATAGACTGTGAAAATAGGGAAGCAATTACAAGGTTTTCCATCATAGCCTTCTTCTACATGCACTTCAGAAATTGATCCTACATGGTCTGCAGCCATTAGCCTTGATATTTCACTTCCATTGCTCCCCTGTGTCATTTGCAGTCCCTTATGAATCCATCTAACTGTAGTCGTCTTCCCCGTTCCCCCTTGGATACTATTTAAAGCAGTCAGTAACATTTAATAATGCTATGTATGGTTCTCGTAGAGAGCCACTAGCATGAACACTGCTATGACTAGGCAACAGTTGTTAATTAAATTGGTTACCCACTGTTTTTACATCATATGGGCATTCCAAGGGGCTCTGGCTGGGCTCTTTAAGAACTTGTTAGAACAACACTGGAAACCAGGGAGCACAGCTTCTGTAGAAGAGGGCACAGAGGGGTGGGGAGGGTGCAGGAGTCCAGGTATTTATTTATTTACAATTTAGACAGAACAGAGGACATGTTATGTATGGCTCCCCCATTACTCCTCTGCCTCAACGTAGTAGTTGAAACCAGGGACAGATGATTTCAGGGGTCATAAATTACATAAAATTATAGTTGGGTAAAAAGTGTATTACGGGGCTATCTTTCACATTGGGTTCTGAGTAACCTGATAGAAATCTCAAGCTTCGCTCTTGTTCTCTATCTGAAAGACCTTGGAGTCCCCAGTTCAGACTGTAATGTATTTAACAATATTTTCTCCCTAATAACTCTGAAGTCCTGCTTATGTACTGCCTCAAAATAAATTCCGAATGTCCCCCTCCAAGAAAAGGGTGGTGTCACTACTCTTCGCATTATCCTGTTTTACCAAAATGGCATCCACAACTCTCAATTTGCAAGTAGTTAAGTTCCCAGTGAAAACCTTATCTCCAGTCTTGAAAATATTACTGAATACCACACACTGTCATTGTACTTTCATGGTTATAGCTTGTACGTACACCAAAGATACTGCTTAATAATTATGTTTTGTGGTTGTCAACAACTATTACCCCATCGGGTTCTATGGCATCTTGCATGTCCGCCAAACGCATATGCACCAGTAAATTATGATTTGGGCTTTAGAGTCTACAGATCAGCCACTTGTGGTCTGCTAAATTGAGCTTATTTACTATCAGAACACAAGGCTGTTGCTGAGAGTTGTCAAACCTTTAGTATCGAGCTCATAATATACATGCCACATTTTTTCAATGCCTATGTGTAATTGATGGGGACAGTGGGGTAGGTTATGGGACTGTAGAGTAGGTTGATACACCCCACAACCTCAGTATGTTCGGAACATAGACAGAAGAACGATTACTCCCCACACCTGCACTCAGGTGGCTAACATTTACCTATAGATTTTACAGCAAAACTGTCCTCTTTATTAATGACAAAACAGTTAGCTAATGTCACTATATGGCGCCGGATGCAGGATTTGCCATGTTTTCAATTTCCCTACAGAACATTTTGGGCCGATTGATCAACACTGCTCAGGTGCAGTGTCACCAAAAGTGACATAAACTAGTGGAAAGTGTTGATTTGGAATTTACTTTCCAGTGGAAAACTTGTTTTGTATTTGAAAGGAGGCACTAGAGTAACACAAAGTAGAGATATGTGCTGCTGTGTGCTATTTTGCATGAAGGGGCTGTCCCATGGGTGGTACAAAGGCATTCCCATGCAACCATACATGGATGTTTGACACAAATGCCTTATATACTAATATCTGTATACAGGGCTTTGCGCCAAAAACACTGGCCTCCACAAGGCAGGCATAAAGAGGGAGAACATTTTTTTCCACCCAACTTTTCAAACTTTGCGTATGTGCCTAAAGTACAGCACACATTAAAAGTTGGAAACATTTTAATGTATGTCTAAGCATAACTTTTTGTACTGGATGGGTATCCACAAGGTGTGTGCTTGCTGTAAGGCAGCCTGAAGTGCACCTGTACCGGCTAGAGGGTCGTCCTCGAAGCGGGAGAACCGGGTTCGAGTCTCCGCAGGGGACGCTCAACATCCTGTGATTCTGGGCAAATCACTTAATCTCCCTGTGCCTAAAAAAATGAATGTGTCTGTCTGTAACACAACTGATGTTAATGTAAAGTGCTCTGATACCTTCAGGTCGAGTTTGCGCTATATAAAACTCAAAAATAAAAAATAAATATCTTAGGAGATATGATGCTGTCCTGTTCTTTCTCTTTCACACAACGCAGGCCAATGCAGCCCTGTGGTGCACGGGGCCCCCAACCCTTAAAGAGGCACAGCTTGATTCTGGTCTCCTTTCTCTGCTTTTTCTGGCACCTCTTCCTAAAACAGGAGCCCTGTCACCTAGTTCAAAGTTACTGACTCCTTTGTATGATCTTCACCTAAACTTTGTGATGAAGATGTTTCAGAAATGTTCATGAATCTCCTTCTATTACATATTTGATTTTGGGAGAGGGCTCCAATATTTTCCAAAATGTAAGAGATGTCGACTGATGCAATTTTTGCCTTACTCTCCTTCCTTAATTTGTAGAATTCCCTATGTTCTTGTTCCTCCCTACTTTGTAGCTCTCTCCTGACCCCTCCAATATTGACTCATTCCATTGCCGATCCTTTTGATAAGGGGGTTGGGGTTTACTTCACACTGACTCCCCTCACTCCTACTTTTGCCAGCTTCCTATCATTCTCCAGAGGGATTCTTCATCATTCCTCCAAAGTTGCTGCTGGCGATTCAAATTATAAGTTGCAGTGAATCCTGGATCAGGTAGTTCTCTTAGAAAATCTGGCAGTGGGGCCAGGGTGAATTATTTCGAACACAGACTAAGACTGCACTTTGAGGACATCTTACTGATTATTTTCCTGTGTTGTTCCAGCTCTCTTGGTATGACTGCTGTTTCTCGTCCCTAGCCTTTGCTGTCCGATCTGATACTGGTGAGCAGTGGTCCTTTAAAAGGAGTTAGGGAGATGTCTCTTCAGATCCACTCCTGAGGCTGCATCTGTCTCTAGCCGCCGGAACAGACAGTTCTGTGGGAGAGATCAATGAAGTGATGCCAGGAGGTGCTGGGTTGCCTTATACCTAGACTAAGGCTAAACTAAACTGGTGAAAAAAGGGGTGTAGCTGAAAGACATGTGAACGCTCTTCCTCACTTATTCTAAAATGTTGAATTTTGCTGTAAAAGACACTTTAAGATTTCTTATGTCACAAGTCATTCCCACAGAGCAGGAAACAAAGAACAAAGTAGATGTAGGATTTTTATGTATAGGAACGTTTAAGGGATTGAACTAGGGCACCCACAAAATTTAAGCTAGATGTTTTTTAAAATCCCATTGTCGACCCACTGGAACATCTGATCAAGACTGGGACAAAGACAACAAAAACACTTGCCTCCCTACTGAGATCTCTTCCTCTCTCTGCTTCCATCTCTGGCCCCTAGGACTTGTTCTGAAGAAATGAGAGTGTCAGTCCCCTGCTGACATTGCTGGGGGCAGCTTAACTGCTGGTGGCCTTACTTCTGCAATCTCTATTGCTGTAATGGACTTGAAACCAGAAGAAGTTTCTGACCAGGCAGGAAATTCTTCAAGTGGGCTAAGTTTGTTGAAACCATCCCTGAGCCTCACAACACAAACTGTGCGTTGATAAAAACGCCTTTACCACATTCAAATATTCGCGCCTTCAACAACCTCAGCACAGAACTTGAGAGCGCTTCCAACTTCACATATCAAAGAGGCTTACGTCAAGCCCTCTCGGAGCCTCTTTATCCGGCAGAAGCTTTTGCCATAACTGCATCTGGTTCACTAGCACTGTCACCATTCCGGGTGACCCACATATTCCTCTCACCACGTACTAGCACAAGGCAATGCTGCAGCTCCTCCTTGCACAAACAGGGTTCTTCTTGCAGCTGAAATACAGATGCAAGATACATCACTAGAGCTTGCTTGACTCTAGTAGTAGTTAGCTGGAGTAAGTTAATGTGGCCCAGTGGTGTATGGAAAGATATCCTCGACCAGTGTGTTGTCAGCACCAGGTGGCACAGAGCAGAACTGAGTGAACATTACACATCACACACAATATAACATTCTGTGATGTTCCGTGTGAACAAAGAGCAGCCCAATACCAACCTGATCTCCAGGCATTCTGTAGCCCAAAGCTGACGTCTGAGGCATCGTTTGGCTGCCTCTGGGAGCGGATCTAAGATCTAAATGCTGCCCTTGTGACTTTTACACCTGGCTCGGGTCTGTTTTTGTGACGTTTGGAGAAATTATCATAGATTACGTGCATCAACCTCAACGTGATTTCACTAGTCAAAGGCTGTGATGCCACTACTAGCGATATAATCGGTGGAATGGTAATGCGATGTCACATCTGATGTCAGGGACAAAACTACGTCTGATGAAACTTTTCTGCAACACTAGTGCCATTTTCTGCATTAGCTAGCGTTTCTTCAAGTTTTTTTGATCTTTCAAGTCTACAATGTTTCTTTAAATAAGCAGCAATAGTTATGAAGAAGAGCCTCCATGGTGTGAGCAAAGGAGCCTCTTTCTTCCATATTTTCTATACTCTTTTGGACTGAGGTAAACATAGGGCTTAATGAAGTAGCTCATGGAAAACACATCTTGAAACCTGGTGAAATAGCCGCTCTTAGAAACATGTTTCCCCGGTAGCCCTTTCTAAATATTTTAATCCATACTGTACACCAAAAGAGGTTCTACAAAGATAAGCATTTCAGAAATAATAATCACTAAGCGAGGATGGGTGTCTATTTTTTACGCTGCATCAAATTCGGGCATGTAACCTGTTTCTAAGCAATCCTGTTTTGTATTTAATGGAGCTAAGTACATGAAAAGTGAATGATCTGACAAGGACCACCCAATATTGATCAGTGGAGAGATCACGAATAGAACAGGGAGGTTTCCAGATTCTACATAGGACAATTTATTATTTGGGGCAAACCACTAGTTGAAAGCTACTTCGTGCATCAAACATTCAGATAATGGTTCCTCTCACTCATCCTTAATCCGTGACTGCCCATACATTACATGCTTTCTGTATCAAGACCTGGATGTTCAACCAATGAGAACAGACAACGTGATCCCGCAGCATGACCCAACAGGACCTCAAGACTCTCACAGATAATGCAGCCACGCTATACAAATCCAGTTCGATTCCTGTACAACATTCAAGACAGCTCATTACTGCTTGAGTCCCCTATACAGTATGAATAATCAACAACCATAGGACACCATGTGAAAAGACATCTTCTATGTACCAACCTGACTGTCTAAGATAACATTGCGCAGGCAGCCTGTGAAATGCTTGTGTTGTAAGCGAGGATAGGAGTAAGGGATGGTCTCCTTGACGCCACCCAACTGCAGCACCGGGTGTCCACTCCAATAGCTTTAAAAGAAGAAGGCAGCTTTAGTGCATGTTCCTTAGACACTTGAATATTCTTAAGAGAAAGGATCGTCTTGTGTCCTAGAACAAGTTCAGGAAAAGATATGTCAATGTCACAACAATCAAAGAAAAACCAAATACATTGATAAAAGCTGTAAAGAGCAAGAACCCGTGCACAGGGTTGTTCTAAACTTTGCTGAGACCTGGAGTAGGTTAATATATATCGAAGGCACCCACAAGCATTTGCTAGTGAATAGAGAACTCATCTCGCAACACTTGAGCTAGATTTAAAGTTTGGTGATCAGAGAAAACTCTCCTATTTTTGCAGTAAGTAATAAACCCTCTGTTGGAGGATTCTCCTCTTTTGATGAATCCCCCACTACAATTAGTTCTGCCTTCCCTACACCGGATGTAATGCCACCAGAGGATTCTTCACCAGCGGAGACACTTCTTCCAGAGGATGTATCACTTTCTCTACAAATGGAAGTGCCACTCACATACATCCAACTCTGACTGACACTGTCCTGTCATGATATGTTTACAATACTTAACAGTAAACTTAATTCCTGAAACTATTTGGCTTTTAAGTTCTGTTCTCCGCCATTGAATGTGTAATGGTAACTTCTCAAACGTGGCTATTACACTGTGTTTGCTGGGAAACATTCAGAACAATCTATTTAGAAGTAAATAGACCCATAAAAGCTCTAATCGTAGAACACTATGTTTGTGACTAACTATTAATTTCTCAACTAACTTCCTGACTCAGCCAGGACCCTCCCTTTTTGACAAGGGGGTATGAAAGGACCTTTCTGAAGCTCCAAAAGCTTATTTGAGAGCTACTAATCTTCATATCCCTGGGCATGGGCTAGGCACTATAAACATGTATACCTTGATTTCACATAATATTTATTTTATTTTGTACCTCCTGTTTAGTGCAAGCATCCCTGTTGCCTCACAGCTTGAGCGATCGTCGGTTGACAGCTCTTGTCCCACTCCCTCTGCCTCCGAGACAACAGCGGCCTGACAGCGGTCAAGAATGAAATAAACATCCTATGTAAACAAAAGGAAGAGTTGTAAGACTATCGATGGATAAAAACCTAAAGCCTCATTATGAGGTCCCCGAATTTTGGCACGTCACATCCGCCTCCTAAGAGTTACCTATATCGGGGTTACTAATAACTCCAGAGAGGCTGAGTTAACATGGATTGCGGGTTGAATCTTGAGGTTCCACTGAGAAAAAGGAATTACCAAGGAATCATGAATCCTGGGTCTAGTTCGACCAATAAGTCCTCATTCTCCCACAGAATTTCATCTGGAAATTTCAGCAGCTTTCAGAGCCCCTGAGTGAAACTTAGCAGGTTAGAGAAGTTACTGTGGGCCTTGTAATTCCAATAAGGCAGGTGGGTACCTGCCACTGCTGCCCACATCAGAATTTGTTTTATAATCAGATTTTATTATTTTGGGAATGGTCAGTAACAACAGAATCAACAATCTGCCAGCATAGGAAATGTGTATCACTTCAACAGGACAGTTTCAAACAAGCCAGTTGTACATCAGCCATCTGCCACTCATCCACTATCAACAACCGCGATGCCCAACAGCAGAGGCCGATGTCTGCCATACCTATCCCTTCCCCAGATGGCAATAGGCCACCCTAGACGGTTGGTTTGGCCACAAGAAGGAATTCCTTTTAGTAAACACTGTTTGGAACCATGTTCGGGGTACAGGCAAGGGAAAGTTCTGAATGGTGAAGAGTATTCATGGTAACATTATAATTTTAAATAGTGCTACTCTGCTGAGAACATTAAGAGGAAGTTTGGCCCATGTGGTAAGAACTGTCATCAAATTAGACATTAAAGGGTTAAAGTTTAGGTTGCAGGTTAGGTTAGGTTTCAGGGCCATATACACCCCTAAATACTGACAGTAACAGTAACAAATGTATTTTGGTTAATTAAAACCATAAGTGTACACATCACAAAGCAGCAGATGAAAAACATTCACGAAATTATAAAACAATAACCTCATTTATGGAGAGCAATATCACCCCGTATTCTCTTGTTTCACATTGTTTCCCATCTTGTCTTACACTGCCTTTTCCAAGAAACCAAATATATTGTGTAAATGTGACAGTGCAGGCTACCTTGAAAAAACAAGGGTAGCAGAAAAAGAAACTCTTTCATAAACAGCAGAATCACCCCATATTCTCTTGTTCCACATTGTTTCCCCATCGTTTTACACTGCCTCTTCCATACAACCAAATATAAATGCAAGTGTAGCAGTGCGTAGTTCACTAAAATGAGCAAATATGAAATTAAGAGAGATTAGGCTAAAAAAAAAAAACATTTACTCAAACCTTCCTCATTTTCCAACAACTGCGATTGGATTTTTATCTGACAGTGGCCTGTCCGCTTTTCCAATTCGCTATAAAGTGCAGAAGACGATATTAAGCAGAATTAGACTGAACCATTTTACTCATAGTGACTCCTCATATTCTCTTGTTCTTTATTGTTTCACATAATGTTCTATATTGCCACTTCCATAATACCAATTATAAAGTGCGGGGGTAACTCTGCATAGTCCGCTATAAAGTGCCAAGGTGACATTGAAAGCATTACACGGCATCAGGCTAGAACCTTTGCTCATGCTCCTTCACATTGCTGCAGGCAAACCTTTATCAGACAGCAACCTGTCTGCTTTTGTAATACATTTTATGAAAGCTGCAAGCACTTGGGGGCATTCACCTTCTAGACAAAAGAGTAAGGCATGGCAGCATGTTCTGATTTTTATTTTTTTTACGGAGTTTTATATAGCGCGAACTTGACCCGAAGGTATCAGGTATCTTTACATGAGCACCAATTGCGTTACATAAGGACACATTAATTTTTGTTAGGCACGGGGAGATTAAGTGATTTGCCCACAATCACAGGATGTTGAGTGTCGTTGCCGAGACTCGAACCCGGTTCCCCAGATTTGAGGTCCACCGTCCTAGCCGTTAGGCCACACCCTCTCCCCTGATGCCGTTCTGATTAAAAAAGTTGCGCAGCAAAGCCTTTTGTTCAGTCAAAAGCTTGGGCACATTGATACGATAGGAGTCAGACTTTCCATATGCTGATGACCGAGGCTGCACTTAGAACATAGAGGTTTCAATGACCATTTTGGCAGGCAATCAGTAGTTTGATACAAGCCAAAACGCAGGTGGAGCAACTTGATTTTAAAAAAAGAATCTCATTAAAGCAGTTAAGTATGACTGCAGGTAGGGTTGTAGTAAGAGTCAATGACCGTCCATGCATGGCTTCTTTTACTAAAGCCTTTCTTGTCCCTAGTCCATGAGATCTTCTTTATTTGTTTATTTAGAGATGTTTTGAAAAGAACATGCAGGAGTGCAGATTCCCATAGTTCATTTGCCTCAAGGTCTTTCAAGACCAGATCAAAAGCCCGTGTCCAGCTGTTTGTTTTTTGGAATGGCAATTTGAATTCTATTCCATATCTAGGAACGCAGTGTCGTCTGATCGGGCAGTCTTAATAGTGATATATATTTAAGTAGGGAGCCGCGTTGAGCTAACACTTGGTTAAGCCGACCAAATTCCAGCCACAACCTGGCCAGAGATGCGTTTTGTGGTAGTTGAAAAAGAATGCGAAATGTCTTACTTTGTGCAGAGTTAAGAAAGGACCCAAATTTTGCCGGGAAATTCACTGTGCCAAAACTAATTTTTGGGATAAGTTTGGCTATTATCACTGCAAGAAGAGGTGCCAAAGTTGGGCTTTGCAATTTGCGGTGTAAGTACTGAAAATTAGCAATTAAGGAGGCGGTCTTTGGCTTTAATTAATTTTGATGCAAACGATAAGGCAAGCGATCCTGCAGCCAAACACCAAGATATTTATAGCAAGTGCTTCCTGAGACCGGCAGGCCGCCTAGGAACCAGCTACTTTTCTTCCCGACCTTTCTTCCAAAACCACGATCTGAGTTTTTGTAAGATTCACCGCCATTTAATTTTCAGCACAGTAAGTATGGAGATTAGTTAATAGCCTCTGAAGCCCAATTCCAGTCAAGTTCATCAGAACTGCATCATCAGCAAATTGTAATGAGGTCACCTGACAGTGCCTCAGCCTTGGTGGATGGATTTGGCTGCATCAAGGTGTGCACTTAAGGCCAATATAAACAGATTAAAAAGCATTGGGGCAAGAACGCACCCTTGTTTCAAGACCCTCTTGACTTCTATTTTGGTCGACAAGCCTTTGTTAGAACCAAGTTTGACATTTGCCCGATTGTTTGAGTATAAAAGTGGATGACGCATAATAATTTTGCTGGGATGTATCAGCCAGCCAGTTTTCTGCATAGGGTATTACGGTTGACATAATCGAATGCTTTAGAGAAATCCACAAAGCAGGTATATAAAAGCTGTTTTTTATTGATGATATATTTATCGGCGATCATTGAGAGCACGACCAAGGTATCTGTGGTACTAGATTTACCTCTAAAACCTGTTTGATTAAAGGCAATTAATTTTTCTCTTACCCCAGTGTTCCAGCTCAGCCAGCAGCAAGCTAGCAAGGATTTCTGAGTCTACATCCAAAAGGGCAATCATACGGTAACTGTCAGGGGAGGCATACTGGCCTTTCTTGTGAATAGGTTGGAAAATAGAGCCACACCATGATTCTGGAACTTCCTTCTCAGATAGACATTAATTAAATATGGATTGAAAACGGGCACACCAAAAATCGCAATCTTGTTTATAAATAGCTACAGGAAGCCCATTTGGGCCAGGTGTGCCATTCTCTCTGCATTTCTCAACTTTTTGTTTGATTTCATTCAAAGAAAAGGATAAAGGTGTTGTGCGGTGGTCCTTGTGCAACAGGAGAGGGTTTAGGTCCCAGCTTTTGTATAAAGATTCATTATGCCTCACCCATGTTTCTTCAGTGACATTATTGCCTATTGTGACAGTTTAATCTCTATCAAGTTCGTTAATTAGAGACCAAAGAGATTTACCATTATTGCTTTTGCAAGCTTGCATGATGTCTATCCAATCCTGTTTGGTTTGGGATCTTTTTGCTGATCAAACTGCCTTTTTGTAGTCTTTACGTAGCTCACTGAATTTTTCACGCTGAAATGAGGGCTCAGGATGGGTATTAGTGGCCTTCATTTCAGTTACCATTGCTCGACATTGAAGCTTTGATGATTTCGAGTACCATTTCCTGTTTTTCCTTGGTCGATATCTCTGCAAGGGCCGTTTATTAGATTTTAAGAAATAAGCTTTAAGTTCATCCTGAGTCGTATCCCTTGGCCTCATTGGATCTTTGAGGTCCCAGTTTAATGTTGTACTAGTCTGCCTCCACTCCTCATAACAGGCTGATGTGAGGGTGTTCCACCTGACCCTTTGTCAATAGGAGCCTGCATCCTGTGTGCGAATAACATCATATGCTTGTACTCGCTCATTGAAATTCATGATCCTAATGATCCGTGGTGAATAGTCACTCTCGCATCTTGCAGTTATGTTGAAACTCACAATTTTATTGAAGAGGGAAAGAGTTACAAAAGTGTAGTCAAAGACAGAATCTGCTTTGCGAGATTTTCTTGTGGCAGTCCTCGGAATGTCACAGTGACAGCACCCATTGACTGCCGGGTATCCAAGAGCCTCTAGAGTGCGGAGGAGGTCGAGGTCTAATTTATTGATAAGATTGTATTTGGAAGTTTGTATTGGAATACCACATCGCATATCCATTCTTCTTAGGTTACAACTTCTTCTGGGGTGATTTGCCAAATTGAGATTAAAATCACCTGTAAGTATTCGTGAGAATCCACTATAGGCACCTTCCAGTTCCATGAGAAACGTTTCAATAATATTATATTTTGCTGCCTTTGCCTGGAGCCTGGGTTGATATAGACATTTAAAATGATGATTGGACCAGTTTTACTTCCAAAGACCCAATTAAATATTATTAAGCCAAGTATTTGCGGCAAATTAGATTCCAAGCGGCTTAAGCTGAGACTTGCCCAGCGTCACATAAATTGAAAGGCCACCCATAAGGTGCCCATTTTTCCTGGCTTTTTCTGCTGAGGTGAAAACTACCACATACCCTTCCAGTGACAGTTCCTCTATTTTCAATGTCTCTTGAAGACAGGCCACATCAAGCCTCCTTAAATGCGACTCGAGTTCTGGATCTGAGTTTTTTAACTACTGCTATGTTCCATGAAATAATGGACATGGATCGTGGGGTCTTTTGGAGAGGCTTATTATCACAGATTATGTTTTGCGTGGCCTGGCCAAAAGGAAGTTGTTGTGCCGAGTATTTTATCCTATTGAATTTATCAGAATATTTCACAAAACAGTGTCAATCGATTTTATTTTAATTGAGATTAGATGATAGCCAGTTCCAATTGGCGGTTTGGAAAATTGTGGAATTGAAAACCAACAATGGCGGCCTTGTGAACAATTTAGTGAGATCGTAACAGAATCTATAAGGGTAGTCTGATTAGCTCCAGAAGCACCTAATGCACTTTTAAGCAATGTGGTGGTTTTCTTCAAGTTCTACTAAGCCCAATATTTATCCTTCTCCATTGGTTTCCGTTCTTAGACATCGGCTAATAGCATAATGGAGTACTTTTCCTCAGGCAAGAATGATATTGATATTCCCCATTCAGCAAAAACTCTATGTTTTTAAAGTAGCAATTTTGCTGCTGCAGCTTAAGTCCTTTATAGCTTCATTGGGGTTCCCTGTAAATTCAACTGCCTCAATGCACGAGGAAGAGAGATGACACAAATCTTCCTGTGTGGCTAAAAGTCTCAGAATATTTAGTCTATTTAAGATGTCACAGCTGCCCCGGGATTTGTATTGACGTTGAAATACAGTCTTAGTCTTTCCCCTTGTGTTTTATATCTCATTTGTGTGTAATCTAGAGGGGTCTGTATGAGTTGGAGGCTTGTCTTCCCAAACACTTAATATTTGTGGACCAATTTCAGGAGCCTGAGTTAGACCACTGAGTGAGAACACTTGTGTTATGTTCATACTGCAATGATGGTCAAACCGTTTCTCAGTTGGCATCTGCCGGTTTACCTGTACCTTCTGATGGATCCCAGCAGTTAGTTCTTTCCCATCCAGTCTTAACATCTGGTGACTCCCAGAGCTGGTTCGCTCCTTGTTCATTATTTTCAAAGGAGGTGACAAGTTCGTACATGTAGGTGCTGGATGTTTCACACTTTCAGATGGATGAGATTGTAACCTTTTGTGATCTGGAGAAGCTGTCATAGTACAGATAGAGGGATTCACTTCTTGTGTTTGTCCATGTTATTGATCAGTGAGTGCCTTCTCTTTGGCCTTTGAGATGTTTGTAACAATTTGGCAGTAGTTTCTCTTCATTTCAGAGCTTTTGCATTTTGTTCTTTCATTTTTTTTGTTACCTCAATGTTTTCCATTTACTCCCAGAGGAAGTGAAAACTTTCATGGGAGAATTTGATGAAGGACTTTTGTTACTCGAAGTTTCAGAAAATTATAACGTTTTTATATCAGGTGCAGGCTTGTTGAAGTTGGGTAATTCGCACCCATTATTTTGTTCATGGTACTGACTTTTGTGTACCTCTGCTATCATGCACAATTTAGTTGGAGCCTAAGGGTCAGTTAGAGATGGTGGAAGAGAGTTTTGTTATACTGATCCTAAAGGTTATGAACAATGAGGCAGCCCAGAGTGAGTGACCATTGAAGAGGGGTGAAAAAAGTGCCTTAATAGATTTAACTTCTTCAACCAGAGAAGGCACGAAAGTGGAGAATTCCTGTCGTTTTTCCACAATGGGACTACATGTGCATTTGGAGTCAGTCTCTGACTAGCAGTAGAGAGAGGTTTGTTAGATTCACTAAGCAATTTTTTTACTGTCAAGTGCAAGTTCTCAAAGCGTGGTTCTATAGCAGTAGTATATTGTGCCAGAGACTCCAGCAGCGAAATTTGTATATTAAATGTATTCAATTGAAACTCGAGTGCTTTTGAGGTAGCGCCCAATGTTTGAAACAGACGAAACCAAACATCTTGTTCCAAAACCCTGCTATGCTCACAAGATGGTTGCATACCTTCCGCTGAAATGCGTGCAGTAAAATGGTTCCAACACTCGGTCCCACTGTCATCTTGTAGCCGTTCAAATGAGCAATCTCCCAAAGATGATTCTTACCCTTGGTTAAACCGGGCATTTGATGTACTAGGAGGCAGCAGGGTGTCAAAAAGGGATAGAGTGCTCGCTTACAGCTTTTTTCTAAAAAGATAGAGCGCTCACTTGTAGGCTCATTTAATGAGGGAACAGGGGAAAATGCACTCTCCACAGGGGACAGATGGGGAATCAGTTCTGCTGCCATTAAGGCCTCCTTATGTTTTATAGAACAGGCCATGGTTTTTATTGAAGGGGATTTTAAAGGAGATTTGGGTTGGGCGCCTCGGTATTAGTATTTCTTTTTTTGTTTGCCTTATTGGTTCCAGAATGCATAGCTCCCCAGGAAAATTGCTCCCTCCTCAGGGAGGTCTTTAAAATCCGAGCTCTGGAAGGATCTTTAATCCAAACGAAAAGTGGGATAAGGAGCTGTTGCTTCTTTACCTAGGCAGAACAGTTCAGTTCAGTTCAGCAACTCCTTTGGCAACTCCCAAATTGTGTTTACCAAGGGGCAAGGCTGTAGGGGACCACAGGAAGAGAAGTGGGTGGCGTGCAAGGTGTAGCAAGAAAAAAGGGGGCGGAGCTCACCTGGTTTACAAGCCGCACCCAGACCTAGCTGGGCCGCCTCCGCAGGCACAGGGCACAATACAGCAGTAACAAAGTCACCGCTCTCCTATTTGCGCTGTCTCCAATAACTCTCCATGCACTCCTTGCCCACCCAACCACTCCAACAATATGCCAACAATATGCCACGATCAAATGCTGCCTTGCCAGGTTTAATCAATCCCGGAGAAAATATCGATGCCTATGCTGATAATGCTGACTATACTAATAAGGCTGATAATTGCTGGCAATTTTGGCTGCTTTAGTCTGTAGATAATACTGGTGAGGGGTGAGTGGGGGCAAAGAGCACTCTTGCACTTCGTTCCCGTTTCTGTTCCTGTTTCCTGGCACCCGCTTGCCTCGTACTGCCTACCTCTCTCCGTCTCTACAGGGTGTAGAGCGGTGTTGTGACCCCCCCAGGCAGGCATGGCAGAGCGAAAGCCTGGGCCCAAAGAAACTTGTGGGCAGCAGAGGCCCTGTAACGGCCAGCAGCTGGGTAGCGGTATGGTGGTGCGAGGCATGTGATGGCGTTTCCTCCTCCGGAACCGGTAAGGTGCAGCACGCACAGCGGCCACAGGAAGCCTAGTATCACAGCAAGCAAGACGGCGGGAATTCTAAAGACCTCTAAATACTGAAAACTAAGTCTGCAGACCGGCAGTTGTGTCTGCCAATCCACAACCCTTCTGTCACCATGCAGTAGAAACAAGAGGAATTTGGACCAGTTAACCTGGAGGCCGGACGCCTCACCATAGAGAGGCAGTATCTGAAACTGGTGGAGGACTATAAGAGAGGCCCGAGAGAAGAACAAGAGAACATCATCTCCATATAGCACTATGCGGTCCTCCATCGCCACTCCCTAACTGAATCCCCAGCTCTGGGCATCACCCCAGACCCATACCACTAAGGGTTGCATGGCCAAGGCAAATATAAGGGGAGATAGCAAACACCCCTGCCGATTGCCTTTATCAATTGAGAAAGGGTCCAAAAGGGTGCCATTGACCCGAACTTAAGCACGTTGGTGTGATTACAGAATCTGGATGTACGACTGGAAGCTGAGCCCAAACCCCATTTTCATTAGTACCACCTCCAGAAAAGACCAGTCAACCGAGTCAAAGGCCTTCTCAAAATTCATAAGCAATAAGGCAGTAGAGTCTTTCAGGTCGGAGAGGCTTGTTAGAGAGATTTTAGGCTCTGTGGATACAATGTCTGGTGCCACAGTGCGGCATAAACCCAGAATGATCTGGGTGGACCAGGTATGGCACCAGTCTTAGGAGTCTGTCTGCCAGGACATTAGCATAAATCTTGAGCTCTGTATTAGTAAGAGATATCAGTCAATAAAACGTACAGCATTCAGGGAGGTGATCTGATTTATGTAACACTACAACGATTGCCAGATCAAGTTCGGGGGGAAATGGCCATTTGTTATCACTTCTTGTTACATGACAAGATGGGAAGGGATATCAGGAGTGAGTGACACTGGCAATAGTATTCAACTGGGTACCTGTCAGGGACGGGAGTTTTACAGAGTTCATATCTTATAGATCCCTGATAAGTGGTGCAGAGACATCCCGCGGGGGCATTCGGTTGCCACATATAGCAAGTGGGAATATGTTGCAAATGTGGCTGCAATGTCTGCCGCAATAGACAGCTTCTACCCTAGGTTATCTACATGGATGAGATCAATCGTAAGGCTGTTTCTTTTGTCGCTAGCCAGTATTATAGTTTGCCTGATTTATCACCCCATTTATGCACTCTCCTCTTCTAAGTCATCCAGCATTGGCGGGCCTCGTCAAGAGACCATTGTCGGAGAGACGCCCTTTTGATACCTAAGCATTGCTGCACATGTTCATTGGACAACCCAGGCTGAGGGGGAGGCCAGGACAAGCAGCTAAGTGGGCAAAGGCCCAAGCATAGCACAGAGCCTGGGTGGCGGAGTGGGCTAGAGACCGAGACTTCAATTAGGCCATCTGGCTGAGAACTCACTCATTTTCCAAAGCCCAGGCCTCTTCACCTCCTCAAGACACCAACCAACTTCTACTCTTTCAACCTCTGGGCTCTATCAGAGGCGGCCATACCGGTCAAAGTGGCGGTTGCTCTGCAGGCCGGACTCCCAGCGTGGGATCGCGGACCCTTCACGTACTTCAGGCCTCAAAGGAGGGTAGTGCCACTATCTTGTCTCTGCCACTCTGCACCTCTGCGGTGGCCAAGCTCCTAGCGCTTTAAGGTAGAATGGAGATTTCCCAGTCCCGGAGGTGCTGCCGGTCTTAAGATTGGTAGAGGAGTCGTTCAGCATCCTAGGAGGGCCCTGTCAGCATGAGGATCACTACTGCGCCTGCAGGGAAGTGGGAGCTCAGAAAAGAGTGTCCACTATCTTGGCTTGCTAGGCCACAACCCCAGGGGCTCTCAGAATTAAAAGGAACCTCTTTATTGAGGCCTTAGCATAGTGAAATTCTCCTAACCTTATGAAAAAGTTCTGAAGATTGTCACATTAAAGCCTACCTGCTACAGTGTTCCTTATCTACGCAGGATCCACATATGACCTTTATACATACAAGTAGTAGGTCTACTATTTACGCCACTATGTATTATTGGGGTGATTCAGCATGTCTTTTGAAAGATAGATTACGAGGTGCTTTCAAATAAGATGGAGGTTCATTTCTGTCACCTATCTATTACAAATTCAGCTGCCCTTTTTCCCTCTTGTCAGATGCATCCTTAGATTAAGAAGAGATAAAGGGTGGTGTGCATTAGGCCTCATGTCCGGCGTTATACCTGCCATGCATGGGCAGCATAAGTTCTGCCCTGCATGGGTGCCACAGGAACTGACTGTCTTTGTCAATAAGTGGCAACATTGAAAGATGTGACCTGCTTCTGGCAATCGCTGATAAGTTGACATACAAGCAACCAGTTGTTGGGCCTGACTGACAGTCAATGTAGGCCAGAAAGGAGGGAGCGAAAGCTTCCAAGTAAACTGGGGATGGAGTTAAGTGTTTATGGCTATGCACTGTGGTGTAATCCTAAGCCATAAGGAAAAATGGCTACAGCGGGCAGGTGCAAGGGACAAACAAGAAATGTGAAGGAGTGCAATGAGGTATCTCAATGAATGAAACCTGGGGTCTGCACTGACTATGCGCCACCTC
Organism: Calotriton arnoldi; assembly: GCA_963921515.1. Lineage (NCBI taxonomy): Eukaryota > Metazoa > Chordata > Amphibia > Caudata > Salamandridae > Calotriton > Calotriton arnoldi. The sequence continues at coordinate 1,990,057 of CAWUFW010000382.1, read as the reverse complement.
CATGCAAATGAGGGTGAGCTCCCTTGGTATCATGCCAGTTCTGTGCAGCGCCACGATCTGTATTCCAGAAAGGGTAGGACAAGCATCTGAGGCCCATTCTGTAATACCATAGTGCACGTTGCATGCCTATGGAACTTTATATAATACAGCCCCTGGATTCTTTTTCTAAAGTACTTTAATTGCCAGATATGTAAAAGAAAAAACATTATCTGATGGTGCCAGGAGCTTCTTATAAAGGAATTTAGTTCAACAAATTTAAAAAGCAGAATTCTATTTGGCAGCACTCAAAACAGGACTGGAACTGGCAAATGAATAGTTATCAAACTAAGAAAATGAAATGCTGGAAGAAATAAATAATCATCAAGTTTTGCTTTGCTGTATGAACTGCAACTTTGAAAAAGATATACCACATTGACCAGAATGCACAGGGTTCTGTTTGACTTAAAACTCACAGATAAAAATTATTAGTGAGTGCCAGTTCTATTATGAGTGTTGCCAAATGGGTAGTTCTGCTTTTTCAATAAAATGGTTCCCAGGGCCAATGGCTATGCACTAGCAGGACATGACATTTGCTGTAACATTCTGTTTGATGAGCAGCTAAGAAGGCACTGGTATTTAAATGTTATACTGCAAACAAGTTTGTTACTCAGTGCCTGCTGTGTTTCACCAAAGGGCTCATGAAGAGCACAACACATGTGTCTGGGTCTAAGAAATGAAAGATTTGAAGAAATGAATAGTTATCAAGCTAACAAAATTAAATTTTGGAGGAAATTAATAGATTTCAAACTTTGCTTCACTGAATGAACTGCATCTTTGCAAGCAAAAGATGGACCACATTGAGCAGAATGCCCTGGAGGGCTAGTTAGTCGCATTTCACTTGAAACCCATAACTGAAGGTTATTGATGAGTGCCAGCCCTGGTTTGTGCTGATAGATGGCGGTTTCTGATTTTTTTCAAACAAAATGTAAGGCTTGACTAATTACAGTGGTATATGTAAAGAGGATGAAAAAGTTGGTTGTAGGTTGTTGACCTAGGATATAAGATCAGTAGATTGCCTCTATGCGGATGACATACTCCTTTTTCTAGGCCAGTCGCAAACTTCTGGGTCCCGTATCCTTCAAATTCTACACCTCTACGGTGAGGCCTCAGGGTCAACTGGACCAAATCACACCTGGTCCCACTAAAGGGGGATGCTTTGACCGTCAACTGGGAGTCTCAGCTACCAGTTTGTCGTCTTAGCTTCAAATACTTAGGGATCCATGTCGCCTTCGAGCCGGGCCTGAACTGAAGCCTCAACCTCTGCTCTAGAGCCAAGAACCCAACATGACATGCCTAAATGGGCCAATCTAACCCTTTGCATTCTGAGGTGCACGGCCCTCTTCAAAATTATTATTATGCCTCGGTTGTTGTATGTCTTGCAGAACTATCCACTGTTCATACCCCTGACCTGGTTTAAGAAACTTGCAATACACATTCGGTCCTTCCTGTGGCGATCCAAAACTCCTGAGGTTGCTTTCCCAAAATGCATTCAATCTACATATGAAGGGGGCATGGTGATGGCTGATGTGAAATTTTACTACTGGGCATCCCAAATCCAGGTACTCAATTATTGAATCTTCAGGGGGTACAAGGTCCCCACCTTCAGATGGGAGGTATCCAGTCCGGGTGGATGGTTCTAGGGGAGAACCTGCACTGGTGGGAGCGGGGGTCATGGCTCCTAAAAGGAAGATTGCATGCCAGTGGAAATCAGCCGACGCCCCCCTGGTTAGCCGAGTGGAGAGCTGCGATGGACTGGAGCGCGAAATTGGAGGAAACCATATACACAGCTAGGGGATGACCCCCAGAAGCACCGCAGGATCGAGTGGTTGGAATACTATTATATACCTGTGCCTTAGAATGAGCGTTAGAACTATTGGCTGTACAGGAGCAATGGCTCTCACATTTACTCATAATACAGTGCTTAAGGTGTGTTTTCCCTTACATTTTTCTCTTTTAATTTCCTTGTTATTGTATTCGCAGCCACATCGTTGCGCCCTGTATAAACTCAATAAAATCTGTTTAAAAAAAAAAAGAGATCAGAAGATCTGTTCTTTGCAAGCCTACAGATTTGATTTTAGTTTTGGAAATATAGTAGATATTCAGAGAAATATTGTGCCAATAGCCTTTTCCATTCTAAACCTTCGTAGGGGTTTTACTGGGTTACACAAGGAACTTCAAAAGAATAAAGCTTTAATAAAAATGTTTGATGGTAGACAGAACATTGTTTCCATGTTCCTGAGCAATCTTTAACCAGTTATTGAAAATCTGCAGAACTCCTAGGGCCAGATGTACGACCATTGGCAATTGCGACTCGCAAATTGCGACTCGCAATTGCCAATGTACAACAGTGTCTGAGACACTGTTTGCGATTCCCAATGGGGTCGCAAATTGTATGACTCATGCATATTGATGAGGCTGTCGCAATTTGCGACCCCATTGGGAATGGTTGGCACTCCCAGGGATGGTGGCCTGCTGGGGTCAGCAGACCTCCATGTCTGGGACTGCTTTTAAATAAAGCAGTTTTTTTTTTTAAATGCAGCCCATATTCCTTAAAGGAAAACGGGATGTATTTAAAAAAAATAATAATGAAACGTTTTTGTTTCATGTTTAGGTTGAGCCTAGCGTTGCAGCGCATGCGCTGCTCGCTTTGCGAGGCATGCAGTATTCAGTATAGCGTGGAAGCTTCGTGGAAGCTCCGCCCACTCTCCGCCCATCTTTTTCATTGGCTTGTGTCTTAAATGCTGCCTTCCGATTGGTTGTAGGCTTGTTAGTCCCTCCTTATGATGGCCAGGTCGTCATTTGTGTCCTTCCATGGCTACTGGCCCCTTTACTGCACAGACTACTTTCTTCCCGTGCCCCCCCCCCCACCGCAGTCCATTGCTTGTCGACTGTGGAGAAGTGAATAATTTCAGAAGAGTAATTTCAAATTGAGGCGGCCGCCGATGCAAAGCTACTTTAGTATGCACTTTCCAATAAAATGATAGTGCTTTTTCTATGTCTACATATCAACATTGAGTCAGTGGTTAAATCGGTGTTTCTGGCGCTATCCCTACTTCTCATTCGGAATTGACATGGCCATAGAGTTATGCGGCTGGAAAGCGCAGGACACTGCACTGTGGCATTGTGGGCCGCCGACGGGGAGAGGGAAATATGGCGAATGCTGTGGAGCCCTGAGTATATGCGCGTGCGCCGCTCGCTTCTTCCTTCCGCAACCGCTGTAGCCGCGCCTGATTGAAACTTCTTTTATTCTCTCTTTCTTTAGGGAGAAGAAAATAAGGAGAATAGAGGAACAGACAAGCGACAAGTTAGTGTTGGGAAATGGCATTTTTGAGATTGGGAATGAGCTTTCAGCTGCCCGTGAGCCGGACAGGGAATTCAAGGGGACGGGCCACATACATTAACCGGAGACAATGAATGGGAGTGCGGGCTGTAGATAAGGGGAAATGCGTGTTCCAAGAGCATAGGAAATTACGAAACGCTTTATTCTAGACAGCTGAAGTGAGTGTGGGTCTAAATGATGATGGGGAGTTGGGTAGAGCCTGTACATTGCAGGTGTGGGCAGATCTAGCGGATACACATAGCATTAGAGCTTAGGGTTCCAGAACTTAGGGAAAGCACCAGATGAGGTGAGGGCCTACCGGTAGTGGGCGTGGAATGACTAAAATGAATATTCTAGGCAGAAGAGGGGGAGAGTCGAACTCTCGAGTAGAAACAGGACAAACTGGCCGCAGACGAGTTTGAGGTAGACAAGGTGGGAGGGGAAGAGATTAAAATCAAGCAAAGTATGAGGGAGTGTGTCGAACTGTTCATGTAGGTTTGCGCCCTAACTGTACGACCTAATATTGACGTGTGCAGACATTTCATGAATGTATAAGAGAAAAATGTTTGAAATGGAAATGTAAAAGTGCAAGTAGTCGCTAGTTCCAAGTGCCTGTTTTCTACTGAGAAGTGCTGGTACGCTTCCGGTACAAAGTGAAAACACTGATCAGAAACAATGAAGCAACGTAAAATACACAATTGTTCTGTAGAGTGCAGTATGACGTAATGTTTTCGGGAAGAGTTTCTATTTGGTAAAAAAGACCGTACACTACACTAGGGGAGAAGTATATACACAATACCATCGTCCGAAGTGGGTTTTGGCAATGATACAGGGCATACACCAGCCTGGGGATTGTTCATAAAAACACAAGCTACGCGGTTGGAGATTAGCGATACCACCAGCCAGGGTGTAGGAAGGATATCTACAACACAACTGCTAGGGTAGAGGCAGGAATGGACAATACACCATCTTGGGGAATGGGAAAAGGTGAAAGACAGCAGCAGACTGACTGACAGGTGGGAGAAGAGAGGGCAGAGGTAGCACATCTTTTTGAGGGGTGGTGATAAAACATCATCTAAGAAGAGGAATAATATAGATGATGCACCAAATGGGGGCCGGCTGTATGGTGACAATGCTGTCGACAATGGAGAGGGAGGATATAAGTCAACACACCAGCCAGGAGTAAGTGGATTTAATCCACCACCAGAGCTTGGTTGAGCAAAGACAACAAAAAGGGTGGAGATACTACACCCCCCCCCCCAACCATATACCAAAGCACAAACGACCAAGTCGCGGTCGTGGAGCTGCAGAGGGCTAATGATGAGGACAGGAGAATCAATTAAACATGCTAGGCAAGAGGGAATGGACTATAAGGACTTAGATGTGGGGATATCGGAAAATGGCCACAAGACAACTGTGTAAAGACAGAGGGTGCACACCTGTGGATGGAAGCAGCTGCAAAGCAGTAGGACTGGACAGAATAGATTTAACAAATCAACTGGGCGACAGGAGCCGAGTAGGGTTCGAAATGTAGATGGAGCCAATTAGAAGATACTGCATGGTTTTGGGGTTGGAGCCCACCACCAGCCAAGGCAAAGAAGCAGATTTTTTATTGGTATAGAACACATTGATGACAAGAACATAGACCTTGTAGACACATCTTGGTTAAAAGGAGTTACAGGAGGTCGCATCAGAAGGAATACATCATTTGCCTGCCTGGAGCTGATAGAAACCAGGTGTTGAAAGGATGGAGACAACACAGTCTGGCAACTGGAATAGATTAAACATACTCCAGTCTTGGATAAGAGGGCTAAGGTTTTGAAGAAAGGACCCCGAAGCAGCTCTCTGTTGTACTAGATACTGTTCTAGAGGGATCTAGTATGGATTGTATGTCTGTCACGCAGGATACAGCTAAGGTATTTAAGGAGTGTGATTTTAGGTAATCATTTGCTCCCCCTCAACACTCACGCTCTTCTACCTGGAGATAGGGCCCATTAGGGTGCCATTGTCTGTTGTTTAGATATGGGCTGTTGACTTCAGGTGGTCTGTCCCAGCATCTTATCCTGGAACCCAAGTGTTTCATAATACCATGGCGCTGCAAAATCAACGACGGTGGTCTGGAGGAGTCACAACTGGTGGGATTATTCCTTGGTTTCAGCAAAGTAATCAGTAGGGCTTCCCTCAGGGTGCTAGGGAGGGAGCCCAAGTTGAATGCTTGTTGATACACATTGAACAAATATGGGGCAATAATCATAGTATATTCCTTATAAAATTCAACTGTCAACCTGTCACTAATAGGTGGACGGCTGGTGGGCATGCTATGGACTGTTTCTGTGATTTCCTCCACTGTAATTTGCCAACCTAGTTAGTCTCGATGGGCATTTGTGAGCCATGCCGTTGCCACTTCGCAGAAGTGATGGACAATGTCTGTGATAGTGGTATATTTTGTCGATTTTCTAAACAGTGCCATAGAACTATGTAGAAGCTTGTGCTATAGCACTTGGATTCAAGACCGTGCTGGATCCTGCGGTATGGATTTCAGTTGCTCCTGATATAGCCCACTTTCTGCGGATCAGCTCAACCAGTATCTGCCAGGGCATTCACCCTCCCTATATCGATGAGCTCTATAGTATTTGCCTAAAAAAGTGTTTCTCTGTCCGCTTCAGCACTGTATTCATGAATAGCGTGCAACAGCTCTGTGGCATTTAGAAAGATAATTAGTCCGGAATCAGAGGAGGTACTTTTCATTAGACTACTCTTTTGTGTATGAGACTGAATTAATTTAGGAATGAAGTTTCATGAGCAACACGATCTAGTTTTACAGGAAGTGATGGGCAAAAGAAAATACATTGAGGAGTACTGGGGGTGGGGTGGACGGAAAATCTGGTGGCATTTAAAGTCTGTGTATGTTTAAAAAGTAGACAGAGACTACATATCATATACTGAATCATTCTGCTAGTTGTTTTCTGACACAAATGTTTGCAGCACACCCAGCAGAAATTCTCTTGGGGATTAACCATTTTAAAATAATCACGATTTTTTGTAAGAGTTAATTTTGAAACGCTCTTTAGGGTGTTGTCGTGCAGCAGTCTCCAGGAGCCACTGTTTGACCTGTCTTGAAGGCGCAGGTATCGCTTGAACTGGCTAATCCTGTAGTCTTCACAAAACTGATTTCTAAATTCATAAGCGTTGGCAATCCCAATAGTTTTATCTTATAACTGAAAAAGCTTCTTAAGTCAATGATGTAAGTCCTCATGCATGCACTCTTGTTACTCATCCTTGCATATTGATTCATCCACCCACTGACTCATTCTTGGATTTGCCAATTTCCCATCTGCAATAAATCAACCACACACTCAACAATCATAAGGAGGATAAAAAAAATAAAAGTAGAAAAATGAAAACATGCCGCCCCCTAAACATGAGGGATCTATGCTTGCTTGCAATACAAAAATAGAATTAATTGTAGTAGCGGGTGGCTGTTTTTCAATGGTATTGTACATAGTCATCTTTGTTTGAAATTTCAATGTGTGTGGAACTTTTTTTTTATTTATTTGAGATGGCTTGGGAGACAGCCACACCCCTCGGGCCCCCCTAAGAGAATCTATCAAGGATTATCACAGTGCATATTTTCTATCTGCAAGGCTTGTCAAAGGAAGCAACCAACATTAAAATCCTTGCTTCCTGCAGTAATCTGTGAGTTTCAATGTAACAAAATGTCCGTCTACAGGCAATGATAAAGTGTAATTCGCCCATAAAGGCCTATTGGCAGTGACACATGATTTTCATAATAAATAAGTTGGCCCTATTGCCTTTGATAATAATAAATAGGTTTAACCTATGGCATATGCCATAACCGTTGACCAATCAAAGAAACAAAGAGGGAGTGAAGAGGTAGTGCTCAAAAGAGCCTAGAAGGTGGATACGTCCTCCTCTGGTCAATAGCTATCAAACAATGGGATCCACCCTAGTGGAAAAGAAAAAGTAAAATTCTTCCAGATCTGGTGTGTCTCCTAAGGTGGTGGAAAGCACACAGCTTTGTTAAAATACCCCTCACCCACCAAAAGGACCCTTGGTGGCATGCTTCATCATCGGGGTCTTCCCGTCCTTCTGCGGGACGGGGCGTGCTACGACCTACGACTACGTGGGAGCACTGGTTTTTAACAATACTATGTGTGGTGTAGGAGTGTGAGTGGAAGGGTCAAGAGTGAGTGAAAAGTGGTGAATGATTAAAAAATATCTGGCTCTATGGAAAACCAAAATTTAATGTTCCTGATATTATTAAAAATGGGGAATAGGAGGTATTAAGCTTTAATGGGCAATACTTCCTGTGTCAACATGTTTCGAAGCCCTCCCCTGGTTTCTCATCAGGACCTAGAAGGATCCCTTCTGCACTCAAAAAATGAAAATGTGTAATACTATGACGTAAATACTATGTCATGTGCATAACATTCTACATGAACTGCATACTATACCCAATAGGTATTTTGGTTGGTATGGCTTTTTTTTTTTTATTAGCCCATTTAATGCCTCATGAGCCTGAAAAACGAGAGGGAAGAAGCACCTATAGTCAAACAATTTTCAAGGTTACCTCCTCTCCTGGCTAATGCCTCCTAGCGGCTCCGTGGACCGTTGACCAGTCAGGCCTGTGCCCTTTTTCACTGGCTCAGCACAGTAACCTACTCAGGCCTACTGTAATGAGCATAAGCTTTTTTATTTTTTTTATTTAACAAGGTAACCATCAAAGTAAAAAATTAGATAAGTGTACAAAATTTAACTTGGGAAAACAATATACAACTCTTCCTTATAAGGCCTAAAAAGGATTCTCACAGACAAACCCATCTATTTTCTAGGATTTTTCCAGCAGTGACCCGTCCTTATGGGCTGAGGGGCCACAGCCCCCACCCTTATACAGGCAAGAAGAGTGTCTGTAAGGCTGAACAAAGGTCAGTCTGTCAGATACTCTTCTTGCTCAGGTCAGACAGGCAGGGGCTGTACATGCGCAGGCTCCCGGCTGCCTGAGCTGAACTTTGCCAGGCTGATGATTTTACAGCCCTGTGGGTGTGACCTCATCCGCCTGGCAAAAGTACTTCGAGGCCCTACCCCTCATGACGAGGAGGACCTGAATGCTTCAGTTTTAAGCCCCAAAGTGCCCAGGGCCGAGTGTTAATCAGTGACACCTCGTCACAGAGTGGTGTGGGGAGGGGTCAGCAGTCTCCCTAACCCCATGCCATTCTGTGACGAGGTATTGCTGATTAACACTCGGCCCTGGGCACTCCAGAGCTTAAAACTGAAGCGTCCAGGTCCGAGGAAAATTTGTGACCAACCAGTGAGGGAAGGCAGCAGTCCCAACCCTACCGGGACCTCCGAGGCTTCCCTTCTGGAGAGCCGCAGTTAAGGTAAGTTTTATGTGTTTTTTATATTTGGTGCATGTGTGTATGTACGAATGTATGTGTATTTGTTAGCGAGTGTTGTGAATGGGTGTGTGTGCGTGTGTGAATGCATGTGTGTGAGTCAGATGTATATGTGCGTGTTGCCCCCCCCCCCCGGCAAAATTACCTGCTGCTACTGGATTTGTCTTTGAGGTAACCAACACCACACTCCTTGCCTATTCTAGCAATTTATAGGAATCCATGTAACGCAATACCTCCTCACAGGATTTATTATGGTGTAAGAACAATCCACCCATAAAGACCTATTGGCTTTAACATGTTCTTTTCATGAGAAATTAACCAGGCCTACCGAACTGCTTGTACATTTTCATAATAAAAAGATTAGACCTACAGCCTTTTTCCAATGTACCATTCAGGCCTGTCACCTCATGTCACTGGCTTGTCACCATAATCAATTCTGGCCTACTGTTTTCCACATAAGCTTTCCACATTAAGACAACTGTCAGTATATAGTGCTAAAATTACAAATATGTACAAAATTAAACTAAGCAAACCATATACAACACTTCTTAAAACTACCTACCAAAAATTATCAATGTACAAATCACAGGCTTTATGACAGGGCCTAATCATCACCAAAACCATTGCTTACTATTGTAATCAGTTGACCCTCGACTTGCAAAGGAGTTGGCCTCTTTTCAATAAATGGAAAAAAGGGGTAAATAATGTGGCCTGTTCTTGGTTTCTCAGTTGTAGTTCATTTGCTATGAACATCACCATCTTCCCTGTTTAACCATAATGTGTAATGTTGGACAAGTGCTTTATCTAACTGGCCTCCTTTTTGTTCATTGTCCCATAAAAGAACAAATACAAATGCGTGGGTTCAGGATCTGCGCTGTTCAAACAACCTCATTTGTGTTTGATTTAATGGTCTATAACGTCACTCCATCTTTAACCACTTCCATGCTGAGGACGTGCTGGAGCCGTCTAGCGCACGGGTGCTGAGGACGGCTCCAGCATGTCCTCACACTGGCGACATGAGGTCCTTCAGGTGTGAACACCAGAGGGATTTCCTTTCATTTATTGTAAACTTGGCGTCCTTACAATTGAAAGTGAAATGAGCCGATCAGCTCATTACTTTCACGGCTTCGGTGCTCAGCGGCCTAGCTTAGGCCCCAGAGCACAGAGTCAGATGGGATATGTATCATTGGAAAGGGGAGAATCTCCCCCTTCCAATGGTACCTTTCCCTAGTGGATCTCTGCTTGGGAGAATCGCTGCAGGAGGGTGCTCCCCAAGCAGGAATCCACTCACTAGACACCAGGGACTATTTTTAGGTCGAGCCTAGCGTTGCAGCGCATGCGCTGCTCGCTCTGCAAGGCATGCTGTAGTAGGGTATGATGTTGAAGTGCTGTGGAAGCCCCGCCTATATTTTTCATTGGCTGGTGTCATTGTCCATGGTAAATGCTGGCTTCCGATTGATAATGAGGCTTCTTAGCCCCTCCTTGTTACCGCCCTCTCTCCTTTTGTGACCGCCCATCAGGACTGGATCTTTTACTTGCGGTGTTACACTGTCTCTTTCATTAGTAGGTAGCACTATTTTTTTTTCATTCGGCTTTGGCAAAGGTGGCCGCGTGTTAATTTTTGCATCGCGATTTCACTTTAACAATAGCTGCCGCCCCACCCCGCGAGTGCAGTGTGGGGCGGCAGCTATTGTTAAAGTGAAAGCGCGATGCAAATATAAACAAGCGGCTGCCTTTGCGCAATGGCGACAGCTTGTTCATGTGGGGAAGTCTGGACTAGATGTTCATTCTCTGGCCTCCACAGCCATCGATGCAGACAGTACAACTCAGAAGAAACTATTGTAAACTGAGGGAATACGAGGACTGGAAGGAGCATAACTTTCCCTCTTTGTGAAGAAGGGCCAGGAGGGCGCAAGATCACAGCAGAGTCAGAGCCAGATATTCACTCTAGTATGGGACATTAGAATGTTTGGAGAGAGGATAAAGTAAGGTGGAGACAATCGATCACAGTGTGAATTCGAGTGAGGTGGGTGAGTGAGACCGCAGTTGAGTAAACGAGTTCATGGCTGGTGTGCACTCACAGATACCCTGTGGTTGTCTGTGTGAGGCAACGGCATGAGTCACCCAAAGGGCACGTATGTGCTCGTGTAAATCTTGTCTGCCTCAATGAAGACTATACCGCAGCTCTCTCTCGTGCGAGAAGCGACTGTGCCTGGGGGAGGGGAGGCGGTTTATTGATAGTGCTAGCTTGCGTGATCCCTGTAAAGTCGTGGTTGATGGAAGGGCACAGTACTGTGTGCTTGGTGGACTCTGCCTGTGTGGGATCACAAAGGCACTTCAGGGAGACATTTACATGCATTTCTGCTAGGGCTTAAATCAAATTTGCGCAGGGTGTGTGTGAGTGACGGTCTGGTGTAGCAGCACTGAGGCACCAGTATTGAAATGCATTTTAAATACAGATGAACGGTTAATAAGTGAAAGTGCCGGGACAGTGTGGACGAGAGAGTTGTTTGCCTACGAAAATCTTGCATACCTATAAGCAGGACCAATGACATGAATGATTTTGTCTTGCAATGAAGCTCGGGAATGTGATTTCATTAACGGTGTCCATTCTACCTCCCGAGCAAAATGGATTGCATAGAGCGTATATACAGAAAATTTGCCTGTGCGTACACACTGTTTGTTATTTAAGGTGTAGTGCTTTTATTTTGTATGTCCTCATTATGTTCTTGGCGCTTTAAGTCTCAAGGCATCAGACCTCATAAAGCGTGTACGGAATTCTTCTAAAGTGTGTCTGCCTGTGATCTTGACAGATAGGCTGCTTTTAGGACACTCCTTATGGCTTAAACATGATTTTGCATTAGTAGTGAACACTTTTTTCTTGACAAAGAAGGAGTAACTTGTCCCTCTCTGTGTAAATGACATTTAAATATACAGGTCCGTATTAACAAACAGTTATAATCTACACTCATAAACGCCACCGGTGCCTAGTTGAAATCGTTCGACTTTTGTCAGTCGCAGATATTCCCAGTGGTGCACTTGGAAAGCGTGCTACTGGGACTGTCATGTGACATCTGCTATTTCCCCACTGTGGAGTTGTACACAGAATATAGCCCTGCGTTGGAGAATGCAGCCCCATAGGAAAGGCACATTTTTAACATTTATTTTTATTCTTCATGGGGAATTCATTGTCCCTGTGGAGAAACACCTTTCCCTGTACCCCTCAAAGTTTGCGATTGTTCCGTTTCCCTTCCCACCCTGGCATGGAAGTTACTCCAGCCCTTTTCTGGAGTAACACTTGAACCATTTCCAGGATGGAACAAGCATTTGCAATGCAATAGGTCTCGCATTTACGCGCGTTTGAGCTATTGACATTGCAAATAACAATGCCTTTTATTTTTGTTTTTAAAACATAAATAAAAGGCATTGTCATCTACAATGCCAATAGCTTAAACTCGCGTAAATGCGAGACCGATTGCATTGCAAATGCTTGTTTAAGGGCAGGTAGTGGTCTCTGGGACCACTGCGTGCTCGGAAAAAATATTTGCGCACCCATTCACAAAGGGGAAGGGGTCCCCTGGCGATCCCTTCCCGTTTGCGAATGGTTTACCACCCTCTTGAAGAAGGTGGTAAAGAGCGAGTGTTTTGCGACCGCAATTGCGTTTGCAAAACATTCTTACATAGGGTACAGACTTGCTATTAGGAAGGGACGCCCTTGGAACGCCCCTTCCTAATAGCGAGTCGCTAACCCTATTTTGCGAGTCGCTATTTAATTAGCGACTCGCAAAATAGAGTTAGTACATGGGCCACAGGTTTTTGGGATGCGCAAACGGGTCTAAAACCCATTTGCGCATGCAAAAATCCGTAATACATCTGGCCCTTAAACTGCAATACTTTGCCATTTTTTGTTCTTTTTTTGCCCATGTTTTTGTTGAAACCATGTGAATATCAAGTAAGGTAGGTATAACTAGATTTTGACATTGACATAGATATTTAGACAAAATGCATTTTATTTTCTTAAAACTTAGATAAAGTATATCTTTAGAAAAAATGAGACACTTTTGTGCTCTGTCAAGTGTTTTGTCGCTGCCCATACAGCTAAGAAAAATTGCAGAATAGAATAAAATAAAATTGTCCCCATGTGAGAAGATTATTTTTGTCTGTGTTTCTACCGGGCCATTGCCCTTCCGGATTGAGTGATTCATTTTGAGGTGCTTGGAAGGTCCCTTTGAAGATGGCCTTCTGGTGGTAAGCACCGCACTTTTCATGGAAATACAAAATGTGTTGCATTTGAGGTGTTGCATCAGAACAGGGTGTGCAGGTAGAGTTCATGGTGAGTAAGTTTAATATGAAATGGGAGGTGGTTGTTCAGGCTATTGTAATCGCCAATAGTAGGCTGCCCAGATCCAACATGCTGTTTTTTCTGATACAAGCTTCTTACTGTTGGAGGACTCTCTCAGCCACTCCATTTTTTGATAAATGTACTCTCTTACTGATCTCTTTATCGCTCTGCTGAATTCTGGATGCCGACATTACCTAGCAAACCACTTGAAGCCCTTTAACTTTTGAGGTAATTGTCTATTGCTGTGGGTGTGATTTACTATCTCAAGTCGTAGTTTACTATCACAACAGTAATCCGGGACCATTATCATGCGCTGACTTAGAGCGGAGTACCTGTTTTTATGTGTTTGTGCTGTCATATAAGTCTAGATTTCTCTGGGATCATGCATGAACATTAGAAAGCACAACAGATAGAAAATCCTGCTTACTTTTTTTAGCTGTGTTGTCTACAGGTTAGGCATTAATTTGAAGACGTGGAGTCATATTTATGCGCTTTAGACAGTAAAAACGCTTAAAAAGGTGCTCAGCTCTGAGCCAGCACAACTGTTTATGATACAGCCCTTGCAGTTTGCATTTTCAGTGCATTCACTTTGAATTCACATACTCCGGCATCAATTAAATAGTTTTGCTCTGCTATGTGGCCTTTCATCCCCAGAAAAATATCTTACATTTGCAAGTGATCTTAGTAGCAAGAATGTTACTGGCAGAGTGCCCACATTAGCTCATTCATTTACTATTGAAATAATGTGCATCAGCACCTCAGTTCATGTATTCATATCTTCAAGAAGCTGGTGGCAAGAATTTCCATTTCCCAGTATTCTAAGTATAGCATCTTCAGGATCCATATTTGTGTGCATTATGAAGTCCATTTGCTGTTCCATAATTGAATCTCTGTGTCATATTTGTATTGTGTTATGACATTTGTATAGCTTACTTCCCCTTCTGTGTGTGCTGAAGCGCTTATCCACATGGAAAGCAAGCTGACCCTTGTAAGATGTGTGATTCGAAGGGATTTGTCTTTGGTTTGAACCTATGGGGAAAGTGGTTCCATGTTGTGCATGATGACTATCGAGTGCAGTTATGTTATCGGACGCAGCACCTGAGGGGAGATGGGTGATATTTGTGAGAATTAACTAATATTTTCAGCACTATGACCATCCGTGCAGAGGCTGTGCAAGTTTACCTTTTTTTTACCAAGAAAAACATGTAATGATAAGAATTATAACAGGAAAGTTGGATAGGGAGAACAATACACAACTATGAGGGTTATTCCAACAAAGAAGTCTAAAGTAAAAAAAATAGTCTCCGGTATATTTCATTATCAGTTTCCATTTCTAAGCAATTCGTTCTCTATGGTTTCCTACCAGTCTGAAAGGTTCTATATCATAACTGTATGTAGGTATGTGTGTACATGGTATTTCAATAGCGCAAACCTAGCCTAAAGGAAGTGACTGTTATAAACAGTGAAAGACAAGCATAAACTCAGTGAGTAATAGGAGCAGAATTTGGGTTGTGGACGTTTAATGCATTGTGATGTAGTGTTTTTTAAAGATACGAGTCTTCAACTCTTGAGGTGGTCTGGGTAGGGACGGGGATGTTGTTCCAGATCCTGGGTGCACAGATGGAAAAGGTCTGCTCTTAGTCTGATGGTGTCCTGGCTGCAGGTGTGCAGAGAACTACCAGAGAGGGTGAGATAGCCTGCAAGATAAGCAGGGGTCCTGGTTCTGATGGCTTTATAAATGATGCACCTGGTTTTGAAAATGGTGTGGGCCAGCAAAGGAAACCAATGGAGTTCCATCGGTGTGGGGGTGGTGTAATCATATTTCCTAAGGCCCTTGATGAGATGTGCTGTCGTGTGTAGAATTCCCCTATGGGGTGCCAATGTGGAGTCCGGGAGACCATGGAGTAGGGCATTACCACCACTGAGATGCAAGAGTATGTGGGCTAGAACAGTAGTTAAAGGTCTGAAGTCACTTTCTGGAAGAAAAGTTTGACTTTTTTTTTTTTTATAGAAGGGGGAGCTGGTACCAGGCCATCTTTGTGTTTTTTTGGGAATGTGTTCCTTGAGGATGAGATTGGTGTGCAGGGTGAATCCGAGTGACATGGCATTCGGTGAAAGCTGGGATTTGAAGCTGTCAAGCTTCATGACATCTAGTTAGGTTTGTACTATATCTTGCTTGCTGGTCTTGGTTGGGTTCAGCTTCAGGTAGGAGCTGGACATCCAGGTCTGGATGATACTCAAGCGCTGTTTGATGCATTGGATGTCTGAAGCAGAGCAGACTTCAAAGTAGAGTTGTGTATCATCGACATATTAGTGAATCTTGATGTTGTTTCCTAGGAGTAGAGCAACAAACGGCTCCATGTAAAAGTTGAAGATGGCACACTCCACAGGTAATAGTAAGTGAATTTTTATTTAGGGGAATAATTTTATTATATTCTGTAGGAAGCTGGCTCTGTATATAGTATTACCACTAGGTGGTAATACCGTGCACAAAGTCCAGGGGTTCCCTAAAAGTGTACAGGGCTCAATGTAAAACCCAAAGTGCTCTATTAGAGGTCGTGTTAGGGAGCAGCCTTAGGCCTAACACAGAGGAGTGTAAAACATGTATTGCACAACAGTGATCAATAATGGACACACAACTCAAGAAGGAGATCCAGACCAATTTTTGAAAAATGTACTTTGTTTGTATTTTATTTTAAGACCAAGATCTTCGCAATAAGGTAAGTACATTTTTAAATAAAAATACTTTTCACTTTGAAAATTCGACACTTAGAAACTTTTCAGTACAGTTCAATGTTATCCTATGGGGAAAACAATATCGCTGTTAAACAGGTAAGTAATGCACTTACAATCCCAGTCTTTGGAACCAAAAGTCAGCAAGGGGGAAGGGTCAGGTGAGTACCAAAACTGCACCACCTTCAGCACAGTGGAGCCACACTGCTTGCAGGTAAGTAGATCGGTTGTAGGGGCCAAGCTTTGGGGGTTAGGTTAAGCACAGAGAGGGCCACAAAGCAGCACCAAACATACACCACCAGCGGCACAGGGCCGGTCGGGGGCAGGATGCAATTTAGAGGTCGGGCACCCAATGTTGTTCAATGGGGATTCTTCTTTTGGCAAACAGGTTGCAGGCGTGGCACAGGATGTTGTAGGAGGGAGACCAACGACAGCAGAGGTAAGTAGAGATGTAGGAGATCATAGGGGAACCATCGGTTCAGCTCAACAAGGCCCAGGGGCTTCGGGTGCAGGGGTGCCTTTCGACATCGGAGTCTTCTTACCAGAGGCGGTCGGGGGGAGCCTCTGGATTCACACTGCAGGTGCCGCAGTGGAGATCAGGAGAGGTCAGTCAATGCTGGACACAAGGTCAGGATCGCTGGGGAGACTTCACTGCACAGGTGAGGCACTCAGACTCGGGCCGGGGGCGTCAGGTGCAGAGTGGGCAGGAATCGCGGTTCCAGCTGGATCCGGAGCCCTTGGAGTCAGTTTCTTCGGACAGGCCCGCTGTCCCGGGAAGATTGGAGTTTTTTTCTAAGGCAGCAGTCCTCACAGGGTTTTCAGAGGTCGCTGAATGCACGATGGTCGCAGGTTTGCAGAAGCTGGAGACTTGCCGGTAGGGCTGAGGCCAAGGCAGTCAGTGTCTTCAGTCTTCTTCTTGCTTTTTAGGTCGTTGCAGATCTAGTTCTAGGTCTGGGGGAGCCACCTAAATACTAGGGGCATTTTAGGGGAGTAGCAGGTAGGGCCAATGGGCACCTTACCTGGGGTGACTACACCCTCTATTATGCCACTCTCCTGTGGGAGGTATCATAGACCTAGCCCTGATTGAAGGGATCCCCCCATCTTCAAGATGGTGGGGACTGAAAGATGTGCTTCACCTCGCCTCCCCCACCTTAAGAGTGAAGTTGGTAGAGGTGGGCACACCTCCGATTCTTTTGAGTTTCCCCACCCAAAGTGAAGGTGTAAACTAGGGGCTGCCATCTGCTACTAGCAGCAGAGGCTGGGGGTCGCATTACAAAGGCGGCAGGCCTTTGAAGCTTCCTCCTTCGAGCACTGGCCCATCCAGGGGGAGAAGCTGTGACACCTATGCCCAGGATGTGCATTGTTCCTGGTCCCAGAGAACAGGGGCTCTCTACCCAGAGGTCCAGAAACTTGTCTGGTGGTGGCTGGCTGCCTGTAGCCGGTCAGAGACCACACCAGGGTTGGTAGGTTTTCAGGGGACACCTCTCAGGTGCCCTCTGAGTACATGGTACAATAAATCCCACACTTGTATCAGTGTGGATTTATTGAAAGAAGTAGTTTGGTGCCAAACACTCCTGTGTTCAGTGAGGCCATCATGGTGCTGTGGAACTCGAGTTGTTGAGTTTCCAGCCCATGTATTCTCTATGCCTTCACTGGCGCTTACAATATTAAGGAATTGACACCAATATTGTAGGGGCAAATCTGCTCATTCAGATATGCCCTCACCTTTGGTATAGTGCACCCTGCCTTAGGGCTGTGAAGCCTGCTAGAGGGGTAACTTACCTATGCCTTCAGGCAGTGCTGGCTGGCATGGCACCCAGACAGGGTGCCATGTCGACTTTGTCGTTATCTCCCTCACAGGGGCATGCAAGCTGCAAGAGCAGTGGCATGGTCCCAGGGGACCCTCTTCAGCTCCCAGGCCCTAGTTACCCAGGGTGCCATTTACTAGGGACCTACAGGGGGTAGTAGTGCCAATTGGGGGTTTGTTTTTAGGCCATAAGCACTGGCACAGGGGACCTGGTTGGCAGAGACCCTGTGCACAACAATTGAAACCACATCAAAACCAGGCAAAAAGTAGGGGCTAACCATGTAAAAAGAAGCCCTTTCCTACATACTGCATTATATTGTATTTAACTGTAGCATTTGCACAGTGCTTCATAACCTTGTTGTGCCCCCCCATGCACTTTACACCTTCCTCTCCTCTTACTTGTTCTCTTTATGTTGGTCTTTTACCATGAACAGCACGTTGCTGCCTTGTGGCTTGGTTTGCACTATAGAAATACTTAATATATACATCATACTACCTTCTGACCCCAAACATGATACACATTCAGTCAAACCCACACAAATAAATGGAAAACCTGCTAATATCAAACAAACACATGTTCTTTTTGAAAGTGACTTGTCTAGCCCATTGTGTGTGGCAAAGTGGAAAAAGATGTGGAAGCCTTGTGCCCAAGCAGCTATTCATTGCCATAGGCTAAAGATGTGGTATCACTTTTTTAAACATTAATTTATAAAAGAAACCAACCTGCCTGCTGAATCTCACATCAAGGCGATGCCATTGTCTGTCAGCGACATTTACTCCTGCAGGGAACGTCAGGACTAGAGAACCTGCTCCATGGTTCATTTTCAGCACCGGGGTCCCATTTGAAAGTTCTAACAGAGAAAGAAAATGTAATTTAAATAGATGATGGTGGTTTAGTGTTATTTGTATACCAACCAAATTTCCATTCAAATTGTTAAGTTTACATGCCAGGTCCTCAAGCAATCTGGGTAACTGGCTGCCACATATAATGTTTGGGGGAGCTGGACGCTGGTCAAGCACCCAATCAATTTGTAGGGTTGTTCAAATTTCAAAGTGACTTGTGTCTAAATGTGGATTAGCAGATGTAGGAAATTGAGTTACTGGTTGAGGGGGGTGAAACACTACTCAAGCAGCAACCACAATTCCTATCAGGGTGAAGTCACAAGCAAACTCTAAATAAACCTGTGCTTAACCCTCCGGTAGCTTGGCACAATGCAGAAAGGCTTAACTTAGAGGCAATGTGTAAAGTATTAATGCAGCTCTACAAACAGTAATAGAGTGAAAACACCACAAGGAAAATCCTACTCCAAATTTGAAAAATAGAGTAAAAATTAATAAATTATGTGACAGCAAAACAACGAAAATCTAATTAGTAGACCTGGAGATATGCAATTCTAAAGATTTAAGTGAAAACAGTGCTTAAAAGCACAAAGCGCCAATTGTGGTTGTTGGGTCACGCCGGACCGGGACAAAGTCACAAGTTCAGGCCGATCACTATAGAGTGCGGGCCGGATACAGGGACCAAGTTAGGCCAGCTGAACAAAGTACCTTAAATCCGGCTAGCCTAGTGCTGTGAGGTCCTACACAGAAGATGTGTCGTGCAGTGTTGGTTCCGATGAACTGCTGGGCTGTACTGCGAAGGTCCTTTGTCGAGATGCATTGCAGGGGTAGTTCCGAGGAGCTGCAGGGCTGCAATGCAAGGTCCTGCGTGAAAATGCATTACGCAGCAGCGGTCCCATTAGGGATTCATCACGCTGCGTTGGATCTGCAGGGACCACAGCTGGGCTGCCAGAGCACCTTCAGGCCCACTTCCAAGGCTCCCGTGCTGGGGTCAAGGTGGTTGGAGCCTTTTCTGTCCCCAAGGCTCTGATCAGGAGGCCAGCCAGTTAGCCCTTGGAGTCACTCTGGTGGTCCTGCGTTCGAGATGCAGGTCCAGTTCTTCTCACTCAGGCAGAAGGGCAGCATAGCAGTCCTCCTTGCAGAGCAGTACAACAGTCCTTCTGAGTTTTTCAGAGGTGTACTGAAGAGTTGGGTCTGAGGGTCCAATATTCATACTTTTTGCCAGCTTTGAAGTAGGAGAAGGTTCTGGAGGTTTCCGCCTCAAGAGGTGTTTGGAATTTCCCGCCTCCCTGCCCTGGCCACAGCTTGTCTGGAGTCACAAAAGATTAGTGTCAAACCTGCTGTGTGTGCTCAAACAGAGGCTTTGTGATGTGTAAGTGTGTTAGGTGACAGTTCCACCCACCCCTAACAAGTCAGAGATGGCCCATTGTGCCAATGCCTATTCCCCCTTTGTCTCACTGTCTGGGAGCATTACACAAAGACCAATTGCCAGCTACTCCTAGTAATGTGACCCAGGATTACAGGCTGCAGGCACCAAATGGTTAGGACAAAAACAATGGCAACTTTATAAAAGTGGCATTTTCAAAATTGTGACGTAGAATACGACTTTGCCTTCTTGCAAGTGACACTGGTCACTTGAAACCTGGCCGCACAGCTCTAGAGTCTCTTCACTGAATTTTTATACTAAATAATCTTTAAACACAAAAAAACTTTATCAATAGTATTCATTAGGTCTCGCCTACGCAGCACGCATGCGCTGCATAGGAGGAGACCTCTTGAAATCGATTCACATTTTCGCGCAAAAACGTGCACGCTTTGCATTGCTTTCAATGGCAAGGCGTGCACGTTTGTCGATTCCCTTGCGGGAGTGAGCTTTGGCGACATCTGTTTGTAATTAACTTTCAAACAGATGGTGCCCCTGCTCGCTCCCGCAAGGGAATCGCTTTGTGTGCTCTCGGCCGCCCTCCCCCCACTCCGTCTGTTCACCGTGAGCCCTCCGGCGCGCGCGCCTTTCATCTCGTGCCACTCATCACTTTAAAGACCACAGTAACTAGTTCTTCTAATCTCGCCCAGAAAAATAAAGATGCATTCCGATTGGCATGCATGCGACCAGACAGAAACTACACTTGAGTCATGCAAGCCAATGTAATTCCAACATCAAAAGCGAGGAGTTACCTGTCCTAGTTTACTTGTGCAGTGCACAAAACCGCATCCAATTTTACAAATAAGGGGACCGGACATAGAAAGGCAGCCAAATCACCAAGATCGCACAACGAGATCAATCACCCTCTATCCCGGTCCTGCGAAGTATGGCCACTGGGAGCCCAAAATGTAGAGCACTAGTTCCCAAACAAGTGTGTCAAGAGATAAAAACCGTGCCTATTAATACCAGAGTACTGCCATAGCTCTCAACCTGTCAGTGGAGCCGTCGGCCCTCAGACACTGCAATGCCACTCTAGCTTTTAATTGAAAACCTGAGATCTATAAATAAAACGGCTCGCTTGTTGCCTTTAAAAAAAAATGTGTTTATCAATTATGCATTCCTCCACTGATACTCTATACTGGCAATGAGATGTCAAACTACTAAGTACACTGAAACGCACATCAAATCGGGAAGAACCTGATCCGGTCCACACCGAGCGCTGCAATCACAGATGGGAATCCTAACAGAGCAAATATTTCGATTCTTCATTCGGAGGTCGACAAAACAAGTACTATTATCTGGGCCAACAATTACGTTTATTAAGTGCAAAGAGACATACGGTATGTGGAGTCCGGTATAAAAACTACGCATTATTTGTAGAGTTCTGTGGTGCTTTGACTTAATTTACTAAAACAAAATGTCCGAATGTGCAATATTATAACTGTAACGTCTTCAACTTTCCAACGCTCGAATGTCAGACATTGAAAAGTTGCAATCGCTTCAACTTTTGACTGAAGAAAAAAGACTCAGACTGGAACAGGAAAGTTTTTTTGTCTACAAGTAAAGGACCACGTGGCTGCTATGCTTTTCACCACTGGTCATCAACACAAACTTGTCAAAATGCAAGTAAACATTGGCGGCAACGCAGCCTTTGCAGGAATGTACATCACACCAAGAAAGAACAAACCTAAACCGATAAAATATAAACCGCCCACAAATCACGCCCTCCCCATCTCTTCAGACGTTGGTAAAACTATGTCCTTTATATTACAAAACAACTAAGCATTCTGCCTGAATGCAAAATATGCAGTGTTCATTATAGAAATGCATATCTGTAGAGCGAGGCCCCTGTTGACACTCTGCTATTGAATTAAGTACTACTAAAACAAGCATTGGCATAGCCAATAGGTCTCGCCTTTGGGACCTTATAAGCGTTTAGCCATGCAACACTTGATGTTGCACCAAGGATATCGTGCTGCATAACTAAACACTTATAAGGTCCCAAAGGCGAGACCTATTGGCTATGCCAATGCTTGTTTTTTAATGTTAACTATTCATATTATGTATCACTGTTGAATATGCAATTGGATCTGTCTTTCTGTGAAGCATGGGCTTCATTTCGATTAAGCACCACAACTCTTCTGATTTGTTTTTCTTTCTGTATTTGAAATTAGGCATGAAATCTCTACTTTGAGGCATGCGTTACACCTTCAATCACAGATGTGAGTTTGCTGGATTCAATTTGTCTTCGTCTTGTAACTTAGTATAAACTAACAAAGATTTTGTGAGATTTCCTCCCTCCTTGTTGTTTATCTTTCACAGTGGCCCCTGAAGAAGAAATAGGAATCCTGAAATGCTTTGGCCATCCAACACAACGTTGTAAAAAGATGTTATTTGTTAAATAGGCCACTTGATATTTATTTTGAGTTTGTTCCTATGTTTACTGCATAATGTATCAATGTAAACCTTAATACTATTGATTACGTTTTTTTGTGATATGAGATTATTCAGTATAAAAATTCAGTGATAGACTCTAGAGCTGTGCGGCCAGGTTTCAAGTGACCAGTGTCACTTGCAAGAAGGTATATTTGTTCCATGTGGTGGGCAGTCACATGCCCTGATCAGCACGCTAAACATTCTAACAGTGCAGATAACAATTTCTAAACAATATTTCCAAACTACAGATTAAAAAACAGGTGTGCGCAATACACACATTAAAGATGGTTTTCAATTACAATTCATTAGACACCAAACTCGATATTCCTATTTGTTCCCAATGTAAAGATACCACTTTTTAAATGTAATAAGGTAACCCAATGTTATCCTAAGGGAGAGGTAGGCATCATCGTAGTGAAAAATGAATTTAGGGGTATGTGGCCTGAACACTGGAGATGGTGGATGCACATCTCTGAGCTCCACTCGCATTCCCACCCTAATTCGTCTTCATCCTATGCAAACTGCAGGCAACGGTGCCCCAACTGGGGCAACAACTGCGGTGGCATGGTATAGGTTACCTACAATGACCGTTCAACCGTCACTACCACGCGCTGGTCACCAGTTCTGCGACATGGCCGTGATGTGTCTGTGGGGCCACATGGGCCGGAGACGGCTGCAGTGGAAGAGCTGCTAGCGGCGTGGAGCAGCGAGGACGAGCCATGGCCTGACATGGCTGAAGAAGAATTGCGCCGGAGCACCCCCACGGAGGAATGGGCTGTGCTCCCAGGAGGTAGACTCTTCAGATGCCCGGTGGCACCATAAAGAGAGCGGGAACCAGGTTGCTACCCTTTGACTGGGACCTGTGCAATAACGGACTCCACATTAAAGAGATGAGGCCTCCATGGAATAGCTCCTGGCATCAAGCGGGACCAGGTTGGGCAGGCCCCACCCCCAGAGCAAATTTTGTCAGGTGAAGCAGTTGAAGAAGCAGACAGCCACGTGACAAGGTTTTGCTCTCAGCGCCTTTGAACTGGGAAGCCAGAGCCAGGAGGGGCAGACCTCATGTAGCACCCTTCCCAACCAACTGGCCCCTTAGCAGGCCTCGGTGGTGGGCCTTTGGGCCATATTTAGAAGTGGCGTTGGGGGCAAGAAACAACCAGCTTCCAGGGATGCCAAGCCACATACCGTCTTTCCCCCCTTCACAGGGGAACCAAGCGTGCTCCTCCCGGACGCAGGGGGCCTGGGGGACAATTCAGATGGTTCTACCCTGTGTCAATCAGAGAAATGACCGGATGAGGTACGGGCACCAGCGAAGGCCATAACTGACCATTCTGAGAGCTTGGCTAGGGCAGTGGTGTTTGGATGTTCCCCACAAGAACTACTGCACCCGTACAGACTGACACCAACACGCACCCATCAAGGAGCCAAATGCACCCCAGGCATGGGGAAAGACAAACAAGCACCTCCCGGAGGCCAGTGATGTATTGATAAATTCAGAAAGCACGTGCGAGGCCCCGAGGATGACCAGCCTGACCAGCGTGGCCAACCGGCGGCACCCTTCCGACCTCCCCGCAACTCGGGGACCACGATACTCCAGGCCATCCAGGACTCTAGAACCGCCCTGGAAGGGAAAATCGGCGAACTCGGTGTTGATCTCTCCTTTCGCCAACAAGACCTGCAGAACACGGTGGATAGGGTCACTGAGGCTGAGGGCCGCATATCTGAAACCGAGGATACAGTCCGCACACTAAAAGAAGTCGTCACACAACTAAAGAATATCGTCTGTACACTTGAACATCAAGTTGAGGACGCTGAGGGGTGCTCACGACTAAACAATATCCATTTAGTGGGGTTTCCAGTGGACGTAAAGGGATACAACCCCACGGATTTCATCTCTGACAGTCTTTCGTCGTGCTCCTTGATAGAGGGGGCCCAAAGTCCTTGGTGCCTTGAACATCGCCGGGGTCCACTCCACCCATGAGACCGATCATAGCACACATCCTCAACTATTCAGACAAAGATATGATCCTCCGGGCAGCGTGCATGAAAAAGGCCATCTTCTGCAAATCCTCTAAAATCATGATTGGTGATCCTGAACGCTGCCGGCTGTCTCCCAAGGTGACAGGTGTGACAGTGCCGGGCCTGACGGTCACTAAGACACTGGAGGGCCGCGGCCTCCCCGGCCGTTGTCACCATACAATCCTGTCCACAGACTGTTGATACACCACTTAATTTCCATCCAAGGGAGGTAGGATGGCCTTGCCCCAACAGACTCTTCAGTTCCTAAGTTGTCAAAGGGTTATTTTCAAGGGGAATACATTAGGAGTTGTGGAGTAGGAACAAGTTCAGAGTTCAAATGCCCAGTTGGCCTTACCATTCCCCACAACAGGTACTTCACGTTCTCAAAGTATTGGGGGGGTTTACCCACAGTACATTATACCTTCAGCATACAGAAACAGTTTTGACAACCCATTCAACATGGCGAGACATCCTCCTGACACTCAGTTGGTGATGGTCCTGCTCCTATGGCTCCATCCATGATGATGCAGATGCAAGGTCCCCTTCCCCGTGAGCAGGGCCAGCTCCTGCTTTTGGCCTGGAATGTGAACTGTGAGAGAGTGGTGGTCCTTAAAGCAGCACGGCTCATCTACCCAGATGTACTCATGCTACAGGAATCTCACCTGGCTGGAGACCGATGTTCGATTTGGGCGCGGTCGGGGTTCTCCCAAGTCTTTCATGTAGGTTTCACCAGGGGTTCCCACTGGGTGGCCATCCTGCTTCGCTCTACCATCCCCTTTCAAAAAACGCACATAAAGAGAGGCACCCGGGGAAGATATATAGCGGTTTTGGGCCAGCTCTACTAACTGGAGAATTTCTCCACACATTAGGGGAGGTCCTGGTGCAACTACCCCCAGGGCAATGGACTTTGGGGAGGGGCGACCTAAATGGGGTGAGTGGCCTGGACAGGTTGACAACCATAGCCACACCCCGACTCGCACAACATGACTGGCATCCTTTCTAGACAATATAGCACTGACAGACTTTTGGCATCTCCGACATGCTGTGCTACGCTTACTATTTAGGAGCCCATAAAGTGTTCTCCCCCCGGACTACTTCATCCTCCCCGCCTATGATGGCCACATTGACAACAGGTACAAGAATACTAGCCCAAGGGCTATCCGACCACTCCCCGGTTGAGTAACATTGAGGCTGGTACCGCTGAAGGTGGGCGCAGGGTGGAGGCTCAATACGTAGATCATCAAGAACCCACGAGTGAGAGAACACCTCTGGGGTGAAACAGAACACTGAATAAAGCATAATAAAGGCACCGTCACATCACCTGAGATATTGTGGGAAGCACTCAAAGAGGGGTCATCATCAGCTATCAAAGAGGGGTGCAGCAACGCACCCAAAAAGATCATTGCGGAGTGGGAAGCCCAATTGTTGGCAAATGAACTGCAGTATGCCGACAGCCTAGGGGCGGTCCTCCTGAGCAGCATTACATATACCTAATCTTTAATTAGACAGTCATTCCTAGACTAATGGCGACAGGTATGGCTGTCAATGTAGAGCCACATATATCACTGGAGAGACAAAGCTAGTAAACTCTTCACTGCCTGTGCTCGCTGTCGGCGTCACGCGCCCTTTAGTGTGCTAGCTGGTGGATGACACAGGTGAGAATAGCGCTGGCACACCCCAAATAGCGGCTGAATTTCCGGCCTACTACACCACACTCTATGAAACTTGGGCCCTTTGATCCTGACATGGCTGCCTTTGTTAAGGATCTGTTGCCCGAGGCCTCACCCTGGATGAGGGAATCTTACTCAAGGAGGCTCTAAACCCTGAGGAACTGGGAGAAGTCTTGGCCCAAATTCAATCAGGCAAAAACCCCGGGGTCTGAATGAGTTGCCAGTGGAATTCATGAAGGCATACTGGACAATATTGAGTCCAATACTTGTAGACACATTCCAAGAGGCGCATAAGGTGGGCCGACTTACACCTGACCTGTACCTGGCAGATATAGTTGAGTCAGCCCCCAACCTGCTGCTCCTCCTACCGCCCCATCTCCTTGTTGAATATCGAAGTCAAAATCTGGGCGAAAGCCTTCGCTAAGAGACTGCTAAAGTTGGGAAGACCTTTTGTCCCGGTGGAGTGGCCCTACCATTTTGTCCTCATCTTCATAATGAACTTTGGACCTAAATTCATCAGCTTGGTCAAACTCCTTTATAATGATCTTATGACCCGAGTCCGGGTGGGGGGGCTCGATGTCTCATGCCTTTCCTATATGTGGCGGTACACAACAAGGGTGCCCACTTTCCCCATTGCGCTAGCAATAGAGCCTCGACCGAAGTGGATACGGGTGGATGCTTTGAGTGGTGTTTTGCCATGTCCGACGAGATCGTCTTGTACGTCGATGATGTGCTGATCTTTGTGTCGGCCCACAAACCCTACAGATCCTGCAGATCTTAGGAGAGTACGCTGGTCTACACATCTGACACAAACAGTATCTTTGGCCAAGGACCTTTAGGGACATACAGATGGCTTCCGATACCTGGAAGTCTACGCTACCGAGGACAGTCACTGGGCTTGGAAGAAGAACCTGAAACAACACCTAGCTAGTTTGCACACTGACTTCGGCTTTTGGTCCAAGCTCCCACTCTCGCTCATGGGAAGGTCATCAATCTATATAATGGTCAGACTCTCCCGACCATTATAACAATTTCAAAACTACACATACAATGTACCCAAGAGCTTCTTTATGCGTAACTGCAAAGCCCCGCAGCACTTCTTCTGGAACTGTCAGTTACCCAGAGTTGCACAGACTATGTGCCACAAGTCCACTTTTGAATGAGGAGTGGCCATGCTGGACCTCATATCATACTACAGTGCTGCACACTTGGTTGTGCTCAACGCGTAGTGGCATGGGTGTGAAGAGGTGGGCCTTGAGGAACCCCGATTTCCTGCTTCTTGTATGGAGGCATTTTTCCCCCTCGACGCTCCCCCCGGCGACGCGGAAGTTATACCATATCTGGAGTGATGCGCTGAGTGGACAGGAATGGAGCAGGCGCCTTACTGGGGAAACCCCATTGTGAGAC
Source organism: Calotriton arnoldi (assembly GCA_963921515.1). Classification (NCBI taxonomy): domain Eukaryota; kingdom Metazoa; phylum Chordata; class Amphibia; order Caudata; family Salamandridae; genus Calotriton; species Calotriton arnoldi. The sequence goes on along the minus strand of CAWUFW010000382.1, from coordinate 1,962,608 downwards.
GTATGCTGGCTCCCACAAGTGTTGTCATTGAAGGGTTTCAGAGAGTGGGACCTCATCAATAGTTCCACCCTGGGAAAACGTCATGACATGAACAACCATTGAATCCTTTGCAAACCTTCAGATGGAGTTTGGACTCCATAGAACCTAATTTTACCACTACCTACAACTCAGGCATGCCCTTCAGCCTTACACATTCAGCATGACGGAACTGCCTCAGTTCAGTCCCCTAGAGGCCCAGGTACTCTTTATTTAGCTCATCCCCCCATATGGCACAAATAGTCCGCAATATACAAATTATTGGTCATATACACTCCAGACTCCTTTCCAGTCCTGGGAGCAGCCTGGGCGAGAGACCTCAAACAATTAGATGACGATGATGATGATGATTGACGAGAGGCCTTAAGCTCCCACAGAGAAGTGGCAATAGCCGCCCAGTTTCGGCTTTTACAGTTCAAGTACTTATCACGTTACTTTTATGCCATCGCTGCACAACCCATGAGGGAGACTTCCTCCACATGTTCTGGAGCTGCCCGGGCCTTACCCCTTTCTGTATGGAAGTTCTGGCCTGTCTAGGCAAAGTCTTGGGGTGGCCGCTAGAGACCAATCCAATATTTATACTGCTACACATCTCAGGTGACACTGAGGGCAATAGATACAAAAGATCCCTATTATGGATAGGATTAATAGTAGCTAAGAGAGACATCACGAGATACTGGAATTCGATGGACTCCCCATAAATAGAGGAATTGCAGATAGGCCTAGATAGATGCACAGCATTTGAAAAACCTGTCTACGCTGCCTGGGGGTGCCCTCAGAAGCAAAGGAGGGTCTGGGTGAGCTGGGCCCACTACCTTAGGATTGCGCTGTGATCCCAGGAAGACTAGTCCCAATACTTGGATTTGGAGGTGCAAACCTACAGCAAGGGATAACATAACCAGGGGAAGCATCGAGTGGGGGAGACAGGCGCTGGAGACATTCAACTGGGGAGGATAAGGGATTGAGGGCAATACTGGAACCCTGTAATTCATGGTATCATTCGGTGACATGCTGAGGGAGCATCATCTGAAATGGGTATAAACACAGAACTGTGTTGTGTTTCCTTCTTATTTCTTTTCAGTGTATACATTGTAAGAGTTACATTCAAAATGCCAATAAAATGTAGCATTAAAAAAACGAATTTAGGAATTTTTCTCTACCATGACATTTTAAACTTAAAAGTACATGTCAACTTTTTAAAGGCACTGCACCCTGCCCTTTGGGCTGTGTAATGCCTAACCTAGGGGGTTACTTATTTGTATTAAAAAGGGAGGTGTGGGCCTGGCAAGAGGTTTATCTCGCCAGGTTAAAATGGCAGTTTAAAACTGCACCCACAGGCTGAAATCGCATTCCTGAGACATGTTTAAAAGGCTACTTAAGTGGATGGCACAATGAGTACTGCAGTCCCACTAGTAGCATTCAATTTAAAGGCCCTGGGTACATGTAGTACCAATTTACTAGGGTCTTATAAGAATGCCAATAGAGTGTAAGCCAATGTTACCATGTTTTAGGGAGTAAACACATGCAAAGTTTGGGGGGGGGGGGTGGGAAAACGTTTCTCAAGCCGAACGCCTGCCTTGAGGTGGTGCAATTTTTTTTACACAAAGTCATGTCTACTTCTATCATAGATAGGGCTCTGCATCAAAACCCATGGGTTAGTTCATAGAAATGCTCATGGAATGCCTACTTGATGCAAAGTAGCCCATAGCACTATCTTGCATTACTTTAGGAAACTTTCCAAAGCAAATCTGAATTTGGGTTAGAAAGTAAAGCACTCGGTTTGTATCACTTTTGTGGTACAAAACCAGCACATAAAGTTCGTAAATTTCCTAATGAATGTGGGGCCGATGTACGAAGCATGTTACTGGTCACAAGCGGCCTATCGGGCCGTTTGGGACCGGTAAAATGCATTTTACCTTGTACAGAAGGCAAAATGTGATTAATTAACTTGTTACCGAATCGCATTTTGCTTTTGCGATTCGGTATGAGGAAGGGGCGTGTTTAGGGTGTCCCTTCCTAATACCGAATAGCACTGGTACGTATGAATGTTTTGTGACCGGGAATGCGGTCGCAAAACATTTGTAGTTACCACCAACTTCAAGTTGGTGGTAACTCATTCTCAAATGGGAAGGGGTCCCCAAGGGACCCCTTCTCCTATGTGAATGTTGGTGCCAGAATCTTTTAAGAGCAGGCAGTGGTCCCACAGGCCACTGCCTACTATTAAAAAAATGAAAAGGTAGCTTTTCATTTTAATTTTTGAAATGCATCCAGTTTAACTTTAAGGAAAACGGGCTACATTACAAAAATAAATATTGCTTCATTTAAAAAGCAATCACAGACATGGTGGTCTGCTGACCCCAGCAGGCCACCATCCCTGTGATTGTAGCCATTCACCATGGGTCTCAAATTGCGACCTGCCTCATGAATAATTATGAGGCAGGTCCATTTGCGATCCACTGCGAATCACAAACAGTGTCAAACACACTGTTGTAAAACACAGTTTGTAATTTCCTAATAGCAAATCGCAAAAATTCACTATTAGGAAATTGTAAACACGCGTTTTCGTACATCTGGCCAGTGGTTCCTAATATATCATTATCTGAAAAAGAACTTGACATCCAAAAGTCACTGCAGTTTTGGCCAGAAGCAGTCACAAGTTTTGTGAATTTAGAAGCCATTTTGTAGTCATTGTTGATCATATTCGCTATGTTTTATTCATCATACTGTTTCAAAGGGGAAGCAATGATCAGATGTCCTTGTTGCTGTAAATGTTTGAGGTCCTGTTTTCCGAAACAACCATCACCACGGAGATGTCGAATTCTCAATAGTAGAAGCTTTTCGACAATACAATGACATGTAATTTGTTCCTTCCCCTTTTCCAAAGCTGCCGCTCTTTACTCTTCCCCTTTTTTTGCTTTTTCGCCTCCATTGCATATGGAATAGGAAGGATTGGAAACAATTACTACATTATGCAGGACTATTCACATGACATCTCTTTATTGACTTACAATCATCTCTAAGAACGTTCCAAAATGTATTCACTAGAGAAATATGGCTCAGCCTTACATACACCAAGATGGCAGCCCGGGTTAGGATATAGAACTTCCTCTCACTTTCTCGTAACTGACATAAAAGAGGGATTTCAAACTACCTAAAAGCATGGCGCATTAGCACCATGCCAACATACTCACTCGAGGATAGAATGCAGCAAGGGATTTGACCCAGGACCAAATAAGGGGCTGCCCAATTTAAGGGCTAGACACAACTGGGGCTTATTTATGAGCCCCTTGCGACACTTTTGCGCCGCCGTTGCGTCACTTTTCGTGACGCAGCGGAGGCGTAAACAATGTGCCACATTGTGGCATATTTACAAGGTGACGCATCCAGGCAGATGCGTCACCTTGTAAAGCCCTGCGCCACATTACACCTGCATCAGGTATAATGTATGCAGGGTGGGCATTCCCACGCAACAAAGCCTCGTAGGAGTGACGCAGTGAAATCTATCAGATTTCACTGCACCACTTCTAGGACACCACTGCGTCAAAACCTAACGCCTGCCTCATGGCAGGCGTAAGGGTGACGCAGGGCTTTAAGGATAGGCCTTCCCACGCATTATTGGAGTTGCGTCATGCTTGCGACACAACTCCAGCAATGCATGACTTTTGCGCCAACAGATGCGTCAGGAATCCTGACGTATCTGTCACTCCTTGCGACATGGAGCGCCATACAGTAAATACAGCACATCCATCGTGTCGCAAGGAGGGCGCAGTGAAAACTGTCCCATCGCTGTTTTCACACTGCGATGCGACAGTTTTCATAAATGAGCCCCAACTGTGCTTAAAACATGCTTTACTACCCCAAGTGTGCTTGAATTATTACATTGCAAATCTATCGGGGCATTCCACTTTACCCGGGTGCACTCCGACACCACTGAGTGCATGGCATTTCATCACTCAACTAGAATCATTACATTGCAAATCTATTGGGGCATTTCTTTTTACCAGGGTGCATGTCCGACACCACGGAATGCTCAGTATTTCATCACTCAGTATCCCACACTGAGACTAACTGGGCTCTGGTGCCCGACAAACTCAGGGTTTTTCTTATAGTGAACCAGAACAGGGATAGGGTAGCTCATTGGGTGACTCTCCTTACCCGGGTGCCTTTTAGTACATCAAAGTGTATAGTATTACACTCCGTAGCGTTTCCTGCCATAAAAAGCATGATTAGATAATCTAGACGCTGCAAGCGATTAAACAACTGGTAATATGTGAAAGGTGTCACTTCACTGTATCCATGTGCACTCCAGTAATTTGGAGCACAACGTATCGGATTCCCTAGCTTCCCCGTTATAATATCAACGCTTGAAGCAACCAATACTCTGAAAAAGGCTAACAATTGTGAATATGCGTAAGATTTGAGTATGGATGAGTCTGTAGGACACAGTACTTGGAATCAGGATCACTCTCTGAATATACTCCAATGCTGTTTACCTGAATGGATTGTGTATCGCAAGGGCCACCTTTTAACATCTGTATATATGTGTCTTATAACCTGATAAATATGTGCCATCTTTTTAAGTCATTTGCTAATTGCCCCACTTGATAAGTAAATTCCGCTCTATAGTTATGCAATATTATAAAAAATTATATAAAATGTATCCCTCGCTTACTATCCATGAAGATGTATCTGCTTCTGATTCCCTAAGGATTCCTCCCTAATCTTTGACATGTACGTCTGATATAAGGCATTTGGAACAAGCGAGCAGGAAGTCGTAAATTGTAATAATCCCTTCCTTTTGCACATGAAATTATTGTGGATATGAACCAACTGTCAAGGCATTAGAGGTTATTAATGGCACCAAAATGATAAATTAATGGGGAGATGTAATGAGGTACTCCGACTATGAGTTTTCCTGATCTGATTAGTACAAAATGGATTTCTGTTTAGATATACTTAGTCCAAGGCAGACACTAAGAAGACATGATTGAATTTGTTATTTTCTGAGCTATGTTAACATTACTATGGTAATACATTGGCAAGCAATCGTGTCTTAGATCTGTTATCCACACACCTTAAGTACTAACCGATAAACTTTGATCTAAACATTAATAAGCACTATTGTGATTATGTTCTATCCCAGCATGAGATTCTGTTTCCTTTCTTCTTTCCCTTCTCTCAAACCCCCTGCTCTTGTTAAGCTTGACTTGATTGATTACACTTAGTCCTGCTAGCACCTAACACCTAGTTAAACACAAACCTCTCTTCTTCCCAGCTGGGGATCACCAATGATAACCGCATGTACCTTATTAGTACCACAGGCGAATTGGAATGAGTAGTTCACTTTAGTCTCTGCAGAAGGAGAAATTGGTGCTCCCTCACTTCACACCGTGGTGATGGTTGTTTTGGAACACAGGACCCCAAACTTTGACCACCTTTGATCTTTTCTCAGTTGCAGCCTTGAGAAAGCCCCAGGCATATCAGCCACAGGGGATGAAACACATGTCAGCTGTTCCATATGTCTTACTGTACACCAAATGGCATATTTCACCCACACCAGAACAAGGAATTACTTACCTTAAATAAAGGAGCACATGTCAAACAATGAATGGATGCCACTTTGATTCATTTTGAAAGGGATGACACCCCTATTCTGGTTTCAATTAGTTTGTTATTGGGGTAAAAAGGGTCCAAGCCCCATTGGAGTGTTCACCCGCAACAAACTTTGGGTATTTCATTAGACAGAAAGAGGGTGCCGGACCTTACATATTACTATCCTGACCATGTTGCTATAATTTACATCTGGTTGGTGTTGGTGCTTCTCGCTGAACATTTAGCATCCCTATTGAAAAACATATGTGTCAAAACCATTGAACGTGCCATCTATCAAACCTCAATAATCCATGGCTAATGGATAACCATTGATTTCAGTGGAAATAATAACAGAATATGCCCATTACAGTCTTAGATCTACCAGGCGTAGAAATCAGCTTCCCATTTTAAACATATCTTTCAGTCAGCACTTTCTGATGATAGATGCTGTTACCTTAAAGATAAGAACTTTTTATTGTACAAGGTCAACAGTTTTGAACTTGTGCGTAAGTGACTGACTGTAATATGACTTAATATAACCTTTCAAAAATACAGAGGTAGTTCTTGGGTATCTATTCTCTTGAATTACCTATTGACATGGAGTAATGTAAATACCCAGGTTCAGACAAAGGGCCACTGTAGAGAAGAAGACCACCAGGAACCTCCGTGATAAACTCCAAGGAAAGGCGACTCTCAGTGCAAGTGCGCAGGGGCGGAAACCAGGCAAATCCATTGCCATGGAAGCTGTGCATAGTCTGTTGACAGTCTGGTCCATGGAGCTGAGGAGAACACTGACACCTGAGTAGAGAAGATTACAGGGACAATCAGGAAAAGTACATGGCAAAATATTTAAAAAAGAGTAAAGTTACCTGTGTCTGAAAAAACAATTAGGCTTGAGCAGTGTCATTGTATTATATACAGAACCACCATGAAAAATGAGAATGCTGGTGAATAAATTTCACCCAAGTAGAAAATTAAACCAACCCTTCACAGATTGTGCTTCTGTCTGCAGAAGGAGGTGCTAAGAATATAAGGTTTAGGTGTATTACACATGCTAGTTGTTTCTTTAATATGCACAGCTGTACATGCTGCTAATTTCCAAAATTCATCCAGGTTATGAAGATCTTTACAAAAATAAAACACCCACACACATGATGTAATTAGTGGAGGAATAGTGTTTCTTAATAGTAAAGAAGAGAGTCCTTAAACAAAATGTCAGAAATTATTTGAGGAAGGTTATATGGGGGGATCATGAGTAAATCCATGGATTTATTTATCAGTGTGGGTGTATGCGTTTCTTGGTATACGTGTGTGTACTCATATGTGCTTTTGTAAGTGGCTGCTTGTTGAGAGACACACAATGCTCATACGGCAATTGATGCGTAAGGTCCAAGATCAGCAGTGAAACAGACTTATTGATTGACAAAGATTACATCCCACGGAAGCTGGAATATTGAAATGAGTAAAATAATCTCTAGTCTAGATCATATTGTGGCATATTTACCTAATTAGAATAGTGGAAAAAAGACAAAGTCCATAAATGGTCTTCTAATTGGTAAGATCTGGATAGTTTCCTAATACGAGTCCATATGCAAACGGGAACATTTCTGTATGACCTTAACCAAACAAGGGAGAAAAATGTGTACATTTCTGACACCAAATATCATGACAAGAAAAATCCCAGCCTTTGCCAAAATATCTAGTGAAGATATAAATCCCACTTTCTTTTTTTTTTATAAACATTTTTATTGGCATTTATGTTTAAGGCATGTAATCGGAAAACATAATGGTGAAACATGTACATCTCTTTTACTACAGACTTTAACTCGGCTTCTGCAATAGCTTAGTTTGGCAAGTAAATGACAGTCTTTACCCATTACTCATACTGTACTGTTTGGTTCATCACTTTTACTCAGTTGTGTGTCTTGTCGCTCCCGTCTTTATCTTAGTCACTAACATCGGATGTCGGCTCTGCCAGTGGAGGTTCGCAAATATTACCCCGGTAGGTATTCCACTTTCCCCATATCCGCGTCCATTTTTGGGGGCAGCCCCGGTGAACATACACTGACTTCTCTGTCACCATTGTGTGGTCCATATCCCGACACCACGTCCCATGTGTCGGGGCCAACCCCGAACCCCAATTTCTTGCTATGTTTCGTTTGGCTAATATCGTCCCCACGGTCACCCAATCCTGGTCCGCATGATTCAAATCTGTGGGCTCCCAAATGTTAAGCAAACATCGCTTTGGTACAGGCCTAACCTCCAATTTGGTGACTTGTGACATTGTGTTCAGGACTGCCTCCCAGAAGCGAGTTATCACTGGGCAGTCCCATATTGTGTGCCAGAAGGTGCCCACCTCACCACATCCCCGGAGACAGAAAGGGGTATCTGACCTTCCCAGCTTATACAGTAGGGCTCTCGTGTAGTAAATGCGATGCAGTATTTTAAGTTGCACGAGTTTAAGTGTGGATGGTATTGCCACCTCCCTCGGGGATGCTAAGGCTGCCATCCAGTCATCCTCATCCATATCTCCCAAATCCTCCTCCCTCTTCTCTTTAAGGGTCACCGTGGGATATTGCTGGTTATTGATTATCTTACTATACGTTAACGAGATGGCTTTGGTGTGGAGGCGTTCTGTGAGAAGTCTATCCTCCAGTGGGGAGGTTTCCGGCAGTTGTGTACCTGCTGGGATCACTGTTAGGAGTGCGTGTCGGATCTGCGCATATCTATAGGTTTCTGTCTGCGCTAACTTGTAAGTTGCTTGTAGTTGAGTGAATGGTATGACCCCACCTTTCTCCCATAGGTCCCCCACCCTGGAGATGCCAATCAGATCCCACTGTTGAAACCCCTTAGTGTTGCGTAGTCGTCCTAATCTTCGAGTACCCCACAATGGCGTTGCCTGCGTAATAGCTCCTTCCCAGCCCAGTGCGCGCTGCGTCGCGTGCCATATCTGTAGTGTGTGGGCCGTAGGGCCTGTGTACCCTCCCCTTCTGAAATCTATTGTATAGAGCCCCCATTATCCCTTCGGAGTCCATGAGGTGCCTATCCATTCGGTATGCTGGATCTTCCTGCGACGCATGGAGCCACTGGTTCACGACTGAAAGTTGCGACGCCCAGTAGTATGTTTGGACATGGGGAGGGCTATTCCACCGTCGTACCAGCTCCTTACTAGTTTTTTCTGCGCGATACGGGCTGCTCCACCGTCCCACAGTAGTTTAGTAACTTCAGTATTTATCTGTGCGAAGTAGGAGGGGGGAATCGGAAAGGGGGTATTTTGTAGGACATATAAAAATCTGGGGAGCGCCATCATTTTAAAGAGGGCCGCTCTTCCCAACAGTGTTAGTGGTAGGGAGCGCCAGTGCTTTACGTCTCGGCGAAATCGAGCCAGGGGTTTCAGAAGGTTTTCCTCAGTGAAGATTGGAGTCTGAGGGGTGATATAAATACCTAGGTATTTGAAACCCCGTTCCGCTATCTGAATTTCACAGCCGCGAGGCAGCCTGGGCGGGGGGCCGTGGAGAATGTAGAGCCACGATTTTGACCAGTTAATGGTGTAACCCGAAGCTCTGCCATAAGCCGCGCATATGTCCAATAGACGGTTAATTGATCTGGCTGGGGATGCCATATACAGTAACACATCGTCTGCATATAGTGATATGCGGTCTTCCCACCCCGTCGTCCACTTTAGTCCTCTAATTACCGGGTCTTGGCGTATCCAAGCCGCTAATGGCTCCAGTGCTATCGCAAACAGGAGTGGGGAGAGTGGACATCCCTGCCTTGTTCCCCTACCAAGAGGAAAGTCCTCCGAGATTCGGCCATTCGCCACCACCTGTGCCATCGGTTTGTTATACAATAGCAGTAGCCAAGCGCAGAATCTGGGCCCAAACCCCAGATGCCGAAGGACTGCAAAGAGGAAGGGCCATTCCACCATGTCAAATGCCATTCGTGCATCCAACGAAAGAATGACTGCGTCTTCCTCTATGGTGGATTGTCGCGCTATGACTCCGTGGAGCCTACGAAGGTTCAGGGCCGTATTGCGATGAGGCATAAAGCCCGATTGGGCCGGGTGTATCAGTGCAGTTAAGTGTGGTTGAAGTCGCGTCGCCAGCGCCTTGGCCAATATTTTCGCCTCAGCGTTTATGAGAGATATTGGTCTATACGATGTGGGCTCTTGCGGTGACTTGCCTACCTTGTGAATCGCAACAATGGACGCCAGGCGTTGATCCCTTGGGAACTCTCCCGCCTCCAGACTGGCCGTATACATATTCAGAAGATGCGGTGTCAGTTGGGTCGTCATTCTTTTATATAGTTCTACTGGGATGCCGTTAGGCCCTGGGGCCTTCCCGGTATGAAGCGCCCCTATTGCTAAAGCAAGTTCATCTGCCGTGAGCTCGGCGTCGAGCTCCAGAGCCGCGCCGACTGACAGTTTGGACATGCGAATATCGTGGAGAAAGGCCAGATTTTCCTCAATCGTATTCGCTGAGGCGGACGTGTACACCCCTGCATAGTATGAGGCAAGCTCGTCCACTATACATTGCGGATCCGCTGTGACCTCCCCATTGTCCAAAGTGAGCTGGGCTATCCACCTGCTGGCGCTTTCTTTTTTGTCCAGCCAGGCGAGTAGCCTGCCTGCCTTATCCCCCATCTCGTAGATAGTGTGTTGCGTGGCTGTGCGCTTTGCTTTTGCCTCCTCCCATGCAAATACCTTGTATTCCTGCTGTGCTAAACTTAAAGCGTGTGCTGCAGCGTCTGTGGTGTCAAGCGCATGTCTGGCCTCTGCGTCAGCAACCCCCTGTTCTAGGTCTTCCATGTGTTGCCTCTGTGCTTTCTTGTGCCCCGATATCAATGAAATCGCGTGACTGCGGAGTACTGTTTTATAGGCCTCCCACAGTGTCACGGGGGAGGGCACCGAGTGTTCATTTTCAGCAAAGTAGTGTTTTGTGGCCGCCCGCAGTTCCTTGTATATTTTAGAGTTTTTGAGGTATCCCGGGTGTATGGGGAATACCCGTCTCGGTAGTGTGCTGAGGGATGCATACGTCATGTATACTGGTGAGTGATCCGATATTCCCCGGGGAAGGTGTTGTATCTCCGTGACCCGTTCTAACCCGGCCGTTATCATGAATATATAATCAATTCTCAATAGGCTATTATGTACCCCTGAGTGGTGTGTGTATTGTCTATCTCGCGGGTGTTTGGTTCTCCAGACGTCAATTAAGCCTATGGCAGCAGCGAAATCTGCAAGCTTGCGATTTGTGCTGTCGGGGCTTCTGGGTGGCTGCCTATCAAGGGACGCGTCTAATGTGGCATTGAAATCTCCTCCCATAATGATATCTCCTTGTGGTAGGGAGAGCAGAAACTCTCCCAGCGCTAGGAAAGGTTGTTTGGTGTAATGTCGGCGGGACATAAACTGAGACAATGTTGTATGGGCGTCCTTCCCATTGGCATGCTAGCGCTGCAAAGCATCCCCGTTCATCTATTTTAGACCCCCTAAGTATAAGTGGGAAGCGCTTGTTCACCAGGATTCCCACCCCCCGAGAGCCGGAGGTAAACTCCGAGTGGACTGCCATCTTGTATCCCCATCTGTCCAATGCCTTAATGGCCGAACCTGTCAGATGGGTTTCCTGTAGTACTACCGCTGGGCCTCTGCGTTTCATGTATTGGAGGCCCAAACCCCTTTTTATCTTGTCTCCTAATCCATTCACGTTCCACAACAGTACCGTGAAAGGAGGGGGAGGCCCCCTAAGGTTTCCTGAGGGGCTGTCCGCCGTATCCACTAGCGGGCCGGTATGTGCCATCTAAACTTGTAGTCCATTGATTGCGCGAAGCCTAGTACATTGTCCACCTTACTATATTGATGCAAATGCCTTCCATTAAACTTAACATAAAACAAACTTTGAAACGAAAAACATCCCCTTTGTCCCTCCCCCTCCCTGCCTCCCTGCCCGGCGGTTCCCCAACTACCCGCCACCCCAATGGAGCAGAGTGCTTCTTCCCCAGAACTAGTACTTGCGTAGGGGGGTGTCTGTCCGAGTTCGTTGGAGGCCCCCTAGTCGTAGTTGTACAGCATAGGCCTTTCTCTTATCAGGAGGTATCAGGACCGCCCGGTAGAACCTGTCCATCTTGAGTGTTCAGTTATACTTGTAGGGCACGGGCCGCCGAAGGAGTCCGCGCACCGCCCCGGCGAGCGGACTGCAGGCGAGCGCAGGGCAGGCAAGGGCCCGTAATACTAATCTGAGTTCATTCATTCCTCTTTTCCACTGGATTCCGTTGATCTTGACCGCTGTGTCTCCTGGTGTCGCTGTTGGCGTTGAGTCTTTGTTATCCTAGGCTTCCCTGCGGGGCGCCATCCGTCCAGCCATTCTTGGGTGTCCTCCGGCGTATTGAAGAACCAGGTTTTCCCTTCCGCCTCCACCCGCAGCTTCGCCGGGAAGAGCATTGAATATTTAAGTTCTCGGGACCGGAGTTCTTTCTTAACTTCCTGAAAGCTGCGGGGTTGTTTAGTTACCGCTGCTGTATAGTCTGGATATAGTGTGACCACCTGATTCTCCAGCCGGGTTGGAGGGGCCATCCTTGCCGTCTGCAAAATAGCATCTCGATCTCTGAAATTAAAAATGCGTGCCAGAATCGGTCTGGGGGGTGCTCCCGGCCTGGGTCTTCCTCCCGGCACTCGATGTGCTCTTTCCACGGAGAAGAAATTGGACAGCCCTTTCGGTTGCAGCATGTTTTTTATGAGGTCCTCGACGAAGAGGTCCATGGCTGGCCCCCCCATATTTTCTGGCACGCCTATTATACGGATGTTATTCCGCCTCGAGCGGCCCTCCTGATTGTCCAGCTTGGCGAGGATGAGCTTGTTGTCTGTCTCTAACTGTCGCACCTGGCGTTGTAGCTCCGCTGTGTCTGTAGAGAGGACTTTCGTCGTGGTCTCGACCTCAGACAGTCTTCCGGACAGTTTTGAAAAATCTGCCCTTATCAGTGATATGTCCGTCGGGATCGTACCTATCGATAGCTGAACTTGCTGCAGGGTGGCCATAATATCTACGAGGGTGACTGCTTCTGGGCCTTGTTGCGCTGAAGTTTCCATTTGAACCGGGTCTGCCTGCTTCTTTTCGGCCTGGCCCTTGGTGAATGCGAATTTCTCCAGCTTGCCGGCCTGCGCGTTCCGAGGTCCACGGCCTGCCATCTTGTCCCGCTTGTCTGTTGTCCCGCTGGTCGTCGCAGGGGGAAAGGGGGAGGGCCGTAGTCTCCGCCACCTACCGCGGTGTGTATCACCCCACACCGCCTTTCGGGTTTTGCTGCCCTCAGAGTCCCCTCTTAGTGCTGGACTGAGGAGGCCGCGTTTCCACGTGTCAGCGTTATAGCTCCTTGCAGTCCCCGGCACCGCTGCACGGGCCTCCGTCCGATGGCCAGTATCAATTTACTGTTCCCCCTGGTTGGCAGCCAGAGTCTCAAAATGATGGTGTTCACCGACGATCGGGCCGCCCCGCCCAACGAGGGCCGTCAGGACCATCGGGAGTGTAGTCAGCCCCGGGCCCCCCCAGTGGAGCCACCCGAGGTCGGCGCAGTGTTGCTCTGTGTAGGGGGGGGGTCTTCTCGCCCCCGTGCAGTTCTCGCCATGCGGTCGCTCCCAGGCGCACCTCGCACCCCCCTTCGCCGTGGCTGTTCAAGCGGCGGGGGAGTCACTCGCGGCCCGGGGCCCCAGCGGTGGTCAGCACGAGGCCCCTGGCTCCTGCGCCGCCGCCTCCCCCCTCACACGCTCTCAGCTTACTCTGCCCTCGCCGCAGGGGTGTCACAATGCTCTCTCCGGCGGTCCGCTGGGCCCCGCTCCCCTCTCCAGTCTCCCGATCGGGGCCGCGCCACCCACGGCCGCCGTCAATCTCCCAGGTGTCTCAAGGAGCCGATTCACTCGAGGCCCCGGCTTCAACGGGGTCAACGGGCCCGGCAGCCCCACAACTCTTATCTCGGCGGCCGATCGTGTCACGGGCTTCAAGGGCGCCGCAATCCGCTCCACCCACCGTCCGCTACCGACGCTCCTTGTTCCAGCCGTTTGCTGGCAGGATTAATGCTCGGATTTTTATTCAGAGGCTCTCCCGATCTCGGAGCTCTCTCAGGCTGCGGCCATCTTGTTCGGCTGCAAGCCACGCCCCCATAAATCCCACTTTCATCTATTCTGGTTGTAAATACACTGACCGAGTATCCAAAATTTCAATGGTAGTCTGTAGAAGAGAGGGACTTGGCTCACAGACTGCCCAACCAAGCATTTCACTGTGGTAAAATGGTTTTAATAAGGAAATCCTTGGCCCGCATACGAGTTTGGCCAAGCAGCAATGCATTCTGCAGATAAAAGGCGTTAGGTGTAATAAATCAACCAAACAATACCACCATCTAAGAAATAAAAACATTAAAGTCTGCAGCAAATTTTATGTAAAAAGATAGAAAGTGTAATAAGGAAAAATCAAAGGCACAAAGATCATCAGACAAGGTTAGGCCAAATGAAACAAATGTCACATTAAAAACAAATGTGAGAGGGTGCTACATTTAAAGTAAGTGGCAAGTGGCAACTATTCCCAAAATTGTCTATAGTTTAAGATCTATCTGATGAGGACTTGATGAACAGCTTTTGCAGAAAAAACATCTCTGAACAGGACAAGATGGTGCAGTTATCTGACAAGGACTTTCCTTGACCAGTGGATAATCCTACCATAGTCCTGTCATATGGAACCAGCGAAAATTGAGCTTTTGCCCAGCAAATCTATTAAATATCGCCCAGAACAAAATCTCCAAGGCAAAATTACCCTCTTGAAAAGTATGTCAAGCTGGCTTCCTCTGGGGTGGAATTAGGGGTTCCAGTTCTCTTGAAATTAGTTATAGGAGCCTCCCCATAACCAGCAAATGTCTACCACTGTCACTTCGGAATCTCTCCATTAACTGGGATATTCTGAACTTGTCATTAGCCTCCAATAGCCCGACACCTTCTCAAACCTCCCAGAGTCATTTTATGAAAATGGACACACAAGACCGGTTTGCCCTTCTGCACAACAGCATTGGATGCACCCAATGAGAGCCTTATAGCTAAAGAGTTCCCTCCTGCCATTCAACTTCCCCTGCCTCTAATCAATTTCACCTAAACAACTTTAAAGTGATTCCACTAGCATCTGTTGGTACTATACCAAGAAGTGAACAAGAAAAGCCCCCCAACAAAATAATTTTAGTTCGGGAAATAGGGTAAATTACATAACAATCAGCAAAAAAATATTCCTGTTTAACCTGTACTTCTTTACACCCTGAATTAATCAGACAAGTAATTACTGACCCAATACTATTTTAAATATATGTATTAAAATGTAATAATTTTTATATTTTTTCTCAAGTTCAATATAAAGTGCAAGGTGTTAAGTGTCATAATACTATCAAATTCATCATATAAACTGCATTATTACATAATAGTACCAAATTCATCATATCTTCCGAACAACAATCCAAAACTTATTAGAAACATGACTCCATCATCACAAACCTGACTAACCTCATACACTTCCAATACATGCAATTCATTCAACTTCAAACAGACACAAACACACAGTCCCCAAATCAAGTCCTTCACAACACAGCACATTCCTCTATTGCTGTTGCGTCACGGCTGAGGGACCGCACAGATGATCACAGCCAATGCACGTGCCGGTGGAGATATTAATTTCCATCCATCTTCTTCAGGGCCTAAGACAGGTTATCTTTGTTTCAAAATGAGTATGTTTTTTTTTTTTCCTCTCTGAGCTGCAAATGCCTTGAAACTGCCACAGTACAGAACAGTGAGTACAAAAATCTGCTGCTGACTGACAGTCATATGTAACTATGTGCCAAAAGAAGATCCATAGGAGGTTCTACTTTTCCCAGAAATAAGGTTTGCAACCATCCAACCCCTACCCTTTAAGTCTCCTCAGCACAGTACATATATTATTTTCACAATTTACAGAACAGAATCTTTCCTGGTGTGTCCTCACTCAAGTGTCTTTTCATGCTACATATATACAAAACGTCCGGTAACTAATTTGACCTGCTGCTCCAACCCCACTTCTCACAACATATGGTCTAACCCTTTGGCGATGGAGCCGCAGGAAAAGTACCTACTGGATGTTTTGTATGCATGTGGTGGTAAAGAGGCACTTGAATCAAACTCAAACTTCCAATTGTAACAATGTAGGAGCCTCTGTAGTGTCTGAGTCAGTATAGAGATCAATGTATCGATTCCCAGCACTGACCCTCAAACCCCCACCACCCTGGGGATCCATAATATGTACAAATACCATATCATACACATCAGTGTTCTGGGTGCAACATCTCAGACTATTAGCCTGTTGAGCATTCACTGACAGGAGCAGACACTCCCTAGGCCTAGACCCTTCAACAAGCCAGTACAATACCTTAAGGGTTCAATCACGTTATAGGGCCCAAAGTCATAGGTGTTAACCACATGTCCCTCTTTCAGTGTGTCATACAGGAAGAGGATGGCTTTGCTAGTAGACCTAATGGATTTCATTACTTCCACATTTCCAGGGAGACGTACAACTGTTGATTAGCTGATGAGAGAAGCCATTGAACAGATACTTTCCTCTCATATGCAGGGCCATTGCATCAATGAGTGCATGGTTCCAGGGAAAGATTACGTATGACATACTGCAATATTTCCCACTCCATATGCTTCTGGCCCAGCATTTTATCCAGGCCTGGAAAGCAAAGGTTTAAAATGGCCAACAGCATTATTTACCAAACGAGCTAGGCTATGCCCAGCTCTGTGAATAAAGCCAGGTGCAACATTCCAGCACATCTGAAACCAGCAAGAAGGCCACTTATGCACGCCAGAGGGAGCCTGGCGAGTTTGAATGCCAGGTTTAACGCCCACACAGCTCTGATCAGGGTGTAGTTATCAATGATGCAGTAGGGGCAGTGGCACTAAGATCGGGCGGGTGAGCAGTCCCTCACTCCAATTAACATTATCTTTTACTAACCAACCAAGGCAGGCTATTTACATCTTTGTTATAGGCCCCAGGCCGTACTTGCTAGGCCACTAGGCTACGAGGTAAAAACTTTGAAATGATGAGACCATGCTTTTTGATGAATAACTGAGGTCAGGGAGTAATAAACTGGGCTAATCATGGATGCATGGTCATTTTGGAAATCTGAAAAGTGGTATGTTAATGGGGGTGTAAAGATCTTTATGGAAATTTGGAAAGTTAAAAATGCTTGTAGTATGGGACAACGTCACCAAGACACTGCCTCTAACGACGTTTCCATCTCCCTACAATCCCATTCATTTCAATCCGGCCTTCCCCCCGGCGCTACTGGAGGGTCCCTTTGATAAATGGAGGGAGGGTGGATGCCTCATGTTATCCGATCTCTTTGAGCAGGGAGAACTGCTTTCCTTTGCTGAATGCGTAGCCCTTTTTAAGCTGCTGCCCGCAGAAGAATATCATTACTTCCAGCTAAAACATTGGGTGCAACAACCCCAGGAGCGGCTGGCGGCGACCAGGGACTTGCTCCAAATAGAGAGATTCATGCAATCCGGCACTGCGACTAAGGGCTGCATATCATTTTTGTACTCTCTTCTTCTAACAGTGGGTCCTCATTTAGCTCCGCGACACAGAGGGTTCTGGGACGCCTTGCTACCCACCCCCATAGGGGAGAAACAGTGGGGTTCCCTATACAAAGACATTGCTAAATATAACCAATCCATGTTTCTGAGAGAAGCTCATTACAAAATTATGTACGAATGGTATTAACACCCCCAGTCAGTACACACTATATTCCCAAATACCTCAGACAAATGTTGGTGGGGCTGTGGGCTTTTGGGGGACTTCCGTCATATATGGTGGGACTGCCCCTCCATCCAACCCTTTTGGAAAGAAATCCTATCTCAAATCAAACAGATTCTGGGATATCCAATCCCAGATTCCGTAGAACACACTCTTCTGGGGGTGCGGGACCCTAGTCTGAAGTACCAAACACAGGGAGACCGCTCCATTATGTGGCTATGTTTAGGGGCAGCTAAAATGGCAATAGCCGCAGCCTGGAAGAAACCGTAGGCCCCCTTCCTTACCCAATGACATGCGCGTCTGTGGCGAGCTCTGGCCCTTGAACAGATGACGGATATAGTCGAGGGCTCACGCAAGAGTTTTGATTACATCTGGAGTCCTTTGGTGGGTTATCTGTTGGAGGGGTTGCCCTTGTTTGCCTGCGGACCCAGGTTGCGGGCCCTCCACCTCTTTCAGATATAACAGATCTGGCATCAACCTTGACCTTCCTTGCAGTTGGGGCCCCTGGGTCCCGCGATGCCTCCCCCGGGATTGGTCCCGCTCTCCCTTCCGGGTTTGGCATGGGAGACTCCTTGGGTCCTCCGGGCCCCGGGTGGCACCCGCCCTACGTCCTCCCCAGTCACATTAAGATCATTAACACGAGATACCACGGAAATGTTTAATTGTGTTTTTTGTTTCTTTCACAGTTATGTTTATTTTGTTGGCTCTCAAGTATAGACTGCAGGCGCAATGTGAAACATATCAACTGTATATTTGAAGCGACGTAATGCTGGGTCTACTGCATCTGGGAAATGCAAAATAAGTTATGCTGAAAACTCGTGGAAAAGCTGTTTTTTACTTTTAGATATCTGTTGATCTTTGCATACGAACTGTGCTCCTTGAGCTACAAATGTTGTGTATCTTTGTAAAAACCAATAAAAAGATCTTGACAAAAAAGAAATGCTTGTAGTATGAAGTATGAGTCAGTTATGCATTCATTACAGAGAACCGTTTTCGGTCTACAGTGACAAGTTTGAAGCCTGGTACAGTTGGCTCTGTCATTCATCCTTATGCGGTTGAGGAATGAAGTATTATTAAGTAATGATATCCCCTATGATTACAATGCCTTAAAGCAGGAGGTCTTACTTGAATGCTTGTATTAAAAATATTATGAAAGCTTTGAAAAAATTGCTAATGGAGGCACCATTGGGCTTTTGTAGAATATTGTGGCATACCTGTTGATGTCAAGGGCTGGGCCCTAGTTGAACTTCAATGCTTTCTTCTAATTGTCTGAAGAATAGATGGCACCCTCTGAAAGATACAATGTTTCCACACAGCTCTATGTGTAGGAAACAGGTGCCTGCAGAGAGGGGCCGCAGTGACAAAAGGAAATAGCCAGAGGAAGAACAAAAACCCAGTATAGGTTGATGCAGGATGACAAGCTGAAGAAGACCTCAATGGGAAACCAGCACAACAGACCAAGAACTGGGTTGCGGTACCAGAAGCCAGGAGCAGGTCCGAAGAGACCACCAAAGACTTTGACTGCATTGGGAAAGAAGGCAGTCACTTTCCAGAGGCTTTATATATTATTGGAAACTAAAAATGCCAAGGAAACCTTGGAAGTACAGAATGATAGCCATGATGGTTTGGGCTATCTTGGCTAATAATATTAAGTGCCACCATCTTGTGGGCGTGGCTAGGTAAGCAGTGGAGTAGGATGGCCGACTTTAGCGCTGGTGGCGCCCTGTGCGACAATGTTTGTTGGCGCCCCCCCACCAGCGCCCCCCACAGACTCCCTCACTACTACCCTTTAACAGTGCCCCCTAAAAGTCTCCATAACCACTCTCTCTCATATGTATTTAATTAGTTATATAGCGCCACCTATACCAGTGTAGGGTGTCAAAGCACTTTACATCATACATACATTACACAGAGACAATCAATCATATGTGTGTAAATCAGTGTATAGGAAATGTTACCTAAGCCTGAAGACTACAAGGTGAGTCACATGTCATCCATACTTGTAGACAGTATAGTTTAAGAGTGCTTGGTCTGGAGAAGCACAGACTCAGAATTTAAAACATAAACCCATGGTTGGGGGTTACAATTAATAATAAGGATTTTATTTACGGAAATTAACCCTTTTTGAAACAGAATAATGAAAGACGGAGGAAAACATCATAATGCTCTAATCTATACCTTGCAGTTTGCATGCAGCTCTTTGATGATAGTTATTAGCTCGCTGTTCCATGTTAGGATTTTAACATCTACACTGCTAGTAACAAAAGGATCTCTCTGACAAAAGCACTGACCTATTAAAACTATATGCACTTTGTGATCTGCATGGTACACATTCTTTGCAGCAGGCACATTAATTCTCTGTGCTACCATAAAAGAGTTAAAACTTCCACCTGAAAAAACTCTTTCTCTCTCTAGGAAGAACATTAATCACCGTGTTATCTTGACATTTTTATTTTTGTATGACAATTGTAGAGGCCAGCAATGCAGCAGCAAGTGCTTTTAAAACCATAAAATACTTCCAAACACAGCGCCCCCTCGAAGAGTCAGCACCCGGTGCGGTGGCACCGGTTGCACCGCCCTGGAGCCGGCCCTGATGGATGTGCTTCGGTGCTGCCTGTGGGGATGGGATGTGGGGGCTCCCAAGACATGCAAGAGTTTTGGCGGCGTTTTCACAGGCTAAGATGGTGCCTGCCGGGCATGTGGGCATCCGAAGTGGTGCAATGCTATTCTGGAGCTGGCTTTGTGAACAACCTACCTTGATACTGTTGCACACAACTGCTCATGTTGACTGCCTCACTGGAGGGCGGTAGGCTCTATCGGCCGACCCAGGGCCTGGAGCCTCATGTGCAGCCTACAGTGCCAGAACCAGGTGGCCTTTCACCGGGTCTCTGAGAGCAAAGGTTCCAGGTGGTAGTGGGTGTGTGGTGGTTTGATAAACCCCCTCCAAACCCTGATGATGATGGCGGTGTGTTTGCTGAAGCTTACCGTCTTTGCGCCATGCTGGGACAAAAAAAAAAAGACTGCATAGGTGGTGCAAATTCGGGAAGGACTAAAGAGAGCAGATATCAGGTAGAATTAAATTAATTTATGATGGCCTGAATATGAGAACGTAGTGTGGAAGTTGTAGATGGCATTTATACCGGATCGATCTATGTCTGTGTCCCTAGTAGGGCAGAGTAGATGAGGTGCTGACTCCCACGAAGTGTGGACTGGTCTGGGACATTGCATTGACTCTGTTTGTACTGTTTGATACCACAGGCTAAAAGGTAGTTGTAAAGGTGACATGAGACAGTTGATACAGTGGTTAAGCCAAATGTAACTACAGGGCATCTGCTCAATTAGCAAGAGGAGGCTCACAGGGGTACATGCCCGGAGGCACAGGGTGCACTACGCTCCATTGAGACCATTATTAAAGGGCATGCAGAGAGGATCTAGGCTATTGTGCTAGTGATAAAAGGCAAAATCACTCTTTGAACACAAGACAGACTCTTTCGCATTAGAAGTCAACTTACTGAGAACACACCAAATTAAACTATCTAGTAGGGTAACAGAGAATGAATAAATGTGGGCCTCAATACATTCCATGGCAAAACTGCATGAACAGTTGGAGGAACTAAACATAGGACTGAAGAGACTGCGGGGCGATCCAAGCATAGTAACATTCGCCTATTGGGTGTTCCCGAGGGACAAGAAGGTCAGAGAGCGGATGTATTTCTGGAGAATTGCCTTAAAAACAATGTATAAGCAAGATTGCTATCGCCACTTCTGGTGCTAGTGAGAGTGAACAGGGTACCAGGGCGCCCTCTGGCGCACGTCCGAGACCCATGGTGGCCAGGCTCCTTAACTTTTAGGGATACAGATCACATTCTGCAGCAAGCCGGTGAACACGGTACCTGGGTAATCGAAAATGCCAAGGTTAAGGTTTTTCCAGGTTACATGGTGCAGGTGCAATGCCAAAGATATTCCTATGTAGTTATTAAAAGGTCATTGTGAGAGAGGAACATCTCGTGAACCCTGCTATGATGTACAAAGCTCAGGGAAAAAAAATAACACTTGTCATGTCCCCAGAAAAGGTCCTGAAATCGAAATAGAACTCCCTGGAAGAGAAGAAGTGGTGCGGGTAGATAAGATTTCCACTAGATTAGATGGGGGTTGGAAGGTGATATTCATAGCCAGGTACAGGGAATGGGAAAAAGCATTTACAGCGCAGTATAATATATATACACATAAGGGCAATCAATAATAAAGATCTCAGTTATCCTGTGGCTAGGCACTTCCAAGAACAGCATGGGAGCAATCTCAAAGATTTTAAGTACTATGTAATAGATGCGGTCCCCCCCCAAAGGAAAGGAGGGGACCGAGAACTAAGATTGAGGCGTCTTGAAACGCGTTGCATATTGGAGTTAGATACTAAGTATCCAGGAGGCTTGAATACAAGTGAAGACCTATATACCTATTTGTAAAGCATTTTTTATTAGAATGAATTCTACTAGAATAATCTTGTATATTTTTTCAAGTTACAAGGTCATAGTCACATGATTAAAGATTCCAGGATACAGTATCTTGTCCTAAAGTCCTCCTGATAATACATGTAAAAATCTGAATCTAGAACACTCATCACAAACTGCACATCGTCTCATGAAAAATATGGAGTTTTTGTATTTATACATATATTTAGGTATTTTTTAAATAGATTTTTTAAATAGTTTTTTATTCTATTTGAAATAATTGAATTGTATTTATATATATTTATTTTTTTATATGCATATTTATATGTTTTACAATCATGGGAATCAATTATTTATTAATTGGATGAATTTTACTATTTGCTTCTTTTTGTACGAATACATTTGTACCTTTTCCAAGAGTCATGATCAAAGAAGGATATTAGATCACAAATTTGATGAACCTTGGTAACTGAATGCTCATTTATAAGTAGGATTTTATGTTTTGCACTATTTATATACTTGCACTTACGGTAGCACTTTTTGCACTCAAGATAGGTTTTATATTTGGTCAATGAAATATGGAGATGTCAGTAAAATCAATGTATCTTTAAAAAAAAGCATTTATGCAAGGAATTTTAAGACTAAATTGGTGGAAAAGTATGCAGAAGTATGTACTGTATATTTAGAAAAGGTATATAAGTGTATATTACTGCATTCCAATGCGCATTTAAGCAGGTATTCTGTAAATAATACAAACAAACAAACTAAGGATTTTTTCCATGTCTATGCATTGACCACAACGCACTGTCACTTTAAATAGGTATCCCACAATGTGTAGCGCTGTCATGTGATCAAGGCAGGGATCTGCCGAAACGCGTAATGGCTGAACAACTCTGGTGTAATTAAATGAAAATTTGCACAGAATCTGGGTCCACTCTCGTTTTTAGTACCTGAGGAGTCGAGGAGAACGAGGCATCCGTGTATATATATATATATATATATATATATATATATATATATATATATATATATCGAGAACACCACACACACATATACACACACACAAAGGGTTTATACTTACCTGCAAAATACTTACATTTTTGTGGTAAAGGCATATGGTGGTAACATTTTCTGTGGTAAGGGCATATGTGTTGTAATGGACATGTTATAGAGGCATGCGTGGTAATGGCATGCATGGTTCCATCATACAACCACGGGAATGGGATATTAGAGTCCCTTGATTTACAACATGCCACAGTAAAGAACTTATAATCTGTTGACCTGGAATATATGCAGCATGGGTAGGGACGCCAAGCGACGCAGATTGTTCTCTGTCTTAAAGCGAATGAAGGTGGAAATTGTATTTCTTCAGGAGACACACTTAGTGAAAGAGGAACTTGATAAGCTATGAAAAAGATGGACTGTCAGATTAGGGAAATCACTTTCTCTGCATTCTCATAGGGGACACTGATAGGGATAGCACTGGGGATACCCTATTTTATAAGCGACTCTCACATAGATTGGGGGGGGGTCCGATACACCATCCTGGAAGGAACAAATGAGAGGAAATCAAAATCTCTGGCAAGCATATATTCTTTGAACTTGGGGCTGGGACAATATTTGGTCTGCTATCTATACTAGATTATAAACACTAAAGGCTTGGGGAAGTGACTTCAACATAGTGTTAGATTTAAATAAAGTCCGGTCTATCCCCCTTTACAGGACGCAACATGTAGGTCCAATTCACAGAAGTTTAAATTGCGGATGGCACAGTGGCAGAGCCTGGAGGGAGTTGAACACAGAGAGTTATCTTTTTCTGGTGCATGCAATCTATTTGCGTTTGTGTAGCTTTCTGGTCACGGCTGGAGGGGAATTGATTTGATGCATATGACTAACTGGCACGGACTGTCTCACATCACAAACCACTGCAGTTGCAGTTTATAGGTGGCACAATGCGATCAGAGATTTGAGCATTGGAGTTAAGGGCAGAGGCTCTGATTAATTCCCTCTTCTGAAAAGAGATTA
The DNA here is from genome assembly GCA_963921515.1 of Calotriton arnoldi. Lineage (NCBI taxonomy): Eukaryota > Metazoa > Chordata > Amphibia > Caudata > Salamandridae > Calotriton > Calotriton arnoldi. The sequence goes on along the minus strand of CAWUFW010000382.1, from coordinate 1,938,703 downwards.
AAGAACAGATTGATAACTAGTTTAAGGATAATGAAGGAACATCTGAAGTCACAATACTGCAATTGTAAGCTTTCAAGGTGGTGCTGAGAGGAATGCTTCTGAAGTCTATATACAGTATCAAACCAGTTCCAGTGATACAGAGCAAATGAATAGAAGAATTATGTGAGCTAGATAAAAGGGTGGTGTTGGACGCAGGGGCACTCCAGACGAGGGCATACAAGCTGTAAAAACACATTGAGTTAGTGGATAGACGCAGGGGTAATTAGTTTTAGAGTATTTGACTAAGCAACATGGTGAGGGAGACAGCAGGACGTCTCTTGGCATGGCTGGTGTGGGGTGACACTAACAGATTGCCCATTTGCTCCATGACAGAATAGACAGGCATCTTCACACACACAGGAAAGGATAAGTAATCCCTTCACCCAGTATTATGAAACACTATTTGCAGAGGGGGGCATTCTGATCTTGCATTTCCTGAAGAGTGCTTGTGTGGTTTGCCTCTACTGAGATTAGATGATGCCAGTGAGGCATTAGTGGCTTAACTTTCATCTGAAGCGATAACCCTAGCACTGAGGGATCTGGCCTGGAGACAGACCTCAAGTTTAACATACAAAACAATGTTTTCTCAAAGAGTATAGGTGGTTCACAACACAGTGTTCGAAGTGGGAGAGCTGCCTGCCTCAACAAGACAGTGATGATTGTGGTAATACTGAAACCAGCACGAGTCTTGCGCGATGTGAAATTATATTGATCACTGTCCTTGCTAAACATGGACTATAAGATCCTGGGTAAAATGATCTGGAATAGACTAACCCCCTATATACAAGGCTGGTGCACCCTGATCAAAATGGGTTTATTCCGAGTCGCAATACGCACATTTACCTTTGTCGGCTCTTCCTTATAATGTATGGGATATAGTGGTCATGGTCTATTCGTGCAGTGGCCTCTCTAGACACAGAGAACTTCCTTCACACACTCCTATGGCCTTTTCTGTTTGCAGTGCTGTATAAGACGGGGATCAGGGAGAGGTTACTAATGTGGATCTAGCTGGTTTATATGAGGGACTTTGCAAGACTTCACAAGGGACAGATATTCTCCCAACAATGGGAAATTCAAAGGAGCACAAGACATGGGTGCCCCACTTCACCCATGTTTTTTGCTCCAGCAATGGAGCTGCTGATGAAGGGGAGAGACTCACAAGTGGGGTAGGGGGGGCTGAATTGAGATGTACGTTATCTCTCTGAATGCACTTCTATTTTTAAGCTGTCCAAGGGCCAGTCTTCCAGAGGTAATGGACGATTGAAGAGGTTTGGGGACTTATCGGGACAAATTGGGACAAGTCCTGCCCACTTAGTCGGCACCCCACACATAGGACTGCATGACATTTCCCTGCTCCATTGGGAAGCTGAAACATTCAAATTCCTTGGGGTGCAGATTTATCAGAACACTAACAAACTGCGGGCGGATAATTTGGGTAGGGTGCTGATGCTTACTAGTGCTTGACTAGTCCTAGAGAGGACTGAACTGGGTGTATATCTGCTCCTGACTAATACAAGAGGGCAAGATACACATATGGGCTAACAAAGGAGAGATCAGAACGAAATATAACTGAGGAGTGTGAGAAATGTTATACAGATACCAGTTAAAATGGACCTGATGGGTTGAGGAGTATGGTGTAATAAATTGAAATATTGCAATAGAATGATGTTGTGTATATCACATACAGGTGTATTACTATGTGCTCTTTAGGAGATGGTGCGAGGTAAAAGAGGAAAGCTGCAAGGGCTAGATAGTTGTGTTTGTAGTTTAAACCAATATAAATTGGTTATTGTTAGAGAGCAAACTCCCATAAGAAATGGGATGTAAGCACGTGAGAATTGTTAATGAACATGTTTCCTTTAATGGTGTTGGTCGCTGATCCAGGCGATTCTTGGAGAATATGCGTCTGTATTGATGTTAGTGAAAATTTGAATACAGAAAGATTTATTTTAAAAGTGCCACTATCTTGGAACAGAATTCAAGAATAATCATGTTTTACTGAAGGAGAGCCCACTCCATGAAAAGAGGAGCTTAAGGACCCTTTGGCAAATTGCCAAAAGCTGACACGCTTGTAAATGCTGCCAGAGAAACCCTAGTCCAGGATAAAGGAACTACACAGCACTATGTGGCGTAATGCAGAATCCAAGATGGTGCCTGTAGAGGATACGCTAACCAAAGACCTATCTTGACTGCACCATTGATTCAGCAAAAATGGAATTATCTCCATATAAGAAATCTTTAGAGGCAACAATTAACACAAAATTTTGGATACGTTTGTTCCATGACTAGCCATAGGAAGTTATACATAGTTTGTTACCAGTGTGTTTCCCTAACAGTTTTTGGAAATGAGGAGGAGACCAAATCCCTTGTAAATGGTCTTTAACTTCTAAAATTTTGTGATTATGGTTACTGGCCTACTGAGCCTAAAATGCTCTATTTGACAATTCATTTGACAATAATTCCTTGGGGGAGTATATTGGTATTAAATTCTTAGCAAACTTTGCTAAAGTTTACTGTTTTAATGAGATTACCCACTTGGTGCTATAATTTTCCCAGATTTTCTTGCGCAAGAACCGCATGCCTCTCTGTAAAGTTGGACAGGTTCTATCAGATTTAGAACAACTTTACTGGCCTAATGAACTTAAACATACCAAGGTGTCTCTACATACCACAAATATCTGTTGGCTAACACCTCTAAAACTTCTATGAGCACTTTTGAATCCCACCAGTCTGGACAAATACTGCCTAATGTACTTAGACATTAAATACACCATTTGCTATATTATTGCTCCAAATTTCCAAGCTCCACTTTAAAGCTGTGTTCACATCCTACCATGTTTGTGACTAATGCTATTGATCTAATATGGGAAAAATGCACACTATGCTGCTAAATTTCTAAGAACAATCACCAAGTCCTCCTTCAAACTGATCTACAGTTTAGTCTTGCAATTTGTTGACTAGACTTACTGGTGTTAAGTGCTCAAAATTCAACAATTCACACTAAATTGCACAAGAATTCCTCGAAGGAGAATCCTCCATACCAGATATCTAACTCATAGAATATTATTTTGGTTGATTAAAACAGTTACCTCTGTTTCTAAATCAGGTTAAAACCCAGAGTTAATTACTGGTTAAGTTAATTAAAATTCATGTAGTAATCACCTGTGCAGCTGTAAGTTCGTTCAAGGTTTGGGTGCTGCTCACCATTTTGTTTGACATGTAAATGTTGCTCTGTGCCCACAAAAGGTTGGGAGCTCTGGACTAGAACAACAGAAAAACACAGTTCACAGAGAACAAAACAGCACAAAAGTACAACAAAACATTCACATCACAGAGCAGCAGAGTATAGATTAGATCATTATAGCGTAAAATAACACTGAATAGCACAGAAAAAAACCCAAACACAAGATAAGAGAAAGCAACATGTACTACACATTTTCTCTTCTCTCATGCATTTTCCCTCATCTGTTTTTATCTATTGCATAACCTGTGCTTCTTTCCCCCATTTCCTTTCTCACACTGGAAAAATGTTTTACATTAAAGTAGTGATAACGGTCTCCTTTAGTGTTTTTCCTTTTTAGTTTCACAGGGTGAATGTTGGAGGAAATCATGGAAAGTACTCTAAACTCCAATCAAATAACACGTGGTCACCTAAAAGTAAATGAGATATCTGAAAATTAAAAATATGACTTAAGCTTCCTCACACATGGGTTCAAAGCCAGTTCTAATAAGTTTATGGGATTGCGTAAAAACCAACACATTCATGAGTAATAAGTGAAACATGAACTTAGGTACGTACAAAATACAGTTTAGTGGCCAAGTGGTGGTTGTGGAAGTAGAAGATCAGATTGCTTATGGCGGCTTCCCACCTAAACAAACTATCATTCTTGTACTTTAACTTCATCTCCTGTTCCGAATATTTCTTCTCTTCCAAATCTGGGAATGCTTAGAAACAGGCTGAGTGCCAGTAATACTCAATAATGTTATACAAGTAATAAATTAAAGTCAAATGATCAGTTTCCAAATAAGGCTGGCTGTAACACATGCAAAAGCGTCTTCGGGGATTTGAACTTCATAAAGAGAGGGAGTGGTTTGATAGACGTCCGAAAAACGCTCCAGTAAAATATGGCTCCTCGGGAATGATGGAAAGCAAGATACAAGAATGGAGGCTGACTTCTTGATGAAGGTCCATGTCACTGTAAGGTGAGGCAAGAGGTTGAATGTTTGCCTCCAACTCATATTCTTAGACATTCTACTGGGTACAAAAAGTTGGCAAATCAATGTGGCTTTGGAAAATTATATTTTGCATGTGAGAGTCTCGGTGATGTTTTGGTTGTAGCCTCTAAAGAGTCCAGATTAATTACCAGTGGCAGACATTACTTAAACATTCCAATGATAGTTTTTTGTGTCAGTGATACTCCGCAAGTGTGACCTTTATGCCCAGATATAGGCCCAGTAGCTTACTGTGCCACAGGACTCAGGCTACATTTCTCTGGTAAAGTCTAATTTGTTTGAGACTGGTCTGCGGTTGCTTTTGCTACCATTGAGAGAGGACGTGAGATACAATTTGGATTGGACTAGTCTCATTGGAGCAGAAAAAAGGGTGATTTGCAGATTGTTGGTAGCGGTCTGCAGTGGTACAGTGAGCAGGAAACAATAGACCAGATTGAGGCCAGAGTAATTAACAGTGTTTAAGATTATTTTGAACATTTCACCTGAGTGGTTTTGGCTTCAGTCAAAAGGCTAAGGATTTAATCAAACAAAGTAATTTCTAGGTGTGAGATTTCTTTAAAGGTAATGAATGTGCCCATTACAGATGGCTAATAGTAAGAATGTGCTCCAACAGGTGAGACGGCACTCCTTGCACTTGTGAGATACACAGATAAGAGCTAGGGTGGAAATTTCTACACTTCAATTCTACAACAGCAGTGTCAGAGAGCTTGCGGTATCCATGCAGTGAGAAGTGTCATCTGTAAGTACAATATGTATAGGGCATACCTCAGAGTTACTTGATCTCTATCAGTTGGTTCAGATACTGTGTATTCACGGTGTTGGGTGCAAAGTACTTTTCCCAGTACAAAACCCAATATGCAAGAGACTTGATATTTTCTTTGTACTATTTTACAATCGGCCTACCTGTAGCCATTCCTGGAGTCCACACAGGTTCCACTGTTTAGACAAGGTCCAGTTGCATAAGAGGCACACGACTTGTGTACTTTGTCCGTGGCTTCACAGGTGCAAACTGTTCGGAAGGTCGGTGTAATGGACACAAGTGAAACGTTGCCAGCATCCATCACAGACGGCGCCTCAGTGACTGTGAAATAGGAGTTGCACCCACTGCCATTGCCACAGTCTCTTTGCATGCATTCATCGTAACTAATCTGCAGAGCGTCCACCTTCAAGGCCAACTGGATCTAAAAGGATAAATCATTCAACAATTTATTTGGCTGCTATGTTGTAAACAGGAATTATTCCCTGTGATTTTTAATTCAACAATAGGTTTAAAATAACAACAGAATATAGACAGTTGGGAAAAGTAAGACATCATTTAAGGCCAAAGAGCAGCATCCTTGACAAGGCTAACCTGCTTGAGATATGTTCATGCTACCTTTAGCAGTAGGCAACATTATAATCCAATGGGAGCTTGATAGAAATGATGTCACTCTATAACCTCTTAGATGGTGAAGCAGTGGATTTAGGGAAGTAGGACTACCATAAACCAATGTTTCCAGAACATCTTCTGGAAAGATATTGGTTTCAGAATTGGATTTTGTTATGGAACATAGATAGAGCATGTAAACACCTATCCTTCATAGAGCCTTCACTGTGTGAATTGTTAAAGGAGTATCACATTATTTGTACACAAGTGTGATGGTGCTTAGCCTATCTGTCAAATTCAAACGCTTCAAACCATAAAGTGTTTGCAGGAAAACAACCAAGAATTTGCAGGGGAAAAAAACAAGAACTGACCCAGTGGGGATTTAATACATTTATTGCAAACACCCTAGGTTATGTCTGTAGCTCATTATAGACTACGCAATGGAGGTAGTCACCTAAATTTATCTGAGAACAATATTTCAAGGAAAAGATTATACACATTACCATACACCTGTAACCCAAATTTCCACAAGATACTTATAATCTACAGATAATGTTAAATGTCATTGAGAGAATTAAAGGAAAATATAGTTGAGAAACTGTTACATGGGACTTTAATGGCAACCTCTTTTAGAGAAAGGGAGTGAGAGCAAAATAATATGGTTTGGGATTCCACATTTCACATATCTAAACAGGTGTTTTGTAATCTCAGGTCACTCAGCTACAAGGCTGAGTGTTTTTGGATGGTTTTATTCTGGTAACGCCAAAAATAAGAATATAGATATTGCAGAAAGGTGCAGGGTGCTACTTTCAGGTGTAGGGCTACATCTAAAATTATTCATTCCAGAGAATATACTCATCAGTGTCACTTTACATACAAATACTATTTTTTACCAAATTGTGTAAACAACTCCCAAGGAATTGCAAGGAAGATAATAGTGGGATTAAGGAGAACTCTGGAAGGATATATAGTCTACACTTTTCGTTAATGACTGGATGTGGGGTGGATTATATTTAAATATGCACTGTGTTTACCCCTAAAACTATTTAATACAATAAAATAATTTATATCATGTGATCCCATGCTCCTTTGGATCAGTTTACTCATTTGCTCACCTGTAATCCGTTTAGTGCCCTTCTTTCAAACAGTAATAAGATGCTGTCTGTGCTACGGGCTAAGGTGCTATATGGTGAGGCTATTTCCATTAAAAGACTTGTCAGCACCATTTTATTTGAATGTATTTTTCATATTTAGAAAGGTTAATCCACTTCAATCCATTTCCAGTGTCTGCTGACTTATTTTTTCAATCTGTCATTCTTGGTGGTTCCGTTGACTTGATTTTAAATACTCACTACTTGCATACCTTCCGACCTGGCAACAGCAAGAGTTCTAAGGAGCTGGGCCACATGAAAGAGAAAGGTGAAGCACCCACTTGGGAAATAACCAGGAGCTTTGTCTTCTCACGCTTGAGAATGAACTAGTTTATCTGCAATGACTTATACCAGATTCCTCTTCTAGCCTGCAATAGCCATGCATATCTTCTGCTTCAAGATGGTTACCAGGGTGGCGGGCTTCCAAAATATAGCAAATGAAGCAATGTAGTTGTTGAAGACGACCATCAGTAGGGTTTATCCTTTGAGACTCTGCAGCTTACTTTCACAAAGGAGCATACACGTTTGACTTACTGAGTGGAGTGGTCAAATGAGGGTGAGAACCAGCAGATGACAGGCCTATTCACTGCAGTGAGCGATGTGAGCAATTTAATCAGAACACTCTATTGAATAGTTGCTCGTTAAGGTTAAATAGAGTGGTTTTGATTCCACATTGCAGTAGGAAATCATGACTGGTACTTACTCATCAGGTTGGTGGTTAGTGCGTTTTGCAGGGAGTTCTAAGCATACAATGGTTGCCAAGGTCTTCGCCATTCCACACTAGTTTAGAGATAAGCCTCCAGTTGGTCCAGATTTTCATAATTAGTAATGTGATTGTCACATTCAACACTGTCAAATGGATAGGATTTTTGGATGGTGTATAGTTACTTCACAACACAAACCAAAGAGAATGATTGCCTTTTAGTGTGGATAGCACTCAAAGAGGTCCAGATGATGCAATCTTTGTCCTACAAGCATTTGCCTTGCAGAAGTCATCTTCACAAAATTATTTGGAGGCCCTGTGCTCTTCCTGTAGCTGCTAGGTCTTTCTAGAAATAAATACCTCTTTTGAGGAGTTATCTTTTGAGAACTGGGCATGATGCCCATCAACTGTCCTCTAGGAAGGACATGCTGTACCTAGAGAACAGATGAGAATTTTCCTGTATTCTGATTGCTGTTTTTAGTTAATCTTCACTCTTCTGGTGGCTCTCATTTTCACATAATCCTTGGGAAGCACTCATTGAGGGTGGTGTTTTCCTTTTGTATTGTAGGGCCTGGTAACAAAGGCTTTTAGAGGGGCAGTTTGTCAGCGACTAACATGGTATTTATTTATTTGACATAAGCACAAAGGCATTTCGAGCAGAAATACCACGCATAGAACAGAAACTGCATATAGCATTAACTATGGTTATGGTCAGAGAAGATGATTAAAGAAATGCAAATAGGCTGATTTGTGAGAAATAATTAGTCAAACAAAACATCAAATGGGCAGAATACATGGTGTAGCGCGAAGAAGGACATGTTTACATTTTGGATGGGCAGGCAAGCATCTCTAGGAAGTGTTTTCAATGTCTGTTTAGCGATGGCCATACACCTGCACAAATGAGTCTGCGTTGATAGTCTTCAAGGTCCTCTTTTGGAAGATTGTGAAATGTACAAGGACTTGGATCAGAACAGTAGAAAGTGTCTGTCCATTAGAAGTCTTCCGCAAATATACATCTGACTTTAACTTTCTTTTATTCCTCAGCAGCTGAATACAGACAAGCCTTTTATAACATCTCAAGTGCTTAAACAGATTGCCTGGCTCTGAAAACCTGTAGCCTCTATCTAAGTTTCTCTATTCTGGGCTGGATAATGTCTATGAAAAAGTATGCATAAGGTCATTTTCAAGCATTACATCATTTACTAATAGTAATAATTTGTTTTGTATATCATACTGCACATGCGACATGCCTTAGTGCTGAAAATAATAGATATTACTGTTACCCAATTTAGTGGTACTCCATTTACTCAAATATGAAGGAAGGAAGACTGAATTGGCATTGCCAGGATTCACCTTGTCACCAGCAAATCACCGCAGATGTCTGTGATGAGCATTTACCTCATGGGAGCCATCTTGCTAGGGACTATGTCACCCTCTATTTGTCCCTTACTAAAATTATATATGCTTTCTTGTCATTCTGGGGGATGGCAGGTATCCCGAAGGTGAGCATATCCATCTGCTCATATTCACCTGTGAAAACCTGTTCATTTTAATAATAGACATAAAAAGGACCACTTCTCAACTTATAGTGAATTACATACTCTCCCTAATTGTTTTCTACAAAAGGTAACGCAATAGTACATATTAAACAAAAAGGGAGAACATCTGCCTGGGTTTAAGCTGTGGTGTTTAAACCAGTAATAGGAAAATCAATCTCTTGTGTAAATGAAGGCTATGGTTTCAGTTGGCAAGGACTTTAGGAAATGCAGGTGGTGTACGAGCCAGAAGTCAGTCTAATGTCTTATTGTACTGCAGCATGACTGGAGGTGTGGTTTATTACAGGACAAGTACTATTCAGCTAACTGATTTAGAAATGGGCAGGCCCTGCTTGATCAGTCTTATTAACTTTTGGGATTGGAGCATGGGCTACAACTTTATTGGCTTGAAAATTATGGATTTTATTTGCCTTTGTAAATTACGGATCTTTAAGAATGTACACTTTTTGCAGGACTGTCTGATATATAGAGCTCCAGTTTAAGGTACGTGCTTTCTTAAATGAAGCAGCTCCCTTCATATGAAAAGCTGAGAGCAGGCTCCAGTCAGTGAAGATTTGATATTTAGGATAGGAATAAACAGTGCAAGGTAACACAAAACAGGTGCCCAGACTTACTAATTTTTCAAGCAAGGCAACAAGGCATGGCAATTGGCTGCAATGAGTTGTGCACGTGGAAAAACACAGCACAATACCATATCCACAAAGATTGGCCTGCTCCAGGAGTCACCCCCTGTACTGGTGCACAAACATTGCTGCTTAGTATGATGCACAGTCTCGCACCATGATGCAGAGGTGAGTATGCACTGGATTTGTATGGGAAGCATACTCCTCCATTAAGAATTCCTAAGCGTAGACAAACTCAGAAATTTCCCACACATGTGGTATGTGATGTGCATTGCAGCTCACATGCAATATGTCATTTCGTCTTGAGAAATTAACACATTTTCCCTATTTGTGTCTGCCTCAAGTAGACGTTAGTTAGAACTTCATTTCGCAATAAAATGAATAAAAGTGTAGAGACCAGTACAATGAATTAGAATAAAAGTGGTAAAACATAAAATTATTTCATCACAAAATTAAAATAATATCTTAAACATTTTACCAGACCATTCTTACATCAGTTCATTCCCCCTCTAACAATTTATATTTCATAAATAGTTTCCTTCTTAAGGAGGGAGTGTTATCTATTCTATTTCTCCAAACTAAAAAATACAGCCACATCGTATTGTCATATAAATGAACATATCTAATGATATCTTATGGGCATTACTCAATCACTTTTATGTCAATATATTCCCCACCTAAAGATTCATCAATACCGATTAAAAAGTGAGTATTCTCTATGTTGTTCCCCTCACATTAATTTTCAATTAAAGATTACGACCGAGTCTTGTCATTATTTGACTGGAGACACTCCAAAATTCCTATATGTCCACAAGGTAGAGGCACCCATATACATATTTTTAAAAAATACAAAGCTTTTCAGTTTATCCTTGACTTATCTTTCTGCTCTTCAATTTATAGTGTTGGAGAAATGACAGCCCCGCAAGTTTTTATAGCTGCCTGTAGAAAAGAAGCCAACACAAAGCATACATAGGGTGTTTCTAGTTGTTGCAGAACGCGAAGTGCTACCCTATGATTATGCAAACTGAATTTTGTTAGAAGAAGATTAATAAACTTTTTCCTTTCGATCTGATAGAACGGACAGAAAAATAAGATATGTTCAGTCGATTGCTTTGAAATAGCATCACATGGGCAAGATGAAAGATGTTTCAATGCAAATACATTTGCAGGGTACCTCAACATTAAAGAAACATAATTTAAACGAAATCTCGTCAAAATTTACCGGTGGCGACGATTTTCAACAAAAGCAAGATAGGAAGCAGATCCGTATAATACAGAGGGGAGAGTGTAGTATAAAATTATTGTGGATTTTTCTTTATTTCTATCCCATCTATCAAGTGAACTTTTGGCCATAAAGATATCTTTTAGTCTGGTTTTAGGAAAGATTTCACAGTGAGTTGGATTATCATAGAGGTCCACCAAACCCAAAGAGACAAATCACTGCCTTACGTAACGCAGCCATGGAATTTTAAGGGCATGATCTAAATTCATAATATCCTTTAAAATGTGCTGGTTTAACGGCACCGTCTTTCTTTTCCAAATAGACAACCATAATAATAAAGGGGCCATTTTAATAGTATCACTAAAAAAAGGTAGGCCTATTTTTTTATGGGGGATAGAATTAGAACAGCTCAATGGGACAGACAATAATCTCTTAGCAAATCTATCCTCTATCGTTTGTACACTTGTACAGTGCCCCAAATTGCTGCTCTGTAAGTGACAGGTATTGTTTTTGCAAGGTAGATTTTAACCATCTCCTGTATAGGCTTATTTCCTAAGTTTTTAGAAAATTTAAAATTGCAGCTATACTTTTATTCATTTGGTTGGCTCTGGATGTCACCATCTCATTCCACCTTAATTTGGAATCAAAAGGATACCCAAGTATGAAAAATTATCTACGTAAACTATTTTCCTACCTTCAATCTGATATTTGCCTGTCTTTTTTCTCCCAGATCCCACTGTCATGATAAAGTTCTTTGTTTTATTAACATGCAAGTCCAGATCCCTCATAAATGTTACGTAATTTGTGATACACTTCTGTAAAGACAGAGGGGCCCTTGCCACATCATCTGCATATAGCAGGATGGGGAGCGGCGCAGAGTCTACATAAGGAATATCCTTAGATTTTTTTTTACCAGGGCCTCATTTAATTTATTGGTGTACAGTGAGAATAAGAAAGGAGCCAAAACGCAGCCGTCTTACTCTTTTCTCAATTTTGAAAAGATTTAGTACATTCTCCCTGTTTCCCATATCGGATCCTTGCCATAGCTCCGATATATAATTTACTAATGAAGATGATTATTGCGGGATCCACCCTTATTTCCTCCATGATATACCATAAGGATAAGTTACTTACCTGTAATCCTAGTTCTCTTCCAGGGGTATCCTTTTCAAAGTCATAAGCACATGAATGGTCCGGCGCATGGGCGGGAATATTCATGTGCTTATGACTATTGATGAGGATCCCCTGGAAGAGAATTTGTTGTGATTAACACAATCAAATGCCGCCGACAGGTCCAAGAAGGCCATGTAAGGTCACCTTGTTTAGCTATTGAATATTTTGCTGATACTAAAGCTAGATTTAAACACTGGTCCAGTGTGCCCCTACCCTTCCTGAATCCATATTGGACTTCTGCTAGGATCCTATTCTCAGCAACCCAATCTTCCAGTCTGTTTAATAATAATCGACCCATTATTTTTCGCCGTGCTATCTATTAAAGCAATGGAGGGATAGTTTGCTGGATTTGAACCATCCCCTTTCTTAAATACTGAGATAATTAGGGATTGCTTCAATGAAGGGAGAGGCCCTGAGATACTAATTCCATCAAAAACTGAGGTGATTAAAGGAACCCATAAACTTTTATTAATAAGAAAGATATCCACAGGGACACCATCTGCGCCAGCTGCCTTTAGGCTCGAGGATTGTGATAGAGCAAGGTCTATCTCTTCCATTCTAGAAATTCAAAGGGAGGGTATCCATTGGAACTACATACGAATCTCTAGAAGTGCCCATCTCATTCTTTAGAAAACATTTCTGAAAGTGATCAATCCATGTGACCTCATCTATAAATGTATCCAACGAGGGACCTCCCTGATCCAACAGAAGGGGGGGTATTAATCACTTTGCAGAAAGCCTTGCTGTTGTTACTATTAGATGCTAGCCTTAATTAATTTTCCCCAGGCCTCAGCTCTTAATTGTTTCTTTCTGTTTTCTCAGGATTTTTTGTATGTGGCTCTCAGGATTTAAATTTGATCCTTATCTCTAGGATTCAGTTTTAAAGCATTGCGGAGGTTAGCCGATGCTTCTGTGCAGTTTTTATTAAACCACCGAATAGGCTGCTGAGTTCTTGCTGTTGACGGGTGGGATATTTGCAGTTTGATAGTTTCTAAAATCTTATCAAATGCTTGGATTACCTGATATATATTTACAGAGGGATCTCATTGCAATTAGTAGATATCACTTTGCTGGAAAGAGCCTTTTCATCAATTTTGTCCCACCTTAATGTGTATCCATTTGATCTAACAAGGATAGGTTTAGGAATCTTTCTACCCCGCCATTTTATTGATGCTTCTTTCCATGGGATCAGAGATATTATCGCATGGTCGCTCAGTTCAGTCATATTAATATATATCTTACCGGGATTATCTCCATAGTTGGCCGAAGTTATAATATGATCTATTGATGAGGTAACCCCAGCTCTATAAAAGATGGGAATCATTAGCACCTATCTGGGCTCTGATTTCTAGCTGTCAGGTTGTTAATAGGCTATTTAAGGCATTTCCATATATTGAGTGAGTAAAGTGGTTGACTACTTCCTCCTCATGGACAGTTAGGACACATTTCCGGAAGTCATCGTTCAGGCATCTATTTATATTGAAATCACCAACCCAGATGAGATACACTGGCTTTGGTTGTTGAAAAATGACATCCTCCAGGATACTCTCTAATTGCTTAACCACTGAGGTTGGATCCTCAAAGTTATTATTATAGAAATTTATTATCATTAAGTTCATGCTGGGATCACCATTTAGCAGCAAAATATGCAAATAAGGCAAATTATTTACGAAAGCAACCAATTTAAATATAGTTCTGTTAGCTAGACAGGTTAATAGGCCTCCTTTAGCTCTCCCTCTTTTCGATGGAAGGGCTGGGGTTTTAAAGCAACGATACCCGTTTAAATAAATGAGATCTACCTCCCTGGTTTCTTGTAGACATATAATCTGGTGAGTTGCTAATTCATTATACCACTCCTTATTACATTTTTTTATTATTATATCCTGCTATGTTCCAGCAGAGTAAGATATGGTTATCATTACTCATTAACTCCGCATTGCCTAATAATCCATTAGTATTGGGGGTGGATGAGGGTGCGCTCTGCCTATTTCCAAAATTTCGAATTGATTTTCCGTTATTGACGCCATCATGCTTGTCAGGCTGATTTCCCTGTTGTCTATTAAATTTGGGCTATCTGCTAAATGAGAGGTCAAGAGCAGTCAATCGCAGCTATCTATATTTTCTAGGGTCGAGAATCTATTTGATACAGGGATATCGAAGTTCTCTCTCAAAATTAACCAGTTCCTCCCTTGGTTTCCCTCTTTACATGGCTTATACAAGTTAAGCCTTTGTATGTAAGGCGGTTTGTAAACGAAATCTAGCGGGTCGGTATATATCTGTGAACTTGGTGTAGAGGCCGTAGGAATCTGGGGTAAGAGATTGGCTACCACACGATAGTTATCAAAATTCAGTATGACACAATCCCCCCTCGATATACTTCGATGATGGGCCTATCCAACTTACTCTTCTGGCCATAATTAACCGATCATATATATAGAGTAGGTCAGACTACTGGATTTTGTTAACCTGTGCCTAGCTTTATCCATGAGCTGGATAGTTGTTTCTTGATGACCTGCGCTAAGAACCGGAACGTTTACAATGACTATAACAAAAGGACAGGCAGCTGGAGGGAGATTCAGAGATTGATAATTATTAGATTTCCCACATGTGTTTGTCCAAAGATGCTGCCTCTTAGGAGTTGTTCTTCCATTACCATCAGAACCTTTCATCATATCCCACCTCTCAAGCCCACTTCGGATAGCATTTTCTGCTCCTGAGTTTTGTGATAAACTTGCCGCCCCCTATGCCCCCCCTAATGTAGCAATCCCCAAGACTGAGGATGACACCGGTTGTAAAATGGAAGTAGCGGTCGGATTCAATCTCTCCTTCCCGCTTGTCTCATTCCAAGAAACCCCTTCTTTAACCATCAGTGAACTAGGAAGAGATAAATGTGCTTGGGATCTGTCAGACCCCACCCCCTCAGTGGCCACCTTGCCATTCCTCAACACCTTTAACATGTCCTCTATTGAGGTTAGACGTAACAATATTGGTTGCAGTGATAGTTTATTGCTTAAATCGTCCTCATTCCTAACAGGCGATGCAGTTCTCTTTCCTTGAATCTGATTTAGGGAGTCTGGGGAAGGGAGTATAGATTGTCTTTCTCGATTTTTTGGTTTATTAAGCAAAGTTTCTCTTGGGGCATCTCTTTTCCTCTTGGAAAGGGACTTTCTAGTTGGCAAAGATATTATCTCGGGAGTGATTTGCGGCAACGCAGGTAAGTCCGTTATGATGACATTAGAGGCGACGCCCTGTAATTCAATCGCTGACAGCATATTATCAGATGTTAAAGAGGGCTCAGTTATAGTACTACCCCCTCCCAGTGATAGTCTTTTCTCCGTTAAGGCAATCTGATTTGATATTGCTGTTGTTGCTTTTACCAAAAAGAGTCTAGTGTAGATATGATACCCCCCTTGTGGACCGATAGATTTACCTTCTTTTTCCCCCATGTCAGACGTAGAAAGGTTTCCAATGTCCTGTAGAAATTCAGACCTTAGAGACGGGGCCCAGCCCAGCCCCCTTCGGGCTCTGATGGGCGTGGGCGGGCCCGCACTTGGCCCAGGCTTTGCCTGGGCATGTCCCCGTGCACATCCCGCGCCGCGAGGCTGCGTGGCGCTTTTTAAGCACGTTGTAGGAACCAGAGGGCTCACAGGAAACAGAGTCCGAAACAGTGCAGCTGGAAAGTATGCACAGCTTCCTCCCCCTCTCCTCGATTCAGCAGATCACAGGGTTGTTGGCGGCTACAGAGGCCGCGGGGCTGTGTGGCGCTTTTTAAGCGAGTTGTAGGAACCAGAGGGCACACGGGAAACAGAGTCCCCAGCGGTGCAGCTGGGAAGTATGCGCGGCTTGCTCCCCCTCTCCTTGATTCAGCAGATCACAGGGTCGTTGGCGGCTACAGAAGCCATGGGACTGCGGGCACTTTTTAAGCACGTTGTAGGAACCAGAGGGCTCACGGGAAACAGAGTCCCCAGCGGTGCAGCTGGAAAGTATGCACGGCTTGCTCCCCCTCTCCTCGATTCAGCAGATCACAGGATCGTTGGCGTAGGCATTCGTTTTTGATTCAATGCCCTGTCTCGCTATTTCAGTAGATCAAGCTTTGGGTGTTTGTACTACCGCAGTAACATCCCCTTGACACAAAGCAGTTTTTGCACTTTGGAAAATGCAGCTTTTGCGCTGGATAGTAGATAGCATGAGCTGCTTTGCATCACCGTAGCGTCAGCACGAAGCCTTAGTAAATCTGTGCCAAGATGTCATGCTTCGCAATGACATGCTCTATTCTGACTAAATGATGGCATCTATGTGACTTAAAACATGAGACATAGTCTCCACTCCTGTAAATGATTGTAGAGTCTTTATCTCACAAAATGTAAGAGCACTGGTCAGTAAGCGGATTATAAAAGCTGAGGATTTTACCTTGTCCTTATGAGCATCCATTTCACCATGTATTTTCTCCGGTGTATAGTAGGTGTGCCCTATAGAGCCCAAAGCTGAAAATCGTAGGATAGTCTGTCTTCCAGCAGTGTTCACCAAGCTGAATATCTCTATATTGCTGGGACTTGCTGGCAGAATTTCGGACATCACTTCCTTAAATCTGTCAAGTCTGCTGACCCCAAATTTATCTTTGTGTAGGAGGTCTTCTGCTGTTCCATCTGAGAGCAAGAATAGGATCAGATGCGGGTTATACAGAATCAAAAACATTCACAGCCTCATTCAGAGAAGGTCAGATGTGCAAAAATTGTGTCAGATATGAGATAAGTAGATTATTGCACACGTAACACAATTTTCTATTTAAACAAATGCTGTATTACCGCATTCAGAAATTGCACTAATACTGCATCACACCATAGGACAACCATGCTCTTAAACAAGCAAAAAGTGGGTGCTAACATTGCAGCATAAAAAAGTTAAAAAATACTCAGCAATACTATTTCTACATGCTATTCCACACTTAAAGCTAAATATGCCATAGTACCATGAATGGGGGATCTGGCAGTGCAATTACCAATTGACGGTATTCAGGGATAGCCCTAGACGAACACACACACACAACACACAATTACAAATCCAGTGCCATTTTAACGTACAGTAAATTACATGCCTCTCTTTCACACATTGACACAACTGAACTTAGAATTCACAAAAAAACCAGCCCTATTTACTTTATAAGCATATGCAAAACGTGCACTTTTGCTCCACTAAGTAGTAAAAACACACTGCATGTATTGTAAAGGTAATAGTCTTGTGTGTTAAGAGTAAAGGATGACATGCATACAAATGACTTTTTTTAAGGAGCACATTTCATTTGTTCAGTGAAAGGGCACTGAAGGCGGCCATTGAGGTGCACAGCCTGGTGCTGATCACTTTTATATGTTCCATGAAGAACAGACACTTTGATAGGGTGAGCCTTTGAGTGGCCCAACAGTATTGAATCCTTCATGCTTGTTTGTGTACTTCTAATCCATATCTGCCCCACAGATTTGTGTGGCCCCAGAATGTTTGCTGGTGACGACTCCTTGTCCACAGGTGTTGATGGTGTAGGACTGTACACTAAGTCCTTTTCTCTGGGAAGTGGACATCCTCCAACTCTCTCTTCAGCCTAACAGGAAGGTACATCTGTCCTACACTTTCTACATACTACTACAGTACCACCATTCCATCCCTTTTGTTGGGCTTCCCTAACCTTTGAAACATTATCTTGTGCCACCATGCTCTTATGCAGAATTGTACTTCCATCATCCCTTGTTAGAATGACAGACGTTTGGTCAGGGCCTCATGATAGAACCTCTGAACTCTTGGTGGAACTCACCTTTAAGATGTAACGTAGCAGAGTTTCGTATGATTTCATCTTGTAATGCTTTCACGTGAACCTTGACAGTAGAAATGACATCAGGCCAGACAGCATCGGAAACCCGGAATTTTAGGTCGTATGTCCCAGGAGGAGCAGGATCTATCATTGTTAGGGTGCCAGTACTTTTATTCAACCTAAAATACCTAAAAGCAACCAAATAAAATAAAAAATAAATTTCGATTAAACGACATGCTAATGTTTTATGAGAGTTCCCAGAACCTGTTTTCCCCCATCTAGGTACATAATGACAGGCAAGATGGTACACTGGCTGATACTGCTACCAGCATAAAGCACCCAGATCATGGTATTGAGATGGACTGGAAGAATAGGAAGAGAAGGAACAGTAATTTACCATGTTAAGTTATGAAATCCTATCTGAAGACTTCAGTGTATCACATATTTCTGGGAATCTTCAACTGGTTAAAGAGAGGCTCAGAAAATATGTTCTGCTGCACTGAAATATGCATTTTCGTGTCCCATGCATTTGTTTTGTCCACTCTCGAAGTGGACTGCAGATGCCTTATTTTTGTGTTTCTCACCAATAAAAACAAATCTTACTCGATCCAGCGTTGTGATGGTTCAAGTCCATTTAGAATTGAGTACAATACCTGAGCTCTGATAGGTCCTCTGATGCCAGAACACCTGAGCAATGAGCAGATGTTTAGTTTTCATACTGTATCTCTTACCTGGGCAATCGTGTTTCCGACTCAAATGTTTTGTTGCCCCAGTCATCATCATCTGGTGCATAGATCTGTCCAAGAATTGTTGGTGGCCAATTCCCTGTTGAAAAAAGAGTTGGAAGTTAATTTTGGAAGCTCAAACTCTTTTTTTTTAATATATATATTTTTTTATTAACATTTCTTAAATGCAACATACAATGTACATGCAGGTTATTCACATTTCTGAGAGTCCCATTAACATTGGTACACATAGACATTTATGACATCCTTTCACTTTTAGCATATTTACTACTTGGCAAGACTCCACTTCGTGAATATGGGACAGCAAATCAGGCTAGCTTTCATGCCAAGTAGTGTTCCATTCTCTATTGCCTCCACTCTTTTCTCCCAGCCTTAGATCCTGGAGGTATGTGCTGTGCCACAGGGGGGATCATGTATGTTTGGAGGTGTTTGTTTCTTATTGTATGTCTTCGGGCCCGCCTTGTCTAGTCGGTGGAGGCAGGGGGGTCCATTTGGTCGCCGATCGCCTCCGGGTGTGCAAGCATATATGGGCGCAATGGGTCCCAAATGTCCCTTGGTCTAGAGGCAGTGGGCAGTAATTCTGCGTATATTAATGTCTGTTCCTGCCAGAGGAGGAGATCTCTGATCCAGTCTTTAAATTTGGGTGCCCGCCCTCTACCCCATTTGCATGCTACCCTTCGCTTGGCCAGCAAGAGCCCCAATGCTGTGTATCTTCGATATGCTGAGGGTATGTCTGCGGTGTAACCTAAGAGAGCCACTACAGGCGTTTGTATGACTGTTGTCGTGATCATTTGTCCTAGCGCCTCTACAACATGCTTCCAAAATAGGCGAATCTCCGCACACTCCCAGGCCAAATGCAGGAAGTCTGCTTTCTCCTGTCCGCATCTCTCACAAGCATCGCTATCTCGCAGTTTGTATTTAAAGAGCTTGGCAGGGGTGTAATAGAATCTTTGAAGGTATTTATAGTGAATAATTTGCAACCGGCTATTTGCCGATATCTTGTCTGTCTGCTAGCAGCAGCAGCTCCATTTCCTCTCATCAAGGGATTCCCCTATCTCTTGCTCCCACTGCTCTCTAGCGGTCCCCGCATGTGCACGTGTCTCTTTCTGTGTGTTATGATATATTAAGGATACCACATGGGTGGGGTTTGCGTTCTTGAGTAGGCTGTGCAGTGGGCCTATCGTGGGGGGTTCGTCGGGGTAGGCAGGGGTCGCAGCTTTTACACTCTGCCTCAATCTGACGTACATGAATAAATCCATCAGCTCCGGCTCCTTATTTGCAAAGAACTGCTCTTTACTGCGGAACGTGCTGTCTATGTATAGATTGCCCCTCGTTACAATGTCCGTCCTATTGAGAAGTTGGCGACATCGCAACTCCCGAGTGACCTCCAAGGCAGGATGTCAGATCGCTGGGAGCAGCGGTGAATACAGCATTTCTATATTCAATCGTTTCGCAATTTTTCCCCATGCGTCCACAGTGCACTTCACAGTAGTGGAGCTCACTTCACTCGTCTTAGTTTGCGTAGCTATGAATCCAGATAGTGGGGTTGGCTGCATGTAATACTGTTCTACTGCCTGGTGCGGCATGAAGGGGGATGGATTGAACCAGTATGTCGCACAGTGCGCTTGTGCACTAAGATAGTATAATTCAAAGTCGGAGGCTTCGAAGCCCCCCCCTGTGCATATGTCATCGTAAGGGTCTCCCACTTCAGTCTGGGTTGCCTCCCACCCCAGGCAAGTCATATCATCTGAGTTCTAAGGGTTTTGGAAAAAACCGGTCCTGGTGCATGGGGGTTAATAATGAATAAATATAGTAGCTTTAGTAAGATTACTATCTTCATTAGAGAGATTCTTCCTGCCATTGACAAGGGCAGCGCTATCCATCTCCCCACTGATTCCGTAATGTGCTCCATCACTCTCCTGTAATTAGCGTGTAGGAGCTCTGGGCCATCTCTGGTTATTGTTATTCCCAAATACCTAACCTCACTGGGGCGCCCACTCTATGGGGTAGTCTAGGGGATAAGGGCGCACAGCATCAGTGAGCGGGAACATTTGAGATTTCCCCCAATTTATTTCTATTCCTGATAGTTCTCCAAATGCGATAAACTCTCTCAGAATTGGGTTAAGACTGGTCTGGGGTTCTCTCACATATAGCATGATATCATCCACGTATAATGAAATCAGCACGTGTCGTGTGGGATATTCCAGAGCCCACTCTCGATGCAATTGTCTGAGTCGGGCCGCCAGGGGCTCGATGGCCAAGGCGAACAATAATGGCGACAGCGGACATCCCTGGCGAGTGCCCCTCGTAATGGCAAACCAGGGCGAGCTGGCTCCATTTATTATTACTTTCGCACGTGGTCGCGTATAGAGCAGCCGTATCCAGGCCAGGAAGCCATTTGGCATTCCCATCCGCTGCAATATCCCAAATAGGTAATCCCATTCCACCAAATCAAACACTTTGGTGGCGTCTAAGAATACTGCAACCGCCTCGAGGTCTGGGTCCATATCATGCATCGCCACGACCAAGGTTCGTAAGTTATGAGAAGTAGCACAGCCTGGCACGAATCCCGCTTGGTCGGGCAATACTAGCGCCGTCATGAGTAGACTCACCCGGTTCGCAATTATTTTGGCCAATATTTTCGCGTCGCAATTAATCATAGAGAGAGGCCTGTATGAATCGCATCTGTCTGCTGGCTTTCCAGGTTTGAGTATTGAGATTATGGTGGCCTCTCTCATGGTGGGGGGCAGCTCACCTAGTTCCAAGGCCTCGTCGTACACCTGTTTGAGTATTGGGGCTAGGTGCTCTATGTATGTTTTATAAAAAACGGCGGGTAGGCCATCAGGTCCAGGGGCCTTGCCAGAGCGAAGTTGCATTATGGCAGTCCGGATTTCATCCAGCTCGAACTCAGCAGATAGGAATTCCCTCTGCGAGCCCCCCAACCACCCCAGGGTGACTGGCTCTAAGTATTGTTGTAGGGATATTGAGTGTTGCCGTGTCGAAGTGTATAGTGTAGTATAGAAGGTTTGAAATGTGTGTAGGATATCTGAAGTATCCTTGGCGCTCTCCCCCTCTGGGGTCCGTAGCTCCAGTACGTAACTCGAGAATCTGGGCTTGCGTATTTGCTCGGCTAGCGCTTTCCCTGGCCTCTCACCCTCTCCATAGCGGCAGGCTTTAAAGTATTTCCCTCGAAACCGACAATCTCTGTCTGTTTCTTCCTGATATTCAGTTATCTTATCCCTGAGCTCGATGTATTTCTATGGGGATGGCGAGCAGTTTGTCAGCTTCGATTCGTTTTATTTCTTTCTCTAGCCAGATAAGCGTATGCCGCAGGTCTCTAAGCACCCTTAGCGATACTGATTCCTCTAACAGTCACTTCAAACGCCTCCCATACCATCGCCACATGTTCGACCGAGCCCAAATTGCGCTGAAAATAATCCTGTATTTCTTGATCCATCTCGGCTCGGAACGCCGTGTCCAAGAGCATGGTAGGGTTTAGGCACCAGTTTATGTAGGGGGTATGTCTCATTGGTGGCGATATGCTCATGAGTACAGGGGAGTGGTCGGAGTAGGTGTGTGCTAAATGTTCAACCTTGGTTAGCCATGTACTAAGTCCCCTAGTGACTATCCAGTAATCTAAGCGCGACCAAGTCTCATGCGCTGCCGCATGACATGTGCCTTCTCTCCTCTCCGGGTGTATATGTCGCCAGGCATCTAGCAGGCCGCTTTCTTTCATGATGTCGCCCATTTGGCGCTGGGAGAGAGTGTAGTGGTGTGGCTGTGGTTTTGACCTATCTAGTGTTGGGTTTAAAGTAATATTAAAATCCCCTCCCCATAGCACATGTGCGGATCCGATATCTACTATTTCCCCCCATAGTGTGGCAAAGAACATAGGGTCATCGGTGTTAGGGCCATAACAGCCGACTAGGGTCACTGAGTGAGAGGCCAGCGTTCCCCATGTCAGGCTAAAGCGGCCCTGAGGGTCCGATCATATGACCGCGGGCACGTACGGAGTGTTTTTATGGACTAGTAGGGCCGTGCCTCATGAGTAGGTAGAGTAGGATGCGAAACAGCTGTATCCTGCCCATCTGGCAGCAAACCTCTGTGGTCGTTTAGGATCTAAATGGGTTTTCTGGAGCATCGCGATTTGGATTGAGTGCCTGTCTAAGTATGCTATTATTTGCCTGCGCTTTCGTGGATCCCCCAACCCTCTAATATTCCAAGTCAATAAGCGTAATGTGGGGGCAGCGCCGGGGTTATTCATCTTGCCAGAATGTCTTGTCACGTGTTCCCTTTCTATTAGATGCACGTATGTCGCTGCCTCTCGTGCGACGGGCGGGGCTGTTGATGTGTTTCAGTATGTCTATATGTTTATGCTGTTCACTGTGCGGGGTTCTCTATGACACATATTGTGTTATGCTGCAGTGTACTTAAACAAAAACCTTTCCCTTTTCCACCCCCCTCCCACATCGACATCCCAAAATTGTCGTGAAAGTCATTCCCACCCTATACTTTGAACTGAACACGGGGTCAGTGGACACATGGGCTACTCTCTGGGAGGCCTATAAGGCATGCATTCGGGGCATTGCCATCGCAAAGCATGCTGGGGTCCTGAAGGATCTGCGGAAGACACTAGCGAACATCGAGCGACAGCTTGTAGCTGTCGAAGCCTCTATACATTGCTCCCCCGAATCCGCCGAGGGTGAGCGGCGTCGCTTGGACTTACTAGTAGAGTTCCGGGAGGCAGCGGAGCGAGAAACACACTTCCTCAGTAAATATGCAGTTGCACGCAGATATGGCGAGGGTGACAGACCGAGGCGCACTTTGGCACAGCTGCTGAGGCCTCCGTATTCCAAGTCCTGCATCACAGAACTCCAATCCGATGAAGGGGCTATACTAAGAGACACATCCGATATCCGAGACACATTATTAGCCTATTACGAACGCCTGTACACCTCCAAACTAACACACACCTCCTCTGAACGCGAAGAGTACTTTGCTGAAATTGCGCTAGTGTACATGGATAAATATATGCAGGACTTCCTCGCAGAGCCATTCTCAAAAGATGAAATAACAGATGCTATAGATGCGCTAAGCGGCTCTTCTGCCCCCGGCCTTGATGGATTCAAAGGGGGCTTCTATAAGCAATATAAAGACATCCTAGCCCCAAAACTTATAGAAGTTTATTACGAATCTTTAGAAAGAAACCAGCTGCCGCCTACCCTGCGGGAAGCAGTGATCGTATTGCTACCCAAACCTGGCAAGGATCCCTTGCTCTGTGAGTCGTACAGGCCATTATGCCTCCTGAACTTCGATTATAAAATATTAGCGAAAACAATCTCGACGCGCCTTGCTCTGCTGATGGACAAAATCATATCCCCTGTTCAATCGGGGTTTGTCCCACGCAGATCTACTTCGCTAAATCTCCGCACTCTTTTTGCGGTTCTGCATAGAATCAACCCGGCTACTCCGGCCGTAGCCGTTCTGCTCGACGCTGAAATGGCGTTTGATTCCCTTGAGTGGCCGTTTCTATGGACGGTCATGCGCAGGCTGGGCATGCCCTTTGGGTTCATCAACCTTACGATGCTGCTCTACTCGGCCCCAACTGCCAGACTACGCTTAAATGGCACGCTTTCCAGGTCCTTCACCCTATCCCGCGGTACTAGACAGGGCTGCCCCCTGTCCCCGCTGCTCTTCATACTAGCAATGGACCCACTCATTCGACACATCCAGGAGCAACATCTTCATAGAGGGCTTCAGTTTAACACAGGGCCACTGCTGGCTTCCTTATATGCGGATGATATTATCCTATACGTCCGGAATCCCCAAGACAACTTAGATCCTCTCATCCGTGAGATCATTAGATTCGGCGGCTTTTCCGGCCTTGGTATAAATTGGAATAAGTCTGTAATTTTCCCCCTCACTGCGGGCACGGTCCGATGGGAGTGTGAATACCCACTAACTTGGTGCTCGGACTCCGTTAGATATTTGGGTATAAACATACATTTACATACCAATGAAATCATATTATCAAACTATGGCACGGCGATTCATACACTAGAAAAGCAAGTGGACAGGTGGCTTAGACTACCTCTTTCAATTGCTGGGCGTATCGCTCAGATCAAAATGATTGTCCTGCCCAAATTCTTGTATTTATTCAATAATATTCCTATTCCGTTACCAAATCGTTTTTTTGAGTCCATACGCACCCACCTTATTCGGTTGACTTGGGGGGGGGGGGGGGGTAAACGCCCCAGAGTCCGCTGGGAGATCATGACACTCCCGTATCACAAGGGCGGTTTTGGCGTTCCTAATTTTCAGATATATTACTTGGTCGCTCAATGCTGCTACGCTCACGCCTGGTTCCATCCTGACGCCAGAATCCCCTACTTACGCCCTGAGGCAGATCTAGTTCTTCCGGATACACTACGTACAGTATTGCCCATGGGTTACCCTCGTGACCCACTCGACATTCAGACGGTCTCCACAACTAGCTGGGCTTGGCTAAAATTGGTCCGGATGTTGGGATCACCGCCCCTATACTCCCCGAGTTTACCGCTCCCGAATAAATGGTGGATACCTATCACGGGAGAGGGGATAGTGCAGCGCACCCTTTCACGATTCGACATGACCTCCATTGGGGACCTTTACATGGATGGCCAAGTATTTTCTGTCTCTGACGGAGACAAGTTTACAGGGGCATCGTTTATGGACAAGTTTATACTTACTCGGCTTGGTGCCGCAGTTAGGGCCAAGAATCCTGGTTACCCCGTAGAACCCGACTCGTTCCCCCCCTTGTCCATAGTTATAGACAATGACACTGGGGAACACTTGATTTCTAAACTATATAGATCTTGTATGGAGATAGTACCAGTACACGATGCTAAGGTGCGGGCTGCATGGGAGGCGGATCTGGGTCACCCAATTACTGATGACCAATGGGCTGCGTGCTGTCTGCAAACCAAGGAGATATCTCTAAATAGCCGACACAAACTCATCCACTTCAAATTCCTGCACCGCATTTACATCACTCCTGCGCTGCCCATAAACTAGATCCTGACAGATCCCACTGCTGCCTAAAATGCAAATCCCTGCAAGCAGATTTTGCACACCTTACCTGGACCTGCAGCAAAATCAGCGCATACTGGTCCGACATACACCACATACTTGGGACAATGACGGGCTTAGCCCTATCCCCAACTCCGGAAGTGGCCCTATTGGGATAAGTGAATAATATCCCGAAGGCTGTTCGGAAATTCACCGCCGTGGGGCTACTCTTGGCGAAAAGGAAAATAGCGTTGAAATGGGGGAGGAGGGTGGCACCGACGAGTAAAGACTGGCTAAACAATTTGGCATATTGTAACCTAAATTACGACTTGTACGCCTCCACATTGCCCAGCTCATCCCGCCCACGTGCCATTTGGGGCCCTCTCAAACAATACACGGCGATAACACAGTCTCAATCAGACGCACGGATGGATGCCGGCCTGGTACCTGAGGGTGTTGGTTAATCTAGGTCTACCTACACTATGGACATGGAAATGTGCTTTATGTTATTAAAAGTAGGATTGTTACCCACATAATGCCTTGCTTGAAGTGCAGGTACAGGCGTTGAAGATGTAGGGAGCGAGGTAGCACAATGTGCAAATGTAATTTTGTCTGAACACATTATCAATCTTGCTATGGTACTGAATATTAAGTGTTATACGACATGCATTTGTGTGTGTCTGTTGTCATGGAACTGGAACGATTTTTTTGTTTTCATTCTGGAACTGATAAAGTTTAAAACATTTTTTTTAAAAGTCATTCCCACCCTCATTTCCCCAAAAAATAGCAATCAATAACATTTTCTTTAACAGCTGAACTTCAGCAACAATGTTCCAACTGGTGTAAACCAGAAGAAGAGGGGAAGGGGAAGGCAGGAGGACAGTGAAAGAGATAAAGAAATGGGAGAGCAGGGGGGGGAAGGGAGCTCAGGATTTATCAGGAGGGGAGGGGGACAAGGCGGGGGAGGGGGAAATGAAGGAAGGGGGTTGGTTCGGCTCTGTTCCCCGAAGGGTGGAGGAGAGGAGGGGAAACATAAGTAGTAGGGGTCAAAGGAGGACTATCTCCTGGGGGGGTCTACGAATATATGTGTAGGGGGGAGGTAAAGAAATCACTACTATGACCAGGGGCTCAACCTGTGGGGTAGCGTCAGAAGGCACGTCCACCCGCTACCCCCCTCTCTATGATCCGGGAGAGAGAGGAAGCGGCGTGCCCGGGATTCAAGAAAACATGCTCACTCATTTCTCATAGTAGAAGCTAGTCTATCATGTGTTTTATATTATTCTGTTCGATGGCTTTGCAAAACTCATTCATTCTTTGACCAGCTTAGTAAATGCAATGTTCTCATTCTTCAGCGTCGTATTCTATTTACTCACGGCCTGTCTCTCTTAGACGCAGTCAGTCATTATCAGAAAGCTGTGAAGACGATCGGGTCTCTGGCTCATCAGTTTCTTGGTTCGATTTCTGCTTCTTCAATTTTGGTAGGTAGTCCTCCACCTGCTGCGGATTAGTGTAGAAATACTGTTTCCCCTGGTGAGTGATCCGCAGGCGTGCAGGGTACAGCATCGCGTAGTCTATGTGTGCTTGCATTAGCTTTCGCTTCACCAATGCAAATTTCTTTCTGGCCTCTTGAACAGCGATGGTAAAGTCTGGGTATAGAGCAATAGTGTCGCCGTCATAAGTTAAAGTTGGTTTCGCTCTCGCCATTCTCAGAGCCTCATCGTGATCTCTGTAATTAAGAAGTCTTGCAATGATAGGTCTGGGTGGCGTCCCTGGGGGGGCGGTCTGGGGCCCAGGAATCGGTGCGCTCTTTCCACCACCAGCTGGGCCGAGAAAGCCTCCGAGCTGAAGAGGCCACCAAGCAGCTTTTCAATATATTCCTCCATTTTGCCGGTGTTGGCGCTTTCCGGTATTCCCAGAAGGCGGATGCTGTTGCGTCGGGAGTGCGCCTCGAGGTCTTCATTCTTAGCCGCTATAACCTTTAACAGCTTGTCCATTTGTGCCAGTTGCTTTTCCTTGGAGGACGTTGCGTCTTCCAGATCTGAGATTCTGTGCTCTGCCTCCCCTATGCGTGCGTCATGTTTTTCTAATTTTTGGGCCATAAAATCAATTCAGCTGCACATAATGTCCATTTAGGATTCTATGGAGGTTAGACTGTGCTTCATGGTAACAAGGAGTGTTTTTAGGTCATCTTCTTCAGGTCGCATGTCGTCAGTATGCTGTCCTGTGGGCAGTTGCTTGGATTCCCATTGATGTCTCGGCGTCCGGCGGGCTTCGAAAGACAGTTTCGACTGTTTGGGGTCTGTCTTGCCCATCGTGCTTAGCTGCGGCCTGTCGACGCGCCCCTGGAAAGATGAGCATATAGTTCAGTGGCTGTAAAGCTATGAAATCGCCTCGCGAGGGCTCTCTGGCAATATGACACCCGAGGGGGCACTTCTGTGTCTCCGCAGCGATGCCACGCGTGCTCAACGCTCTCAGGAACGGCCTTGGATGATTACAAGTCTCACCTAAATTGGGCCTCCGCGAGAGTGAGGGGTTATCTTCCCAGGATTCTTGTTTCACTCAACGCACAATGCTGCTACGTTGGGGTCTGTCCTCAGCCAGTGCTTTCCCTACTGCTTCTTCGGCCCTCTATGGTGTTGAGGGGCCTCTCTCTGTATGGGCAGTCGAGCCAGGGCTCAGGCCCCGTACTAATCCGCTCGGTCCCCGGCCAGTTTTGGTGACTGCTGGTGTCAGCAGCGGCTCCTCGCTATCCGCCCAGCTATCACTGACCGCACGCCCCCCGGGTCACGGGTTGCTCTCAGCCTCTTCTGTCGGTGGCAGCTCTGGGCTCTAATCTCCTCCGGTGCAGCCAGGCGGCGCGGATAACTAAGCGCCTGCCTGTGGACTCTCAACTATCTTGGCTTCACTCCACGAGCAGGCCTCAACTAGGCCCTGCCGCCCCTCGCCACCATCGCAGTCGCTCTCGTTGCGGGGATGCGCCTCCGCTACCACTTATGGCATTTTTATTTTTATTTTTCCTATTGCTGGCACGTATTCCGCTTTTTGTGCACTGCGGCCTAGCAGCGCATTCGATCCTCTGACGCCGCCGCTGCACGTCCCTGCGCACCATTCAGTCTGGGCCTTCGCAGCCCGGCAGAGCCTCCCGCAGCTCGGCCATGGCTGCCGGCTCACAGGAGGAGAGGCAGTCGCAGTTTCCCCTTCAGGCCACGATCGCCGCCAGCACTCACTTCAGCGGGTGTTCTGGCCGCCGTCACCACACCTCAGGGCCGGCAGGTAGGACGAGGGGCCGCTTCTCTTTTCGCGGTGGCGAAGTCCAGCGCGGCCTTCCTCTGTCTCGCGTCCAAGTCCTCCCGACCGCGTCTCTGCAGCGGCAGTGCAAGACTCATCGATGCTCGTCGGCTGGCAGTGTATAATTACTTCTGGCCACACCATTCAAATCCAGCTATATTCCGGCGCTGAATACATGTTTTCGACTGGTCGATCGTTTCACGGGAGCAGGATATTGTCGGATAATTTCTCCCAGGCTGCCAGAGCCTCACACGGGTGTGGCCATCTTGGTTGCGCGCCCTCTAGCGCCCCCTCAAGCTCAAACTCTTTTAATGTCTTGCTATTGTAGTTGCGAATCATTCGCAGAATGCAATTTTTTGGTTTTGTCACAATCACTTTCCTAACAAATGTGCTTGTCATTTGATGAGCTTGTAGGGTATCTGGCAATATTTTTTAAATGCTCAATTTGGCATTTGGCTACAGGCGTTCATTAAGATATGTGTAACAGGCTGGTTTGATAGCAGATTTTGATTTAGCATACAGGTATGACACACCGTAATAGGTTTGGGGCTAAGAAGAGCAAGAAAGCATGGAGTGGATAGAATTACTTCACATGTTTAAAAGAGGTATATTTTGAGGCACTTTCAAAAGTGGGTATGCTCTTCTTGCTCTTGTCCAGAATGAGTTGTGTAACTCTCGTGAGCTCTAATAAGGGCAAAGTACGTGCCAAGCGTTATTGCACAGCAAATTCAATGCCATTGACCTCACAATATCTATACAAATAAGTAACGACACCTAAAATGAAAATGTAACTAAAAAATAACACATACTCAAACCAATAACTAATATTACATTCATAGTTGTCTCTGTTAAAGTGGTATGGGTAAAGTGATACATAATCTCATCTGCAAGATGATTTACAACGTTTGTAATTGCACCCGTTTCATTAAGGGTGAGGTAATGACCATTGAGTTTGGTGTGCAAGTTATGGTTTGCATGGCTATTTTGTGATGTATGGAGTGTGCCCTAACCATAACTGGCGCATTTCAGTTGGTTTTTCTGTTTTAATTTGTGACCATAACTGCACTTTAACTGTTTTTCTTAAGTGAAGGTCTAAGATTTTTTTTAAACATGTTAATGTGTTATAACCAAAGCTAAACATAACTTCCCTTTTACCTTTGTTATTTTCACAGAGTCATAGTTGTATTCCGTAGTCATATTATTTTTGTATCATAATTGTTGCTTTTTGGTGAGAAGTTAGGCGATTCTGGGTTACAGATTTTGGGGCATATTTGGCACATTTTATTACAATTTAATCAGCATTTTAGAGGACATTTACAACGTTGTTGGGTCGGAATATCATTCTCAAACCAATTGGGAGTAACTGTAAGCATTTGAGAACACCTGGAAGCCGATTGCAGTGCAATAGTAGATTCATTGAGGAGAAGTTTATAGGTCAACCATGGGGCTGCTTTAGGGTGCATCATGTCAATTTGTGCTAGGATGGGCCTCCGTCATGGGAGTGAACGTCAGTCCCTGGATGACGTAGGCACGAGTGTAGAATCAAGATGTACACACTTGAAATCTCTGGCTGCATACTCAGTCAGACAGAATCCTTACTCACTGTGGTGAGAATTCCTGCCTGCTCTGGCTTTGATACACCTGACCAATAAACAACAAAATGCCAGTACTGATGACCAATTCACCGCTTAATATTAGCACATTGAAATTAAACAATGCAACTACAGGACCTCTGTTCCCATATGTTTTAATCAAAATTTATTTTTCAAACATAATCACTTCTATGATTCCATGAATTTAATTTAGAAAGCATAAAAAACATTCTATTTCCCCACTCACACTAATTCTTCTTTAAAACATACCTACATCTATCTACCAACTCACTTTCATACCCATTCTATCTAGTCATTACCAACATACGTAAAATCATCCATTAATCACACTCAATAAACGCACAAGCAACCTAACCCCCAACCCTCTTCATACCACTAAAACACAAAACCCAATTTGAAAATACAATTACAATATAGGCTAACGACGTAATCACTTTAAACATGAACACAAAGTTCTTAATATAAACATCTTATATACACGCTATTGTTCATCAACATTAGAAGCCGCGTTTGAACACCCTTTGCTTCCGGGGTTCTCCTCAGGACCGACAAGCCAAATCCAGTCAACAGATCAACCGATCTAAGCTTCTGACAACAACAAACTCTTTATTAATGGCAGTTAATCGCCGCTTCCCGGACGTTCAATCACCACTGTTTTTGTTCGAGCTCTTTGCTCCTCTAGGAGTCCTGTCTTGGATCCTTATAGTCACTGGACTGCCCCAGAAGTGGAGACGGAATTCAATAGTGCGTGCGTGTCCTTTTGCAGCTTTTCTGTAGCATTCACCATCTTCCTAGATGTCTCATCACTTCAGCTGTATATTCCAGTGTGCCCCATACAACAATGGAGCCCCCTTTGTCAGCCTGCTTTATTGTTATCGAGGGATCATTCTTAAGATTTACAAGCGCTTCCTTTTGTGATTTTGATATATTATGTTTTAGTTATTTTTTCTTTTTCCATCTCTGTAATCGCAGACAACACTGTTCTTTCAAGGTGACCACTTTTGGAACTTTCATAGCTGGTGGGCAAAAAGATGATTTTCTTCAATCCTGTAACTTCCATACCTTTTACAAACGGATTATCAGCAAAAAAAGTTTTCAATCGGAATTTTACGGCAGAATTCTATGACCTCTGTTTTCAATTTGACAAAGTTTGTACTCTTTGTGGGGACAAAAGATAGTCCTTTTTCTAGAATACTTTGTTCTTCATTGGTCAAGATTCTTTGTGACAGATTGTGTATGGGAGACACTGCTAGTTTTGTAATTCTGTCGTCGTGTTGACATTTCCCATGGTTGGTCGTTGAATCTGGTTCTGCCTCTGTGGCTTCGGTTGGCCTCTTCCTAAAAAAGGAGTTTGTTGTTGCTGGAAATTACCCCTTCTATTAGTATTCCGACCACCTTCGTTGTTCTCTCCCTCACTTCCACTTGAGGATGTTTCAGAGAACGAAATGAAATTATTTTTTGATCTTCCTTGGAATTCCGGAAGATACCTACGCGACTCTGCTCTAGAGTAAAAATCCGTCTGAAGGTATGGATAGACTTTTTCCAATGAGAAATTCTTTTTGTCCTTTTCAAACTTGTTCCCTTTTTGGTTAACAGTATAGTCTTTAAATTCCAGAATCTCTTTTTCTACTTTCTCTAGCAGAGCTTTTGAGTCTGTTATAGTTTGATTACTTTTGATTTCTGATTCTAATACCGCGATCTCCTCCAATTGCTGTATAGAAATTCTTTGGGCAGTTTCCACTGTCAAGACCATCAGATCTCTGCTACATTTTGTTTCTATAAAGCTGTAACCCTTTTTATATAGAGGATCATCTGTGAAAATCACCGGAACATTACGTATTTGCAAACCCCCAGGTATAGTCCCTGCTTTTAAATGCTCTACTAGAAAGTGGCCGTGAAGATCAGTTCTAATTTGTTTTTTCTTTAGTCTAAGAAGTTTATCTGACTCGTTTTGATTCTTTGCTGAGGCGCTCAAGGAGGCCGAAGCAAAGAGAGTGGGGGCGTTGATTAATTTTTTAATATGTTCCTCGTGTAAGCGAACGTTTCATTTACTGACATAATCACATAAAACACTCAAAGACCAGGCCACCACTACTCGCCAATAACAATGCAGAGTCGCGTAGGTATCTTCCGGAATTCCAAGGAAGATCAAAAAATAATTTCATTTCGTTCTCTGAAACATCTTCATCCTCAAGTGGAAGTGAGGGAGAGAACAACGAAGGTCGTCGGAATACTAATAGAAGGGGTAATTTCCAGCAACAACAAACTCCTTTTTTAGGAAGAGGCCAACCGAAGCCACGAGGCAGAACCAGATTCAACGACCAACCATGGGAAATGTCAACACGACGACAGAATTACAAAAACTAGCAGTGTCTCCCATACACAATCTGTCACAAAGAATCTTGACCAATGAAGAACAAAGTATTCTAGAAAAAGGACTATCTTTTGTCCCCACAAAGAGTACAAACTTTGTCAAATTGAAAACAGAGGTCATAGAATTCTGCCGTAAAATTCGATTGAAAACTTTTTTTGCTGATAATCCGTTTGTAAAAGGTATGGAAGTTACAGGATTGAAGAAAAAATCATCTTTTTGCCCACCAGCTATGAAAGTTCCAAAGGAAGTGGTCACCTTTGAAAGAACAGTGTTGTCTGCGATTACAGAGATGGAAAAAAAGAAAAAATACATAAAACATAATATATCAAAATCACAAAAGGAAGCGCTTGTAAATCTTAAGAATGATCCCTCGATAACAATAAAGCAGGCTGACAAAGGGGGCTCCATTGTTGTATGGGGCACACTGGAATATACAGCTGAAGTGATGAGACAGCTAGGAGATGGTGAATGCTACAGAAAAGCTGCAAAAGGACACGCACGAATTATTGAATTCCGTCTCCACTTCTGGGGCAGTCCAGTGACTATAAGGATCCAAGACAGGACTCCTAGAGGAGCAAAAAGAGCTCGAACAAAAAACAGTGGTGATTGAACGTCCGGGAAGCGGTGATTAACTGCCATTAATAAAGAGTTTGTTGTTGTCAGAAGCTTAGATCGGTTGATCTATTGACTGGATTTGGCTTGTCGGTCCTGAGGAGAACCCCGGAAGCAAAGGGTGTTCGAAACGCGTTGACCTGTTGATGGCCAATAGCGTGTATATAAGATGTTTATATTAAGAACTTTGTGTTCATGTTTAAAGTGATTCGTCGTTGGCCTATATTGTAATTGTATTTTCAAATTGGGTTTTGTGTTTTAGTGGTATGAAGAGGGTTGGGGGGTAGGTTGCTTGTACGTTTATTGAGTGTGATTAATGGATGATTTTTACGTATGTTGGTAATGACTAGATAAAATGGGTATGAAAGTGAATTGGTAGTGGATGTAGGTATGTTTTAAAGAAGAATTAGTGTGAGTGGGGAAATAGAATGTTTTTATGCTTTCTAAATTAAATTCATGGAATCATAGAAGTGATTATGTTTGAAAAATAAATTTTGATTAAAACATATGGGAACAGAGGTCCTGTGGTTACATTGTTTAATTTCAATGTGCTAATATTAAGCGGTGAATTGGTCATCAGTACTGGCATTTTGTTGTTTATTGGTTAATTGGGGCTCAGCCTTACTGATTGGAGTCCAGACCCTTTGGTGTTTTCCACACTCGATACACCTGACAGCCAACCAGGCTTATGTGGAAATATGTGGGATGAGTGCTGTGGGCTTTCCAGGTTTTCAAGGTGGTAGCCTGCAAGTACATACATTTTGAGAGCATAATTCTATTCTTCCAGTGGAAACTTAATGTCCCAAACATGGTTCTGCCAGAAGGATAATAATGGGAGCTGCATGTATTTTCTCTGTTTAATGCTAGGGATAGTTTTTTAGTGCACGCCTTGCGTAAGTGTGGTAAAGAACCTGGGGCCTGATATATGAAAGGCTTTTGTCCCATACAGAGTCGCAAATATCTTTGCAAATCACTTTGGTAACATCGGGGCTCCTTGTGAATCACTAGAAAAAATGAGGTTGCAAAGAGACTTCTTGCTCTTCCTTGTGATTCCCCAGGAACTGTACCAGTGTTCTGTGACGATGAATGTGGCCACTAAGCATTGAGAGGCTACCTGCTGCCTTTGTCAGTCACTAACCATTCAATCAGTGAATGCTATCCATAAGGGGCAGCTTGTGTTGTACCTGTGAAGGCGGCAGGCTGCACATGGAGGAGCATAGACTGGGCTTGCAACAAAGCACTATTGAAGACAAACGCAAAGGGGGAGGTCTTCTGTCCTTTGCAAGCCACCATCTTATTTACATACAGTCACAAGGCTTTGAAGAAGGAATCCTACCTCATGAATATTGATGAGGCAGATATCTGTGAATTCGGTTGACCAGACTCTTGAGTTTAATCAGATTAGTATATCCGGCAGAGCAGTAAGAACTGCTCAGGAGAGGGTAAAGCCCCTCATTTTGCAATGACAAAGGGTTAGTTCTGCACACCAAATTTTCATCATGATTCTCTTTGCTCGAGTCGGCAAGAAAGCTCACAGTTGAGTGCCCACTTGAATGTATACAGGTCACAGCTTCAAATCCTTTCATTGCTAATTCAGCCTTCCAAGCGTTTGATATTGATAATATAAATGCAGTTGAGCAACAATAAATTGTTGTCTATGTTATCAACTGTGGGCTGCCGGCCGGCTTGCCAAATATGTTTGCACACATATATATGGTTAGTGCATAAAACAAAGAATTTGCAAGAGTATAATCACATTCATAATTACCAGAATCTGGAATGGTAGACATTAACACTTGCAAATAGGATCTGCCAATATAAAAATCCAGAGGCATGATGGAAATCTGTATTTGCACATTCAGTGTTACAGGGGGGTTTAGAGTTCTTGAGGGAAAGTTGATGAATGCTCACAAAGTTGTAATCTGGATGGATTTACCAATGCTTGGAAGGAAGTAATTTCCACCCTAGAAAAGCACAGACTTGTGGCAAAGCCAGGAGTAAATGTGTTTCCAGGATGAGTGTAGTGGAAGCATCTCTAACGTCAATGGAACTGTAGTGGAAGAGATTTCCCTCTGGGAAATAGATGCTTAATTGCCTAATGATTTGAAAATTCCCCAAAAGTTGGAAATCTGCTCCAAACATACAAGTTACATTACAGGAGCATATGTCCAACATTTTTTAGGATAACTGTGTTGAAGTGGGCCCTATTTCACCATTATTTGGCTTCCAACAGAGCTCCATGGGCATTGGGCATCTATAGAGCTTTTATTTTATAATGGTTCTGCTTTTAAACTCAACCGGAGATTCTCTTTTCAGCTACCCTGACTCTCTCTTTTTCTTTTCTTACATCCTTGTGTCCTTCACTCTCTTCTACTCGTTCCCTACTGGTTCCAGTAACACATCTGCTTCTGACTGAGGTGCAACCCTAAATAATTAAACAGTTATTGGTAATATTTAATAGCCCAGTGTAACAGTGTCACTAGACCAGTGTCATAAAGTTAAGAGGGATAATACAAATGGTCAATTATCTAGCTCACCTTATAAAGAGAATAGTCAATTCAAGCTTAGACATAGATGCCATTATTCTCTAAGTCAATTATACTTATTTTATCAACCTTGGAAGGATCAAAGACCAGTACAGTGGTCTTTAATCTTTATAATGACACACCTCCTTCATGTTAAAAAAAAAAATATCGGGGCCCCAGAGAATGACAATAATACTTTGTTCATAATTGGTCTAAACAATTGGCAAATCTGACTGTATTAAGAAATTCAAACATTGCACATATGTTCACTTATTCCTTAAAAAAATTGCAATCAAGTACATGATTGCCAACATGCATGTGGCAGCCTGGACTCCTCCCTTTAAGTGTAAGAGAATCTATAGTAAGATCCATTAACAGAAACGGGGGAGGGACTTTGAGGTTTATTTGTAGCCCCCCTCACACTTTGACACCATCCTCCAGCCAATACATGAGTGAAAAAAGACATTACTGATGGCCCACTAAAGAGTGGCTCACTGTCACCCTCTTGTCTTTCATTAAAAAATACAGCACTGTTTTAAGCACTGTGTTTGTCTCTGCTTCTTAGGGGCATAACTAAGGCTCCTTGTGGCAAGAGACTGGCACACCTCTCCACAAGATTATATCAGGCCCCACACCCCAGTTTGAAGATCTCCGGACTACTATGTTACAACTATCCAAATCTGTAGCTATTATTTGAACACCATCAGAGGGTTTAAGGCTGAGATGTCTCTGCACGATTCAAACCAGGGACCTCTAGTATTTACTCAGATCCCTGCAGATGGCCCTCAAATCACTGAACTATGCAATCAACAGTAGCAGGAATACAGAAAAAACTGGTTATTGTGTGTGAAGAGAAAGTTATTGGTAACACACAGGACAACGTTCTCCATTTTACATACTATACAAGTGTTTTTTTCGAAATTCATCAATTACATATTACCTTTGTGGGTATAAATGTAGACATCCTTATGGCCAGCTGCATGAGGGGTATCATTTTCATCCCCAATTGTTATAGTGAGTGTATTTGTAGCAGTCATAGGTGGGCTTCCACTGTCTGTTATAATAATAGGCAGGTGGAACTCCTTCTGTTTTTCCCGGTCAAAGAGTCTTAGAGCTGTGATGGTCGCAGTGTTGTTTCTATTGTCGGTTAGAGTGAAATCAGAGGAATTACGGTAGTCTGGTGGCAGAGAAAATGTAAAAGGTGAACCATTTTCAGAAGTGTCACGATCAACAGCATGTACTAAGTAAGATGTCTGGTTAACCTGGACCACATGTGGTCCTGGTGTATTTTCCAAAACAACAGGGCTGTACACAGTTTCGAACACAGGCTTATTGTCATTTACATCAAGCACACTGATGAGCACTGTAGCGGTCCCAGTTTGTGAAGGTGATCCTTGGTCTCTCGCAAGTACAATCAGAGTATACTGTTGAACTGTTTCTCGATCAAGTGCATTGACAATCATCACATGCCCAGCTTGGTCAACTGCAAACTGGTTCAAGGGGTCAGACTCTGCCTGGATCAAAAAGGAAATATAGCCATTCAAACCAGAATCCTCATCGGTGGCTGTGAGTTTGGCTACTGTGGTGCCAACAGGTACATTTTCAAAAATAGGATCCACCTGTAGAAACTGTGGAACCAAAACTGGAGCATGATCATTTGAGTCTTCTACCATAATCATGCAGGATGCCGTGCTGGTGAAATGAAGGTCTTCCACTTTCACAGTAAGGTTAAACTTTCGTTCATAGGGTTTCTCATAGTCTACTTTCTTCTTCAGTCTAATCATTGCATGTTGTTCATGTTTATTATGTTCAATGTAAAACTTCTGTTCTTCATCTCCCCCAACAATGCTAAAAGTTAGATGAGCGTTCTCTCCCAGGTCAGCATCCCGTGCTGTTACCACCAGCACTGAAGAGTGGATCTCACTTGTTTCTGGGATCACTGCTTGCCAGAAACGATGAGTGAATTCTGGAATGTGGTCATTCACATCTAAAACATGGATAGTTGCGGTTCCCGTTCCTGTTAATCCTCCACCATCGCTTGCTTCAACAGTCAGAAAATATTTATCATTCACTTCTCTGTCTAACGTTCCATTGGCCAGGTGAATAGCACCACTACTAGGGTTAATACTGAATAGGTCCACGTTTAACCCGCTACTTACACTGTCAATGATCCGATAGGTAAGAACAG
The DNA here is from genome assembly GCA_963921515.1 of Calotriton arnoldi. Taxonomy (NCBI): domain Eukaryota; kingdom Metazoa; phylum Chordata; class Amphibia; order Caudata; family Salamandridae; genus Calotriton; species Calotriton arnoldi. Next base: position 1,900,444 of record CAWUFW010000382.1, on the reverse strand, counting down.
CATGTGATCCAACATGAACATCATCCAAATCAACTGCGCCCATTTCCATCACCAGTGTGCCTGCCGGAGAATTTTCAAACACACTGCCATTGCATTTATCAGGCATACAGAGGAATTTTGGTGCATTATCATTTATGTCGATGACAGTGATGATGATGTCAGAAAATCCAGTTAGTCCTTCTCCTCCCTCATCAGTAGCCAAGACAACAAATCGCCAAAGTGCACGCTCTTCGCGGTCAAGAGTCTTCTGAGCAAAAATGCTGCCGGACTTCCGGTCTATAGTGAATACATTTTCGGTACCATGCCCATGAAGAGAATATCGGATGTCTCCTTGATTAATGTCATCATCAGGATCGGATGCTGAAACCTAGAAAAGAAAGGCTGGTATAGTGAAATTTGCTGTACCATTTAAAAGTTAACATCTTGATAATCAGGAGAAAATTGTTCAGGCATTCATGTCACATGTATAAAACTTTCCTCTATCTGATCAGACAAATGTGGCATGAGGCTTTCTAGGTTGCTCTTGGTCGCCACTCCTGCTTCTGTAAAGAGGTCTGAAATGTTGGTATCCAAGTCATCAATGTAACAACACATCTTATAAGTTCTATCAAATAACTCATAGGACATGGTCTGAAATATGCCTTGCATTTGTTGAAGCAACAACCACCGGCCCCAGGCCCCAGTGCACTTGAGGTTGGTGTCAGCCAAGCCACTGGACCACTGCTTTTGTGACAGGCTTTGAAATCAGGCTGATGGGAATAGACTCATAACAGACACTCTAGGAGGTATATTGCTAACACTAGAACCATCAAAATATTGTATTTCAAGGCAAGCTAAGAATGCCAGCCTCATCTATTCTGCATGTTTCCAACCTAATGTAGAGCTCCAAATGCTAAAGAAATCTACATCTTCCTTCTCGATTTACTACTGCTTTTTCACTTCTGTGTTTTTATGAAACTTTGTGCCGTGAATAATGATTTTGATTTTTTCCACTCTTTCTGGGAGTAAGTTCAATGTATTTACTGCTCGTACCAAGAAAAACTATTCCTTTTATTTCATCTAAGATACATTGAGTTCAAAGTCAGGAATCTTATTGTCCTTTTTATCTAAAGAATTGCTCAACTAAATAATGATTGGCTTATGGGCAATTCTTATCGCTTTGTAGAGTACTGATTGGCAAGTACATAATTCATCAACTTTTTGATGCAACTTATTTGCAAAGGAATGTACAGACGTCCATAAAGCATATTACACTTTTATTTAAAAAGATTTCACTTATAAGTCCTCATAACTATACTCAAATGAACTAAATTCTGTCTGAAGAAGTCTCCTACCTGAAGCACAAAGCCGGGTAATTCAGCCAACTCCTCGGTCACATTGCCGTAGTATTCATTGATGGTGAAGACTGGGGCTTCGTCGTTTTTATTGACAACCCTCACGATGACCACAGCGTAGTCTTCCCATTTACCATCCGAGGCTGAGAGTTCAAGTTCGTACCTGGGCACCGCTTCATAATCCAGTGGTTGAGAAATGAAGATCACACCAGTTTCCGGTTCAATATTGAACATACCACCAACGTTTCCGGCTGTGATCAGGTACCTTATTTTGGCGTTTGCCCCTGAGAACATAAATACAGTGTTAGATAGTGCATACCTTTTTCTTTATTGAGATCACAAACACTTGCACAAAAATGTGTCTCAAAGCATAATATTATGTAGGTTGAAATTCTTTATTGTGATTGAAAACTGTTTTATACACTTCAGTGCTTAACACAGCAGTAAAATGTACCATAAAAATACATACATAAATATAAGTGTTCCTGCAACTTACTTCACTGAAAAAACATGTTTCCTTGACAACCCCCTGGAGAAGCACACAAAAACAACAAAGCTGAAGTTCAACCGAGAACTCATGAGCATCTTATTGGAATCTGCAGGGAAATACTGAGAGGTAATAACACCTGAATAAATACTAGTGCAAGGTGTGGATTTTTCCATGTATGGTATCACTACTCCTTTACAAGTTCTGCAGGTCACAACGGCTGCATATTATATTAATACGGCACATTTTCCTCCAGATGCAAGACTTGGAATCTTACACTTCTTACCTACATACATTTGGCTAGATGTTACCTGGTGAATTTGTGCAGGGAAAGCCACCAGGTCAGTGCTAAGTGAGAGTTCTATAAGTGTCCACAGTTCTCCGTGGGTGAAGGAAGGAGGTCAGGACTTTGGCGCAAAGGATAGCTATTATGTGGAGTACTTCTATGTAAAGTCAAACAATTAGGAAAACACCTTCTAGGGGGAAAAGTAGATGTTCACAAAGGTAGATGGTTTTAAATCACTCTTCACCACTGAAATTGGAAAAGGTCTAGTCTCTCTTTCCTGTTTCTTCTCCTATTTTTACACCTTTGTCTCCCCACTGATATTCTTTCAAAACCTTCCTTTATTGACTTTCCTGACTCCAAGATCCTTTCCTGCTGAACATGTACTATCCCCACATCTACTCCTTAAGATCCTTCTCCTCTTCCCATATCTATTTACCCTTCACTTCTTCTCTACCTCCCAGCACTACAACCCGTTTTTCTCTTCCAGCACTTTCCCAGTTGCCTTTACACACACTAAAAGCATCCTTCTACTCTTGGGAAGCAAACTTTTTGCTATTCTTTTTCTGCTGATTTCATCTTATCTCTTTACTTTTTTCTTTCAGATCTGACTGACCCAATGTGACACACTCTACATATTTTGATTGCCTTATACTATTTACTTGCTGCAATCTTGTGCATATCTTGACTTGCCTTATCTTGTTTGCCGCTTGCAATTTTGTCTTCGTCCAGAATGCACAAGAGAAGCAGCCTGTCACTAATTTTCTCCCTTCTGCTCCCCAGTCTAAATATTCTTCTCATTTTATTCCTCTTGACTTGTCTTTCTTTTGTTCGTATAATTGGTATTCCACTTTCATTGCTCTCTTGCTATATTTCACATCGTACCTCTTGAGTTTCATGGGCTGGCCTTGCATTTCCGTCTCTTTCTATCTAAGTCGGTGTTCCTCAAGGTCCACTCACTTCTTAGTCATCTCCTGTTTTGATCTTTACTAGGGCTCTTGCTTCATTCTTCACTTTTAGTCTTCCCTGTGCTGTACATGTTGATGATTCCCAGGATTTTCTTTCTTCTTTTCTTTCTTCACTAGATGAGACCATTTCTTCTTGCCCATTTACAGTCCCATCTTGAAATTCACCTCAAGACTGACATACCTTTTTCCATGCTCACTCTCCTTATGCTTATTCCTCCGTTCTCCATTTGTTTTCCTCCCCTTCTTCTCTTCAGCATGCTATCTGGGTTTAATTTTTGGACAAAAGATGTGATATATCCACTCACAACTGTCGATTTAACCTATTTAAGAATCAAAATATTAATGATTTTCTCTCTTGGAGACTCATATGCTTACTTTGGTCTTTCCCATCTTGAATAATTGTGTATGTACGTATAGAGTGGTACTTGAATAATGTGACCCGAGCTGGGTAGCAACGGTGCACTGAACATGGCCTGTGAGTCGTAAAATGGGATTCAATCGTGTTTACAACGAAGCAGGTAAAATATAAGTTGCTACCATGTAGGGCAGTAGTGATGTTCAGTGCGTAATTTGTTAATAAAAAGTGCTGGTGCCAAAGGTTTTTCTGAGGAGATCACCATTAGCAATCCCGATTGTCGGGGTTGCTAAATAGCAAGGCTGTCAACTCATGATTCAACCTCATGTCATTTTCTTGCACCACCCTAACCCCTTCCTTTCTCTTCATCTTACTTTTGCAAGTTCTTTTTCATCTCTGCTTTTTCTTTTTATCACTGTTTTCCAGTGTTAAAGGCTGATGACAGAAAAATAAGTCCTGGTCCCCAAAAATGAGTACCATGGCATGAATTGCAGTGTGTGCTGGAGGCATACCCCTCCAGTACAAATTCCTATGCACAGACAAACTCCGAAGGTTCATCCACATTAGATGTGTGCTGTGCACTGCAGCACACATGTAATGCATTGTTTTTTGAGAAATTAAAACATTTACCCTTTTCTGCATCTTTTTCCAAGTAGGCATCCCTTGTTGATGCAAAATCCAATCTGGCTATCTTCTATGTGGCTAAACATATGGGTGCGTGTGCTGTACTGCCCCAGAGATGCCCCCTTGATGCAAAGTGATGCAAAGAATTCTTTGTGCTGTGAAAGTGCACCTTTCCAGAGCAAAACACCTTTTGGCCTGCCCCCACAAAGACAGAAGCGAACACAGCGAGGGGGTGTATTGACAGAGCAGATTCAGACAAAAAGGTTGAACAAATACTGCATTTGATCTTAGTCAAAAGGCTTAAGAAGAGATTACAATTTGCTTCTTCAGTACAAAATCAGTTATGTGCCTTTCAGATAGTGAAATGCACCAAATAAACCTTAGACAAATGTGTGTGCCATCGGAGAAGCAGAGACTGTTTGATACATTGTGCCTGAAATGAAAACAAGTATTTGCAATGTAATAGGTCTTGCATTTGGGAGAGTTTGAGCTAATGGCGTTGTAAATGCCAATGTCTTTTACCTATGTGTTTTGGTTTGGAGTGTAGTGGATGTATGTGGTGTGGAGTGGAATTATGTGGGTTATGTTAGAATTGTTTGTTGTGGAATTGTGTAAGGCGGAATTTGGTGGTGTGTAGGGGAATTATCTGGTATGGTGATTAGATAGGGGTGAGAGCTGCACAGAATAGATAGAAAGGAAGATAGAGAGGTGTAGGTAGTTTTTTCAGGAAGTGGAGAATGAACTCCAGACATAGGAGCAGAAAGTGGGTGAGAAAGAAGGGGAGAGCAGGCTGCAGACGCATATAGAGGGAGCACCTGTGTACGCAGAAGACCCCCTAACAAGAGGAGGAAAGCGTGGGTTTGAGGGACGGAAACCTTGAAAAGACACGGGAAAGAAACTGTGCTTGAAGACCTAAAGTCAATTATATGAGAGAGGCGGGAACAATGCGTGAGAGAAAGAGGGAGAGAGGTGAGAGTACGAGAGAGAGAGAGAGATAAAGGGACGAGTGGGAGGGGCACCCGGGGGAGGGGAGGCAAGAGGTGTACCAGTGCACAGCGTGAGGAGGTACAGGAAGGTAGCATGGGTGAGCAGGCAGTATAGAGAGTAAACGGCGTGTGAGGGAAGGATGAGAGGGGGCAGTGGGACTGCAAGATGAGAGGGGCAGTGGGAGAGTGAGGGAGAGATGAGAGGGGCAGATGAATCTGCAGTTTGCATGACAATCATTAGAAAACGAAATGAGATTGTATGTCAGAATTATTCAAAGGGCTCTTGTGAGAGGCTGGCTCAGTATAAGATGTACACTTATGTAAGTGGACACCTTGCACTGATCCAGACAACCCTTATGGTGATTTTAGTGGTCTTAGACAACCTTAGAAAGCTCTCTAAGTGGTAGCTGTGGAGAGGAGCCTCCAGGCTTAGTCCAGAAGGAGCGTAAAGCAGCTTGTTTTACCAGAACATTATCCTTTTAGGTATAGATTAAATGAAAAAGAACCACACAGTGTATTTATAAAAAATATGTATTTATTATAAGACCCTCACTAACACATACAAATATCTCCTAGTCGGAGATATACACAATGCACACAATACTTTGTAATAGAAACAGGTAAGTAGCACAGAATACACAGTGGTCCCCAGGGGGAGACCAAACCATATACTAAAATAGTGGTATGTGAACCACGACTCGAGTCAAGACAATACTCAGAGGACGTAGAAGTGCCAGGGACCCAAGGAACCACCCAAGGTGAGTATCTATGAATCCCACGGAGGTTGTGTGCAGTTTAGGAACACGACTGCGTTCTCCATACAAATCAACGTGTAAATCGCGATTGAGATTTTAAAGAAGAAGGACCCTTCCCAGTGGACCCTGAAGAAACCCAGTGGAAGACAGAAGGTTGGAGAGCCATCCCACCCATGGATACCTTAGGAACCAGGATACCTGCCCCAGGGGAGCTGGGTGCATAGGTGTGAAGTGGCGTCGGAAACCGCCGTCGAACCCAATGGAGGACTTCAGGAAGATGCCGCTGCTGGAGAAGGAGAAAGTGTCCGGTGGAACCCAAAGGTGGATTCAAGTCGAGAAGTACCTGAAAGCAGAGGGGACAGAGTCTATGCCACTTGGAAGTGACCAGGAGGCACGGAAGACGAATGCCCACTGATGTCGGGTTCTGTAGGAGAGTTGATGGTGACCTTGGAGCTGCAGCTGTGAGGACCAGGCGATGCTGTGGAAGACCAGGAGCCGTTCACGAGCTGTCCCACATCAGATGTCAAGAGTTGAGGGGTCGGTGTCCGTCAGGAGCACCAACAAGCCGTGGCAACTGCAAACAATGTGGAAAGCGAAGAAGGTACAGTGTCAGGACCAACAAGGTCCAGGAGACTCACCACAAGTAGGGGAGTCAGGGCAGGCCCCGAACAATTAGGGGAGCCCAAAGAATTCAAAGGTGACCCTCAATAGGACCCTCAGGCCGGAGGCACTGGAGTCGCAAGAGGACCTCGAGCAGCTCACCAAAGAAGCGGGCCCACAATGCAAGTGATGTGGTGAGGACGAAGATCTTGGTCACTGGAGATGCTTGAGGTTAGGGCTACTTGGAGCCAGAAGATCTTGGTGGAAGGAAGCCAATAAGGTTTTGCAACTGCAAGTTGACATGGTGCACAGGGGTTCGGTTCTTGCGGTTACGACGAGGGATACTGGCCTCAAACTTGGTGAGAGGACAGGGCAGGCGTCGAGGGATGTGAAGAACCACCACCTGTGTTGCTGAGCCTTTCGGGGTCCGTGGGAGCTCAGGATCTGCAGACCGGTCAGCTTAGTTGCGTTGCCTGCAGATGCAGGGAAGTGACTCCTTCACTTCAAGAGAGATTTCTTCAGGTTTCTTGGATGCCCATAGGCCTTGGAAAGTTTCCTGTATGAAGCACAGGCACGGACGTTGCAGCAGACGAGCAGGGTGAAGAGATCAAGAGCAGCAGAAGTCTTCCCGGTTGCAGCCTTGATGCCCAGATGAAGTCCAGAGTGCCCAGACGGTCGAAGTTGAAGTGGTGTATGAATTGTATTGTGTCCCACGACAAATCTAGGGACCCACCCTCAGGTAAGCCCTTAAGTACCCCAAGGAAAGGGTTGGGACGATTCAGTGTTCCCTCCCAGGGGAGGGGTTGGGCAGTGGGGAGGATACTTCCTTTGACCAGTTTCGTGCCAGAGCAGGAGCCAACGGCTCCCTGAGCTGGTTTGAACTGGACTATGCAAGGAGGGCACCAAATGTGCCCTTCAAGCAGACTGAGTGGCGCTGGCAAGCTCTCCTACCCGGCCCCAATACACTAAACCTTGTCTGGGAGGTGGTCACACCTCCCTGTGACAGGATACTTATTGTTCTGCCTTCCCCTGCTCGAGCTTGGCTCAACAGCAGGAGGGCAGAATCATGTCTCTGGTCGGCAGCAGCCATGTTGTGCTGTCCGGGTCTAGAAGACTGGTACCTGGAGCACTGAGAGCCTAACAGAGGGCCTTTACAGTGCTTGGAATCATACTCCCACACCGTTTATGGTGTGGGGGTATGATTCCAACCTGTTTGATACCAAACATGACAGGGTTCGTTACAGCCAGTTTCGAGATGGTCATCGCGTAAGACTCAGTGCCCTTCAATATGTTATATGGCTGTCTCACTTACAACCTGGGAGAATGGACTCCGAAGACTGTAGGGGTGTCCTGCTCATGCAGGGGCACCCTCACACTTAGAACCGAGCACCCTGCCTTCAGGATTGAAAAGGCTTGCTGTAGGGGTGACTTATAGGTTTTAAGTGCAGCGACCCAAGATTAAGGGAACCTATATCTGTCGTAAGTGGTGTTAGCACCAGCTTAACAGGCTGCAATGGCAGGCCTGTAGTGACAGTTTGAATGGTCTCTCATAGGTGGCATAATATATGCTTCAGTCTATGGGGGACCCCTGGGGTGCCTATGCCCTTGGTACCTTAGTACCATATACCAGGGACTTATAAGGGTACCCCAGTATCCAATCTGGGATGTACCTAAGTACTTACCATAACAATTTAAGGGAGAAAGCAGAGAGACTGGGGTCCTGATTAGCAGTAGCCCAGTCAGACTAGTCAGAAACAGCATAGCACCAGGCAAAAAGTGGGGGTAACCATAAAGCAGATCCTACTTTCCTACAGATCTCATTTGGAGGTCCCGATAAAAATTACAACTAATTTTGATTAAGATTCAACATTTTGATTTTGTAACCAGTCCAATTTTATCATTTCAACCATGCCACTTAATAGAAAAATTAACATCCGTTCTACTGCCTGGGCAGTTCAGTAAAACCATAGAATGTTGTGCTCTAGTGTAATCAAAGAAAGCACTATGGCAGCCACTTGTCATGGAAGCGGGCCTCTTGTGCTGTACCAATAAAAAGCCAAATAGCCGTAATCCCTCAAAAGTGTCAGAAGTGCATAAGACATCAGTGAAGTGGAGACCATTGCTCAACGACAAGAGGCATTACAAAAAAGGCAGTAGTAGAGATGTGGGCAAAGCCCCAGGCCGCACCGCACCATGTTTGTTGGAACAGCTAATAGGAGGCTGTTAGGATTAAGCATCACCTGCCCACCCATGAGCAAACAAACACAGTGTAGTTACCGTTCTGGCTGTGGACTGCCTCCCCGGAGGTGCGCTTGCCCAGCACGGCCAGTGGCCCTTCCATGGCCGCCATGTGCAGACCCCGAAAAGAAAGGAAGGGAAGGACCTGGTAGGTTGGACATAGCAAGCGCTGAGGAAGGATTGCGACATTTCAGAAGGAAGTGATGAAAAACACCAGAACTCTTGACCTACGACCTATCGACGTGGTAGAAGCTAGATTCTCTCGAAGGGTTAATCCTTAGCAACGATGAAAAAGAAATGGTCTATTTTTCTAAAAGAGGTAATGGGGAGGGGGAGAATGATGGCTTTGATAATCATGTAGCTGTCCTTTACTGTCAGATATCCCAATGTAATTACAAAGGAAAAATACACTGGCTAAGACTATGTGAATAGTTTGCGCTACTAACCTTCTAGTCATCACAAACAGAAGAAGCATTTAGCAATGCAGGCACATAGGCACAGAAATGTGTACAAAGCGTTACCCTATGTCTTTCTTAGAGCTGATAATTACACAGTCTAACATACAAATCAGTGAAAACAGGACTATTTCAAGTTACTGGTGGTCAGGTGACCCATTAAAATTCCCAGCCAGTGTAAAACAGACAGTCGTACATACCGAGAGGTGCACATGCTGCTGCTCTATCTGTGCCCAGTGTCTCATTAGACCATGAAGCCCGGACTCAGAGGCCCACTTGATGATGACAGCCGTAATTAGACCCCAAACTACTGCAGAAGTAAAACCCAACCAGGTTTGTAAACATGGAGGGTCCTTGCTGGAAAAATGATTCTGTTCTCAGAAAGAACGAAACCGGAGGGTTTCGAGCCAGGATCGCAGAGACTCCCTACGGATTGAACTCAGTCCCCACCTTCTCTCAGCTACGGATGCCATGCTGCGCAGGAAGAGGCAGCGGAGCAGGCATGACGACTTCAAAATATTGCGAGATCTCGATCAGCCACAGGCAAACCATATGTTTACATCATAATTTCTTTTTTTTTTTTAAAACAGCTAAATTCATTAAGAGCCATTGCATTTTGAAAGCAATCAATCTAAATCAAATATGTGCAATGAATTTGAATTCGATAATGTTACGTTGAATGGAAATAACACTAGTACTGCCAGAATAATTCGTCGATATTACAAAACATCAAAATGCAAAACTATTATTGTTCAATTGTAATGCTCATGAAATATTAAAAACATAGTTAGAAAAAGTACATGTTTCAGTTAGTACAACAATTTTACCCCGAATTCGAGGTTTCAGCCCACTTCTAAGATGGGCGCCATGTTTGTATAGAACGAGCCCATTTCCGCAGTCCTTTAAATACAAACCTTAGCAAAGAGGGCAGGGAGAATGGGAGGGAGTAGAAGAAATAGTACCTGCATCGCAGCGGATGAGCACTAATCAAGAGAAATTTATCTGTACTTGGCCGGTGCTCCTCAGCTAAGAATGGAAGTGATGTTTTGGCTGCGTGAACCAGTTAGGAGGCAGCAAAGAAGAGCAACACTGGAGCCAACCTATGGTAAGCAGCAGGTGGGATCAAAGTCATTTTACTGAATACAGCATGTCTCGCAGACAACGCATGTGTGCTGCCTAGGCTAAGCCTAAAAATGGCTATTGCAAATTCTTTGCAAAGAGAAATTACATGCCTTTCATATACTGCATCAGGAGCTGTAATGCTAATCATGTATCGAGCAGCCAAGTGCTGTACATAGCAACATGGGGTGGAAAAGCTTAGACTGTTGCAGATGGAGCTGGGAAACTATTTCTGATCAAGCACACTAAAAGACAGTGGGCAAGGGAGAGTTTGTCATTATTAGTTCAAAATGAGCTGGGTGGTCTTTAACAATAACTGAAGAAGAAATAAATCCTCATTTCATTAAAGAGATGAATCTTTAATTCCTTTCTGAGCTCCACTGATGTGATGTAGTGAGAGAAATATGTTGAAGAGCAGTGGCCAAATGAAGGAAACTTTGTTTTGACTGGCACATAGCTTCTTTATTTGGCTGACAGTTATAATGATCACCTGTGATGTAGGGGACCGTATTCATTGGCTCCTCTCCCCCACAATGTCAGGGTCAAGTAGTGTCTCCCTAATTAACATATTTGCCTATAGAACAAAGGCGGAAGTGGGATTTGGAGGAAGGGAGAACTGAGGTACTACAAATGGTGGTGTGCAAGGATTTGTAGACAATGTGTATAAAGGTATGGAAAGAATTAAAATGTTGCAAAGCTGTGAAAATCGTGACTTTTGCAACAACTCATTCTGCATATAGTATATTCTTAATTAACACTACAAAAATGCTTTTAGATAATACATACTTTGAGGAAAAAGTTAGGATGCCTTATTATAAGGCTGATCCCCTCTCGTTTCTTTATGTGTGCTTGAGCTTCTGGAAGGACTGGGGCATCACAGTGTACGTAATGGTATGTTAATCCAAAACCCCAAATTCACCCACAAAAACGCCCTTGGTTTACCAAGGGGCCTATTTCACTTTAACATTCTGCTACTGAAGTCCTAATTTTCCAGGAGTACTACCATGTGCAAACCGTACACATGTAGAATTTCCACGAGGTTTGAAAATTGTACATATAAAAATCTGACCCACATGAGAATGTGCACATTACATTTTACATTTCTTAATGGGCAACATATCATGCCTCATGGAGAAATCTCTTTCCCTTCGGTGCTTATTAAATTTGGGAAGTGTGCCCTCTCCATTCTGATTCAGGAAAAACATTTGCTTCTGCCGCGTTTGTTGTTGGTTACCTATTTTGCAGAGGAACCACCAAGAAACACCTACAAACCAGCCAATAGCCATTCATTTATGATGGTGAAAATCACACCACATTGGTGGACTTTCCATATAGGCATTTCCGTATTTGCATATCTCATATGCAAAAGTAAAATTTAATCATTCCAGATTCTTTGAATAAGAACTGAGATTTTCTCCTGATCACTGAATTTATGTGTGCACCTAAGTTGAATGATGAGTATATAAATGCGGATGTGAACCAAGCCCTCTATTAGTAAGGCTTCCAGATTTTTATAATCACTGATTTTGCTCATAGAGACAGAAAAAAATCTGTGTCTGTTTGCATTTTCATACATGGAAAAAATGGAAATGACTTCTTCTTTTGAATGACTATTCCTGCTGTTATTCACGCTGCCAGGCTAGTAACTGTGATTAGTGACAGAGGGATCAAATAGCCAAATCAAGCTGAAACACCTTCAGTGGTGCACACCTTATGCTAATAATTTCACAAGTACATTGTTGTTTTGTATTAGTTTACCTGTAACACGAAAGCCCTATGTTTGTCCATTTGTCGGTTAAATAAATGTGCAAATCTACTAGTTGGCATCTAATTTTTAACAGACCAAAAAAATATGGATAAATACCATGGCTCGATTTATACATTGTGCCCCGGTGCGCAATGGGTGTGTGTGCCCACTTTGAGTGCCCCCGGGGCACAATGGTATCACAGAGGGGGCCGCAGACACCTGTGCGTCCCCTTATGTAATACAGATAATGCTGGCGCACATGTTGTGCCAAAGCTATCCTGAGAGGGCATTCCCTCATTTGCATGGGGGCGTGGCCCCATTCAAATGAGGGTATTACTTTGCCTCAGCACCTGAGCCATATTACCAATGTGGGCGTAGAGGCAAAAATGCCTTTAAGAGGCGCACTGAAAGTGCACCACAAAAAGGAGCACTTTCCGTGTGCCTCCTAAAGGCAGCCCTCTTGGGGGGGGGGGGGGAGAAACGAGGTCGCTTGGACCTCCTCAGACATCCCCCTGCAGGCGGGTGCAGTCACTCACTGCACCCGCCTGCAAGGAGATCTATAATCCCCCTTAAAAGTGCAGGCGGGTTGCCGCCTACACAGTGAAACACAGAGCAGCTTTTAAACAGCAGCTGTGTATTTCACTTGAATACGCTGCCCTGGGGCCAGCGCGAGCCCTTGGCTGCCCTGGGGGCAGCGCATTAATTCTAATACTGCAAACTTTCCTTGATTGCTGTGGGCGCACTTTTTGAAAGGTGTGCCCTGGCACAAACAAAGAAAGTGCGCCGTATTCCTAATATGGCCCCAGGATCAAAACATAAAAAATTATAAATGTAGATGTGAAGTCATCATCATCAAAATAACTTTATTTCGATGTAATCATAGACCATAAAAGCACATACAAATAAAAAAGTTAAACATCCATTAAAGACCTTTTTCTCACAGAGCGAGATAGAAAACGGGCAATAAAAAACAGCTCTGCTCAGAAGGTAACATTTGTAAAAAGGTCAGTGGCGACCTGGCCGGTGTAATATTAATATTTCTTAACATAAGTAAGATGAACTTAGCTCGACAAGCAGCATAAAAATCACAAAACAAGGTAAGGTGCAATGTGTCTTGATCCAAGAGCATGTTGCATGCACATTGTCCCAAATCACTAAGTCAATTCCGCCCTTTCGGGAAAGCCAAAAGGCAATGCAATAAACTTAATCGGAAACTCACAAGGAGGAATCTGTCATTCGCATTAGTAAAGAAAATAAGATAGGGCTCAATCGATAAAGTTGTGGTGACTAACACATGTGCACACACATTTTGCTCAATTCTAGGGAATCTCTAGCGCTGATAACAAAGAAAACTACTTTTTGCCCATTACAGATCTGACTTCTTATTACACGCAGAATGGCTTAACAATTCCGGGCGCCCCAGGCATTTAAAATTAATCTTAACATAATGTAACCAGGGGATCTTCCCCACCCCTTCTAATAGTAGGCAATGATGCAAAATGTATCTATTAAACTCAGTGTCCAGGTTAGACCAGATTAAAAGCCATCTTAACAAGGGGTGAAGGGCAAGTGTATCAGATAACAAGCCCAGCCTAGCTCGTCATGGACAATATAGGAGGAAATGCTCTGTGGTAACGAAAAAAGGCGCCTCAGGAAGGTATTCTCAACAGATTGTATTTGTCGTGTATCCACATAGCCCCAAATATCAGAGATATATGTTGCAGTCGCAACGCATTTACCCTTAGAAATCATTAACATGGTTTCAATAAGCTTACTCCCCATTCTCATGGAGAAATCAAAAACAGAGGCGAGAGACCTGAGTAGGGAATGGTTTTTGCCAGCCATTAGTGGTAACCATGTCGCTTTATCAGCACACTGAACTCCCAATTATGAGAAGGACTTTACCCTACTCATCTCATTGCCCAATATCTCATGCTTTCTGGTCTTTGTGGACCTTGGGCCCACCACAAGAACATGGAACTTACAATAATTAGTGGAAAGGTTGAGGGATTCCATCAAACCAACGAAGAAGTCAAGGAGTTGTTTAAGTCCTAAAGCTGTACTTGCTAATAGTACCGCATCATCTACGTAGAGAAGTACAGGGATAGAATGATTGCCCACATGTGGCATGTCCCTGCCTTACCTATGCAGATAGGGTTCCAAATGATTTACATAGATCATAAAAAGGAAAGGGGTACAAATCTAGCCCTGTCTTATGTCTCGCCTGAGCTCAAAACTGTCTATGCAGGACCCTTCTGTGGTATACCTTACACAGGCAGGCATACTCCTATGTAAATCAGCAAGAAAGTAAACTAAGTACCTATCAACCCCCATTGAGATCAGCATAAGCCTTAATTTCTCCCTGCTTACCCTGTCAAAGGCAGACATGCAGTTCATAAAAGCCATATGAAGGCTTCCTTGCTTGGCTACGGTATACTTGTTTATTATAAGTAGGGCTCCTGGTTTTATGGTATTTATTTTTTTAACATTTCCGTCTGTATTTATCCATATTTCTTTTTTGGCCATCTTATTGCTATTTATCCATATTTATTTTGTGTTTTGAGAAGAAATGGAGCCATAAAATGGTATATTTTCACATTTATTTAACTGTTGAACGTGCACTCATACATGGATGCTTGTCACGATTTAGCAAATTAAGCAGCATTGTATAACAAAACACTAAACTCACAGGTACACATTAGCATTGTACTACAAATATATGTTAACATATGCATGTATTTAAGGAAATCGCAACCTGTTTTTCAACTCTCCATGCTGTCTATCTGCTCAGCTGTTGCCTGGAATTCATGAAAGAGAGCATGGAGAGTATCTCACAACATGCACCATTTTCAGTATGTTTCTGCTTTTATAAATAAATACAGACAGGAAACACATTGTTTTCTGTCTGTATTTATCTGTAGAAATTAGTAAAAACGGAAAAACTGAAGTTTTAATTATACGGTATAAGTTCAGACATTGATCAATGGTACTCCAGCCCGCCCTAAAGCCCTGCTGAACATCCAAAATGATATGATTCTTCTCTGCCAAATCGGTGAGTCTGGCTAGGACCACACGTCCAAAGACCTTAACGGTCGAATTGATCAGAGAGATAGGTCTGTAACAATGGGGATCACTTTTGTTCCCCCTCTTGAAAATTGGTACCACTATAAACGGTGACCAAGACTTGGGGATCCCCACCCTTGCTGCTGAATTCAGGGTCTGAGCAATAATTGGAGACCACAAACTAGGTTCCGACTTAAAGACATCAGCAGGTACTCCGCCCAGGCCTGGAGGTTTATACTTAGTTAAAAGTGCAATACCATTGGCCATTTCTTCAAATGTGAAAAAAAGAGGAAACATCAGAGGTAGTCATTAATGAAAAACCCTCTGTCACTACTAGTGGGCAAATTATAAATACCCTTGAAGTGATTAATCCATTTTTCCACAGAGTTATGAGCACACACTATATTTCCATTATCTCCAAAGAAATTGAACGATCAATGATTTCCCAGAATAAAGAACGATCTCTGTGAGTGCTGGTGTACCATAGCTGGTCCCGTGCTTCCTCTCTTAATTGGGCTTTTCTCTCCATTATTGCTTCTTTATATTTCCATTGACCACACTCTTTTCCCTAGTAATGGACCTCAAAGCCTTCTGCAGCTAGAGCAATTACTTTTTAACCATCTACAAGAGCGATCCCAGTTGATTAAACATGGTTGCGTTAGCTCCCCCTTAATCTTTTCACAAATATTGGACAACAAGGTCTCAACTGCAATGATTGAACTATTCTCAGCCAGACAGACCTTGAAATTTTGTTTCGAACTAACAATAGGTTTGGGGTAGAATACTTCATGGATTACTTTATCCCACTTTAGCCTATGATCTTTATCTGTTGGGCTACCTCTCTGACATACACTGAGGGGACTCAGAGAGCATCCAATAATTATATCCCAGCTTAGCATGAGATGAACTGAATTATGATTGCTATGACCTTGACTAATAACCTTATAAGAATTAATTACCCTGGAGAGCAAGGCCGAGACGGATTATATAAATTAAGCACCAACAAGTTGGATGGTTTGGGAAAAGAAAGCAAGCCTGTTAGAGGTCTGGAGAGTGACTATCATAAACTGTGATTTTACAATCTAGGTTAAGAGAAATGAGCGTAAGTGAGCCACCCTTAGCTCTACCCATCAAGACGGGAGTTGCTGGTAAGAAATAGGAAATAAAACCCACACAGAAACAATTATTTGGACACCATCCGAGTTACAGGATAAATAGTAGTGAATGGGAGCGAGGGAGTTTGGTAACCTGGTTCGGTTAATACGAGGTGCTTAATCCTGACTGCCAGCAGGGCTATGCAGGAGTCTGGGAGTAGAGGGGTTTAGTGGGGGATAAAAAAAAACAAGTGGGCAAAGTTGGATCGTGGAGGGTCGATTGCCCAAATAGTAAGGCACTGTAAGCAACCTTTCCACAATCGTCGGCTGATTGAAATTTATGACCACACAGTAGCCGTTACAGGTCTCAGGGTTCGTCTCCACCCAGTCAACCCGCCTGGCCATAATTATACGGTCAAATAGAGAAGGTCCACTCCCACTACGTTCACTACACCAGTGAACAACTTTATTTTTTAGCTGTTCACTGCTTTTTATGCACCCAGCTTTAAGGTGAGGGACCTCTACCATTTTTTTTGTTTGAATCTCTTTACTGCATTTTAGTGGTTATCTCTTGCAATATCAGCTCATATGACAATACAGTAAACAACATATCATCTGATTCTGATCACAACTGGTACATATCTCATATGTGGAATTCCGCAAATTACATTTTCAGTATGGAGCCAGGACTACCGAAGTCAATTGCCCCCTTCCCGCCTGTATTATCACGGCCTTTGACATATATACTGTGTAGGCGTCAAAACAATGGTTTGGCCCAGCGTACATTGCAAGATACTTGATTATGTTAAGAAGAAAAACTTCAACCAAAGAGACCAATTTGAGTCCACAAGTACAGTAATACACAACTGTGTCATTCCCCCCACCCACAACCATCAGCGCTGGTGCATGTTCATGATCATGGATGTCAGAGCGGCGCCACCCTCCCGCATGTCTGCCATCAGTAACGCGGTAATTTTAGCTCCTAACGTCTTCACTAACATGGGACAGTCTCTGCATTTACCAAACCCCAGCCCTCTTCTCAATCGTGTGTCCCCTCCTCTAGTGCCTGTGTCACTGATTGGAAATCAACCAGTATTGCGTCCCAGTTTTGAGCTACTGGATATTTGCGAAGTCCTAGGGTGTGTTCCCTGTGTAGTGCTGTACTCTCCACCTGCGCCCACACAAGGAAGTAGCCAGGCCATACTTGGGGGAGGGTCTGGGGACTTCCACCGGCGAGTAATAAGCCGCTTAGAAGTTATGAAGCCCAGGTCAAGGAATCAGGAAGGGACCCCGTGTCTTTTAGGTCTGGGGCACAAACCTAGCACACAGACCTCCCAAGTATGTAATGCTGGAGGTTCTGTGCAGGGAGATAATCGAGTTGTGATATCTTGCCAGTAGGCGTGTAAGGCAGGACAGCGCCATAACATGTGGAGCAGGTCATCCCCAACTAGTGCACATCGGAGGCAAGCAGCGTCTGTCCGATGAAAATATCGATTCGTTTTGGTGGGGGTTAGATATGCTCTGTGTATGATATAAAATTGTATGAGCCGGAATTTCACATTCCGTGGGATGTGTGTGGGTCCTGCCAAGATCATTGTCCACTCCCTATCTTTCCAGGGACGATCATGATCTTCCTCCCAACGGGCTTGCAAGCATGTCAGTGGGGTGTTGTGTGAGTCAGCAACGAGGCAGTTAACCAATGCACAATGTGACTACCTGGCCCCATAACCTGTAAGAATTCTACTACTAAGGGGTCGATTCCGATTCCGTTTGTAAAGTGAACCGACCGACACGTCCCGGGATAAAGTACCGACCGACACGTCTCGCTGCCGTACGATGGAAAGCCTGTGAATTCCAACCGACTCTCCCGAATATGAACCGGACGACCAGGCCGTACGGAAAAATAGCGTCCGGCCGGAAAAAGCCCTCGAGCAGTACCGTCCGACACGTTCCCGGAACGGAGCCGAGCGACACGTACCCGTGACGTACGAGTTGCAAAGTACGATGCCATACGCGGGAAACAAGAACGACTCGCATGGAGCACAAGCCGCACGACCGACACGCACACGATACAAACACTCAAACCAACGGACTCCGCCCGCGACCGACTCGAACTCCCGCGAGCGAAACGAACGCCCACGACCGAGTCGAACGCCCATTGACCGAGTCGCACACGACATACACAACACAGCATAACAACAGCGTGAAAGGCTCGGAGAAGCCTGTACGACTCACCAGCAGCGTCCGGCACGGTCAGAAGAACATCTCGTACACACACACAAACAACAGCTGACCAAACACAAAAAAAGGACCAAACAAGCACTGACAACGAAAATATATTAAAAAAAATAAAATCAATTAAGAGAGACACACCCACAACTCAACATATTTAAAGGCCACCAATCACTCCCATGAGCCATTGCCATTTCCTGAGAACCTCCACACACACAACTCTGCTGACACACACCATTGCCATCTCACCAACAGCATTCACACACACACACCCACAAACCTCACTTGCACCCTCACACACACACACACCAATCACCACCACCACCACCCCACCACGACCCCAAACCCCCCATCCACCCCACCCTCACCACCAACACCACCCCCCACTACCCCAAACCCCCATCCACTCACCCCTCACCATCACCAAGCCACCCCCCCAACACCACAACCACAACTCCCCCATCCACCCCCTCACCACTACCACCACCACCACCCCCAACACCAGTACCCCAACCCCCCATCCACCCCACTCACCACTACTACCACCACCACCACCACCACCCCCCACCCCCCAACACCACTACCACAACTCCCCCATCCACCCCCCTCACCACTACCACCCCCACCACCCCACCCCCACCCCAACACCACTACCCCAACTCCCACATCCACCCCCCTCACCACTACCACCACCACCACCACCAACCCACCACCCTCGACCACCACCACCACCACCATGCCCCCCAAGAAGAATCCAAAGTTCACAGATAGTGAGTTGACAGTGTTGGTAGATGAAATCATCAGAGTAGAGCCACATTTGTTTGGCACATTGGTACAGAAGACCCCCATGTCCCAGAAGGCCAAGATGTGGGAGAGAATCGTCAACAAGGTGAACGCACAAGCACCTTGTTTGCGCACAAAGGACGACTGCCAGAACAGGTGGTATGACGTGCGCAGGAGGGTCAAGAAGCTGCTGGAGAAGGACCATAAGCTCAGCAAGCACACCGGCAGCGGCCCCCTGCCAAACCCGTTTACTTCCGGTCCTGGGAGGAGAAGGTGCAGGCCATCTTACCACCGGAGAGCATACATGGTCTGACTGACATCCCAGAGCCTGGTGAGTACACAAATAAGAGACTCAAGATTGTGGGGCCATGTACACATGTCACCGTCAAGGGGACAGGCAAAACAACTTCCGTCAACAAAGCCACAGTAACACAAACAAAGTCATCCCTACAGCCATATGCCTGGCACAGCAACACAACACCTGCTATCTCATACCAACATTGAACTATGTCATCACGTGTACAAACCTAGCAAAAATCAGAGCAACTCAGTGCCACAAAACCCCAACAGACACTGCCACACAGTCTGCCACCACTGTCACACCACCTCACAGGGAACCTGACCCACAGGAAGGAAGCTCGGGGATGTTGGGGAAGTCAGTGTAGCCAAAAGCATGATGGGAGTTGTAGTCACAGCCAATAGTCCCCCTCACAAATGGACCAACAACACCACTTCTAACCATGCGCACCTCACAGGCAGTGGAAATGTACCCTCAAGATGGCTGACACTGGGTCCTGCTGTGGGGAGCACAAGGCCCTGATGGGCTATGTGCACATACCAAATGCAGGACCCTGATGCCTGACAACCTGAAAGTCAACTGCCACTCCCTGCAAGGGAAGCATACACAATAGTGGCCCATCTGGCCATGGAGGGAGAAGCACTGCCAGCTCTGACCATGCCCACCACCATGTGCTGTCACACACCCCTCAACACAAACTCCACACAACTCACCTGGGAGAAGGCATTTACCCACACTTCATGCAAACAACACCCAAGACCCACCATACTGGCTACTGCTGTGTGACGTACAGGGACTGTTGCCACTTGTGTACAACCACCACTACACCACTGACTCACAACCTCAACATCAACCCACACTCACCGACATTGAAGCATGTCTCTGTGTGAATTGCCTGGCCCCTGGGGGAGGAGGAGGTACTGCAATGACACTGAAAACCATTGAGGCAGCTGCAAATCACATCTATCCAGCAAAAACTAACAGCAGCCCTGGGAACACTCACTGCCAAACCAAAGAGCAGGGCAAGATGGCTGACACATGGATACAATGTATGAGTAGGCTGCTAGTCACACACACGCATCGACCAACCCAATCACAGTCACACTGCCAGCTATTGCAAATGTACCTTTGCACTCAACTTCCGGGGATGCAGTGTCCCAGGGACCCCCTCTGGCCTGGACGGGTAGGCGCGGATTGTAGTTGACAAGTGCAGAAATGCAGACCTACCACAGAGATCCAAACACACAGCAACTCACTTACACAGCAGTGACAGGGGCCACCTGACTGACTACAATGGACCTACCAACATCCCTCACACTGTAGCATGCTGACATACACTCAAACACCCGTTGTCAGCCACATGAAACGCAGACATTGTCCAGTATTGTAGGCATCATCCACACCACACAGCACTCACTGACATGGACACTGGGGACACAAGGACTAACATGGGCTGCACTGGAGCAGGCATGCAAGTCACAGCTGAAGCAACCGAACACACACCTCTGGTCACGACTCTAGTAAAGAAAGACAGCCGCAGCGAACAGTCCATACCACCATGGAGGACATTGACATCACAAAGCATGTGTGCAAACACAAAACTCACACACAACTCCATTAGCAACAGTGACACCATCACCTGTGTGAAATGGGATGTGGACTGGGGACACAGACAACACAGAAGAGAACATCAGGACAACCCGGGCATGCTGGACTGTGACCAGGTTGTGCAGACACACTAATGTGATGCACATTGACTGACACAAACTGGCATCACACATGCCCCAAACAGAGATCCCAAACTAGGTGCCTTTGCAAGGATGCCAGCGTCAAAGCACAAATGTTGACAGGGATGAAACACCTGTGTCAGGCATGTGTCAGCACCAGTGCAGGAATGGCACAGTACAATCCAGCGTGCAATTAAGATGCCAGGCAGGCAGACAGCTAGACTTGACAACCAAAGTGCCTCAGGGTGTCAGGTGAATGCACCACACTAATGGAAATCTCCCGCAGTGACAAAGTAGGATGATGCAATGGACAGGCATGCAACACCAACCACAGTGGCCAATGTCATGTGTATGAACCATTGATGTCCATGAATACATCACTAACATTGTGTCTTCCTTCCAAACACAGGGGCAGATGTGGACTCAACCACAGACGAGGAAGAGTCCCAGTCCCAGGCTCCGGTGGACCCACCTGGCTCCGGTGGCGCACAGTCACACACCTCGTCGGACGACACCCAAGCTGGCCCCTCCGGTCTCGGCCCTCATGCAGCCCCTCGGCAACATTCACCTGCCCCCTTGAAACCACCCCTGCAACTGCTGATACACCGCAAGCCACCCCTGCCAACACGGACAGACCCACCGAACCATCAGACGGCACAGAGTCACAGGGCACCAGGGCACCTGACAACAGCAACAACATCCAAGGTCCCCCTGTGACACCTGTGCGGAACACCACAGGTGCTGGCCGTGTGGCGAGGGGTGGTGGGAGGGGTGGGAGGCCGAGCAGAGGCTCCACTGAGGGTGCGGGTCTGCAGGATGACACCCACCTGGAACGCATCATGGATGCGTACCAGGAGAGCACCGGAGGGTTCAGCCAGGTAGTGGGGATCCTCACGGACATCAAAGAACAGCAGGCTGCCCACCATGCCCGCTTGGACTCCCACATGTCCCGTGTTGAAACACACCTGTCAAATATGGAGTCCAAGTGGGATACCATGGAAGATATAGCAGTGGTGCACCGGGAAATGTTGACCTGCCTCCGCCAGATCAGCACCAACTTGAGCCCACCTCCCTGTGCGACGACTACATCTCGGGCAACAACATCTGCCACTGCCACAGGGAGTGAGGGGGGTCTGGTGGAAGCCCCCGTGCACGGCAGCAGCCTGCAGGTGAGGCTCCCCCTGAGAAGAAGAAGAGGGGTCGTCCGGTGAGGAACAAGTGAGACGAAGATGCCCATGCACATCCCCCAGGAAACCAACACCTGTTCTGGACAGTGACCTTTGTGTGCAAACCGTTCACCTTGTTGTACGACATCGTACTCCCCCACATGACATGGAGGGTCTGAGTTGGAACAATGTGCTTAACGACTGTGGACTGTACTCTAGACATTTCATCTACCAACACTCCTAACTTGTTATCTGTGAACTTTGGATTCTAAAGCCAACGGACAACACTCCCAATCCTGAGCACCATCCCCACTTATGTGCTAATAAATTCACCTAAACACAAGACGTGACTCTGTGGTGATTGAGAGGTTGCCAGTGGCATGTAGATCTGGATGTGCTGAAGAACACTGTGCATGCAAACCTGTACTGTGATGAGTACACTGTCATGTCAGTCAGGCCAATGTGCCACATATGTGGGAGACACACCACCAGGTCTACTTTACACATGCCCACCACGTCCAACCAATTCATTGCCAACATCAATGTTGACAAGCAAGCCTGTGGTATGCACAAACTACACAGCCAACCTGAGTCAGTGGTGACAGGCCCACAAGTGCAGTACGTCAATGTCAGTCTGATGTGTAGGCACAAGCAACACACATCAGAAGGTGCAGCACAGTTTATTGTCAGGCAATTGCCACATGTCCCTTATTACACACATGCAAGCTAGCAACACCTGACAGTGGGCACACGGTCACCAAGTGGATAACTACGGAAGTCCTGGGGTGCCTGGCACATCACTCGTCGGGACACTAACGACTCCATCCTGGCAGTGGAGCATGGGCATCAGGGGTCTCTGTACACCAAACAACAGCCACAGTACCCTGTGAAGGACAGACAGAAACACAATTGTTAACACTGCATGACGCCATACAACTGCAACACACATGGCAAACACAAATCACAGACTACACCACCCCAAAATACTAATCATCACACAACTGGTGGGGAGTACAGGTAAACTGGATGGACACATCACTGCAGGCATCCACACAAGTAGCACACAGCCACACGCAAGGTGCACCACACACACAAAACATGCACACACAACACATTTACAACACATCACTGTATACTCACATTCAGGAGAAGAAGTTGTTGATGAGCTGTGTGCGGACATCCTCCGCAGCCTCATCATCGCTACTGGCATCCTGGCCCAGGCCAGGATCCTCCACAGGTGGCGGGTGTTGGTCATTGTCATCCTGGATGAGGGGCAACTCCCTTCGCACTGCCAGATTGTGCAGCATGCATGCTACGATGATGATCCGGCACACCTTAGCAGGGGCATACGGGAGGGCACCTCCTGTCTTGTCTAAACACCTGAAGCGGCTCTTCAGGAGTCCAAATGTCCGCTCTATCACCCTCCTGGTACGACCATGTGCCTGGTTGTAGCGCATCTCGGCTGGCGTCACAGGGTTCCTCAGGGGTGTCAGCAACCATGGCATGTTGGGATATCCAGAGTCACCTACATACAGACACATGCACATTAGAGGAGTTGGAGAAAAACAGGTAGCACACAATTGGCAGGCACACACAATGAGGAAAAGTCAGTACACACCAACAAGCCAGGCACGTAGATTCTGCATCCGTGACATCAGTCTAGGGACACGACTACTCCTCATCACATAGGCATCATGCGCAGACCCAGGGAAACGGGCACACACATGGGAGATTGTCATGTCCGCCAAACAAATCACCAGAGCATTGATGGAGTGGAAATGCTTGCGGTTCCTGTATGGCAGCTCATGTGCCTGTGGTGGCACCAAAGCCACATGTGTCCCGTCAATGGAGCCTATGACATTTGGCATCCTCCCCAGGGCATAGAAGTCACCCTTTATGTCTGCAAGTCGTTGGGGTGTGGGGAAATAGATGTACAGGTCCAGGAAATGTAACATGGCCTCCAACACATCCCGAAGCACCCGACTGAACATTGTCTGCGACATCCCTCCACCAGAAGACACAGTGTACTGGAAGGTACCCGTCGCAAAGAAATGAAGGGCTGCCATCACCTTCACCTTGGGGGTCAGTGCCGTCGG
Organism: Calotriton arnoldi; assembly: GCA_963921515.1. Classification (NCBI taxonomy): domain Eukaryota; kingdom Metazoa; phylum Chordata; class Amphibia; order Caudata; family Salamandridae; genus Calotriton; species Calotriton arnoldi. Next base: position 1,876,034 of record CAWUFW010000382.1, on the reverse strand, counting down.
GTATGGCCGGCCAGGTTGCAGGTGTGGGCCCAACTGCCCTGCCAACTCCTCAATCACTGCCCTGGTGAAACGGTACTTTCTGATGGACTCACGTTCCACCATCGTTGCCAGGTCCGGGAATGGCCTAGGTACATTTGGGGCCCTGCAGTACAGACAGAAACAAAGGATGAAGGCACACCCTCCAGCAATGTCACAAAGCCACAGCAACACAGCCCATCATAAACAAACACATAACACAATGAGCTGAGGTGGTTGCCACAGGTTACAGACACTAATGTCCCATACATGGCATCAACGCACATTGAAGCCCAAGATGTGCACATGACAGGGCCCCTGTTGTGCCATGACAAAGCAATGGGCCCTAGCACAGTACATCTGCCCTGTTGCCACCTACCACACAAAGCCCACAGTGACTAGTGAGGACAGATATTTTCTCCACATCACAGCTCCCTGACTGACAGTTACACAGGCATGATGTGACGTATCGTTGACATTACACACAACAAGCATGTTAGCCACAGTCCATGTGCCCTGTCGCCACAAGTGGACATATGTAGGTGTCTGTGCCACCCCCACACAACAACACTGTGCATGTACAAACCAATGTGATGTGTGGATCAGCTCACATTGGATCACTGACAGATCACACCACATGCACACAGATAGTGTATGGACATCACAATGTCGACACTGGTTCACCCTGCGTTGAAGCTACTAACACTGATGAGACAGGGTACATGTGACACGACACACACGCACATCCTGGCTGGGACTGTGTCCATTGCCAATGTCCTGTACTGCATTGCTGCACCCCCTGTGGCAATGGGCACACCACACATGTATGTGTCCACCCACATCCGGGTCCAGCCTGGGAGTGCTTGTCAACAAGTGGCACACGACCAAACACATCCTGTGCCCCCAGACACACACATAAGAGGCAGCCATACATGACTGGGGACACACTGTGGCACAGGCAGTGGTGCCATTGGTGTGCCCCATAGTCCCTAGCTAGTGACAGAGGATGGCATCTGTCAGGAATTGACAGCAAGGCTGACCGACACGTTCAATGTCCCCAAAACCCAAATAACTTGTTCGGACCGAGCCGTGCGCATGTCAGGGACATACATCACAATGGCGACGGACGCGTGTGACGCGTCGGTCGTGTATGGACCGAGCCGTGCGCATGTCAGGGACATACATCACAATGGCGACGGACGCGTGTGACGCGTCGGTCGTGTATGGACCGAGCCGTGCGCATGTCAGGGACATACATCACAATGGCGACGGACGCGTGTGACGCGTCGGTCGTGTATGGACCGAGCCGTGCGCATGTCAGGGACATACATCACAATGGCGACGGACGCGTGTGACGCGTCGGTCGTGTATGGACCGAGCCGTGCGCATGTCAGGGACATACATCACAATGGCGACGGACGCGTGTGACGCGTCGGTCGTGTATGGACCGAGCCGTGCGCATGTCAGGGACATACATCACAATGGCGACGGACGCGTGTGACGCGTCCGTCGTGTATGGCCGAGCCGCGCGCACGTCTTGCCCATTGAATCTGATGGAGACGGGTGTGTGTTGCCATTCATAATCCGCGTAGTACAGTCATTTGCCGGGCCCTGCACCCTCATTGGCCATGAGCTGTCATGGTGATGGACGCGGATTTGAAATTTGAACGAGGCGTGTGCAGGAAATTCAGTTGGAGTCGTACAACATTGTTGCAATTGCCAGTGTGTCATGGAGGTGATGTTTTAAATGATGCTGAAGGCGTGTACGAGTCGTGCTATCCCATGGATTGGCCAAATTCATAGGATGCAAGCTTTTTGGACCTATCCCTTTGTACCCCAGGGCAGACATGCCTCCACAGCACAGATATAAGGCTGCCTGGCCCCCAGAGAACCCACTTGCCTGCACCACATGCTACTGGAGCACATCAAGATCATCACTGCTGCTGTCTCTGCTTCCTCTGGCTTCAATGATGGCACGTACTGTGGAGAGGGCCCCAGCCTTCAGTGAGGAGGAGAACCAGGCCCTGCTGGACGGGCTCCTGCCGCAGTACACCAAGCTCTATGGGAAACCAGGGGAGCAGGTGAGTGTGCTGTCCACTGCTTTGCTAATTGTGCTACTGGTCTGACCAGCAGCAGCATTAGTGTGTACACCAGTGGCTTGGTTGCCCACTGACTACTGCTCTTGCCACAAATGGGGCACCCACATGTACTGCACAGTTGCAGTGCAGTGCAAGGTGTATTGTCACTAGGTCCCCTTCCCAGGCCATGTCTCAAAGCTGTGAGTGCTGGACACCGGTCCCTCAACCATAGTTGCACCACCTGTGTACCTCATTAGCCTTGCTGATGCCCACATGTGTGACTGCCTGTGTGTTGCACTAATATGTTGCCAGTGTAGTAATGTCCTCTGCACTTTGTCATCCTCACAGGTTGCTGCCCAGAAGAAGCATGATATCTGGAGGAGCATCGTCCGGGCGGTGAGATCCGTGGGGGTCTACAGGCGCAGGATCCGCAACTGCCAGAAGAGGTGGCAGGACCTTCGGGGCTGGACCCGGAGGATCGCACGGGTCCAGCTGAAGCTGTCGCCTCCACGCAGGAGGGGCGGACACCGGACCCTGACCCCCCACATGCTCCGGATCCTGGCGGTGGTCTTCCCGGACCTGGATGGGCAGCTGAAGGCCAGACAGCAGCAAGGAGGGGGTGAGTACATGACTGCACTGTGTGCTGTGTCTGACATGCTATGTGCCCCCTCTGGCCTGGTAACACCTCAACAGTACATTGTTCAGTTAGTCCAGGACCCATGTCCCTCTCTGGTGACTTGCCCCCTTCTCATCTGTTTGCCAGGTGTTGCTGTTTCTGTCTGGGCATAGTGTCACGTGGGAACTGTGCCCTTACATGTGAAGGTGCATGGGATGTGGGCCAGCATTGCTTCAGGGGACTCAGTGTTGTGCTTCAAGGGTGGGACCATTGTACAGTACATGCCAGGGTCCTGGTATTTATCTGCATGTACTCCTGTCATGTGGCCAATTGACAGCTCGGGCTCACCACATGTGCCTGGGGCATTCGGCACACACCCATGCTGCTGGTTGGGTAAACTGTTGGGGCCTCTGGAGCATGTACCTCAAGTGTGTCACATATGCACAGCCACCTGCCTACTGTCCATGGCTATCACCTGTTCCACGTGGAGCAGGACAGTCATGGCTAGTCCAGGGCATGCTACAGTCTGTACTCCCACTCCCGTGTCTCGGTTGGCACTTTGTGCCAGGTGAACAGTTCCCTCAGGTGTCTGCCCCTGTGTCATTGTGCTGTGGCACCGTTGTCAGGCCCACTGGTGTGTACATGGGTTTGGGGTCAGCATGCAATCTGAGATGTGCCCATGTGAGACAATACCTCTGTGACATGTATGGATGTGATGACTTGACCGTGCACAATGGTGCCTGCAACCGGGTAGTTCCAGCAGCTGGGTGTCATTCACAGCAGAGTGCGAGTTGCTCAGCTTCAGAGTGCCCTGTCCCATGTCTCTCATGCGTCCAATGGATCTGGGGTGGGCACATCAGAATCCAGACGCTGTTGTTACTGTGGATGGTCATGTGTAGTTGTCAGCTACAGAGTTTGCAGGCCCCATGTCTTGGGAATGTGACACAGTGGTGACAGTTGTTGTAGGGCTGCCCTGCCCCCTGTGACTGGAGACTGTGATGTATGATCTCACAGGCATGGCTGAGCCATGGGACTACACTACCTAGGGGTGATCCAGCAGGAGTGTGTCATGTGCAACATGCACTCCATTGTGCCAAGGTATGCAGGACTTGCAGGGATCAGGATGTCTGGTGCATGTACTCAGCCCCAGCCTCTCAGATGCAACACTGGCCATCCCTACGTCCAGGCAAATGTACAGGTCCATTGTCAGCAGATGTGATGTGTGCATGTTGACAGACCACTACGTATTTTCAGGTCTTGTCAAGTGATGGGTAGGTGGTGCATGTGTCTGCAGTGGGGTGTAGGGATCCTACATGCGCAAGACAGATGGGTGCAAGGGCAGGAGGGATGTGAATGCCATGCTCGACTCTCAGACTAACCATTGGCCTATGCAAATCTGTGTGAGCACTCCTAGCAAAGTTCAACTGATTGATGCCCGCACTTGGCCACTGATGTGCTGTACTTTCTGTGGTGTGTGTGGTCAGTGCAGATGACTAATGTGTTTTCATTCTATTTTCCCTGTGCAGATACAGACACGGACACAGAGGGAGACCGCTCCACGGACCAGGGGGAGCCAGAGAGCCAGACTGGGTCGGAATTTGAGGAGTCGGAGGGACCCAGTGGCACGGAGGGCGAGGGGAGTGAGTCTGTGGGCTCCTCGGCAAACACCACCGCAGCTGAGGACCACAGCAGCAGTGACGGGGACTTCCTTGTGGAGGCGGGTGGCAGCAGCCACCATCCAACACCTGTTGAGGTTGTCCCCGCCCCCACCATCACTGCCCTCCCCATGGCTCCCACATCTAAGGTCCGTGGAGGCGCCCGTGTTCATGGGCATGTCTCCTTCCAGTCAGGCACCGCACCCCCTACCCCTGTGTCCCCTGCAGCCCTGAGTGAGGAGTCTGTCGACCTGCTGCGGCAGATCCATGTGGGGCAGTCATCCATGCTGCGTGTCTTCCATGTGCACACGGGTCTGTTGAACCAGCTGGTGTCGTACATGGAGGGCATGTCATCATCCATGTCTGCCCTACAGAGGACCAGTCAGGGCATGGCCTCCTCACTGACGGCAGCAGTGTCCCTGCTCCAGCAGTCCCTCCCCCTCCTGCCCCTGCCCCATCCCCTACTCCCAGCACCCTACCTGTCCAACTCACACACACACCTGCACCATCATTGCACACAACAGACCCAGGCACTACACACACCCCCAAGCCAAAGTCTAAACATGCACGCACGCATACTCAGGGGACTGAGAATACACTCACCGGGGATGTGTCAGACACACACACACATGCATCCACAGGCACTCTGCAGTCCTCCGATGCCTCACCCTCCACAGCCCCTTCCACGGCCCCTTCCACTGCCTCAACTGCATCCCCAGCTGCAAAGAGGCTCTTCCTGGTCGACCTCGGACTCTTCCCCACTGATCCATCCACACCAGCACACAAGGGGAAGAGGGGTCCGGCCACACAGAGGGGGTGTCCCTCGCCCCCAGACACCCTCCCCCAGGCGCAGGCAGGCTGAGACACCACGCCGCAGGTCCCCCGCACACGGAAGAGCAAGACCCCACCACCGGCCCAACACTCCACCAGACAGTCTCCACCCGCCATCCCCCAGGCTCCCACTCCACAGGTCCCACCACCACACCCTGCCCCAGGTTCACCCACCCACCGCTACCGCATCCCCAAGATGCTCAGGCCTTCCCCACCTGCCTCTTGCTCTTCCAGCACCCCACACCCCACTCAGCCTGTGTGTGGCACTGCTGTGGAGGGCGTGCCCTCCCCTCCGTCCTGCCCACATCACCGGATCCACTTCCTGCTCCCCTGGGGATGGGCACTGCAGTGGAGTCTCTGCCCTCCTGGTCTGACTTGGGCACTGCAGTGGGTTCCGTGTCCACTCCCTCTGACCTGCCCACTGCAGTTGTGCCGGCACCCACTGCTCCTGACTTGTGCCCCCCAGTTGTGCCGGCACCCACTGATCCTGACTTGTGCCCCCCAGTTGTGCCGGCACCCACTGCTCCTGACTTGTGCCCCCAGTTGTGCCGGCACCCACTGATCCTGACTTGTGCCCCCAGTCGTGCCGGCACCCACCCTGTCAGACTCCTCCGCTGCAGCTGCCGCTCCTGCACCCACCAGCCCTTCCCTGCCTGTTTCTGTAGACCCATGATCCTGTACCTGCGGTGCCTGGCTGGCCTCTATGTATGCCCCTCCCAGGGGTATGTCCCCTTCCGTTGGCAGTGCAGGCATGCCAAATGTGGCATTTGGACACTTGACCCTGTTGGGTCTGTTTATGGACTGGCCATAGGCCTTCATGTTTTTCTTCTTGATTTTCCATTTCACAAATAACTCGGCTGAATAAAAGCTCCTTTTTGTTCACTAGTGGTTTTGCTTCAGATGTACATGATGTTGTTGATACTTGACATGCCCTTGCTCCAGTGATGGTGTATTCCATGGCTGGGAAATGTAGTGTCACTGTGCTGGAGACCATGTGGCCCATGGGGGGTATGTCCTGTTGGGGTGTGTATCCATGTCATCCTTTGCAGCAATCCGACGGGGTCATGATTATGGTCTTTGGAAATGTGTTATCTATCTTTTGTTAGCAATGTCTCATCAGTGTCTTACACACATGCACACCTGTTGGCCTTAGCATGGTTCAATTGGCCCATTTCACTGACTGTGTGGCCATCTCCAATGGACATGCAAGTGTATGCATCTATGTGGATGGACTCATCTGTGTCCTCAGTGCTACTTCATCTAAATGTGTGTTGACTCTGTGCAGTTGACTCAGGGGACCCTCCCGTGCCCAGGCTGCTGTTACCAGGGCCACCAATGTGTGGTATATGTTAGCTGTGTGACAAAGTATACTGCTGACATGCTGGTGGCCTGCATGGACAACATATGGCACAGCTTTCCTTCCACAGGAGTGGAGTCCCCTCATGTCACTGTGCTGATGGGGGTTGAGACCCCATTGGCACAGTGCTCTACATATGCTGCATGTGTGATCCCCACACTTACCTTCATGTCACTGTGCTGATGGGGGTTGAGACCCCATTAGCACAGTGCTCTACATATGCTGCATGTGTGATCCCCACACTTACCTTCATGTCAATGTGCTGATGGGGGTTGAGACCCCATTAGCACAGTGCTCTACATATGCTGCATGTGTGATCCCCACACTTACCTTCATGTCACTGTGCTGATGGGGGTTGAGACCCCATTAGCACAGTGCTCTACATATGCTGCATGTGTGATCCCCACACTTACCTTCATGTCACTGTGCTGATGGGGGTTGAGACCCCATTAGCACAGTGCTCTACATATGCTGCTGTTTAGTACCACACAGTTACCTTTTGTACACTCAAGTGATGGGTGTTGAGGACATTACTGCAGTGCTCATGTGAGGCTTGGCTTGTGTTAGCCACACTATGGTATTCCAGACACGTGTTGTGAGTTACATTGTGTGTACATGGTCATGTTCACTGTGGTGGGTATTGCACACAGACTACATGTTGTGGTCATGAGGTTGTTGTGGATATCCTTTGGTTTGTAGTCCTTATGTTGGGGTATGGGGTATGTGTTACACATCACCCATCCTATGTGTGTGGGCATTGGTAGTGGTACTCACACAGTTCACTATTGGTGGTGGTGACAGGCAAGAGGCCCCCTATGGGTGGGGGTGTGAGTAGTCCCAGCCAAGAGGCCCACTATGGGTGGGGGTGTGAGTAGTCCCAGGCAAGAGGCCCCCTATTGGTGGGGGTGGAAGTGGTGACAGGCAAGAGGCCCCCTATGGGCGGGGGTGTGAGTAGTCCCAGGCAAGAGGCCCCCTATGGGTGGGGGTGGAAGTGGTGACAGGCAAGAGGCCCCCTATGGGTGGGGGTGTGAGTAGTCCCAGCCAAGAGGCCCCCTATGGGTGGGGGTGTGAGTGGTGACAGGCAAGAGGCCCCCTATGGGTGGGGGTGTGAGTAGTCCCAGCCAAGAGGCCCACTATGGGTGGGGGTGTGAGTAGTCCCAGGCAAGAGGCCCCCTATGGGTGGGGGTGGAAGTGGTGACAGGCAAGAGGCCCCCTATGGGTGGGGGTGTGAGTAGTCCCAGGCAAGAGGCCCCCTATGGGTGGGGGTGGAAGTGGTGACAGGCAAGAGTCCCCCTATGGGTGGGGGTGTGAGTAGTCCCAGCCAAGATGCCCCCTATGGGTGGGGGTGTGAGTGGTGACAGGCAAGAGGCCCCCTATGGGTGGGGGTGTGAGTAGTCCCAGCCAAGAGGCCCACTATGGGTGGGGGTGTGAGTAGTCCCAGGCAAGAGGCCCCCTATGGGTGGGGGTGGAAGTGGTGACAGGCAAGAGGCCCCCTATGGGTGGGGGTGTGAGTAGTCCCAGGCAAGAGGCCCCCTATGGGTGGGGGTGGAAGTGGTGACAGGCAAGAGGCCCCCTATGGGTGGGGGTGTGAGTAGTCCCAGCCAAGAGGCCCCCTATGGGTGGGGGTGTGAGTAGTCCCAGGCAAGAGGCCCCCTATGGGTGGGGGTGGAAGTGGTGACAGGCAAGAGGCCCCCTATGGGTGGGGGTGTGAGTAGTCCCAGGCAAGAGGCCCCCTGTGGGTGGGGGTGAGAGTAGTCCCAGCCAAGGGGCCCCCTATGGGTGGGGGTGGTAGTGGTGACAGGCAAGAGGCCCCCTATGGGTGGGGGTGATGGGCAAGGGATGGCCTGGGTGTTTGTCACAGGTTTACTGGTACTTGTCGGCTGTTTGTTTGGGGGGGGTGTCTCTTACCGTCTCCGTCGTTGGCGTCTGTTCCGGATCAGTCCATGGATGTAGAGGATCGGTATGACCTGTGCGATGGGATTCATGTCGACACCGTCTCGTCTGCACTGGTTGTTGGTTCGTTTCGTCCCAGTTGCAGGCTTGTACGTCTCGTGTCCGGGGATCGTGTTGTGGCGCGAATCGTTCCTTTCATGCAGCTTTTCCGGATGCTGTGACGTGCCGTACGTGTCGACTCGCTCGGCGCATAGGAAGTGCGCATCGTACTTGTCCGGCCGGAAACAGCTCTGTCCTAGCCCCCGTGCGAGTCGATTCTGCGTTTACGGGACCGGCTCGTAGGGTGAATTGAGTATTTATTTGGCGAGTTCGTGTCGGTCGAGTTTTCAGCACATGCACGCATCGTACTTGATCGGCAGGACTGACCGGCTCCCGGGACGGGTCGGTCGGGAGGTAAGCGTCCGGACGGCTCTTTTTGAGCTGTCCGACCCGAATCGGAATCGGCCCCTAAATGTGACTGCAGCTCAGTGGCCATATCGCCCCATGCACTTGCCACCGTGGCGAGTAACGATTTGTGTAGTAAAAATTGCCCCAGGGACAAGTCTGTGCTTCCCGCCAGGTCTTCATAGGGCAGCAAGACACCATCGCTGTACAGATCTCCCAGTGTATGTAGTCCAGCCGCATGCCAAGTGGTGAGCTCAGCCCCAGATGTGATGGCGGTATGTTTAGGCGTGCCTAGGAGCGGCAGCGCAGGCACATACGGGATCACCAAACGCGTCAAGTAAAGGCTCCGTCGGTAGCGGTGTGCGACAGTTAATAACCAGGGACCTGGTGTGGCAGTTTTAGTGATCAGTTGAAATAGGTAGTGGATATGAGACATAGACCAGGGTGGGAATGTGGTGGCTGTGTCAGTCAGATGCAATCCCGAGAGCCATCTGGCCACCTATGTCAGCTGGGCCGCCCAGTAGTCTAGTTCCAAATTTGGTACTGCTAACCCTCCCTGATCCAAAGGCGCCTACAGCTTTGCCAATGCTACCCTGCAGCACCCAGAATTCCAATTGAATTCGCACAATTTTTGTTCAAGGTCTCGAAAAAATTTAGCTGGTATGTAAATGGGCAAGCTTGAAAAATAGTACAATAGTGTTGTAGGGATTCTGGACATACACAGAGCTATGCACAGGATAATAGGACCTCGGAATATAGTGGTGAGCCAACCATACACCTTAGCTCCTAACACCCCAATCCGACTAGCTTTAGCGTCTCATTAGCAACAATGCTACCAATGATTAGATAACCCAGAACACGGTATCTCTCTCTCAGGACTCGCAGGAGCAAGAACACCCTTTCATAACTCACTCATACCTGTCCACAACGTGCGTAAGAAGAGACACTGTATAGTTTAAAATGTTTATTTCAACTACCGTGCTCTAAGATACAGTACACGTGCCAGTACTATCAGCATAATGCATAAGGATAATATAAGCAGCATAGTTACAACCCCATAGAATACAAACGGGGAAAGCATTTCATAAAGCAGTGGATATATGGCTAAATGACAATACCACCCTCCCCGTGCTAGTTGCTAGTTTATTATAAAAACAGAAGACCTCTGGGCTTTGTCGAGCGAACCCCCATACCTCAATATCTAGATGCAAGGTTTACATCATCAGACAAGCACAGCTCTTCTCTCTGGAAAGGTTTTCTCCAAGTGTGTCTAACCGTGAAAATCACAATATTAAAAGCACACGAATTTCTCCAGGGCAGCTGTACATAGTGTTATGTCTAAGTGCGAGGGACTGGCCAAATTAGCAGGAACAAGGGACATTGTTTTTCGACCTTGTACATGGTGTGCAGACGTAGCCCAAAGGGAAAAGGTGAAAGACAGAAATGCAGACAGTGCTAAAATAGCCGGGCAGAAGCAGAGGCTGGAAAAACAACGGCACAAAGTAACGTGCGCAAAAAGGCATCATGGCAGCCAGGCCTAAGTCAACGTAGCAAGGCAGACCAGGAGGCCACAAACCACACGACACTCTCCCCTGGGCAGTCCATCGGCCAAGATGATGACAGAGTACAAATAGATGGAGCAGAACAGAAACGTCCATTGTGGAGCGGTCCCCATGAAGGACAACGAAGGGAAGATTAAAAAAATTGCAGAGGTTAACAAAATCCAGCGAGGCAGGTCGCAGAGAGCGAAGGCCCTGTCAATCCAACAGAGTGTAAGTGCAGAAATACGCCACACCTTCCAAGAGGACATCATTGGAATCGTCGGAAAAAAGCGACGCCATCCAGTCCAGTAAATCAAAGCTGCAGTCATGTTCCTCGCAAGAGGGAGCAGCGAACAGCATTGCGGGACAACTGGCGTGGTACTCAATATAACTTTGTTGTATGAGATTCTGAGCAGCCGCCCAGATATCCCATTGTGCCAAAATCCCCAGTGCAGCCGCACGCGCCATGTAGCCTGCACCGGAACAGTCCCGTTCATGGGCCTCTAAGGGACCCACCAGCAGGACAAAATCTGGTCGAGACAGAGACGTATTGGAGAGGCAATAATCCAAGGACCACGAGAAAGGACATCTGATGCAAGACATCACAGGTTGCACGCAAGTGAAATACGCAAAGCGAAAAGAAAGTCTATAGGACACACTGAGCGTCGCCAATGGCAGGATGCCAAAACCAGCGAGAATACGCTCACGGAGCATCTGGAGACGACCTGGGTCGAGAAGGGCCCAAGGAGGTGCAGCCATTGCGTAGCAAACAGACCAAAAGCAGTATACCAGCCGCTAAGGCGAGGATCAATGGAAAGCCACCAAAGACGCTGGAAAAAATGGAATGAATAAAAGCTGGTATTACACCAAAAATAGTCTGAAAAGAGGTCACAAGGCCAGAGCCTACAACTTTAAAAAAGTGCACCAGACCTTCAGTGTGTGATGCATTAAAAACACGGTGAATCAGTTCACCGAAATGTTGTGGGAGGTTAGTATTCAAAAGGGCCTGTATTTCACTGTGGGTACTCGCCACCTGGAGAATGAATGTCTCCCGGGCGGATGTGAGCATAACCTCCTGGTTCAATAATAGTGCCTTTATTCTGCTCAATTTATTGAAATCTGCCCTCAGAGTAGGAATGGAAGGCCAAACGGAACTATCTATGATGTCGTGCGGGGGAGGAAAAAGCACATTTTTGCAGCAGACAACCCTGTGTGAAACTGTAACAATATAGGGAATGCCGGCCAGCATGCCACAGGAGTCTTGGTTATTCAAAAGCAGATAGCTACCATTGGCAAGCACAGTGAAAGTAGGAGAAATAGCAGGAATGCCCTTTAACACACAAGCAAGATTCGGAGCCGAAACGTTACAAGCCCCGTGCAATTGAATGTGTTTGCAAACAAGGGAATGACCCACAGTTGAATCGCATGACTCCCCCGTGAGAAAAACCTCCCTTCCATCTCTAAGGCATTTAAACATGAAAGGAAGGGACCAAAGTTCATGCAGGAAGGCACTGCCCAAAGGCTGGAAACGGCCTACAGGATAATGCTTCATGCATGAACTAAATTCAAATAAGGAAAAAGGCAAAGCGATAACCCTGTGTACTAGCCACACAGCAGAATCCAATTCTGCAACAGAGAATGGTAAGGGCTCTATTTTTTCGATATGTAACAGAGTGTATGCTGCGTCTTTCATGGACATGAACCGCTGTTTCTCAGTTAAATTAAAAGGTAAGAATAAGGCAGAGGTGTTCAAAAATTGCCAAGGAACTTTCCCCATTTTCAGTGTTTGCAAAGTCCATGCAAACTGCATTACTGAACGCAATTGATTCTGACCATGATATAACACAGAAACATCGTCTTGTACAATATCAACAACAGAGGAAATAATATTCTCTAATGTGTAAATGCGGGAAGACAGGGTATTAATACTATTGTCAACAACAGCAAGCACCTTCTCCAAATTTGCTTGATCGATTTCCCGCAGACGGGAAGCAGCTTCAATTTGCGAAAGCTTCCAGAGTTCATTGTAAGTTTCATAAATGAATCTCTTAGGTCGAGGGCCACGAGGCCCCAGAACAAAATCGGACAGATCAATGTTGCCTGATAGGAGCGATAAATGGTGTTTAACAGAATATAAGGAAGAGTGCTGAAACCACTGTTTACATAATTTACCAACAGAATATGTTGTAACAGTACGAGAGTCAGAAAACCGTGGATCTGGTCTATCCTGTTTGTAGCCAGGATCCGTGTCATGAAAACGCAGTTGGCAGGCATTAGATGCAATGGGCCAAGCCAACCAGGGTGACTGAACACACGTAGAGACATTAAACGAATTGTTCTGAAACAAAACCTGCAATTCGGTAAGGGACATGTTAAAACACAAACTTTCGTTGGGAGTGGAAGACAAAACAGGAAAGGATGGGGCATTCAATTGTTTGGACGTAACCAAACCCCAACATGTCGTTTGATAGATGGTCTGATTTAAAAATAGAATTTGGGCCGGGATGAGGCAAGCACGGTGCAAGGCTTCTGTGCGCTGCACCTGCCATGCTTTGGAGCCCCAAATAGATTTTAAATCAATGGTGTCATGCCAATGTTCATACCCACCCACAGCTAAGGCGCTTAAAAAGGAGCCTGAATATAGCAATTTGGTATGGGTCAACATGATTTTCTGTGTAGATGAAGTGTTTAATTTAAAAAAAATAGGACCCAGGGTTCGATCTATTAAAATCGGTAAAATAAGTATACTTATTTCTAAGAGTTTGGGAGCTACCTGTCAAAGGAGTCGGACAATGTTCCCATTGGGTGCAATTAAAAAGACCCCGAAGGGTACTGGGTTTATGGAGAAAGTGGTTGCCCCAATGCTGGTAACAATACAAATCAGCATAACTTGCAAAATTCATGTACAGATCTTCAGCATTAAAAGCAGCATAATATTTCAAATCAGTAAATAATGCTTCAACTGCATGCACATCCCAATCGTCAGAATGAATATTGCTTTTTACGACATCACCCATTGTTGAAACACGAAGGACATTTGGTACATTAATAATTTCGGTCGGTCCATGAATTTGGAAGTTTACCGCATCCCATACGATGCCATCAGCGACTGGAAAAGCCGAAATGTTCACAAAAGTGTGGTCTCGCTTCATGATGTGAGATGAAGATTGTGGAGCCAAAGTTTCAGCGACAGAGTTCACCGCAGAGCGTTCTGGTAAATAGTGTCCATTGATGAGCAGAAAAAACACGGTGACAAAGCCAATAGACATGAACAAAAAAATCAGGAAAAGTACCAACCAGATGTATGTCCATGGGGGGATCAAAAAATTGTCTCTGAACCAGGATACAAGAATACTGAATTTGGATGGGACAAGTGACGAAGTGGAATCCGAGTCAAAAGAATAACTTGTTGGGTTCAGTGGCATTGTTGGTAAATGAGCCACGGACTCGGTTGCGGGGTAGGTATACTCGGTCTCCTCGTTGCAGGGGGAATCCGGGTAGTCGTGCAAGTGATCAGGCAAATCAACCATCTCGAGAGCAACATCAGTGATCGTTCGGGCAGGAGGGCCACGAACATTTGTCCGGCAAATGACAGGACAAGAGACCGCTGGTGTAACACTATTCAGGATCGGCTAGATGTTGTAGCTTGACATTTTCCACTGAGATGTATCTGTTCTCTTTGCGACCAGGAAGCGGTGGTAAGATGACTGTACGAGTTCCCTTCAAGCCAAGGACTGGAACCGGCGCACGATAAGAGGGGCCGAATTCTTTTTTGTTCTCCACCTTCTCTCGAACCAGATCTCCAATCTTCGGAAGCCAGCCGGCAACCGGAATCTGCAGTGCAGCGTCTGTGGCTGAAGGTAAATGTGCGATTGCAAGTTTGTCTCGGGCTTCTTGTAAGACCTGTAACATAGTAGAATGGTTATCTACATCAAAGATGGCGGATTGCGCCGCCATGTCTAGACCATCAAGGTCAGGCACAAACATTCTTATGCCAAAGAGCATTTCGTATGGGGTCCGCCCACCCAGAGGTCTTCTAGGGAGATTATTAAGTGCACGTTGTACGGTATACAAGTGGGCCAGCCAGTTCCTGCCAGTACCTAAGACTCTAGCTGTCAAGGATTGCTTTAAGTCACGGTTCATTCGTTCAACAATCGAATTGCCCTCAGGCCGATATGGTGACGAAAATTTCACCCGCACCCCCAGTGAACCCATTGCGTCCTTGTAAGCCTTAGAGGCAAACGCTGGACCTTGGTCAGAATGGAAGGTGCCACAGGCAAAAATTCCCACAAAGACACGCAAATCCCATATGACATTTTGAGCGTCAGCACTTCGTTGTGGCCAAACCCAGATGAAACGTGTGCACGAATCCACTGCAACTAAGATATATTTATATGCAGTGTCTGAAGAGAATGGACCGCAGTGATCCAGGTAAACACACCCAAAAGGTCTGTTAGAAATGCAGAGCGGGGTCTGTGGTGGCTGTGTAACCGTGGAAGGCTTAATCTGCTGACAAACGTCACAAGAAAGCACATAAGTACGGGTTTGTTTGTATAAACCACGCCACCAGTAACGCTGCTGCAAGATGGAAACAGTCGCAGACACCCCAGCATGAGCCGAAGCCATACCTTCGTGTGCTGCAGTTATCAAGGAAAGTCTGCGGTCCGCGTTGGGAATCAGCCGATCCCCAACATCTGGAATTCTTACGTAAGGAGCCTGTTCGGGACCTAATTGATAAGAGTATTTTGAAGGGAAACCCCTAGGGTAATTAGCACCTTCCTTTGTCGCAGCAATAGCTGCTAGAATATCAGTATCTATTTTAGACATGGATCTGGTAACTGCTGCGACTGAGCACGTGACTACTGCTGATTTGGCAGCTTCGTCTGCCAAACCGTTACCGACAGCGTGTGCGCCCACACGCTGGTGGCCAAGAGTGTGTACCACCTGTGTGAGAGGCAGACGTTGTTGTAGATCTGCCACTCGAACCCAAAGCATTTTATGCTTGATTGTGCTGCCTTTTGCATCTCTATAGTCATTTTGTGACCAAAAGAATAGATTGTCATTGTAAGACTGGACACAGTAGTAAGAATCGCATACAATAAGAGTAGTCACATCTGGACTAGCGAACTCAAGTGCTAGCACCAATGCACGCAGCTCGGCCAATTGTGCAGTACTGTCTCCCAGTGCCTGAGTATGCACTAGTTGATTTGAACTTTCCGTTCACAAAGGAACCTGCAACAATAGCACATGCTGCTGAATAAGCATGCTTGGAACCCGTGGCCGGCTGTGCCGAACCATCGGTATAGATAACACATTCGTATTCCTCAAGCGGTAGCAAAGACAGAGGAGGAGGATGAACGAATTCATACTGCAAAAACTCCTGAGTCTGAAGAGAAGAATCAAAAATAAAAGTGACATCAGGAGACGTCAAAGATGTTGCCCATTGTATCCAACGGGGGTGCAAAGCTTTAGAGTTCGGAACACTTGCTTTCGTCACTGCCTCTAGGGCAGGATAGGGTGTTACCACCAAAATGCGTTTTCCCTGTGCCAGTGCGCGTTCCTTTAGAATCGCCATTTGCACTGCAGTCAAAACTTTCTCCACAGAGGAAAAGCGCATTTCTGCAGAAGTGTAAAGATGTGACTTGTATGCAATTGGTACTGTGTCACCTTCGTTAAAGGTCAAGTACGTGAAACCCACTGCCCCTGGAATGATTCTAATCACCAGGTTTGTGTGGTTGTCACGGGTCAACAAGAATTTAGACTCAAGTAGGTCTGTCTGCAAAGACTGCAGAATGGAGGAATGCTCCGGAAGCCAGCATGACTTCAAAAAATTAGGTTGTATCAAGGCATACAGTGGCTTGATACGCTGGGCATATTCGGGAATGTAAGTACGCCCGAAGTTCAGAAAACCCAGTAAAGACTGAAGTTTCTTCAGAGTGGTAGGAGGGCACAAAAGTGCACATTTCTCAAGGAAATGGGGGGCTAAGCCCTTACCTTCATTGTTGAGCTCATAGCCCAAAAACAAAACGGTAAACTCAGCAATGTGTGATTTGGCAAAGTTAAACTTATAACCTAAACCCGCAAATTCGAAAATAATGCGGTCCACTCGGGAAAGATGCGGGAATAACTCGTCGTCTGTCAGATAGATATCGTCGACGTACGAACACGCATCTGGGTCTATGCCGTCTAACAAAGAGACAACACGGGCAGCGAATACGCCTGGACTGTTCTTGTAGCCCATAGGTAAATGCCGAAATTTGAATAATTTACCACCGGAGGTAAAAGCGCTCCATTGGCTACTCTCCGGGGCCAAGTTGTGCGTGTAGAATCCATTGGATAGGTCAAGTGTAGTTTTATATTTTTTACGAACAAGACTGTCTACTAGCGCAGAACTATGTGTGTTTTGCACCGCAAAGGTCCGACAATGTGAGTTCAAATGTCGGTAATCCAAAACTAAGCGGTACGATCCATCGGGTTTAGAAACCGCGAAAAGGGGATTATTCATTGGTGATACGCATGTTTCAATTACTCCCTGATATTCCAACTGAGTCAGAATTTCAGAAACGGGGCCTTTTGCCTCCCGTTTGATGGGATATTGGGGTTGTGGCTGTGGCAGTGACCACAAAGGAATTTCATGGGGTGGTGAATCTTCATCCCAGCCCACGTGGTTGCGGTATAACGCCGGAGCCAGGGACACAGCCCACTCAGCTGCGAGAGCCTCCGCTTTGTCCTTGGGGACATGACGAGAAAAGCTCGTAAGGATTACCTCCTCCCCTTTACGCGCAGCAAGTACGAATGGGGGCGGCCAATCCGCCTCCGCTAACAAAATGTCGTACGAAGAGGTCAGATTTTCCCAAAGAATCCCTTTAATAACACGCTGTATGTCACCTTCAATTTGAATGCCAATATTATATAGTCTGTCAGGGGGTGCCACTCTGGTATCTGCTGTCTCGACAGTAATGAATGTTTCAGTTGCTGTCGCCTCCACATGAGGACGTAGCGCCTCCCGCACTATGGTAACTTCCGCGGTGCTGTCTAGGAGTGTCACTGCCCACGTCCAATTCAGGAGTCTCGTTCTCACCGTCTGTGGCATATCTCGCTGTTACAGCGGCAACTTTTTTCTTCTGAAACTGTGGGCGAGAACGTTGAAAGTCTTCTGTTTTCCCTCTGACCTGTTGTCGAGGTTGGTCTCGTCCCTGTGTAGCCTCTCGACCCCTTCCTCTATCCTGGCGATCTCCTCCACCAGCCTGCGAAGTTGTTGGAGCCTGTGAAGAACGAGGAGAACGCGAATCAGGGACTTGAAATCTCTCTGGAGATTTAATTCTCGCCCTATCACGCAAATCATAAGTGCGTTCAGAAGAGACGGAAACCGGGGATGCGCCTCGCGACCCCGGCTTCTTCTGTTGCTTACCCTGTTTATTCAACCTCCAGCTCTTTTTAGTAAAAACTGGTTTCTCATCTTTCTCAGACTGAGTTTTTGGTTGTTGTTGTGATTGTGTTTGCGTTTTAGAAAAAGGCTTAACTCCCAGGCTATTGCGGCCAATTGTTTTGTAAGCCTGTGCAATAATTTTCGGCAATTCGCGCGCCTTGTCCAGATCTGGGACCAAAGCCACAGCATTAGCTACTTGAAAGTTAACTGCATCGCCCTTGACATTCGCAAGGATCAAATCAGCTACTACGTCGAACACTCCCACCAGTCTCATCCCTAATTCCACAGCCGCTTCAGGGCCATGTTCATCCTGCACTCGTTTAATCACAGAGGGGAGAACCGTCATGGAAGGAGTGCCTAAACACTTCGCATATACTGCGGCGAACACCCTACCCCAGTTGTTGCATTCTGCCAACTCGGGGACTAAGTCTTTTGGCAAACTAATCATCAAAATCCTGTGTTTTTCCACGGGAGATGTATTTGGAAAAACTGCCTCCAGCTGGTCAAACTTTTCTGCAAGCCAATAAGGAAAATCATCCTTATTTTGTGGGCGCTTGCCCATCACCGAATTAACCATGACAGGACTTATGGTTATACCGCCTGCTCCAGCTGGATGGGCTGCAACTCCAGGCGGGACTCCCTGGATGTTGCCTGTAACATACTGTACTAAAGCTCTATGCACTCGTATTAAAGACGAATGCAAATTACGCAGGTCAGCGAGTGGCAGCGTCATATATCGCGGATGTGGGGTATACCCGGCCAAAACAGGCCAAGTGGCCACTTCAATTGATAAGGGGCCTAAACGAACCCCGGTAACCGGTTGGGGGAGGGCGCCATCAAACCAAACACGGTGTTGCCAAGCCGTGAGCGGTACTTCAAGATTCCTATACGGTCTATAGTGATTAGGAACTGCGGTGGCCGTATATTCATGGAACAAATTATCAGCCCCATCCACCGCAGGAAAAGTGATCCATGAGTAAAACACCTCAAAGTGGTAAGCTGGATCTGCTTGTACCACAAAGATCAGATCGACACCCGCGTCAGGCACTCCATACACTGTCAAGTGAGCTCGGAGCGCTGCGCGGCTATGTGCCGCAATTTGAACAGCCATATGAGTCTAGAAGTTTTTGACAATCTAATATGTTGCAGCACAATAGAGGGTATTATTTAAGAAACCTTTTAACTACTTCAAGCTTGAAAGAACCTATAAAAACGTCAATATAGGAGGTATCACCGTCACAATCGCTCCCGGAAGCGTCTGTGAAGGGAGTTGTGGACAAGCACAAATACTACTCAAGCGTCTCGCAGATAAGCAGCCCACTCGTTGGTTGTGCCATGTTGTAGGGATTCTGCACATACACAGAGCTATGCACAGGATAATAGGACCTCGGAATATAGTGGTGAGCCAACCATACACCTTAGCACCTAACACCCCAATCCGACTAGCTTTAGCGTCTCATTAGCAACAATGCTACCAATGATTAGACAACCCAGAACACGGTATCTCTCTCTCAGGACTCGCAGGAGCAAGAACACCCTTTCATAACTCACTCATACCTGTCCACAACGTGCGTAAGAAGAGACACTGTATAGTTTAAAATGTTTATTTCAACTACCGTGCTCTAAGATACAGTACACGTGCCAGTACTATCAGCATAATTTATTTATTTATTTATTTATTTGTAAAGCGCGACATTCATCCCATTGGGATATCACGGCGCTAGTTGTGGCGGAGAAATGATGAGTAAGGTTATGGTTAGTTGGGGGCAGACGGCTTGTCTAGGGAAATAGATATGTCTTGAGTTTCTTCCTGAACGCCATGTGTTCTTCAGTTAGTCTTAGCTCCAGCGGGAGCTCATTCCAATGAAGTGCTGCAAGGTGCGAAAAAGTGCGTCCACCTGTCCTGCTTTTACTTATCCTCTTGGTCTCAGCTAGTGCTAGGGAATGTGACCTTAGGCATCTGGGTGGGACATAGAACTTGATTCTGTTCTGCAGAATCTTGGAGCCTGTGTGATGGAGTGCCCTATGAGCGTGTCCTAGGAGTTTGAAACGCACTCTTTGGCGCATAGGCAGCCAGTGGAGTTGTTTCAGGCATTTGTCGCAGGACTGTATCTGCTCTCATTGCACACTAGTCTAGCCGCTGCGTTCTGTATGACCTGCAGACGTTTAAATAAATAATCTGGCATACCAACAAAGAGTGCATTTCCGTAATCCAGCCTGCTAACAAGTAGTGCCTGCGTAATGGTCCTCCTGCTTTCCAGAGGGATCCAGGGAAATAGTCTCTTTAGGAGCTTCAGGGTAGCGGCTTCTACCACACAGGATCCGCACGTGGTCTTTCATCGATAAAGTATTATCGATGATGATGCCCAGGTTTTTGACACACTGCTTTGGAACTGGCGCCGTGCCCAAAGAAAGGGGCCACCAGGATGTATCCCAAATGTGATTGGCTCCGCCGAGAAGCAGGATTTCAGATTTCTCTGCATTGAGCTTTAAACAGTGCTCTGACATCCAATTTGCCATCTCGGTCAGACAGTTATTGAGTTTGGCTCTGGTGTCATCATGCTCATTTCCAATGGCTATTGTCAGTTGGGTGTCGTCTGCATAGGAGCAAATTCCGAAGCCCCACTTCATGCCAATTTTTGCCAAAGATGAAACATAGGCATTAAATAATGTGGGGCTCAGGGATGCTCCCTGCGGAACTCCACAGTTGAGGTTTTTTGGGTTGGAGGAAAAGGTACCCAACTGTACAGTTTGGGTTCTGTTACATAAAAATGAACTCAGCCATTGAAGGGCCTTAGCGTGTATCCCTTTTTCATGCAAGTTTTCCAGTAAAAGTTGGTGCGATGCATAAGGATAATATAAGCAGCATAGTTACTCCATAGAATACAAACGGGGAAAGCATTTCATAAAGCAGTGGATATATGGCTAAATGACAATACCACCCTCCCCGTGCTAGTTGCTAGTTTATTATAAAAACAGAAGACCTCTGGGCTTTGTCGAGCGAACCCCCATACCTCAATATCTAGATGCAAGGTTTACATCATCAGACAAGCACAGCTCTTCTCTCTGGAAAGGTTTTCTCCAAGTGTGTCTAACCGTGAAAATCACAATATTAAAAGCACACGAATTTCTCCAGGGCAGCTGTACATAGTGTTATGTCTAAGTGCGAGGGACTGGCCAAATCAGCAGGAACAAGGGACGTTGTTTTTCGACCTTGTACATGGTGTGCAGACGTAGCCCAAAGGGAACAGGAGAAAAGGTGAAAGACAGAAATGCAGACAGTGCTAAAATAGCCGGGCAGAAGCAGAGGCTGAAAAAACAACGGCACAAAGTAACGTGCGCAAAAAGGCATCATGGCAGCCAGGCCTAAGTCAACGTAGCAAGGCAGACCAGGAGGCCACAAACCACACGACAATAGTCTAGGAAGGATCACCATCTTCAAAAATGCGATCCGACCCATCACAGATAACGGTAGCGTCCTCCAGAACACCATCTCAGTTCGGGTGGAGGACACCACCCGTGTAAGGTTGCCGTCTAGTAGATCATATGAGGAGCAATATATACGAACGCCAGCCGCGGTCCGTGCAGGTAACATCGGTGGGGTGGTGGGGCCGGGTAAAGGGGGATTTCGAGGGACGATGCAGAGGGAAAATTAAATAAATAATTAATTTTCACTCAGCATCGTCCCTTGAAATCCCCCTTTACCAGGACCCTTCCCTCCACCGATGTTACCTGCACGGACCACGGCTGGCGAACGCCCAGATACCAAAACGTGGTGGGCTGCCAGGGCACCACTGTTTCGTTAAAGGCTAGCCCTGGATCCGGAAGATCCGACACAAAAGGAAACAGGCAGGACTTCCTCCAGTTTACCCGAAGGCCCGACAGTCCAGCAAATCGGTGCAGTATTTTGGCTATCACACCCAGTATAGAGTGGACATCCAGGAGGTACAACAGCAGGTCGTCTGCGTATAGGGATACTACATGTAGGCCATCGCCCAGCTGTATGCCACAGTCCATGCCCTTCTTGCGAAGCTCTGCGGCCAATGGTTCAACTGCCAGAGAAAATAGCAAAGGCGAGAGAGGGCACCCCTGCCGGGTGCCATGGCCAGTCGGTATCAATTCAGATATTAATGAACCGGTCCTGACCCTAATGAGAGGCTGTCCATACAGTAGTTGTACCAGGTGTATGAAACACGCTCCGAGCCCATATTGATGCAATGCCGCGAATAGGAATGGCCATTCCAGTGAGTCGAAGGCCTTCTCGAGATCTAGCAGCAGGCACCTGGCCCGAGCCCAGGAGTGTGGTGCGTAAGCCTGAACTCGGAAAAAGCGTAGCATATTTAATGAGGTGTTGCGTGTTGGCACAAATCCGTTTTGATCCGGGTGTAGCAGGGTCGGAATTAAGGGATTCAAGCGGGCCGCCAGGACTCTAGCCAGGATTTTGTAATCTGTGTTGAGTAGCGCAAGTGGTTTGTAGGACCCCAGTTCTGTCGGGTCCCTATCAGGTTTAGGGAGGGAGACGAGTAGTGCCTCGCGCTGGGACTCAGAGAAAGTGGCAGGTGAAAGGGTTTCCTCGTATAAGAGCTTCAACTGCGGGGAGAGCAATGCAGTATAGGTTTTTATAAAACTCAGCTGGCAGCCCATCAGGTCCCTGAGATTTCCCAGTGGCAAGGGCCCGGAAACTGAGCAGAACCTCTTCTTTAGTGATCGGCTCATCCAACTCCGCCCGTTGTTCAGGGGTGAAGCGCGGCAGTTCCAGTGCGAAGAGGAATGCGCAGATCTCAACCGGGGTGGTCACGGCAGATGACCGATACTGGTCCGAGTAGTGACGCATAAGCTCGGCATGTATCTCTTTTGGCGTGTAGAGTAACGTGCCGACAGAGGAGTGGAGCACCATGATGGGTGTCCGAGAGACTCCCTGGCCTATGATCCAGGCCAATAATCGCCTGACTCGGTCAGCTATAGTGCGTGAGCGAGCAGAATGTGCTGTGTAGTTTAAGCACCGCAGTCTTTCCAGCAGGTATTTATGTACTGCCTGTTGCATCGCCAGCCGGCATTTTTCTGCTTGTGTGTCCACCACTCGGGCTTCCTCTCTGAGGAGCCCACTCTCGACACGCTTGAGATCTGCTTCAATAGTCTAATGTAGAACCTATTCACAACAGTGTCCATCATATTACTATCAAAATTATTAAAGTCCACAGAAGTCCCAGTACTTGCAACAGGTCTAATAGAGGCTCCCACCTAAGCACCAAAACAAGATGCTGACTGCTATGGACTTTCTTCGAATTGCAGTCTCTTTTTCCTCTTGCGAGCTGGCAGGATATGCCTAACTTCTTCGCTAGATTGATGCACATCAGCTGTGATAGTATGGGAACCGGACCCTCCTAATATAATTCTAGGACCTACCATGTCCATGCGGGAGGTCACCTCAAGGGTCTCATAAGAGCCCGCATGTAGGAAAGTAGGACCTGCTTTTTATGGTTACCCCCACTTTTTGCTTGATGCGATGCTGTTTTTGACTAGTCTGACTAGGGTCCTGCTAATCAGGATACCAGTCTATCTGCTTTCTCCCTAAATTGGTAAGTTCAGTACTTAGCTACATCCCAGATAGGATACTGGGGTACCCTTGTCTGTCCCTAGTATATGGTACCCATGTACCCAGGGCATAGGTACCCCAGAGGTCCCCCATGGGCTGAAGCATGTATTATGCCACCCGTGGGAGACCATTCAAATTGGAACTACAGGCCTGACATTGCAGCCTGTGTAAGTTGGTGCATGCACCACTTACGAAAGATATAGGTTTACTATATCGAAGGGTCACTGCACTTAAAACCTATAAGTCACCCCTATAGCAGGCTTTTGCAATCCTGAGGGCAGGGTGCTAAGTGAGAGGGTGCCCCTGCATGAGCAGGACACCCCTGCAGCCTACGGAGTCCATTCTCCTGGGTTGTCAGTGAAGCAGCCATATACTATATAGAGGGGCAACGCGTAATCGCGCAATGACCATCTCGAAAACGGCTGCAACGAATCCTATCATGTTTGGTATCAAACATGTTGTAATCATACCCCCACACCTTAAACGGTGTGGGAGGTATGATTCCAAGCACTGGAAGAGCCCTTCGTTAGGCTCTCAGTGTTTCCAGTACCAGCCTTCTAGTCCTGGACAGCACAGACTGGTTGCTGCCGACCAGAGACACATTTTTGCCCTCCTTCTGCTGAGCCAAGCTCGGGCAGAGGAAGGTAGAACAATAGGCATCCTGTCACAGGGAGTGATGACCACCGCCCAGACAGGATTTAGTGTATCTGGGTTGGGTGGATGCCCTTGCCAGCGCCAGAAAGTCTGCATGAGGGGCACACTTGTTGTCCCTGTGTATAGTCCAGTTCAAACCAGCCCTGAGCTGGGAGCCGTTGGCTTCCGCTCTGGCACGAAACTGGACAAAGGACATGGGAATAACCTCCCCCCTGGGAGGGTCCCCTGAATCTTCCCAACCCTTTCCCTAGGGTACTTAAGGGCTTACCTGGGTGTAGGTCTTTAGATTAGTCGTGGGATAAGATTCAGAACTGAAACCACTGCACTTCTACAGTCTGGGCACTCTGGACTTCGCTGGACTTTGTTTGGGCCTGACTTTGTCTCCCTTTCAGTCTGCTGCATCGTCTGTGCCTGTGCACCATACAGGATCCATGCAGGACCTGTGGAGCATCCAAGACACTTGAAGGAATCTCCCTTGAAGTGAAGGAGTCACTTCCCTGCATTCTCAGGCACCTCAACACTGCTGACCGGTCTGCTGATCCCGAGCTCCGTCGGACTCCGAAGGGGTCAACAACACAGGTGGTGGTTTTCTACGTCCCTCGAGGCCTGAGCTGTCCTCTCACCAAGTTTGAGGTCAGAATCCCTCGTGGGGGCTGCATTAACGGAACCCCTGTGCACTTTTGCAAGTGCAAATGCTTGTTGGCAACTCTGCGACAAGTGCATTTGGGCTCCAAGTAGCCCCAACCTCCGGCAACTTCTTCCACCAAGATCTTCATCCACACCACCTCGTAGGCACTGTGGCCTGCTCCTTTTGGTGAGCTGCTTGAGGTCCTCTAGCGACTCCTGTGCCTCAGGCATGTGGGTGCATTTGAGGGCACCTTTGCTTTCCTTGGGCTCCCCTGATTTCTCGGGGCATGACCTGACTCCCCTGCTTGTGGTGAGTCCCCTGGACCTTGGTGGTCCCAACGTTGCACCTTCTTGACTTCCTGCGTGGGTTGCATTTGCCAAGGCTTGTTGTTGCTCCCGCCGGACACTGACTCCTCAGCATTCGACATCCTTCGTGGCACAGCTTGTATCCAGGTCCTGGTATCCTCAGCATCGCCTGGTCCTCGCAGCTGCAGAGTCAAGGTCATAGTCATCTTTCCTGAAGCATCCGACATCGGAGGGCATTCGTCTTCCAGGGCTCCTGGTTACTCCAGAGTGACAGACTCTGTCCCCTCTGCTTTCAGGTACTCCTCTTCGAGAATCCACGTTTGGATTCCTTCGAATACTTTCTCCTCTTCCAGTAGCGGCACTTTCCTGAAGTCCTCCATTGGGTTCGGCGGCAGTTTCCGACGCCACTTCACACCTATGCACCCGGCTTCCCTGGGATAGGTAACTTGGGTACCACAGTATCCACGGGTGGGATGGCTCTCCAACCTTCTGTCTTCCACGGGGTTTCTTCAGGGTCCATTGGGAAGGGTCACTAATCTTTAAAAATCCAGCCGCGACTTGCACATAGACTTGTACGGAGCACCCGGTCGTGTTCACACACTGTACACGCTCTCCTTGGGGTCCCTATCTACTTACCTTGGGTGGTTCTGTGGGTCCCCAGCAATTCTACGTCCTCTCAACATTGTCCTTACTCGAGTCGTGGTTCTTATACCACTTTCTTAGTATATGGTTTGGTCCCCCCCTGGGGCCCACTGTGTATTAGTGCTATTTACTGTGATTTCTTTGCTAAAGTATAGTGTGCTTTGTGTCTATCTCCGTGTGGGAGATACTGTAACGTACTAGATAGTGTTATATGATAAATACACATTTTTATAAATACTGTGTGTGGTTCTTTTTCATTTACTCTATACTATAAGATTGCATTCTGGTAAAACAAGCTGCTTTACACTCCTTCAAGACTAAGCCTGAAGGTTGCTCTCCACAGCTACCACTTGGTTAGCTTTCTAAGGTTGTCTGAGACCTCTTAAATCACCATAAGGGTTGTCTGGACTGGTGCAAGGTGCCCACTTACATTAGTGGACATCATATACCAGGCCAGCTTCTCACACCGCAGATTTACCCGGCTGAGATCCAGAGGCACTCCCATCCCTACTTTTCCCCAAACCCAGCTCTTGCTCTACTGATGAGATCTCTTCAGAAAGCAAGCTTACAGCAGAGCCAAATAGGCGATTATCAAGGTGCCAGAATGTGCAGTCTTCGGACCAGTAGTGGGGTTGCATGGAGACATTTTCCTCTTACTTATAATCTGGTCAGATAAAAAGGACATGGCCTGACCTTATTCGGGTGAGGATGGATGCAGACGGGCCAGATCTTGGCCCAGGCATGTGCCTGGGCAAGACCCGCACACGTCCCAAGCTGTGAGACTAAGTGCGTTTAAAAGCGCGATATCAATCTGCCATGCCCCCTCCACCTCCTGGCAGCACAAGGAATTGTGGGTGATGCAATCCTGCCCCGTGCCCTGCTTCTCAAACAGCCATCAAATAGGTGGGAACTCAAAAAAGAAACAACATAAACTGTGAGCAATCAATGTTTTTTTTTTTTAACACTAGGTGACGGCCAAGAACGGTCCCCTACAGGTTTAGTTGGAGTATGAAACCCTTGTAACTATGCACAAACTAATGATATAAAAAGTGCTCACAATTTACCATCCACATAACGGGGTCAAAACACAAAAGCATTTATGTGTATGGGATGTAACACTGGAGGAGTGCATTTTATATACACTTACCTTTGAATCTGTCCTAAAACTTCCAACTTCTTATTAGTAAAAGTGCAAAAAGAGCACCATCCATTCTGTTTATACTAACTGTATATGAATATTCCATGAATATTCCTATTTTATTCCCATTTCACAAAGGTTTGTAAGAGTCCATATAAGAGAGCTAAAGGAGTACTACTTTTTCCAGGATTTTGGGTAGCAGTGCGCTCCCTCCTGTGCCAGATTACTTTGCATCACATTATTTTGCTAATGGGAATTTTAGGATGTGCTTAACCAGTTATGCCTTTAGAATGTGCAATTAGTACTTCTTTCAAAATGTAATACTATTAATAAGGCACAAAATGTGTTTCTTGTGTTACTGAAACAAATATTTAGTAAATTGCTGCTAATCCTACAAAAGGAAAATATAACAAATAAAGAAATTACCAATTAAATTAATGAGAATTAGTATCCCCTATGAACTAACAGGTTAGAATATAATACATGTTAGCTGCTTTGAATTTCATTTAGGTTTATCACAGTAAAATCTAATAACATGCTTGCCTCTGAAGATAGCAGCCACAAAGCTTTAAGCTCCACTGCACGTCCCATGCTTAATCCGTGAAAATCCTTCAGAAAACCTATGTTTGACAGCAACATCTACCGCACCAGCTGAGACATAGCCAACACCAGCCATTGACCCCCAATCTGGCCTGGGCATTGCGCTCCCATCCAAGAGCCAGAGCACGGCATAGATGGCGAGTGCATCGGAGATAGAGCATTTACCATGTTGAGCAGCTTCTGCACCGGCGAGCTGTGGAGAAGAAAATGCAAAAATCGCCGTCACTCACAGGTGAACTCCTTGCCGGGCTATCACTCTGTCTCTCAGCGATGAAGTGGAGGCATCGTGGCCGGCAAGGGGAGCGGCCCAGGAGACGGGCACAGCAGTCCCGGAATACACCCGGCAGTGCAACAGAGCGTGAGCCCCACCTCCAGGCACGGCCCTTCACAGAAACACCACAGAGGTGTACAGGTCCTCCAGGAAGCCCACACCTGGATGCTGCATACCCCCAAGGAAACCAAGGTGCACCCTGAGGGCAAAACCACCCTTCA
This sequence comes from Calotriton arnoldi, assembly GCA_963921515.1. Lineage (NCBI taxonomy): Eukaryota > Metazoa > Chordata > Amphibia > Caudata > Salamandridae > Calotriton > Calotriton arnoldi. Next base: position 1,848,120 of record CAWUFW010000382.1, on the reverse strand, counting down.
CGCAGACCACAAGGACATCCCCCTACCGGTGACTGCTTCGACGACTTGTGCTCTGCCGAGGGGAAGTGGGACGACAACTGGGACCTTGAGAACTTACTGGAGACACCAGCAGCGACGTTTCTAGAGCCTGGGCTGAGGCCCAGCAAGACTATGCAACAGTAACCCTAGGAGCGAGACCTACCACCAAACTCCCACAGTGTGTACTCACCTGTGAGAATGTGCTGCATCTTGGGGGCCCTGACTGAGAAGCACCAGTTTCTCCCTCAAGAGATATACAGAATAATACCCTAATGTTCTATCACGAACTATACTGTATACTTAGCAGGATACTGTGGAACAGTGTGTAATATGTCGCTAACTACCATGCCTTGTGATTTCTGTCAAAATGTATACTGTGACAATGTTTTGATTGACAATAAAAAGAAGTTAAAAAAAAAAAAGAGATACACAGAAAAGAGACTGCCCGACCCCTGAGTGGTCCAGGGACCCTGCCTGCCTTTCTGGAGGCGCAACCCCTCAGAAAAGACCTAAGGCATGCAATTACCCCAGTCCCCACTGTGGAGGTCCCGCTGCCCAGGTGAGCCAGGAAACGAGGGGGGAGAGGCAAATCTCCACCCCCCACTCTATTCTAGCTGCCGAAACGCCTCTCCCACCACTCTCAATATGGGGAACGACTAACAGATTTTGCAGGTAAGGCAGGGTTACATGGACAAATTTATGAGGCTCACCCACACCCCAGAGAGAGAGAGACTCACCCACTCTGCAACAAACCCCCATTGAGTTGCCTCCTGCCTGCGCAAAGGCAATCCTTCTGAAGATTCAAGAGTCCCGGTCATCCCTAGAAGGGAGAATTGGAGAACTGAGCGCTGACGTCTCCATTTTACGGCAAGACTTACGAAATGCGGTAGACAGAGTCACAGGAGTAGAGTGGCGCATTTCTGAAGCAGACGATATGATAATGAGACTGCAGGAGCATGTAATGCAATTGTGGAAGACCATTCACCCACCCGAGAGCCTGGCGGAGGATGCCGAGGGTTGCTCCAGCCGCAACAATATCCACCTGGTGGGTTTCCCTGAGTGTTACAGCAAACCCCTGTACTGGGGTGAATGTATGACATTGTTCTGCATTCTGTCCATCAGTTGTTGTTTTTGCACTTGTCACCCCGAGTGGGACGGGTATGCCCAGACGTGGGTCCCATGCTCTCCATGCCACTGGAATCAAGCTATCCTGGCTGAAGAGGGGTGAAACCCCGAAACCGGTCCTAGGATGCTTGTTTCCAGTCCAGGGAGGACCTGGCCTGGCAGTTCGGGCTGGACTGTTCCCATTGGGCACAGGGTCAAGACTGATTTGCATATGGCTGGGTTCAAACTGGAATGGCATGGTGAGCAAAAATTTAGGATTTAGGCCCAGATCTCTGTACTGGGGTGAATGTATGATATTGTTCTGCATTCTGTCCATCAGTTGTTGTTTTTGCACTGGGTTTCCCTGAGGGCATGGAAGGGCCTCGTTCTACCTAATTTGTTACTCAGTGGCTGCAATCCTAGGTGACCTTTGTACCTTTCTAGTGAAGGCCAAATACACACAAGTCTACCATTCCAGATTTATTAAAAGTTCATGGAGGGGTTGCCATTCTGATACGTAAAACCACCCCTTCCAGAAGTCATGGGTTCTGCGAGACAAGTGGGGGAGGTACATAGTGGTATTCGGACTACTATAGGGAACTCATATTTCCTTCATTAGCATGTTGTGCGCAGAATTCTTTAAATCCTTGGGGGAAGTCTTGTTGCCGCTTCCTGGAGGGCTGTAGGTGCTGGGGGAGGAGACCTTAATGGTATAGGTGATCCTGCTCCCAAAAGATCCAGGATAATGACACCACAAACAACCATATCCACTTTTATTGATAACATGAAACTAACAGACGCCTTGCTCTCACACCATTCCAATACGTGGAGCTACTCACCCTATGGCATGGACCCTGAACAACTGACTGGCACTTCAACGTGTGGCTCCTGAAAGATCCTGCAGCCAGACATCACTTCGGGCAGAGATAAAGTCCTACCTGTCACACAACAAAGGCACCGGGACACCGTGGGAAGCACTTAAAGCCACTATACGAGGGGTCATCATCAGTTACTGCACGGGCAAAAAATGGAAGGGCCTTAAGGAGGTGGCGGACTGGGAAGCGAGCCTTAGTGACATGGAACAGACTTACGCAGCTGCCCCAGACCCGACTCTCCTCTGCAACATAGCGCATATCCAATCTCTAGTAAGGAAAGCCCTCATAGATGAGGTACAATTGAGCTGGCTTGCGATGCAAGCGCGGATCTACCATTGGGGGGACAAATCTAGTGAAATCCTGCACTGCCTCTGCTCCACTGCCGCCTCATGAACATCCATATGCCACTTAGAAGACGATGAAGGAAACGTCATCACCACCGAACCCTTGATAGTCTCACGTAGACAGGGCCATCCAATCAACCTTGCCTTTCTTCATGGTCAACATACCCACCCAGAGCCTTAGTACTGAAGACAGAACCTCACTAGAGGGAGATGTTACATTGGAGGAGCTGAGTGAGGCCCTGACCCAACTTCAATCGGCTAAAAGCCCAAGCCCTAACGGGTACCCAGTAGAATTCTACAAAGCAGACTGGTCCCGGCTGGGACAGACAATGACAGACATATTCACCACAGCCCTCATGAGGGCACAATTCCCATTGGACCTCCGACTAGCAGATATAGCCATTATCCCTAAACCAGGTCTACCTGCCACCCTTTGTTCGTCTTTACCGCCCCATTTCCCTTCTCAATGTGGAGGTAAAAACATGGGCAAAAGCCTCAGCCAACTGGCTTCTGAAATCGCAGGCACTTTGGTCCACCCAGACCAATCCTGTTTCATACCAAGCCGAGCCATGAGGCACCACATCCGGTGCACACAGAACGCCCTGGCACTAGCGCCCAGACTACCAGAAGAGAAGGCACATACCTAGTTGCACTCCTTACTAAAATGAACTACGGCCCCAGATACATAAGCTTAGTCAAACTGCTCTTTGGCGACCTTATGGCATTTGTCAGTGGCTTAGTGCCCCTTATGTTTCCAATCCAGTGGGGCAATTGACAGGGGTGTCACCTGTAGGCCTGGGCGAAGTACTACGCTACGCTCGTGTAGTTTGCGAAGTTTGCGCTACTTCGCACAACGCGAATTGCACGTAGCACAGTGCAAACATGCGTAGCGTAGCGTAGCGTAGTGCAGCGGTCATTTTTTGCTTGCTCGCGGTCCTCAACGTCAAGTTGACGACCGCGAGCAAGCAAAATGACATCCCGGCGAGACTTTTTCTCGTTCGCGATCAGCAACATCAAGTTGCCGATCGCGAGCGTGGAAAATAAACCTCCCGGCGAGATTCTCAACGCGGGGAGGTCAGGTTTCTCATTGCGAGTGGTCGCGTATGCTCGCGACCGCTCGCGATGAGAAACTACCAGTCCGCGTTGAGAAAGCTGCCGCTCGAGTAAAAATCTACTCGAGCGGCAGTAAAAGACAGCTTGCACTGTGCAAGATGCCGTTTTCAATGATTGCACAGTGCGGACAAGCATCCGGCACTGTGCAATCATTGCGAACAGTGCACTACGCAGTTCGCGTAGTGCTACGCGTAGCTCGCGTAGTGCGAACTGCACTTTGCGTAGCTTCGCGAAGCGTTAATTCGCGAACTACGCCCAGGGTTAGTCACCTGTCGCCTTTGCTTTTAGCACTTGCTATTGAGCCCCTGGCAGAATGGCTAAGGAAAGATGCACTAGTTCGGGGGTCTGAGTGGAGACCCGGCATGTAAGATGAGATTGCAGCATATGTTGACAGTGGTCTCATTTTCCTAGCACACCCACAATGGTGAGGCCAGTGGACCCCCAGTGGACCCTCCAGATCCTGTGGATCTGTTGGGACCACTCCAGTCTACGCATCAACTTTACAAAATCCTTAATGTATCTCCTGGGAAACAAGATGCAGTCTACATCCTGGGCAAGAGAATCAAAAATAAGTACAACTGGGTTCCAGTACCTGGAAGTCTATGCTACAGAGCACATAAAAAGGGCCTGGGACAAAAATCTGCAACCCCACCTCATGTGACTTTTTATTATTTCCTCTGTACCTAAAGCTGTGTCAGGGAGGGAGAAGAAATGGAACCATGCTGATCATTTGGACAGTGTTGTCTTTAAGTTAGAGAAACCCAATAAAATATGTTATAAAAAATCTAATAAAATATAATTAAAACATCCTGGTTACATCCACAGCAGACCACTTGGCTGCCTCACTATTGTCTGTCAACATGCATTCCATCTGGTATGCAGTGGAATTTAACTTCTAGTCTGTTACAGGCAATAGGCCCAATTCACAAAGATTTTGCTGTGACTTACTCGTGAAGTACTTTTGGCTTACTACTGAATTCTAGGAGTAAGTCAGGAGGACTTCTGACTTCCTCCTGGATTTCAGAAGTAAGTTACAAGTACTAAAAGAGTAAGACACACCTACCCATGACAAGATCTTTGTGAATTACACCTACAAAGATTAGCATTGTCATAAAAGCTTTTGAAACAATTGCTTGTCCAGGAGACCAGTGCCATAGCTCTTTGATCTAGAAGCTTGTTGTCATCTTCTACTCAGTTTTCACTGAGTTAGTTAATAACTCTACTTCTTTGCAAGGAATGGGGTGCTGGATATGACACCACTGATTAAAACATTCTAAATTAGTTCTTCTGCATAAACCAGCAGTTGATCAATTTGAAAGCTGTTTTCTCTGAAAATATCTGGAGAAAATGGTAATAATTCAATTTACGGCACAAGTGTAAGTGCATGCTGTACTTTTTCACTGGAAGGAGATCTTGCTTTCAATCGAATCTAAGGAGGCAACAGAACAGCCTTGCAAGGAATAGTGCAAAACAGACTAAACTACCACTATCCACTTCTCTGATAAAACTTGGACTGAACATCTAAATCTATTTTACATGAAGGGGGATCTCAAGGTGTTAAACAAGGTAATTTTGAAGCATACAAATGTGAGCAAAATGGCTTTTTTCTTGACTGAAAATCAGACATAGTAGCAAAGAAAAATTAGAGTTCGAATTGGGGACTCGTGGAGACTTGGGTGGGTGTTAAATCTGTTGAAAACTACCAACAACCTTTTGTGCACATCCTGGAGAACCTCCAACAAAAACGACTCTTCGCAATGGCAAGATGAAGCATGCTGCCGATGGCTAATAACTTGGCAAGGTATAACCTGGAATCGTCAGAAACCTGTAACTGTCAGCTAAAACACCCAGAAAGCTTCTAATCAGTCCACTATATACAGCGATCAGAGGAAAGGGAATAATAGCTCCTTGGTTCAGAAGAACTAGAGTCAGAAACACAGTCACTGGAATGTTATTTCTCTTTTGCAACTAAGAAACATATCTGATGTGCCTGGTGGGATAATTTCTGGATGTAATCTGTAAAATACGCTCAGGATTCCACAATGCCAGGTAATGGAGCAATGGAAAGAGCCACAATGTGAATCTTAAAGAACTATAAGATATGGAGAGTATGGAAACTTCCAAAGCTCTTAAGTTAGAACATCCCCAAACTGGGCAAGATAAAGATACACGTGGATGAATAAGAAGATACCCTCTGGGACAATATATCTTTGTTTCCCCAAACTGTGGAAGGTTAGATTCTTCACTGACTCGTAATCTTGCACTATTTAAATTACTTCTATTACATTTTTCCTGAGTAATTGTCCCTAACATACACATGAACTATGTTTAACATTTGAACTATCTTATTTTTGTTTTGTTTCTGTGTTTTTGTTTCTAATAAGATTTTATTGTAATAATGTTTTAGTCTTATTTGTTTTAAGGGAAATACTTGTGTGTCAAAAGCCAATGAAAATCATATCCAATCAGTAAAGAATTATGTGTATGGACGTGTGTGTACAAAGGGATTTTTCTGTTTGTTTTGCTCTGCGAGGCTGCACGGTTGTTCATTGGTCATAATCGAGTGATTGTTCACTAAACAGATTGTGAAGGTTATAGGAGTCTCTTTCCAGCTCTGAAGCTTCCTATGCTAACCATGGCGACATTTTTGACTGAATTGTACAGTGTCTGATTTTTCATCTAAGTCCACTTTTTAATGCTGAATAGAGGCCTGCTCAGTTGGTTCATCCCTCTGGCCGACCAACATCCCTGAAAGTGTATCTAACCCTTGTTCACAGGCAGCACTGCCCTAGTGGCATTCTGGCTCTTTGGGCAGGAATGTAGTTCTTAATGCAGACCTCTGGAAGGGTGTAATTTAACTAGCCCCAAGTGGGCATGCCCCCCCGCCCCTGCATTCTTTGGGATTTTTATTGGAGAGCTTGCTGGGGAACTTAATAGGTGATCTCTTTCTCTGTCTCCCCTAAGGCTTACCAATATGAGCTTAGAAGAGGAGAAGCTTTGTAAAGTTTGAATCTTTTAAGAAGAAAATTTAGTGGCTTCTAGGTGGCAGACAAAGACTTCGTGCCTGGCGCACTTGACACCTAACACTCTGGTCATAGACTTTCCTTTGCTAAAGACTTGCAAGTAGGAGAAATACCCCATCTGGCTCGAGTTGATAAATCACAGGGGTGCTCCTACAGAGGAGGCAGCCTATACTCCATGCCTCAAAGAAAGCAAGTAAAAAACACCGTTGCTCTTTGGTTGGAAATGGTCAAAATAATATGCAGCTAGAAAATAGGTTAGCATCTGTTTAAAAAAAGAGTCATTGCACCGCATTGTGGGTCTCTTTGGCCGACTGATCCTTTGCTCAGTAGCCTTTCTTGCAGTCTGTACTAGCTACCCAAATCAATCTTATCCTCAAAATAGGGAATCATTTTAAAGCAGCTCCTGGGGATTCAATAACCGAAATCCCTAGGACGGCTGAGTTTGGCTGCAGGAAATTACGAACTTCGGCATGTCCCTCCATCACTTGGGTTGCTTATACACATACTGGCAGACAACATCACAGCCTTTTCCTAACCTGTTGCACAGACTTCTGGCTGCTTCTTCTGCCACTTCTCCCATAAAATCAATCGTTCTCTCACAAACACTCATTCACCACCTAGGCCAGCCACCAGCCCTTCAGAAACGCCCCCTTTCTTCATGGTGGCTAGTGCTGCAGTCAATTTCCCTGGTTTCTGCACATAAGGTTCACCCTCAGTAAGATCTGCAAAGCTCTCCAGGTTTCTCCCTCTGATAATTAATTCAGCCACCCATCTTCCACATGAAGTGATGAAACTCATGTAGGGAGGACAAAGGTGGTTTATCAGACAGGGTTTCACTGGAGAGAATTTCAATTGCTAGTGACGCTTGCTTCAATGACTTCAGGACTTCCCCACTTTCTGAATATAGGTTCACTTTTAATACAGCAACTAGAATTAAGCTGACTTTGTATCTACTTTTTAGACCCCGGGGTAAATATTTAATTTCTGATATTTTAAAATAGTTCTAGGCATTCCTATTCTGGCTTGAAAAACGTTAAATTAAAGTCTATAGATTTGTGTAATTTTCCTGAAAATGCTTTACTGAGAATATATGCTCTATCTGGACTTGAAGTAACTACCTGAGACAAAACATATTGCTTTTTGTTTTATTGAAACAGCTCTCCTAGCTGAACATATGTGCTGATAGTTAGGGGGTTGCAAACAGATACTCATCAATGATTGTGCCCAGGTCAAGCAATAATAGCAGAAAGCATATGCTCCAAATAAATCTGCAGTAGTTAAATGGGAGGAGGGAGGTCGGCAGTGCTTAATTTGAACCTTTATTTTTTGGACCCGGCGCTTATTTATCCGAGCACAAAAGAGGGAAAAACACAAATCTGAAAGACAAAGAAAGAAAAAGATGGAAAAACATCACAAAGGGAGAATGCAGTAACCTGCAAGAGTAAAATAAGGGGCAGGGGAGTGTCTGGTAGTGGATTACTGAGGCATTAAGTGGATTTAAGACTACCAGCTTAGGCATTCAGTGCATCGACGTTTACTTGAACCAGCCGCAGGCTTCTAAGCAGAACTTCGGACACCAGCACTCTTTCTTCAACAATTTAAGCACTGGAGGTGGGTGCACTTTGATAGGGGAAAAAATGCACTTTCTTGTTTAAAAACAGCATACAACCATTAATGTGCTGATGTGTGTTATGTTAAGTGACATTATATGAATGAACTCAGACCAGTAATGATTTTGTGAATCGTACTTGTGAAATTCTTATCACAGCTCACAATCTTTATCATTAACCCAAATCAAGGCTGAGGGTAGATGATGGGTATGTGCATGCGTTGCTTTAATTCTCAACTTCACAATTTGGTGCAATAGCAGATACATTTTTAATAAATCAAGATGGCTTCCAGTTTTTATCCCCTTAACTTCTGAAGCTTTTTCACCCCAGTGCTGAGACCTTTTTGGGCTATTTGGGGTAGTTCTCACTTAAGCATCCATAACTTGTTTTCCACATAAGGTATCCATGCTACATTTGCATCCTTTTTTCCAACATGCTGAGGATTCTAAAGGTTTCTAGGCTTTGTGGATTCACCAGGAGAGAACTGAGAAAATAGCCAAAATATAGCTACATTTTGAGGTATTTGGAAAAATAGGTAAAAAGTGTTCTGCAAAAAAAATGTCTTTTTCTTCCTAAAAATGGAATCAAAGAAAGGTTTTTTGTGCTAAAGTCATCATCATTCCGGCTTTCAGGAACACGCAGAGCTGAATAAAAAAACTATTTTTTACCACATTTTGGGCATTGCTTCCAGCCTACTTTCAGTTTGCTGTGGAAACCTGTGTGAAACCCATGGGTGATCCCAGAAGGCTATAGATTTCTGAAAAGTAGACACAATTTTCAATTCAGCAAGGGGATCATTTGTGCAGATCCCCCAAGGTTTTCCCACAGAAACTAGTGGTTGAAATATAATAAATATAGAAAATGAGTAGGAAAAAACTGCCATTTGTGACAACATTTTCATCTGTAACTTCTTGTCACGATGGCCGATTTACAAAAGCAATATATCACTACGTCCGCAAGACCCTTCTGGTTGGCAGGATATGTAGTTTTGGAGGTTTGTCCAAGATGCAGAGGTACCCAGATCCAACAACTGTGCTGCGCCTTACAATGGTTTTTCATTGTGTACCGAATATTGAGAAATTCATATGGTAAAATACGAAGAGTGAAAAATTAGTATCAAGGAAACCTATGTATTTATGAAATGGACAGCAGATACGAAGTTTAGCAGCAGTGGGTATTTGTACATCTCTGAATTTGTGGGTACCCATACTAGCATTGGATTCATTGGGGCATTTCTCAAAATGTCTTCTTTCTTACACACTGGCTTACATTTGGAAGGAACCAATCCAGAGAAATCCAATTGGCAATAAGAAATGTTCTGCTATTCTGTATTCCCACATGTCTCTTGATAACAACCTTACCTCACTTGTGTGGGTAGGGCTAGTGCCCATGACAAGAAAGGGCCCAAAACGCAATATGGACACATCACATTTTTACACTGAAAAAACTGAGCCTTTTTTTGCAATGTGGGTAGCTGTGGATTTTGGGCCCTTGTTCAGACAGCGCCTACAGAAACCTAGAAAACCTGTACATTTTTCAAAACTTTACACCTAGGGGACTCCAGGATGAGGGGACTTGTTTGACTCTCACACGGTTTTCTTACACAGAAGCCTTTGCAAACCTTAAACTAAAAACACACATTTTCTTCACATATCTGTGCAGGAACGTTCTGGAATCTGTGGGGATACACAACTTTCATACCACCCAGAATTCCCACATGACTCCTGATAACAACTGTACCCCACTTATGTGGGTGAGCCAGGAGACCACCACACAAAAGGCTCGAAAGCGCTACGTGGAGAGATCAGCCATAGTGGTAGCTGCAGTATTTCCGGCGACTGGTAAGACTCCTATTGAACCTGGTTTGATCTGTTCCTGTCACGGTCACTAGGCTCAGACACACAAGTAGTGTAGTGTTTTTATTGGGACAAGTGGGGAAACGCTGAGTGGCAGCAATTTTCTGGATCCCTGCAGATGCCGGAAGATTATGTCACAGAAATGCAAGGAAAATTCATGATTTTAGGCAAAGTTAGAGGTTTGCACAACATTGTGGGCAAGAAAGCGTTGTAGGATCCACGTGAAGCACACCACCTTGGACTCTACCAGGTGTCTAGTTTTGAGAAATGTGTGGGTTGTTAGGTTTCCCTAGGTGGCAGCCGAGCTTGGGACCAGATAACGCAGCTTGCCCATTGCCAAATCAGGTTATTTTTTTGACAGGAAATGTTGATGTCTCCTCATTACATTTTGTACCTTTTCCTGTCATGGACGGAAGGGTCAGACATACAAGAAGGATAGTGTTTTTATCGGAACAAGTGGGGGAATGCTGGACAGGAGGAATTTTGTGGATCACTGTGTATTCCAGAAATATACATCACATAAAAGCAAGGAAAATGTGTGATATTAGGCAGAGTTTGAGGTTTGCAGAGCATTGTGGGTAAGAAAACCTCATGGGATCCTTGCATGGCATACTATCATGGACTCCCCTCTATGTCTAGTTTTCTGAAATATCTGAGTCTTGTAGTTTTCCCCATGTGGCGGCCTACCCAAGCCCAAAACGTGCAGTCATTCACCATGCCAAGTGGACGATATTGGGATTTAGTCCCACTCTCACTCTCCTGGTCCATATGTAAAAACAACACCCAAAAGAATCAAATGTCCTCTGGCTAGCCATTGGGATGAGATGTTTTAGACCGCAGGGAAGCAGAAAGATTGTTGAGGCTTTAGGTGTGAGGGTGGATCCTGATGTCAGGATGGGCCAGACTCACCTCATTATGTTATAAAAAAAATAGTCTTGCCACTCAGTGGGCTTTCTGTCTTCCAGGAGGCAAATCTCCTCTCTGCCATCTAGGGAGGCCAAAATACTGGTTTGTCCCTTTTAGGGTGGTAGTATGGCCAGTGTCAGAGTGCGACACCCGCACACCTTTCTTCTGCCTCAAATGCAAAATCCCAGGGGGGGCACATTTGGGGCAACTTTCCCAATTGGGACACACCTCCTATCTGCCCCAGAAGGACAGAAAGACTATATTGCCCTTACTGGGGCGGGGGTATGGATCGATGCCAGGGTAGGCGGTCCAAGCCTTTTCTTTGTTTTGGCACCATTTTAAAATCGCTGGTGTCTAGTGGGCTTTCTGCCCCTCCCGGGGCAAATTGGGGGCAAACCCTATCTACCCTGGGGTGGGAGCAAAATGACTGGATTGACCCTTTTGGGATAGCGGTATGGCCAATGCCAGAGTGCCAAGTCCGCACCCTTTGCTTGCCCAAAAGTCAAAAATCCCTGGGGGCAGAAAGACACTAATGCCCCCTCTGGGGTGGGGGTATGGCTCGAGCCAGGGTAGGCCACCCCAACCTTTTATTTTGGTGCCATTTTGAAATCTCTGGTGTCTAATGGGCTTTCTGCCCCGCCCCCCCCCTAGTAGATTGGGGGGAATACCCCTTTCAACCGCTCTGGGACAGAATGTCAAATCGGCCCAGGGGTGGAGGGAGCAAAAGCCCATGCCCAGGGGGGCTGCTATTCCCCAGAAAACACTGCATAAATGAAGTCCCTTAAATCTAGTGGGCTTTCTACCCCGGGGAGTGGCAGATTGGGGTTGAACACCCATATGCATTCCACAGGGGGACAGAAAATATATTGAGCCCTGGGTTAGGGGCACATGGGCCCAGCCACATACACTTTCATCAACCCACCAGATGCCTACACTCTGCCTTATTCTAATTCGCACACACTCCCTGCATCTGCAAAAGCCAAACTGGAGGATGCTCATTCTCCTAAATCGCTCCCAAGACATGGAACAACCTCCCTTAACACATCAGAGTCTCCTCCTCACTTCTTGAATTGCACAAGATGCTGAAATCCTGGCTCTTTGTATAAGCACCTTGGGAACAACATACCTACACACCTGCCCAAGTGCCTAAAAACCCTCTTGGCTGATTAGTGCACTATATAAATCAATAAAATATAACATAATAATATAAACGTAGTCCCTGGTGTCCAGTGGCCTTTCTGTCCCCTGCGGTGGGGAGCTGGCAGATTGGAGGTGAATACCTCTATCCATTTCCCAGGGAGGGCAGAAGGTCTAATCAATTCAGGGGTGGGGGGAGCACAGGCCCAAGCCCAGGGGTCTGCTCCCTTGCACATAAAATACTGCATAAATGCAGTACCTGGGGTCTAGTGGGCTTTCTGCCCCCTTCCCCCGAGGCAGATTAGGGAGAATGGGGGGGCGGCAAAGAGTTTATTGGGCCTCAAGGTGTGAGGAAGAGCAGGTGCCCAATGCCAGGGTAGACCGGGGTAGAGAGGAGTGAGTTAGATTGGAATGCAGTGCGGTAGACTGGAGTGGTGTAGATTGGGGAAGAGTGGGGTGGATTGGGATAGATTGGAGTGGGCTAGATTGGGGTGGAGTATGGTAAAGTGAAGTGGGGTAGATTAGGGTGGAGTTCGGGTTGATTAAGGTGCAGCAGGGTGGACTGCAGTGGGGTAGATTTGGTGGAATGCAGTAGGGTAGATTGGAATGGAGTGGGAGAGAGTGGAGTGGGGTAGATTGGCGTGGAGTGGGATGGATCGGGGTAGATTAGAGTGGGACAGATTGAAGTGGGATACTTTGGCGTGGGGGAGAATAGGGTCAATTGAAGCAGACTAGAGTGGAGTGAGGTAGACTTGAGCAAGGTAGATTGGGGTACTGTGTGGTAGATTGGAGTAGATTGAGTAGGATTTGAGTAGATTGAAGTGGGGTGGAGTAGATTGAGGTAGATTGAAGTGGAATATCTTGGAGAGGGTTAGATTGGGGTGGGGCAGATTGGGGAAGAATGGGTAGGGTAGATTTGAGTGGGGTGGATTGGGGTAGATTGGAGTGGGTTAGATTGGAGTGAAGTGGGGTAGATTTGAGGGGACTGGGCAAGAATGGCACAGGGTAGACTGGAAAGGAGTAGGGTAGATTAGGTAGATAAAGGTGCAGTGGAGTGGGACAGATTCTGGTAGGGTGGAGTGAGGTAGATTGGAGTGGAGTGTGACAGATTGGAGTGGAGTGGAGATTGGTGTTGTGTGGGGTAAATTGGAATGGAGTGTGGTTGGGTGGAGTGGGGTAGATTGGAGCGCAGTGCGGTAGAATGGGGTGAAGCTGGTTGGGTTGAGGTAGATTGGAGTGGGGAGGATTGGGGTAGATTGGATTGGAGTGGGTTAGATTGAGGTAGATTGTAGCGGAGTGAGGTGGATTCCAGTGGAATGCAGTAGATTTGGATGGAGTGGGGTAGAGTGGAGTGGGGTAGATTGGGGTAGAGTGGAATGAAGTAGATTGGAGTGGAATGAAGTAGATTGGATTGGGATAGATTGGAATGGGGAGGATTGGGGTATACTGGAGTGTATTGGAGTGAAGTGGGTTAGATTAGGGTAGATTGTAGCAGAGTGGGGTGTATTCCAGTGGAATGCGGTAGATTGGGGTAGAGTCGGGTACACTGGAGTGGGGTAGACTGGAGTGGAATGAGGTAGAGTTGAGTAGAGTGCGGTGGAGTGGGGTAGATTGGTGTGAAGTGGGATAGATTGGGGTGGAGTAGATTGGGGTAGATTGGAGTGGGATAGATTGTAGAGGAGTGAAGTAGATTGGAGTGAGTGGGATAGAGTGGAGTGGGGTAGACTGGGGTAAAATGGAGTGGGGAAGATTGGGGTGGTGTGGGTTGGATTGGGGTTGATTGGAGTGTGGTGGATTGGGATAGAATAGAGTGGAGTGGGGTAGATTGTGGTAGATTGGAGTGGAGTGGGGTAGAGTAGGTTACACTGGAGTGGTATAGATTGTAGTGGGCAAGAATGGGGTAGAGTGGAGTGGGGAAGATTGAAGTGGAGTAAATTGTGGTAGATTTGAGTGAAGTGGAGTAGACTGGGGTACACTGGAGTGGTGTAGATTGGAGTGGATTGGGTAAATTGTGGTAGAGCAGAGTGGGGTACATTGGGATGGAACGAAGTGGGGTAGATTGGAGTGGAGTGGGGTAGAGTGGAGTCAGGTAGATTGGGGTAAACTGGAGTGGAGTGTGGTTGATTAGGTGGAATGGAGTAGGGTAAAGTGGAGTGGGATAGACTGAGTGGAGTAAATTGTAGTATAGTGAAGTAGATTGGGGTAGACTGGAGTGGAGTGGGGTAGATTGGAGTTGAGTAGACTGATGTAGATTGGAGTGGAGTGGAGGGGCGTAGGATAAAATGAAGTGGAGAGTGGTAATGTGGAATGGAGTGGCGTGGTGTAGACTGAGGTGGCCCAGAGTGTCTTAGAGTGGAGGGGCTTAGAGTGGAGTGGCATGTCGTTAAGAGGAGTCTCATTGAATGGAATGGCGAGGCATAGAGTAGAGTGTTGTAGAGTGGAGTGGTGTAGTGTGTAGTATGCATAGTGTGGTAAGGCACTGCCACTACAGACGACACATATTCAATTGAAATGACCACTACGTTTGCACAGACATTCAGTTTTATTGCGCACAAACAATAGTGTGTGGAAATGTCATCACCTGAGTGATCTGTTTTGATCATATTCAAATATGTTTCCCCACACTTCAGAATTACAAATAAAATGTGCTTCATTTGTACTTTCCTAATTCTGATATATTCTGAAATATATGAACAGTTCATTTTTTTTGTGTGCTAGAAAAAATAACATCCTGCAGCATCTCCTCTCACATGGGTGCCGAGCAGGATCTTTCTTTTCTTTCCTTACCACACCCTGCTCAACTATTGGTTTTATGAGACCTCTCTTGAAAACACTGAAAACATCCCTGAGCTCCTCTCTCTCTCAGAGAGGGGGTTGTAGCCCACATTGCAACTAGGTTTGCAATGCGAGGAGATTTCCCAATGATGAAGCATGCCACCTACGGGTGGGTAAGGGGAATCGTCCTGTAAAAGGGACACTCCAGCACTCTCTTGTTCTACTTCTCATTTCTATTTGTAGACCCAGGGGCCTTGCTGTGTTGTGTTACTTCTAATTTTGGGGAATTGGTCCCTGCAGGTCACGTAATCACCAAGCTCCCTCAGAAGGCTGAGCCTGACATCTGACCTCTGTCTTTGAATGCACAGCAAATGTGACAAGATAGGAACAAGATTTAAAGGTCTGTTTACAGAAAGTGAGTACTCGGAAGTGATGGAGCAGGGTTTGCGTCATGTAAACCTGCTCGGATCAACGCCCCAAGATAACATTTATTAATCGTGTGGTTTGTACTAATATGCTTTAATACACACAAACACGGGGAAATGCTTTGCGCATGCGTGCATTGCAATTCAGATGAATGCATGAAATGCTTAGGCTGCATATCGCTTTTTGCATATTAAAACCGACAAAGTGGAATAATGCTATTGCAAATAATAATGTTTTGCACATTAATGCTCATATAAATTAACATGGGATTAGTGCGATGGTGGGAGGGAAACAGTGTAAATTCCATTTTTGTGTTATTAATATTCTTTATATTTCTCCTTCATCGTAGTTTTAAAAATGGGCCCATGGTGAGCAGTTAGTTGGGTGTTTAAAGTTGACATAAGTCAGAAGAAAGGCCGTGAAAATGTGACCCGTACATGAACTTTGGTGGGTGTCAGCGGCGGATGAAGGAAACCTTGAAGAGTGAAAGAAAGACGTGCAATATTTGAGGACGTTGAGATGCCTGGGTAAGCTCAAATTGATGAACATTTTATGTCTAGCCGATGATACATTGTTTGAAATAAAGTTGCTAATTCAGGGACAAGCCATTCATCAGAAAATGTGACGTGATAGGGGATAGAGAATCGATTCATAAGCAGTGATGTAAATCGTGAGAATGAGTTAGGAACAAAGAAGGCATGTAAAATCAAGTGAGGTAATGGAGGTGTGGTGTAACACCCCACAAATTGACCAATGAAAGGTTGAGATTTTTCCGAATGTTGCAGATTAGTGGGATGGTCATGTTGAGTTAGGGTATAATTGGGGTGCTCTTAGGGGGTGTGGTTGTTGTTGACAGCTTTCGTAGGTCCAGAAAGGCAGAGGGTGATCGTCGCTGTCCGTCGGTTAGAGACCTACCCGTCCTGATCCTGTCACCTATTTCCTGATCCTATCTTTATCCCGGTTTTCCCGAATCAGGTCCCCTTCACTATCCTCGTGGCCAGGGGGTGGTGGTTTTCCTGAACCTTAATCGTTAGGTATGTATCAATAGGGAAATTTGCAATGTCTGCAAATGTTTTCTCTTCATGATTCTTATGTCTCTTCATCTATCCACTCCATAATATTCACTGTGATTCAGATATTTGTGATCTTGTCTGCATATTTTATGATATTTCTCCTATAATGTATATTTTCTTTCCCTGTAACTTTGTACCTGAGATTTCTTATAACTGAAGATAAAACAGATTAACGATATTTTGAGTTTGTGATTATTTCCTCATGACATTTTGTTAAGATTTTAGTTGAATAGTCATGTCAATAATTTATACTACTCAATCAATATGATTCATCGCCCAAGACGAAAGTGGTTGATAACATAGGTTAAAGGGCTAAAATAAAGAAGAAACGATTAGATAAATCAGTTTTTTTCCTTTAGATGAGTAAAGACAAATCAACGTCAAACAAACCGCATTCAGCGTCATTCTCGTAGGGTCTGTTAAATGGTGAGAAATTGTGTATTGTATGTTTGGGGCACGTTGTCTGCTGTGTCATTCAGAGACCCCCGGTTTGGCGCTGGATCAGAAGGATATAGTAAACAAAGGATGCTCCACAGGAGGGATGAACTCACCTGGACAGCCTAAAGCAAATAAAGTTTGCAAATAGAAAGCAAGCAACTGTGAGTTACAAACCACAAAGCCAACCGTAAGCAGTGGGCAAAATACATTCCCAGGGAGGCTTGAAGAATAGCCACAAGACTTCGTTAGCAAATCAGACAGCTGAGAAAAGCTTCGACCTAAAAAAGGAAATGCACCAGAGGGTCCTTTTAAACGCTCCCCAGCAATGGCCAATGACTGTCAAATGCTCTGGGGAGGGAGTGCGGGCTTCGGCCATTGGCCAAAGCCCGTCCTTAATGGGTTCTAGTTTTACAGACCTCTTCATCTCAGTAGATAAATAAAGGCACTAGTCAGAAGATGGATTTAGCATGATATGGAAAGAGTTGTGGGGGTGAAGAGAGAGGCAGATACTCGCATAGAAAAACAAGCATTGTCAAACCCAATAGGTCTGGCGTTGTGTTTGTTTGGTCATCGGTTTTACAAAACTTTATAGCTGGGGAAGCTAAAAAAACACTGGCTAAAAGGAAAATATTTTTGGTCTAAAAAACCACACATTGCCATCGTAGTTCCTGGCTCTTAAGAGAACTACTTTGAATGTGCTCCTTGTGAAAGGGCAGAATCCCATCACTCACAGTGAAGTTCGTCAGTGACTAAAGTGCGTTAACACATAGCTCCATGATGTATGCTGTAGTGGGCGAAGGAAAAATGTGAATGATACAATAACAGAAAAATGGATAAAGAGACTGGCTGAAAGCCCCTAAAACGAAGTATATTACATATATCATTTTACAAAAATCATGAGGGCTTGGTTCACGGGAGACATAAAAACACATTGCAAAACGGCCGGGATTCCTTACGTAAATGACTCCAACAAGTAGACCTTTCGATTTGCAGAACGAAAAAGGAATGATGCATTGAGAATCTGCGATAATTCGCAGACCCATCTTTATTGACATGTTTGGTCGCAAAGGCCGTCTTCTCAGTGCACAATTTCAAACTCTGGAACACGTTACTAACACACGATTTCCTTTATACCTTAAGGCTCTGCGCGAGAGCAAGTCCAATGAAGCATAAGGAGATTTCAATTACAGCATCATCTACGTAGTTACCTCTCTGGCAGACCATTAAATTCATCTCAGAATGCTTAACCGAACCAATTGCTAATGGAACGGTTGGTAAGTTACCTTCATCTTCGTCGTTAGCGCTGACCGTAATGACGGCGCTGCCCACGTCCTGATCTTCGTCCACGCTCACCTCGTACGCGCTCTGGGTGAAGGCGGGCCTGTTGTCGTTCACGTCGCTGATGGAAATGCGCACGTAGGCCGTGTCTGGAGAGGCACGAGACAAGAGACGCAAGTGCTCAGCTGTGGCTGCGCTGTCAACTGCAATCCCTCGCGCTGAGAGCACCCACGCGCGCAATACAGAAACGAGCCCTCAGGCTGCAGGCAACCCATGCACCGACATTACTCAAAAGCACTTGGATTTCAAACAAACGTCAAACTCGTTTCGCCTAAACATAAAGCATGTGAATAATTGATGCCAGAAGTCATAACTTTGTTCTTTTCTTTCAGCTTCAGTCACCAACTTTAATTCTCCGTTCCAGCCCCAAAATAAAATGATAACTAATCAAATTCCTCTTTCATTTGTGTAACCCTCACTCCCTAACTGAATGCCTGAATGACTTCTCGAGCAGTAAACAACCCCCATTAGCTTTGGAAACATTGAGGCTAGGGCTCACTGGGTTACATTAGCTAATTGCTGCCAAGTTCCTAGGTTCTGTCACTTGATAACTGTGAAGGGAGACATGCCAGAGTACTTCCCCTTTTTATTGCTGATATCTGCCCTCTTTAGTTGTCTTTCCTTTGCAGTGTTCCTGGAACAGACTACAGAAATGTGAAATGGCTGGTAGGCAGAAAAATAAGCCTACACACAGTCCTTTGCAAGCCTAGTACCACCAATTACCTGGGGCGGACTGACACAAGACGAGGAGCCATGTTCATTACCCTTCAAAGGTCCACGCTTTTCACCAGTCCTTATTTGCTGTAATCTTGGAATTATCAAGTCCATGCACCACTCGAGGCCAGGGTGGCACAATGACGGGCGGCCTAAACCCTACAACTAGCAATATGAAACCCGTGGCTATAATCTCTCCATTGGAGCACCCTGTATGTACTGCTATAATTGACCACTGATGTGGGGCAGTGCAGGGTTTATAAGGACTGGACTCAGGGTTCTCACCTGTGGCTGTGAGTGTAAGACACAGGGCTTTTTTTTTTTAGTTTGGCAGGAGGGCTACTCTGTTACAAAAGAGGTAAAGATTCCTTCATCCATATTACAAGTGCATTATAGCTTATTACACTTATAATACGGCAGACAGGATATCTGCCACATTTGTGACAGAGTATCCGACACTCTAAACTCAAAATAAGGCCCTATATAGAATGGATATTATCAAACTAAAATATAATGCATTCAGTATATTGCCTACCATTACATCTTCTAGGTATGCATTTTATTATTTTCATTTTGACTACCTAATTCCATTAACTGTTATATTCACCGATTACTCCTACCTTGAGATGTAATGGTTATGTCTGTGTAGTGAAGGGCATATTATTGCTGTTTGAACTCACACATGTGATATAGTGAGGGTGCACTGCACCCTCTATGTACAGCTCTCTGTTAACAATGATGCAGGATATTTCACTGTTTCTAAGGACTGTGGAAGACATACATTCATCCCCAGCCCTTCGGCTGAATGCAGTTTCCTTTGTTGCAAATGTCTCTTCAGTGCTCTTATGGCAGAGGGTAAATTCTGCTTAAGTAGTTTCTGACGAGGAGAGCTGGACTTTTACTTGACATCATAATCACCATCAACACAATCTATCTCTGCCAATAGAAGGTCCTTCCAGTACATTTCACTAGTCCCTTTTGGGGTCTCGCAACAGCAGTTTCAGCTGCCTGTTGAAGACAGCACTTTACACAATACTATATGGAGTCGGCTTGGAATCAACCCCATACTAGAGATTAGATGTCTTTTTAGTCAATTTCAGTTCCCTGCTCTTTATTGGAAGGCTTTCTTCCCTATTCCTGTGTTAGTCTCAGCCCTGGAGCGCAGATTTTTTCCACCTTGCTATTACTTGGAGAAGATGTATCCTTCCACTGCCAACTTCATGGAACTACTTGTCTTTTTTCTCAACATGTTGTTTCTCACTTAGAACTCCATAGGCGTGAATGTTCTGCTCTTTCCTCCGCTTCATAGTGTGTTTGTGCTATTTCACTCACTGCTCGAACCTGTCCTACCTCACCTTCCTCCTACCATCCCTTTCTCCCTGTGGTCCTCTTTGACGTGCCAAGAGCTGTCCTGAATATTGTCTTGTAGCATTATCCTGTGCCTCTTGATTCCCCCTTTTCCCTATGTTCTCTCCCTCCCTTGCCACCTTTGTCCTGCTCCATGGTGGTCACCTACATTGCCTTTAGCAATGGCAGATGCTTTTAAAATGCACCAGCACTGGCAAAGCCAGTAACGATGGCCCACTACGTTAAATATACAGAAAACTTGGTTGTCTATCTAAAACAGCATATAAAACATTGTTTTATATACTTCCAAGTTGTATGACAATGCAATCTGGTGGTCATCTTGAAAGTATAGAAAACAATGTTTTCATACTTTCAAGATCGCTGTTGTGTAGAATCGTCACATTGTCTCACACAATGTGGCAGCCATCAATAATACATTAAAGTATAGAAAAGATGGCTGCTGCATGTGTCCCACATTGCATCAGGCAGTATGGTGGCCATATTTAAAATATGCATACATTGTTTCCTTTTCTTTCAAGATGGCTGCCATGTTGAGACGTCATGTTGCATCACGCAGTGTGTTGGCCATCTTGAAATGACAGAAAATAATGGTTTCTACAATTTTAAGATGACCAGTCACCACTATTGGCTTTGCCAATGATAGTGCAATTTAAAAAGCAAAGGGCCTTGGCAAAGCCAATATCAGCGACCTCAATGCATTGTCAAAGTGAGACCGATTAGCTTTGCCTGGCACAGACTACATCAATAACACAGCTTGAGTACTATCTTAGATATCAGTTTAGACATCTTCTATAAGAAGCGATTATATTTTACAAAACCAACATAGATAGATTTGTGTCTCACCTGAATTAGGCTGCCCATGTTTTCCGGGACGAGCAGATTCCGAGCCATCTGTTGACTTTAATTCTAACAAGTAGGATCCCTTTATCTCTCTGTCAAAAACAGTGGTAGTATAGACTGAGCCAGTCTCAGGATCGATGCGGAAAAATGTGTTATCCCCGTTACGATCATGCAACAAAGAGTAGGTTATCTGAAGAAAGAGAAACAACAGCATTGATGAAATCTGTTATAACTGTCCATCTGTACTCAAATAACACAACAAGGAATGTTCTCGAAGCTATGACTTGTCAGACCCTAGCTAGCTGCAGGAGCTCCCTGTTGTTGCCCCACCATGTCTCTTTTAAGCAGTAAAGGCTTGCAGCTGGGCAAGGTGTCTACTGTGGACTAGATCACAAGTGACCACGTGACGCGTAGACACCATGCTGAACTCCCACAACTCACCATGCATTGGTCTGCCAATGCTTACCAATTTACAAACAAATTCAGAGGGAAATCAAGAATCGGAGAGAAGGAACCCATAAAACCTTTGATAAAAGTAACCCCCAGTAAGACTTTATATTAATATAAAAATGAGGTTATTAATACCTTATTTTTATGTTCCCGGGCAAACCATGTTTTAAAGCTCACATAACAAAAAGGCATGCATCTTGGGTTTATGTAGGAGATGTCATTATGATCCAACTCAGTAGTAATTATTCTCAAGCTGGTAGAAGACGGACACAGGTCTCTAACAGGGACACTCGTCCCTCTGGCTGACACCACCAGCCGCATGAGAAGTGCTGGGCTGGGAAGTATGTGGGGGTAGGGGAGAATAAACACATCTGAAAAATATATTCTATGCTCTTTTTCCATTCATTGACTTCAGTTGCTTCGAAAAAACTCCAATTGCCTCTGAAGTTATTAAAATCACTTATTTCCTATACAAAATATGATGATTATTTTACATTTAATTCAAAATGTGAGCTATTATGTTATGCCTCATCAGACGATAAATTACATAAATGGACTGCTAAGAGCTCACCTTTCCATTTAGATCAAGATCTAGGTCTGTTGCAGACACCTGAAGAACGAATGTACCGGTTGGAGTCCCCTCTGTGACTGCGGCTTCGTAAATTGAAGAGGTAAAGAAAGGAACGTTGTCGTTCACATCTGGAAAGAGTAAAAAAAAGGTGTGTCATTGACCATCAAGGCAAGTACCCATCTTCACCGTATATTTATCTTTAGCAACACATCAGTGATCATCAATATAAGCCGCTATCAGTGCTGCACACCTTTGTGCATCACTACATCCCTGAGAACCAATGGAAGCAGCTATCAGTGCTGCACGTCTCTGTGCAGTAATACATCACTGAGAAACAAGCCCAGCAGCTAAGAGTGCTGCAGGCCTTTGAGCAACATTACTGCACTAAGAATCAAGGCAAGTAGCTATCAGTGCTGCAAAGCTTCTGTGCAGCGGTACCTCACTAAGAATCAAGGCAAGCAGCTTTCAGAGCTGCATACTTCTGTGCAGCAGTACCTCACTAAGAATCAAAGCAAGCAGCTACCAGTGCTGCACACCTCTGCGCACAGTACATCACTGGGAATCAAGGCAAGCAGCTGTCAGTGCTGCACACCTCTGTGCAGCAGTACGTCACTAGGAATCAAGGCAAGCAGCTATCAGTGATGCACGACTCTGAAGCAGTACATCATTAAGAATGAAGGCAGGAAGCTAACAGTGCTACACACGTCTATGCAGCAGTACGTCACTAAGAATAAAAGCAAGCAGATATCAGTGCTGGTCCCAGTGAAGAGTTTTTCACCATAAATAAACCATAAAGACATAAAAAACACATACCACAACCTATGGACCAAGTCTTTAGATTCCTTCTAATTTATTGGAAGGTTGTGGTACTAGGCAGAAGCAGTCTTTATTTAGCATTTATTGATCTGAAGACTGCCTTTGACCTAGTTCCCAGGTCCAGGCTATGGGATACGCTTGGTGAGATGGGCGTGCCCCATTTTGTTCTTAATTTACTAGTCCGGCTGCATGAGGGGAATTTTGCCCGGGTTAGGTGGGGTGAGCAGGGTCAACTTACAGAGCACATCCCTGTCAAGAAAGGAGTAAGGCAGGGATGCGTCCTGGCTCCAACCCTCTTCTCCCTATATGTGAACGGAGTAGTGGACTTCCTTCTGGAGGAACCGGCTGACTCACCTGTTCTGGGGGGGGAAAAGATACCAACTCTGTTGTTTGCAGATGATACGCTGTTGATATCCAAGACTCCAGCTGGGCTACAGCGTCTTACTGATAGATTCCATCTTTTCTGTGAGAACCGGGGTTTGCCAGTAAAACTAAATTTATGGCTTCTAACCCCCACAGGACATGTAGGAATGGTCCTTTCTTAGATGGAACTTTCCTTGAAAAGGTTGACACTTTCGATTACCTGGGTGTAAGATTCTCTGAAAAAATGTCATGGAAACCCCACCTAGGAAAGATGTTGATGGCCCATAAGCGCACGGCAGGTGCAATAGTAAAAGAACACCGCCTTTCTCATACTAGGCCCGTAGCTCCAGCCCTCCATATTTATGACACCAAGGCTGTTAGTGCTTCCCTCTATGGAGCAGAAGTCTGGGGATTCGAGAATCTTGGCGAGCTCCAGAGATCGGAATATAAATTTCTAAGAGATTTAATAACAGCACCAAAATATACCCCCCTTACTCCACTATTAATGGATATGGGTAGGCGATCAATAAGTGATGTAGCCAGGTTGCGTCCTCTGCTTTTTTGGGCTCGTATCAGGAGGACCCCCGAGCTTACTTCGTACGCAGAGGCGCTTTCTGAGGTAATTAGCCTCGACACTGGGGGGAAAATAGGCTGGATACGTGACACCAAGAAAATGTTAACTGCAATCGGGCTTTGTAGCTGTTGGGCGAGTCAGGAACCCCCAAGGAGAGAAGTTCTCAAACGCCTGTATTGGGAATGGGTTGGCCAGCGAGAGATCAATAGACCTAATGTGGGCAAGTTGACAACTGAGTTCTACCTCCATAAATTAAGTAGACATTATGAGCCTTACCTTGATCTAATCAAAGTACCTAGAGACAGAATGCTTTATATGCATTTCAGGTTTGGCTCTCTTCCAGTGGGTGAAATGATAGCAAAGTGGTCAGTAAACAACGGAAAACACTGCCCTAGTTGCAAAGCGCCTACAGAAAGTATTGCCCACTTACTGTTTGTCTGCCCGGCGTACAAAGCATTACGGAAAAAATGGTTGAGCCCGATTTGTAGACAACTTGGTACGCGGGAGCACCATATTGCACTCCGTATTCTCAAGTCAGATTCTAGACCCCTTTTATCCTGCTGTGTAGCAAAGTACCTGGGGAAAGCTTGGCGGATACGGTGGAAGGCGCTCGCAAGCAAGACATAGTCCTCATTGCATAGATAATAGCTAAGATTTTTAAGCCTTAATAGCACTACTGCTAAATATCACCATGCACAAGCACTTTATTTATTTCCTTTTAACTTTTGATAACTAGCGCGAGAAAATGAAATGAAAAGTCTCTCTAAGTATTGCACAGTGTCTAAACAAAATGATGAATTACTGTCTGTTTTTTAATCAGATTAGAGGATGATCAAATGTATATTTTTTATTGGATCTGCTTTTATTCATACATATTTTATTGGCTTTGTTATCTTTGATCTATGCTGCTTTTATGACTTTTTATGTCGAAATAAAGCTTGTGATGACATACCACAACCACGTTGGTGAATTTCAAAAGTTCAATGTTATTTAATCACACTGAACATAGGATTATATCAACACATTAATATGAATATGTGCCCGGAAAGGAAAGGAAAGGGGGGTTTCCAAAATAAAGAGGATGTGATGATTAAAGTGAAGGTAAGAGGGTATACAAAAAGGTCAAGTGCAGATCTCATAATTCTAGACATGAAACTAACAAAGGCTCTACCTCAATCCACATATATCAAAGTAAAATCAACATTGTGCGTAGCCATGCTTTGAAATCATATCACAGTGAGGAGTCGCTGTTGATTAAGCTGGCGATCAATGAAGATGTCGACGTTTCAACCCTAAATATACTGTAGGCTTCTAAATTCCTTACGAGGGGTCTTCCTCAGGACTGAAGTGAAAGGGAAGGTGGGGCACCAAAATTGATCCCAGAACAGGGATGAGCAAGGATTAGATGGGCGCGTAGGCTCCAGAAGGTAGGGAAGACGGCACTCTGGCAGGATGAATCACTGAATTGTCCCTCCCAAATACGTCTAATATGCAGCCACATTAATTGGCCAGACCTTAAGAAAAACACAGAAGAGCATGAAGTATCTTCAATAATTTAAGATTAAGTTGCAGCCCGCTTTGTCCAAAATCGGAGCTCCGGAATGACTGCTCCGTCTGTTGGGAGGGAACCGGGTCAATGCCAGACCTGCTCGTTAAATGCAGGGAGCTCGGCAAAAAGCACGCGTGTGTGACGTGCGGGAAACAGACGCTAGATGCTTGTCAGGTATGACAAGACATCGCGTCAGAGGGAAGAAAGACTAGGTCTAGGCTAGTAGGAAATGGCAGATGAGTATATTATTAAAAACGGAAAACACTGAGATATGTGTTATCGATGACGCCCTGTACTAGTCATAAAATATTCAATAATGGCTGCATGCAATACCTCTCTGCTAAATTGCGGTCAACACAAAATTAATCACACGTACCTCTCACACAGGAGGGTAAAGTGTCAAAACACTTGATTCTGCAAAGGAAACATAAAGCATCGTTGTACATAAAAACTGAGTGCATAAAGCATATTCTGACTGTCAGTAGGAATACAGAAATGTGACAATTTCAGAAGACGTGCCTTGAAAAATCACGCATCCCTGCTATTGGTGGAGATGCAAGAAAATACTAGGTTCAATGAGGCTATGCAAACATTAGATGCCTATATAATTATTAAAAGACACCAAACATACCACACAGATTGGATGTTAATCTACAGTTGTGAATGTCAAAACTGGATATTTCTACAATGTATGTTGTGTAACCAGAGGGTATTGGTCAAGATATTTCTAGATA
Organism: Calotriton arnoldi; assembly: GCA_963921515.1. NCBI lineage: Eukaryota > Metazoa > Chordata > Amphibia > Caudata > Salamandridae > Calotriton > Calotriton arnoldi. The sequence goes on along the minus strand of CAWUFW010000382.1, from coordinate 1,822,105 downwards.
TTTGATGTTATTGAATCTACATTGATCAAAGATCAGGAAAGTCATTCAGATATGAGGCATGCTAATTGCGCATTGCTGGTATCCAATTCGTTGAGGCCATTCTGTATGGAGTCTAGAAGAGACATCCATTTACATTCCCTTGTATTCAAAATCAGTCCTATGTTGCCTCCTCGGGGCCCAAGGGTCGCCTTTTCAAGAACTAACCACTGGAGATCTTCAGGACCGTGTTGGGCACTTTTGAAATGTTCAACCAAGGGTGCGCCTGGCACCTCACATCTTATTCGGCTGCAATGTTGTAGTATGCGGGCTTTTATTTCCTGCTGTGTCTGACCCACATATATTTGGCCGCAGGGACAGAGAATCCCATAGATTACATTGTTGGTGTTACAATTGGAGTAGGATTTCAAATTAATGGTATGTTGTCTGTAGATGAACTGTTTCGTTTGGATAGTAGTTTTACAAGCCTTACACTGGCTATTATGGGTGGCAAATTCCATAAGGATTGAAGAGTAGGAGTCTCAGGGGGGTCTAAAAATGAACGGACGATGTGGTCTTTTACACTTTTAGCTTTTTTGTAGGAGTGCATCGGTAGATTCAGTTGTTCTATATCATCGGATATAAGGCCCCAATGTTTGTTGATCACCTTTTTGATGGCGTTGCTCTGTGTGGAAAAAGTGGTGACGCATATCATTCTTTGAATCTTCTCCCCTCCTTTTTCTTTTGGTTGCAACAATGTTTCACGAGGGCTGAACCATGCCCTCTTTCTGGCTTTTTTGATCAACGTCCTGGGGTAACCTCTTTCCCGTAGACGGTTGCTTAGATCCTCCGATTCTAACATGTAGTCTGTCTTCTTCGAACAATTCCTGCGGATACGCAGGAATTGTCCAAATGGTAGATTGTCCCTAAGACCCCTGGGATGATAACTGTTGTACTGAAGGAGCGAATTTCGCTCTGCAGGTTTGCGGTAGAGTGTAGTATACAGCTTGTTGTCCTCATTCCTGATGGTAATATCCAGGAAGTCGATTTCTTTGGCATCTGATTGTATGGTAAACTGTATGTCCGGACTTTTTTCATTCAGCCAGGTGTGGAACGAGCCCAGTTCTGATTGATCGCCCGTCCAAATCATGAGAATATCGTCAATGTACCTCCTCCACATAGCCACATTCTCGTTATAGGGATTAGTGTCACTAAAGATGAATGTTTTTTCAAAGTGGTCCATAAAGATAATGGCCAGATCCGGGGCGAATGCTGCCCCCATATCCACTCCTTTGGTTTGCATGTAGTAGCTGCCTTGAAAGATGAAGAAATTCTTCATCATAGCTATCCGTAATAGGCCAATGATAAAATCCGTGGGTACCGGCGTCGGTGCAGTTCTTTGATCCAAGACTAACTGTAGGACATCCAAGGCAGATTGTTGAGGTATGCTCGTGTACAGTGATACTATATCACAGGTCACTAAAAGTTGTCTTGTCGGATCGAAATCTCGTTGGTCTATGAGGTTGATGGTTTGCATTGTATCCCATAGATAGGCTTTGGTATTCTCAGCTATTGGTTTGAGAAAAAAGTCAATATACCTACAAAGTGGCTCCAACATTGACCCACAACCCGAAACAATCGGGCGTCCCGGTGGGTTCTGCATATCCTTGTGGATTTTTGGTAAGGTGTATATCGTGGGAAGCCGAGGTTGTTTCTGGTTCAGATATTGAAATTCAAGATTCGTAAGGAAACCCTGCTCAAGGCCCTCCTTGGTGAGAGACAATATTTCTTGTGCCAGTTCTTTCGATGGGTCCGCCCTCAGTTTCTTGTAGCTTACCCCATCCTGTAACTGGTTCAGGATCTCTGTTCTATACTTCGTCACGTCCTGTACCACAATGGCACCACCCTTGTCCGCGGGTTTAATCACTATCTCCTTGTTCTCTTTCAAAGCCAGGAGTGCCTCGTTCTCCATTTTGGTGATGTTATACTTGGTATGCTTCTTCTTTTCAAGTACTTTGTTAACATCCCTTAGTATTACACTCTCATAGGCTAAAATGTTGTTCGTCATGGTGTGTGCTGGTGGAAAGAAAGTGGATGGAACCCTCAGTCCAGTCTGAGAGTGTGCTGCAAGAGTCGGAGACTGTCTGAAGAAATATTTTAGGCGGATTTTCCTAAAGAACCTGTGAAGTTCTGCTTTGATTGCAAAGTGGTTAGGGTGGGCTGTGGGTACAAACGAAAGACCCTTACTGAGGACCGTAATCTCTTCTTCTTTAAGATTGTAGGAGGAGATATTCACTACTGGGTTTGGCGGTTGCCTCACCACCTGTAGACTCTGCGTCTGGTCGATATCTCCCCGTGGTCTTCTGGTTGGAAATGAACTTGTTTCTGGGTTCTCCCACGTCCGCCCTCCCAGTTCACGTTGGTCGCTGGTTGTCCACACCGGAGCCCTCTGGGCCAGTTGCCGCTCCTCCCTCTTGGTGGTCTCCATTGGTCTTGTCCTAAAAAAGGGAAGGTCCCCTGGGGTGGGTATCTTTGGTCTTGACCTCTGTGCAGCAGTACCTCACTGAGAAACAAGGCAAGCAGCTATCGGTGCTGCACACCTCTGCAGCAGTAAGTCACTAAGAATCAAGGCAAGCAGCTATCATTGCTGAACACCTCTGCAGAAGTACGTCACTAGGAATCAAGGCATGCAGCTATCAGTACTGCATGCCTCTGTGCAGCAGTACGTCACTAGGAATCAAGGCATGCAGCTATCAGTGCCGCATGTTTTTTTGCAGCAGTACGTCACTAAGAATGAAGGAAAGCAGCTATCATTGCTGAACACCTCTCCAGCAGTACGTCATTAAGAATTAAGGTAAGTAGATATCAGTGCTGCACACCTCTATGCAGTAGTACGTCATAAAGAATCAAGGCAAGCAGCAATCAGTGCTGCACACCTCTGCAGCAGTACGTCATAAAGAATCAAGGCAAGCAGCTATCAAAAGAATAATGGATTTAACCCAGATCTATTGACTGAGGGTGAATGTTTGATTTGCTCTGCATTCCGTCAATCATCTGTGTGTCTTTTGCTTTCTCGCCCCAAGTGTGTCAGGATCATCTGTGTGTCTTTTGCTTTCTCGCCCTAAGTGTGTGGGGTAAGGCCAGACGTGGGCCCGGGCTCACTGTACCACTGAATTCAAGCTAGCCTGGCTGATGACGGGTGTTACCTCGAAACCGGTCCCAGGATGCTTGCTTCCGGTCCAGGGAGGACCTGGCTTGGCAGTTCGGTCTGGACTGTTCCCATTAGGCACAGGGTCAAGACTGATTTGCATATGGCTGGGTCTAAACTGGGGTGGCATGGTGAGCAAAAGAACAATGGATTTAACCCAGATCTATTGACTGGGGGTGAATGTTTGATTTGCTCTGCATTCCGTCTATCATCTGTGTGTCTTTTGCTTTCTCGCTCTAAGTGCGCCGGGTATGCCAGACGTGGGTCCTGGGCTCACTGTGCCACTGGATTCCAGCTAGCCTGGCTGATGAGGGGTGTCACCCCGAAACCAGTCCCAGGATGCTTGTTTCATGTCAAGGGAGGACCTGGCTTGGCAGTTCGGTCTGGACTGTTCCCATGAGGCACAGGGTCAAGACTGATTTTTGCATGGTGAGCAAAAGAACAATGGATTTACCCCAGATCTATTGACTGGGGGTGAATGTTTGATTTGCTCTGCATTCCGTCCATCAACTGTGTGTCTTTTTCTTTCTTGTCCTAAGTGCACCGAATATGCCCAGACGTGGGTCCCGGGCTCACTGTGCCATGTGATTCGAGCTAGCCTGGCTGATGAGGGGTGTTACCCCGAAACCAGTCCCAGGATGTTTATTTCCGGTCCAGGGAGGACCTGGCTTCGTAGTTTGGTCTGGAGTGTTCCCATGAGGCTCAGGGTCAAGACTGATTTGCATATGGCTGGGTCTAAACTGGGGTGGCAAAAGAACAATGGATTTAACCCAGATCTATTGACTGGGGGTGAATGTTTGATTTGCTCTGCATTCCGTCCATCATCTGTGTGTCTTTTGCTTTCTCGCCCTTAGTGCGCCGGGTATGCTCAGACGTGGGTCCCGTGCTCACTGTGCCACTGGATTCAAGCTAGCCTGGCTGATGAGGGGTGTTACCCCAAAATCGGTCCAAGGATGCTTGTTTCCGGTCCAGGGAGGACCTGGCTTGGTAGTTCGGTCTGGACTGTTCCCATGAGGTACAGGGTCAAGACAGATGTGCATATGGCTGGGTCTAAACTGGGGTGGCAAGCTGAGCAAAAGAACAATGGATTTAACCCAATTCTATTGACTGGGGGTGAATGTTTGATTTGCTCTGTATTCCGTCCATCATCTGTGTGTCTTTTTCTTTCTCCCCCTAAGTGCACCAGGTATGCCCAGACGTGGGTCCCGGGCTCGCTGTGCCACTGGATTCAAGCTAGCCTGGATGTCCCAGGATGCTTGTTTCCGGTCCAGGGAGGACCTGGCTTGGTACTTCGGTCTGGACTGTTCCCATGAGGCACAGGGTCAAGACAGATGTGCATGTGGCTGGGTCTAAACTGGGGTGGCATGGTGAGCAAAAGAACAACGGATTTAACCCAGATCTATTGACTGGGGTGAATGTTTGATTTGCTATGCATTCTGTCCATCATCTGTGTGTCTTTTGCTTTCTCACCCTAAGTGCGCCGGGTATGCCCAGACGTGGTTCCTGGGCTCACTGTGCCACTGGATTCAAGCTAGCCTGGCTGATGAGGGGTGTTAGCCTGAAACCGGTCCCAGGATGCTTGTTTCCAGTCCAGGGAGGACCTGGCTTGGCAGTTCGGTCTAGACTGTTCCCGTGAGGCACAGGGTCAAGACTGATTTGCATATGGCTGGGTCTAAACTGGGGTGGCATGGTGAGCAAAAGAACATGGATTTAACCCAGATCTACTGACTGGGGGTAAATGTTTGATTTGCTCTGTATTTCGTCCATCATCTGTGTGTCTTTTGCTTTCTCGCCCCAAGTGTGTCAGGATCATCTGTGTGTCTTTTGCTTTCTCGCCCTAAGTGTGTGGGGTAAGCCCAGACGTGGGCCCCGGGCTCACTGTGCCACTGGATTCAAGCTAGCCTGGATGTCCCAGGATGCTTGTTTCTGGTCCAGGGAGGACCTGGTTTGGCACTTCGGTCTGGACTGTTCCCATGAGGCACAGGGTCAAGTCTGATTTGCATATGGCTGGGTCTAAACTGGGGTGGCATGGTGAGCAAAAGAACAATGGATTTAACCCAGATCTATTGACTGGGGTGAATGTTTGATTTGCTATGCATTCTGTCCATCATCTGTGTGTCTTTTGCTTTCTCACCCTAAGTGCGCCGGGTATGCCCAGACGTGGTTCCTGGGCTCACTGTGCCACGTGATTCAAGCTAGCCTGGCTGATGAGGGGTGTTACCCCGAAACCAGTCCCAGGATGCTTGTTTCCGGTCCAGGGAGGACCTGGCTTTGCAGTTTGGTCTGGACTGTTCCCATGAGGCACAGGGTCAAGACTGATTTGCATATGGCTGGGTCTAAACTGGGGTGGCATGGTGAGCAAAAGAACAATGGATTTACCCCAGATCTATTGACTGGGGGTGAATGTTTGATTTGCTCTGCATTCCGTCCATCATCTGTGTGTCTTTTGCTTTCTCTCCCTGAGTGCGCTGGGTATGCCCAGACGTGGGTCCCGTGCTCACTGTGCCACTGGATTCAAGCTAGCCTGGCTGATGAGGGGTGTTACCCCAAAATCGGTCCAAGGATGCTTGTTTCTGGTCCAGGGAGGACCTGGCTTGGCAGTTCGGTCTGGACTGTTCCCATGAGGTACAGGGTCAAGATGATTTGCATATGGCTGGGTCTAAACTGGGGTGGCAAGGTGAGCAAAAGAACAATGGATTTAACCCAATTCTATTGACTGGGGGTGAATATTTGATTTGCTCTGTATTCCGTCCATCATCTGTGTGTCTTTTGCTTTCTCGCCCTAAGTGCACTGGGTATGCCCAGACGTGGTTCCCGGGCTCACTGTGCCACTGGAGTCAAGCTAGCATGGCTGATGAGGGGTGTTACCCCGAAACCGGTCCCAGGATGCTTGTTTCCAGTCCAGGGAGGACCTGGCTTGGAAGTTCGGTCTAGACTGTTCCCATGAGGCACAGGGTCAAGACTGATTTGCATATGTCTGGGTCTAAACTGGGGTGGCATGGTGAGCAAAAGAACATGGATTTAACCCAGATCTATTAACTGGGGGTGAATGTTTGACTTGCTCTGAATTCCGTCCGTCATCTGAGTGTCTTTTGCTTTCTCGCCCTAAGTGCGCTGGGTATGCCTAGACGTGGGTCCCGGGCTCACTGTGCCACTGGATTCAAGCTAGCCTGGCTGATGAGGGGTGTTACCCCGAAACCGGTCCCAGGATGCTTGTTTCCAGTCCTGGGAGGACCTGGCTTGGCAGTTCGGTCTAGACTGTTCCCATGAGGCACAAAGTCAAGACTGATTTGCATATGGCTGGTTCTAAACTGGGGTGGCATGGTGAGCAAAAGAACATGGATTTAACCCAGATCTACTGAATGGGGGTGAATGTTTGATTTGCTCTGTATTTCGTCCATCATCTGTGTGTCTTTTGCTTTCTCGCCCCAAGTGTGTCAGGATCATCTGTGTGTCTATTGCTTTCTCGCCCTAAGTGTGTGGGGTAAGCCCAGACGTGGGTCCCGGGCTCACTGTGCCACTGGATTCAAGCTAGCCTGGCTGATGAGGGGTGTTACCCCGAAACCGGTCCCAGGATGCTTGTTTCCGTTCCAAGGAGGACCTGGCTTGGCAGTTCAGTCTGGACTGTTCCCATGAGGCACAGGGTCAAGACTGATTTGCATGTGGCTGGGTCTAAACTGGGGTGGCATAGTGCGCAAAAGAACAATGGATTTAACCCAGATCTATTGACTGGGGTTGAATGCTTGATTTGCTCTGCATTTCGTCCATCATCTGTGTGTCTTTTTCTGTCTCCCCCTAAGTGCACCGGGTATGCCCAGATGTGGGTCCCGGGCTTGCTGTGCCACTGGATTCAAGCTAGCCTGGATGTCCCAGGATGCTTGTTTCTGGTCCAGGGAGGACCTGGCTTGGCAATTCGGTCTGGACTGTTCCCATGAGGCACAGGGTCATGACTGATTTGCATATGGCTGGGTCTAAACTGGGGTGGCATGGTGAGCAAAAGAACAATGGATTTAACCCAGATCTATTGACTGGGGTTGAATGTTTGATTTGCTATGCATTCTGTCCATCATCTGTGTGTCTTTTGCTTTCTCACCCTAAGTGCGCCGGGTATGCCCAGACGTGGTTCCTGGGCTCACTGTGCCACTGGATTCAAGCTAGCCTGGCTGATGAGGGGTGTTACCCTGAAACCGGTCCCAGGATGCTTGTTTCCAGTCCTGGGAGGACCTGGCTTGGCAGTTCGGTCTAGACTGTTCCCATGAGGCACAAAGTCAAGACTGATTTGCATATGGCTGGGTCTAAACTGGGGTGGCATGGTGAGCAAAAGAACATGGATTTAACCCAGATCTACTGACTGGGGGTGAATGTTTGACTTGCTCTGAATTCCGTCCGTCATCTGAGTGTCTTTTGCTTTCTCGCCCTAAGTGCGCTGGGTATGCCCAGACGTGGGTCCCGGGCTCACTGTGCCACTGGATTCAAGCTAGCCTGCCTGATGAGGGGTGTTACCCCGAAACCGGTCCCAGGATGCTTGTTTCCGTTCCAAGGAGGACCTGGCTTGGCAGTTCAGTCTGGACTGTTCCCATGAGGCACAGGGTCAAGACTGATTTGCATGTGGCTGGGTCTAAACTGGGGTGGCATAGTGAGCAAAAGAACGATGGATTTAACCCAGATCTATTGACTGGGGTTGAATGTTTGATTTGCTCTGCATTTCGTCCATCATCTGCGTGTCTTTTTCTTTCTCCCCCTAAGTGCACCGGGTATGCCCAGACGTGGGTCCCGGGCTCGCTGTGCCACTGGATTCAAGCTAGCCTGGCTGATGAGGGGTGTTACCCTGAAACCGGTCCCAGGATGCTTGTTTCCAGTCCTGGGAGGACCTGGCTTGGCAGTTCGGTCTAGACTGTTCCCCTGAGGCACAAAGTCAAGACTGATTTGCATATGGCTAGGTCTAAACTGGGGCGGCATGGTGAGAAAAAGAACATGGATTTAACCCAGATCTACTGACTGGGGGTGAATGTTTGATTTGCTCTGTATTTCGTCCATCATCTGTGTGTCTTTTGCTTTCTCGCCCCAAGTGTGTCAGGATCATCTGTGTGTCTATTGCTTTCTCGCCCTAAGTGTGTGGGGTAAGCCCAGACGTGGGCCCTGGGCTCACTGTGCCACTGAATTCAAGCTAGCCTGGCTGATGACGGATGTTACCTCGAAACCGGTCCCATGATGCTTGCTTCCGGTCCAGGGAGGACCTGGCTTGGCAGTTCGGTCTGGACTGTTCCCATTAGGCACAGGGTCAAGACTGATTTGCATATGGCTGGGTCTAAACTGGGGTGGCATGGTGAGCAAAAGAGCGATGGATTTAACCCAGATCTATTGACTGGGGGTAAATGTTTGATTTGCTCTTCATTCCGTCCTTCATCTGTGTGACTTTTGCTCACTTGGAATTAAGGCAATCATCTATCAGTGCTGCCCACATTTGCACCAGTAAGTCATTAAGAATCAAGGCAAGCAGCAATCAGTGCTGCACACCTCTGTGCAACTTTACATCACTAAGAATCAAGGCATCCAGCTATCAGTGCTGCACACCTGTATGCAGCAGTGCGTCACTAAGAATCAAGGCATGCAGCTATAAGTGCTGCACACCTATGCAGAGCAGTACGTTACTAAGAATGAAGACAAGTAGCTTGCAGTGCTACACACCTCTTTCCAGTAGTACGTCACTAAGAATCAAGGCAAGCAGCTATCAGTAAAAATGAAGGCAACCAGCTATCAGTGGTACATACCTCTGTCCAGCAGTACGTCACTTAGAATGAAGGCAACCAGCTATCAGTGCTGCACACCTCTGTGTATTAGTAACTCACTGAGAATCAAGGCAAGACGCTATCAGTGCTGCACACATCTGTGCAGTAGTATCTAATTAACCATGAAGGCAAGTAGCTATCAGTGCTGCACACCTCTGCAGCAGTACATCACTGAGAATCAAGGCAAGCAGCCATCAGTGCTCACAGCTCTACAGCAGTACGTCACTAAGAATGAAGGCAAGCAGCTATCAGTGCTCCACACCTCTGCAGCAGTACATCACTAAGAATGAAGGCAAGCAGCCATCAGGGCTGCACACCTCTGTGCAGTAGTACGTCACTAAGAATGAAGGCAAGCAGCCATCAGTGCTGCACACCTCTGTGCAGTAGTACGTCACTAAGAATCAAGGCATGCAGCTATCAGTACCGCATACCTCTGTGCAGCAGTACTTCACTAGGAATCAAGGCAAGCAGCTTTCAGTAGTACACACCTCTGCAGCAGTACGTAACTGAGAATCAAGACAATCAGCTATCAGTGCTGAATACCTCTGCAGTAGTACGTCAATAAGAATCAAGGTAAGCAGCAATCAGTGCTCCACACCTTTGCAGCAGTATGTCACTAAGAATGAAGGCAAGCAGCTATCGGTGCTGCACACCTCTGCGCAGCAGTACGTCACTAGGAATCAAGGGAAGCAGCTATCAGTGCTACACACTTCTGCAGCAGTACCTCACTGAGAATGGCAATTCTCCAAGCAGAGTGATATGAGAATCAAGATTTCATTAAAGACACGGAGGCTAACATTATACATATTATCCTTTAATTGCCACTCCGCAGCACCTTTAAAGAACTACAAAACATCACAAACACTAGAATTAGAACACAGCAGTCCATAAATAACCCTGCTTCTTAACATTCTTCCTCTTTAAATTGCGAACATCCTCTTCTTCCTCTTCTTCCTCTTCTTCCTCTTCTTCTATCCGCCATATCTTCCAAATCTTCCCTTACAAATCTGTTGAGATTTCAAAATATATACAACATCAACATCAACAAACTCATTAAACGTACATCCAAAAAACACCTCAGTAATATACTTAACTCTACAAAAATAAACGCTTCTTATCAAAATCCAGCTTAAATCAAGGGCGAGGAGGGAGGGATAATGTTAGCCTCCGTGTCTTTAATGAAATCTTGATTCTCATATCACTCTGCTTGGAGAATCGCCATTTCATTTCAAGACCGGAGGCTACCATTATGCATGTTGAAAGCCTTCTAAAATCACATTAGACACATGTTTAATTGGTCTAAAATAGTGCTTAGCAAAAACACCTACATTAGACCAATCTGCAGCTTTCAAAATCTCCTCCAACCTACCACCACACAAAAACATCTTACTAGCAGCAGCACCTCTCACAGAATGTGCCTTAAAACGTTCCACATCTACGCCACTCTCTTTCATTATGTTCTTAACCCATCTAGCAATAAGTTGCCGTACTTACCGCTCCATAAGGCTTCACATACGATATCAACAACTGATTCTGGGGCGTGGCTTCGCTGAGCAGCGAAATGGCCGCAGACTAACGCGGCTCCGCCGGCCGAGCACAGAAATCCGTCAATAATCCGACACCCGGACCTGAAGCCGGGAATCAAGGATCGCGGAAGGTGTGGGAGCTGCTGCTGTGCCCCACGGAGGAAATTAGGCGGTGTCCACCCCGAATTGGCCGAGATACAGAGGACGCAAGGTGAGAGGCGGGGCTGCGGCCTGGAGGCCTGCTGAAGCCGGGGGCTCTGGTGACGATGGCGGAGCAGAGCTGATTGCGGTGCACATAGTAGCCGGAGAACGAGTGTACCGGACGAGACTGCAGCAGAGCCCCTGTATGGTGCACTCCCAGACGCAGCTGGATGAGCGAAACTGCCATTGAGAAGGCAAGATCAGGGTGGAGTGCGGTGCGGCGACTGAGAAAAGGAAGAACGGAGCGCTGCGCCAGGGAACCGGTGACCGCGGTCTGGAGGTGAAGCGCTGCGTGTGCGGTGTTGAGCAGAGTAAAGAGGCTGGAGTGGGTATACATGAGAGGACCCCCCCCCCTGGATGCGGGGGCTCCGGACGGCTGAACTACACATGGGCTAACTGGGCCCTACAGAAACAGTAGAGAGGCGAGTGGTGAAGATGGCCGCCGCTGTATAAATCGGATGACCAGACGGCCGCCATTACGCGAACCCCAAACCGGCGTGCTACGAAGTGTGCGGTATTGCGCAGCACCACTGGCCCTCACTCCGGCCCGCAGATCGCTCCCTAACCACCAGAGAGGGCAGTAGTGAATCCGTCTTGTGACCGAGTAGCGGGGGGTGTGTGGAGCGGGGAGCCAGGAGGCGAGCGGCTGAGCTGGAGTGAATCGCGGCGGTCTGGAGGATAAGGGCCCACGGATGTAGAGCCTCTTGGCTGAAAAAGCGGAGGAATAGCTGGCAGGCGGACAGAGCTGAGTGCTACCCAGGAGCACAGATACCGCTTCTGACGCCACGAAAGGTGGAGATTCAAACTAGACAATACTAGTGGAGGGCCGCGGACAAATACGGACAAAACATGGGCAAACCAGACACAAGGCAGCCCCGCCTCAACTTTGAAAAGAAACTTGCCAAACAGGCAGAGATCGATGGGGGCCAGCCAGAACCTGCGGAAGAGGCAGGCTCGCTGCAGCTACCAGAAGATGATATACGCACTATGTTCAGGGAACTGAAGACCGGTCTCCAGGGCATAGACACCAAGATCGACACCCTAGCAGAACGTATGGACAGGATCACGCAAAGGGTCGAGAAACAGGAAGGGAGAGTGGGGGTGCTCGAAACAAGAGTTACAGAAACGGAAGAAGGGCAGACCGAGCTGGAAAAGAAAGTGAAAGGCATGGACAGAGTGCTGGAGGTGATACGACAAAAGAATGAAGATTTAGAAGCCAGGTCGCGAAGAAATAATGTGCGAATTATGGGAATTGCGGAAACAACAAATATCCAGAACATGGAAAAATACATAGAAATAATGATGAAAGATATCTTTGGGCCGGAACTGTCCACGATGTTCCTCATTGAAAGGGCGCACAGATCGTTGGGCCCGAGGCCGAGACCGGGAGCCCCGGCGAGACCTGTTATAGCACGAGTGCTCAATTATAGGGACCGGGACACAATACTCCGGCTGGCTAGAGAGAAAGGCGACATCCAGTACCAAGGTAACAACATTGCACTGTACCCAGACTTTACGTTGCAAGTACAAGCTGCCCGCAGGGAATTTATCCCAGCAAAGAAAATATTTCAACAAATCGGAATGAAATACGCATTGATATACCCAGCTAAATTGCGACTACAAGGCCCTGGAAAGCCCACGTTCTTCACGGACGCCAAAGCAGCATTAACATATGCCAAACAACTAGCGACGGACCAGAGGAAACGGAGAATGTCAGAAGAAGAGCAACCGGACACCAGACTAAGTGACAATGATTGAGCATGCAATACGTGGACATTACCACAGGCTGGGGTGGACCGACTGGCGAATTACAGTCTACAGGCTGAGAGCTAAGTAGTAAAATAACAATGTTGATAAAATGGGGTGCATACTCTATGCTTGCATAAGCGGTTGACCTTCCCTGTAAAGGACTGCGGGGGACTTATATTGTGTGATTCCGGGGCTTTGGGCGGGGGGGAAATTTTGCTCGGCCACCCTGCCTAGAGTGCAGGGCAGTACGCCAGCGGACCCGCGTACCCCATGGGATGATTCCCTTTGCTCAGAGGCAATATGTTGGTTGTTTTTTGTTGTGGGGAAGGGGTGGGGATTGCACAACCTGATTGGGGGGTTGGTGTGGGTGGTGGGGGAAAGTTATTTGTTTTAACGTCCAAGCAGAAGTATTGTACACAACACGGAAGGGCGAGGGAGCTGCCAATTCACTGCAAGCTCAGGGGCATCCAACACTGAAGCCATGGGACGTTGCTAAGCACCTTGCAGGCATAGCACAGGATGGCGGTGAACTGTTCGACAGCCAGGCCCTATGGAATCGACATGTTATGGATCACAAATGACCCGCACACCTAGTATGACCTCACTGAGATGCCTTACGTGGAATGTAAGAGGCCTTAATGACCGCAGGAAGATGAGGCTAATCCACACTTATCTTACCAGGCATGAGATAGATATTTGTTTTCTACAGGAGACGCATCTCACGAATACACTGGCAGGGGTGCTCCGGCATAGAAGATGGGGAGAGGTAATAGAAGCTGGGTATTCAAATTACTCGAGGGGGGTGGCGATATTGATCCGTAGGGGGTTGCATTGGCAGACACACCATACGATAAAAGACAGGGACGGTAGGTACATCATATTACAGGGAACGCTGTGCCACACTCCTGTGGCGCTGGTGAACACCTACGGACCAAACACTGACAGCCCAGAATTTTTTCAACATATTGGACACCAGTTACAGAACTTAGGTCAAATGGCGATCATGTGGGGGGGAGATTTTAATGTGGTACTATCGCCGTCTGTTGACAGACAGGGGGTATCCCGGGTACATCACCCACAGGCGGCAGCAATGTTGCATACTATAGTAGAAGACCTCCAGTTGGTTGACTCCTGGAGAACACTACACCCTATAGCGAGGGAGGGGACCTGCGTGACACACCACCGCAATGCGTGGTCGCGACTAGATTTTTGGTTGATCTCTAGGGACCTGCACGCCTGGTTGGTGGATGCCGTACATCTACCCCGTACCTTTTCAGACCACGCGCCGGTGCAGGTGCGGTTGAATGTCCCCCGGCATATGCCCAGCCTTTCACATGGCGGTTTCCATCAACAGCTTTGTTAGACATGGTATTTCGCGAGGAGCTGCGGGACAAGGCTGCAGAATACTTCGAACTAAATGAGGGCACGGTAGAATCACCGGGGACCTTATGGGAGGCATTTAAAGTAGTACTAAGGGGACAATGCATGTCGCTTAAATCTGGAGTGCTGAAGGATATACGCAACACCTTACAGAGATTAGAGCGGGAGTTAGGGGACCTAGAGGAGTCACAACGTGTAAACCCAGCCCCGGACACTATAGCGCAGATACGGACTAAGCTGACCGAATTCCAGGAGGAGGCGGAAAGGGAAACGAAATATCTCTCCAAATATACACAAGCTAGGAGATATGGAGAAAGTGACAGACCGGGTAAAACGTTAGCGGGACTATTGCGCACGCCCAGAGGCTCTGACTATATAACTGAACTATGTCTGGAAGACGGGGAAATGGTGAGAGCACCACCAGATATTCTCCGTGAAATGGCGAGGTATTATGGGCAATTGTACACCTCACACACGGAGCCGACCCAGGAGGACATAGATGGCTACCTAGATGACGTGGCACTTGCATGGTTTCATGACGGAGCCAGGGAATATATGGAGCTGCCAATAACGACAGAAGATATACGGCAAGTAATAAATAGCATGCCGGCTGATAAGGCCCCAGGGGCCGACGGCCTGACGGCGGCCTTCTATAAAGAATATGTGGAGATAGTGGCACCTAGACTGCTCCAGGTTTTTCTCGAGGCAATGGACACAGGTAGACTCCCCCAACACTCCGCGAGGCTACGATTATAACTATATTGAAACCAGGCAAGGACCCAACTAATCCGGATTCGTATCGTCCGTTGTCACTGATAAATCTGGACGCCAAAATATACGCTAAATTAATAGCAAATAGACTGAAACCCATGCTGCCCCAGATTGCGCTGCCAGACCAATCAGGTTTTATACCAGGGCGCTCCACTGCACATAATTTGAGAACGCTCTTTGGCACACTACATTATTTAGCCCCCAGGTGCAGGCCGTGGCGGCACTGCTGGACGCCACGAAAGCGTTTGACTCGCTAGAATGGAAATTCCTCTTTACTCTATTGACCCGTATGGGCCTCAGCTCTATCTTCATTAGACAAATTCAAATATTATATACAAATCCGACAGCACGAGTCAGGGTTAATGGTCAGGTTTCGGATCCCTTTGCGATCTCCAGGGGGACAAGGCAGGGCTGCCCGCTATCGCCGCTGCTGTTTGCCATTGCCACAGAGCCGTTGGCTGCTAAGCTTAGGCAACATCATGCGCAGAAGGGCATAGGCTTCACGACTAGAGGGCTCGTAGTATCTATGTATGCGGACGACATGACGATCTACCTGACCAACCCGAAGGATAACTTTGTTACAGTGATGAGGGAATTGATAAGATACGGGGGCCTAACTGGGATCCAGATCAATTGGTCCAAATCGGTTCTGATGCCGCTAACTGATGATACGATACCCTTTGATACGGAATTCCCGATTAAATGGGCGGATGAGGCGACGAGATATTTAGGTATTTGGATGAGCAGGTCACTGCAGGAACTATGGCTATCGAATTATGGCCGATTGATAGACTGGCTGGAAAGTAAGGTGCAAAGGTGGAAGGGGCTGCCGCTGTCCTTGATGGGGCGAATCGCCATTACAAAAATGGTTGTACTGCCTAAACTACTTTATTTATTTGTAAACATCCCCATGCCTCTAAACGCGCAATTTTTTAAACAACTACGCTCGAAGGTGCTCGAATTGATCTGGGCAGGGAAACAACCTAGGGTCTCATGGAGGGTTCTGACGCTACCATTCTCACAAGGAGGTCTAGGCGCTCCAGACTTTGAATTATACGCCTACAGCGCGCAGGCGCAATACTTGCACTATTGGCATCACCCCACGCCATTTCAGCCCCATGTAGCAATAGAAATAGATAAGGCTGCACCTTTACCGCTGAAAACGGCTGTATATGCCACATATAAACGTCCCCATGATGAAATAGACACGGTGGAGACGTTGAGATGGGCCTGGAGGGGAATAGCCAAGAGAGCGCGCCACGAAGTACTGTATGCACCGCAAATGGCCTTAGGAGATAATCCGCTGATTGGGCCTTTAATGGATAAGGCAATCAAGCTAAGAGCTAAAGCACACAATCTCGAGACAGGGAGTGATCTTTTTCCAAACGGGGAATTTTTGACTATGGCACATATGTGTGGCACGCAGGAGCCTACCGCCTCAGATATGCTGCTGTATTATCAGCTTAGAGCGGCATGTAAGGCCAGATTTGCCGGGTTTCCGGCTGAACCACCTACTTTATCAGCCTTAGAGAACGTCTTAAGTAACCCATCCCCTCGCAAATTAATTACACGTATATATAGTATGACACAGAAAGAGTACCCAGTTGTCAGTCCAGCGTCCAGAGAGGAATGGGAACGGGAGGCAGACCTAACCATAACAGAAGAACAATGGCATTTCTGCTGCTCTCAGATGGAGCAGTTATCGCCAAACTACAGGCTACGTTTAATCCACTTTAATTTTCTACACAGACTTTATCGCACGCCGCTGCAGCTACACCGCATGGGGCTACAATTAGATGCGAGATGCTGGAGATGTGGAGCGCTGGACGCAACATTTGTACACCTTGCATGGGCCTGTGGACCAATAGCAACATACTGGGTTGACATATTTACACACGTAGAGCAAATAATACACGGGGTGATACCAGAAACTCCGAAGGTGGCGCTGCTAGGATACGTAAAAGACATCCCGAAGAAGTATCGTAAACTAACGGCCATGTTACTATTGCTGGCAAAGCGGCAGGTAGCCATTCATTGGAAAAATCTGCACCGCCTACGGCAGCAGGATGGGTGAAAGCAGTTACTTACTGCAGGGACCAGTTTTCCAATTTCTGGGAATTAATGCCAAGTAGATCTCGGCCATCTGACATCTGGGAACCATTTACGGGCTGGCTTAGATCGGGAGGAGAAGACTTACACATGGATCAATAAACGCAGGGTGAGACATACAGGGGACACTGCTTAGTGGGATACTGTTGCAGAAAAGGGTCAAGAATCCGGAGATATATGTCGTATATGACACCACAATGGGCCGGGTTCATCGTAACATACCTGTGCAGATTAAACTAGTGCATTGGACGCGATTGCTTAGGAATGTATGTGATATTGTTTGGATGGAGGGTTGGGGGGGAGGGGGCAAGCTAGTTTAAATTGTACATATGAGAAAAAGTTATTGTTGTTTTTTTCTTATAACAAATACATGCAGACAGGAACAGTAAAGATGGATGAAAACGCTGCCTGCCCATTGGGATGTTGGCCAAGAAAGCTGTGTACAATGCACTGAATACATGGGCCGCCGGCCCCTCTGGGTTGTGGCAAAGAGGCTGTGTAACTTCCTGAATATGCAATAAAATTTGTTTAAAAATCAAAAAAAAAAAAACAACTGATTCTCACCGTTTCCTGAATTCCATCATTCTCCTCTCATATTCTTCCAAACAATCCACAACACACAACTTCCTCTCCTCCTCAAATCTTGAATAGAAAATAGACTCCGACATCGTCTTTGTTCTTTTCCAAATTTCAAAAACCACCCCATCTGGTGCCCAAACCTTGTTATTTATCTCTAAAGCTCTTACATTTGACACTCTTCTACATGAAACCAAGCACAACAAAGTCGCTAACTTTCCAGAAAGCTTTTTCAAATCCAAAAATCTATTCGACGGCCAAAACAAGAACAACTTTAACACTACATTAACATCCCACAAAACACTGTATCCTGCTCTAGGAGGCCTCTTCAACCTCATACTCTTCATAACCCTACAAACCATAATATTCCTACCAACTGACTTGTTATCCACCAAAGCATGTCCTGCTGAAACTCCTGACCTATAACAATTTAATGTTCTGTAGCTTAATCCTTCTTCAAACTTCTCTACTAAAACATTGACTACCTCAACTACAGGAGCCTCCACGGGATCCAAACTCCTTTCCATCCACCAACTAACCCAAACTCTCCAAATTCCTCTATATCTTCTCCTTGTACCCGGAGCCCAAGACTCCTCCAATAATTCCTTAGCTTTTTCCGAAAGTCCTCTGAAGCAGCTACTTCTCCTGACACTCTCCAGACAAGAAGGTTCAGTACCCTGCTCTGTACTAAAGGATGCTCTTCTCCTTCTATGTTCTTCAACAGACCCTCTTTTGCAGGAATCAAGTAAGGCTCTGCACAAGCCAGTTCCATCACTGTCGGAAACCAAACCTGTGACACCCAAAACGGAGTCACCAAAATTATTTGACATCTCTCTTTCCTCACCTTCAATAATACTCTTTGAATCATAGCAAACGGGGGAAAAGCATACGCCTTCTTTCCCTTCCAAACTTGTTGAAAAGCATCCACCGCTAACGCCAAAGGATCCGCTCTCCAACTGAAATAACTCTCCAATTGAAATGTTAAACGGCTCGCAAAAAGATCTACCTCCAGAGGGCCCATCAAATTGTCTATTCTCCTGAAAATCTTCACATCCAACTTCCAATCGCTGAAATCCCTCAAATATCTCGAATTCCAATCTGCTATCTGGTTCATCTCCCCAGGCAAATACTCTGCCCTCACCTCTATTTTGTGTTCCAAACAAAAATTCCCAAAATCTTTCACCAAATCTGCTAAACCTTTTGATCTTGTTCCTCCCAACCTGTTTATATACGCTACAGCCGACACATTGTCCATCCTTATCATCACCGACTGTCCTTCCAAAATCTTCTTGAAACTCCTCACTGTATACAACCCTGCAGTCAACTCCAAGCAATTTATGTGTTCTGACCTCTCTTCCAAAGTCCAAAGTGCACCTGTCTGCTCCTCTCCTAATCGAGCCCCCCAACCATTCAAACTCGCATCTGTCTCCAAAACAAAATTCGTACATTTTCCAAATATTGTGCGTCCATTCCACGCATCCAGATTGTTCAACCACCATACCAATTCCTCTTTCGCCTCCATACTTAAATAAATCTGGTCTCCATACCACAACCCTTTCCTTAACGCTTCCCCTTTCACTATCTGTAATGCTCGATAATGAAGGGGACCTGGAAATATTGCCTGAATAGAAGAAGACAATAATCCTAGAATCCTTGCTAAGTCTCTTAAAGTCATACTCTCTTTCCTCATGCACAACCTGATCTCTTTCTTTATCAACTTCACTTTCTTTTGTGGCAACAAAAGCAAGCATTTCACCGTGTCCACCTGAAAACCCAAAAATTCCATGATCTGCCTCGGAATCAGAACAGACTTCTCCAGATTTACTACAAATTCTAAACTCTCCAACATCATGATCACATCCTTCACATTCTTTTTCAACTCCCCTGATCCTGGTTCATTATCAAAATATCGTCAAAGTATATTATCATTCGCACTCTTCTCTGCCGAAAAAAGGAAACAACCACTCTCATCACCTTTGTGAAACACCATGGAGCCGAAGAAAGGCCGAATGGGAGACACAAAAACTGATAAAGATTCCTTTTCCATCTGAACTGTAAATATTTCTGGCTCTCCTTGCTCATTGGAATTGTAAAATACGCATCCTTCAGATCTAATTTCACCAACCAGTCTTTTTCCTCTAACATATCCCTTAGACAATAGATTCTCTCCATCTTGAAATGTCTGTATTCCACGAATTGGTTTAAATCCCTCAAATTTAGGACTGGTCTCCATCCTTTCTCTTTTTTTCTTACCAAAAACAAATTGCTTACAAAACCTTTCCTTTTCTCTCTTATTTGGATAACTGCCCCTTTCTCTATCATAGATTTTATTTCTATATTGACTATCTCCTCTTGATCTTCTGATAACCTTACCTCTCTTGCTTCCTTTTCCTGACTTGGAATCTTCGTAAACTCTATGCAATACCCCTGTATAGTCTGTAATACCCAGGGATCCTTCGCGATTCTTTTCCATTCTTCTACAAAACCCTCAGCCGTCCTCCTACTTTTCTTTGGGTAGAATCAATAAAGGTCCCCGTACTCACCTTGTCCTCCTTGATATTGGCCCCATCTTCTTATTGTACTTCCTCGTCCTGCTCTTCTCACTCTTCCTCTGCTTGGGAAGAAACCTCTTGGAACATAGCCTCTTCCTCTATATCCACTTCCGCCTCAGGTATAGTATTGTCCATTATATTGGGACCTCTGAAATCCTCGGCCAGCAGAAAGTCCCCTTCTGCCGGCCCTTCCAAAAACACTACCTCCAAATACTTTTCTCATGTTCACTTGTGCCTTATCAAGAGCTGTGAACGTATTAACATATTTGCCAATATTTTTTACTGGACCTTCTCCAAAGAGAAGTCCTTTTGGATCTTCACTCCCTTCCTTTTGAGCCATGTCTCCTAACTTCGGACTTATCTTCATCAAGATAGCCTTCCTACGTTCAGATAATAGGCCTGCATTGGCATTACCCAAAAGCACTAAACCCTCTGGCTCCAACCTCTAAGCAGTTCTACATCTACTGCTTCCTCATTGGAATAAGCCTCCTCTGCCATATCTAGGATCCGTGCTAAAGGTCCCAACACATCAAGAAGCTTATCTTGACAGATTTTCAAAGACCTCTCAAGTCCCTTCCTTGGATCTCTCCCAAGTCGAAAAAGAAAACTGATCAGCTCTGGATCAAGATTAGGAGTACTGCATACTTTCCCCTCAATTACTGGTCTTGCACATTCAGACCTCATAACTCTTCTCACCTCTCTATCCAGTGGCTTTCGAATCCATGTTTTAGTAAATTTAGCCACATGATCCATTGGCCACCACTCACCACTGCGTGGATGTTTAATATCTAGCGGTGTAAACATATCTATTCCAAACGGGTCTTTAATAGCATCAGTTGAACAAGACCCTTCATACTCCTCAAACTCCTCATCTAAATACTCATCCTGATTCAGATCAAAAACATATTCATCTAAATCCTTCACATCACTATCCCCTCTTATATTCCCATTATCTTCAAAATTTTCTTCTTCTTGTGTGCCGCAAAAGGACACCTTTCCATGTGTGCCGCCTTGGATACCCTTCCTTTGTGTGCCACCAAGGACACCTATTTTTATTCCTGCCATCGTGCTTTCTTTTTTAGCAATCAACACATCTTCCACATGTCTCGTCTTCTTTGTTCTCTTTTTACCCACTTCTGTACTTACTCCTTCTCCATCAGATAAGGAAAAATATCTTCCTCACCATCCTTATTTCTTTTCCTACTCCTCAAAACACCATCTACCGCTTCCTTAACCTGTGTTTTCATTTCATTCTCTATTAATCTCTTAACCACCTCCTCATTCACCAAATCACTTGTGACTGTACCCCCATCCTGAGCCTCTGACATTCTCCTCAAATTAATCTCCAAATCTTATTAATAAAATCAACCAAAGTAATTTCTACTCCTAATGACTCCTAAAAATCAACCTTAAATTCCCTCACTAACTCCTACTACTCACCGTCAGCATTCCGATAACGTAAAAACGCTACCGTTAAACCGTCACCTAACTAAACATAAACATTTCTATCATTATTTCTTTCCCTACCTAAAATGTCACCCAAATCTCGCGTTAAAAACCTAATCACGCGCTGCATATGCACGCAATAAACGTGCTGCCCATGCGCGTATACAAAGAGTTAATTAATTTCCTACGTGCTGCCCTTGCACGTCACTACGTCCTGCCCATGCGCGTCGAAACATTTTTAATCATAGAGAGCGTGAGAGACGCTCCTTCCTCTCGTAGCAACGAGAGTACTCAGCGTTCTCTACACGTCCCTTGTCATTCTGTTCGCGTGCCCCTGGAGCCGTGATACGACAAGAATCTCCAGTTCTCTTGCGCTAACTGCGCGTGCCTCAGACTCTGAAAAACGGTAAAACTACTAATTTAAAAAATGCTCTGCCTAGTAAATCCTAATCTCTTTTTCCTTTTTTTTTTCTTTTTGATCTCACTTTAATCGTAACCTAAACATAAACATACAAAATACTTCTACTAAAGAAAAACATACAATAATTTAAAATCTACATATACACTCGCAAGTAAAAAACATTACACTTCAGCTTCTGTAAATTAGAAACTGAAATAAACTAACAGATACACCCAAAAAATTAAAAGTTTTCTAAGCAAATTAACTCACACAAAAATACATCTCCATTCACATCTAATTCTTGTAACGTAAAAAGGTACTTATCTTGTCTTGAGCAGCAATTAAAAGAGGAAGAATGTTAAGAAGCAGGGTTATTTATGGACTGCTGTGTTCTAATTCTAGTGTTTGTGATGTTTTGTAGTTCTTTAAAGGTGCTGCAGAGTGGCAATTAAAGGATAATATGCATAATGGTAGCCTCCGGTCTTGAAATGAAATCAAGGCAAGCAGCTATCAGTGGTACACACCTCTGTGCAGCAGTACGTCACTAGGAATCAAGGCATGCAGCTATCGGTGGTAGATACCTCTTTCCAGCAGTACGTCACTAAGAATCAAGGGAAGCAGATATCAGTGCTCCACACCTCAGCAGCTGTACGTTACTAAGAATCAAGGGAAGCAGCTATCAGTGCTGCACACCTCTGCAGCAGTACGTCACTAAGAATGAAGGCAAGCAGCTATCAGTGCTGCACACCTCTGCAGTAGTACGTCACGAAGAATGAAGGTAAGCAGCGGTCAGTGCTGCACACCTCTGCAGCAGTACGTCACTAGGAATCAAGGCAATCATCTATCAGTGGTAGATACCTCTATCCAGCAGTACGTCACTAAGAATCAAGGGAAGCAGCTATCATTGGTACACACCTCTGTGCAGAAGTATGTCACTAAGAAACAAGGCAAGCATCTATCAGTGCTGCACACCCCTGCAGCAGTACGTCACTAAGAATCAAGGCAAGCAGCTATCAGTGCTCCACACCTCTGCAGCAGTACGTCACTAAGAATGAAGGCAAGCAGCTGTCAGTGCTCCACACCTCTGCAGCAGTACGTTTCTAAGAATGAAGGCAAGCAGCTATCAGTGCTGCACACCTCTGCAGCAGTACGTTCGTAAGAATGAAGGCAAGCAGCTATCAGTGCTGCACACCTATGTACAGTAGTACGTCACTAAGAATCAAGGGAAGCAGCTATCAGAGCTGCACACCTCTGCAGCAGTACGTCACTAAGAATCAAGGGAAGCAGCTATCAGTGCTCCACACCTCTGCAGCAGTACGTCACTAAGAATGAAGGCAAGCAGCTATCAGTGCTCCACACCTCTGCAGCAGTACGTCACTAAGAATGAAGGCAAGCAGCATCAGTGCTCCACACCTCTGCAGCAGTACATCATTAAGAATCAAGGCAAGCAGCTATCAGTGCTGCACATCTCTGTGCAGCAGTACAGCACTAGGAATCAAGGCAAGCAGCTGTCAGTGCTGCACACCTCTGTGCACCAACCCATCACTAAGAATCAAGGCAAGCAGCAATCAGTGCTGCGCAGTACGTCACTAAGAATGAAGGCAACCAGCTATCAGTGCTGCACACCTCTGTGTATTAGTACCTCACTAAAAATCAAGGCATGCAGCTATCAGTGCAGCATCCCTCTGTACAGCAGTACATCAGTAAGAATGAAGGCAACCAGCTATCAGTGGTACACACCTCTGTGCAGCAGTACGTCACTGAGAATCAAGGCAAGCAGCTATCAGTGCTGCACACCTCTGCAGCAGCACGTCACTAGGAATCAAGGCATCCAGCTATCAGTGCTGCACACCTCTGGGCAGTAGCACGTCACTAAGAATGAAGGCAAGCAGCTGTCAGTGCTGCACACCTCTCTGCAGCAGTACGTCACTAGGAATCAAGGCATCCAGCTATCAGTGCTGCACAACTCTGGGCAGTAGCACGTCACTAAGAATGAAGGCAAGCAGCTGTCAGTGCTGCACACCTCTCTGCAGCAGTACGTCACTTAGAATGAAGGCAACCAGCTATCAGTGCTGCACACCTCTGTGTATTAGTAACTCACTGAGAATCAAGGCAAGAAGCTATCAGTTCTGCACACCTCTGTGCAGTACGTCACTGAAAATCAAGGCAAGTAGCTAGCAGTGATGCACACCTCTGCAGCAGTACGTCACTAACAATCAAGGCAAGCAGCTATTAGTGTTGCACACCTCTTCAGCAGTACGTCACTAACAATCAAGGCAAGCAGCTATTCGTGCTGCACACCTCTGCAGCAGTACGTCACTAACAATCAAGGCAAGCAGCTATCAGTGCTGCACACCTCTGCAGCAGTACGTCAGTAGGAATCAAGGCAATGAGCTATCAGTGCTGCACACCTCTGCAGCAGTACGTCAGTAGGAATCAAGGCAAGCAGCTATCAGTGCTGCACACCTCTGCAGGAGTACGTCACTAAGAATCAAGGTAAGCAGCTATCGGTGCTGCATACCTCTGCAGCAGTACGTCTCTAAGAATCAAGGGAATGAGCTATCAGTGCTGCACACCTCTGCAGCTGTACGTCAGTAGGAATCAAGGCAAGCAGCTATCAGTGCTGCACACCTCTACAGCAGTACGTTACTAAGAATGAAGACAAGCAGCTATCAGTGCTGCACACCTCTACAGCAGTACGTTACTAAGAATGAAGGCAAGCAGCTATCAGTGCTGCACATGTTTGTGCAGCAGTACGTCACTAAGAATGAAGGCAACCAGCAATCAGTGCTGCACAACTCTGTGCAGCAGTATGTCACTAAGAATCAAGGCAAGCAGCAATCAGTGCTGCACACTCTGTGCAGCAGTACCTCATTAAGAATGAAGGCAAGTAGCTATCAGTGCTGCACACCTCTACGCAGCAGTATCTCACTAAGAATCAAGGCAACCAGCTATCAGTGCTGCACACCGCTACAGCAGTACGTCACTAAGAATCAAGGCGAGCAGCTATCAGTGCTGCACACCTCTGCAGCAGTACGTCACTAAGAATGAAGGCAATCAGTAATCAGTGCTGCACACCTCTATGCAGCAGTATCTCACTAAGAATGAAGGCAAGCAGCTATCAGTGCTACACACCTCTGCAGCAGTACCTCACTGAGAATCAAGGCAAGCAGCTATCAGTGCTGCACACCTCCATGCAGCAGTACCTCATTAAGAATGAAGGCAAGTAGCTATCAGTGCTGCACACCTCTACGCAGCAGTATCTCACTAAGAATGAAGGCAAGCAGCTATCAGTGCTGCACACCCCTGCAGCAGTACCTCACTTAGAAGCAAGACAAGCTGCTATCAGTGGTATACCTCTCTGTGGAGCAGTACGTCACTAAGAATGAAGGCAAGAAGCTATCAGTGCTGCATACCTCTGCAGCAGTACATCACTAAGAATCTAGGCAAGCAGCTATCAGTGCTGATTACCTCTGTGCAGTAGTACCTCACTTAGAATCAAGGCAATCATCTATCAGTGGAACATACCTCTGTCCGGCAGTACGTCACTAAGAATTAAGGCAGGAAGCTATCAATGCTGCACACCTCTGTCCAGCAGTACGCCACGAAGAATGAAGGCAAGCAGCTATCAGTGCTGCACACCTCTGCAGCAGTTTGTCACTAAGAATGAAGGCAAGCAGCTATCAGTTCTGCACACCTCTGCAGCAGTTTGTCACTACGAATGAAGGCAAGCAGCTATCAGTGCTGAATACCTCTTGGCAGCAGTACGTCACTAAGAATCAAGGCAAGCAGCTATCAGTGGTGCACACCTCTGCAGCAGTACGTCACTAAGAATGAAGACAAGCAGCTATCAGTGCTGAATACCTCTTGGCAGCAGTACGTCACTAAGAATCAAGGCAAGCAGCTATCAGTGCTGTGCACCTCTGCAGCAGTACGTCACTAAGAATGAAGACAAGCAGCTATCAGTGCTGCACACCTCTGCAGCAGTACGTCACTAAGAATGAAGACAAGCAGCTATCAGTGCTGAATACCTCTTGGCAGCAGTACGTCACTAAGAATAAAGGCAAGCAGCTATCAGTGCTGTGCACCTCTGCAGCAGTACGTCACTAAGAATCAAGGCAAGCAGCTATCAGTGGTACACACCTCTGTGCAGCAGTACGTCACTGAGAATGGCGATTCTCCAAGCATAGTGTGATGAGAATCAAGATTTCATTAAAAACGCGAAGGCTAACATTATGCATAACATCTTTTATTGCCCCTCCCTGCAGCACCTTTAAAGACTTCACAACAGTCAAAACACTAGAACTGGAACACACAAGTCCATAAATATTCCTTTCTCCCAACATTCTTCCTCTTTTAATGCAGTGAACTGGAACCTCCTTCGAATACTCTTCTTTTCCGAAAACATCCTCTTTACAAAACACCATCCTTTAATCTGCATAAAAGACAAAACCAATAAACATCAATCTTATCCCTTTTTTTTTTTTTACAACCATCTCTAAAACAAAATAATAACCTTAACAAAAAAAAATACATATATATTCACAACCTACTCCCTCCACTCTTACCCAATTGGGTTGCGGAGGGCGGGATAATGTTAGCCTCCGCGTCTTTAATGAAATCTTGATTCTCATTACACCATGCTTGGAGAATCGCCATTTCATTGCAAGACCGGAAGCTACTATTATGCATGTTCAAAACCACTTAAAACAACATTTGAAACATGCCTAATGGGTCTACAGTAATGCTTTGCAAAAGTTCCTGCATTTGCCCAGTCTGCTGCTTTTAATATATCCTCTAAGTGACCACCTGACAATTACATTTTACTCGCCATTGCACCACGCAGAGAATGAGACTTGAACCTTTCCACATTTATCCCACACTCTTTCATCACATTCTTCACCCACCTAGAGATTGTATCAGTGCTTACAGCATGAAAAGGTTTTACGTATGAAATCAAAAGCTGATTATCTCCATCCCTCCTATTCTCCAATACCCTGCTCTCATAATCCTGTATACAATTCACTACAAACGTCTTTTCCTCAGCAAAGATTGGATAAAAAACAGATGTAGACATTGTCTTCGTTCTTTTACAAATCTCAAAAAACACTCCATCTGGTCCCAGTAATTTCTTACTTATTTCCAACGCCTTTACATCCGACACCCTTTTACATCAGACTAGACATAACAAACATGCTAACTTCTCAGTAAGTCTTTTAATGTCTAAATATCTATTAGTTGGCCATTGCGAAAACAGTGATAGTATAATGTTAACATCCCAGAATACACTATAACGTACCTTAGGCGGTCTCCTTATCCTCATACTTTTAAGAATCCTGCACACCATCACATTTCTCTCTACAGACCTGCCATCTATCTGTAAATGCCCGGCTTATATCACGGATCTATAACAATTGAGGGTTCTGTATTCTAAGCCTTCATGAAATTTCTCCGTCAAAAAATTAACCACTTCCACTACAGAAGCCTCCACGGTATCCAAACTCTTTGCCATGCACCAACTAGACCATATTCTCCAAATTCCTTTGTATCTATTCCTTGTGCCAGGAGCCCATGACTCCTCCAGTACTTCTGCAGCCCTTTCCAAAAGTCCTTCGGCTCCGCAAGATCTCCTGACACTTTCCAAGCAAGAAGGTTAAAAACCCCGCTTGAAACCAAAGGATGCTCTTCCTCCTCTGCATTTCTGAGTAGGCCCATTCTGGCAGGCATCAACAATGGCTCTGCACAAGCTAGCTCCATTACTGATGGAAACCAAACCTGAGACACCCAAAACGGCATCACCAGAACTATCCGAATCCTCTCTTGCCTCAATTTCAGCAACACTCTCTGAATCATCGTGAAAGGTGAAAAGGCATATCCCTACCTCCCTTTCCACACCTGTTGGAATGCATCCAGCGCTGCTTCCATGGGATCCGCTCTCCAACTGAAGTACTCCTTCAACTGAAACGTTAATCGACTTGCAAATAAATCTACCTCCAAGGGACCCCACACCCTGTTTATCTTGACAAAACAATTCCTGTCCAACTTCCAGTCGCTGAAGTCCCTCATATTCCTCGAATTCGAATCTGCACTCACATTCAATTCTCCTGGTAAGTATTCCGCTTTCACTCCAACCTTGTGCTCTAGACAAAAATTCCAAAAGTCTTTTGCTAGTTCCGCTAAATTCCGGGACTTCGTCCCCCCCAATTTGTTTATATATGTCACCGCAGACACGTTGTCCATCCTCATCAGAACTGTGTGTCCCTTTATCCTCTCTTTGAAGCTTTTCAAAGCGCATAAACTTGCCGTCAATCCTAGGCAATTTATATGATCTAATCTCTCCTCTCTTGACCATGCACCACCTGTTTCCAAACTTCCCAGACGTGCTTCCCAGCCAGTCAAACTCGCATCTGATTCCATCACTAAATCTGGTGTTGCTCCAAAAATTGCTCTCCCATTCCCTGCCTCCATATTTTCTAACCACCAACAAAGTTCCTTCCTTGCTTCCGTATCACGGCCGGACTGGCCGTAGCGGGCATCGAGCGTTTCCCTGGGAGGCTGGAAGGGTGGGGGCCGATTTTGCACTGGTGGGGGCTGGTTTTGTTATAGGGAGCCGGTTTTGCAGCAGTGCTGCAATATTGGACCCCAGTAGCAAAAGCAGCAATTCTTCACACTCTCCCCGTCCCCCAGTGGGGTGGGGGGGGCTGGTCTGACAAAATTGCCAGGGCTGCTTTGGGTTCCCAGTCCGGCCCTGTTCCGTATCTCAAGCTACTCTGTCTCCATACCATAAACCCTTTCTTAGTGCATCTCCTTTCAATCTCTGTAGTGCACGATAATGCAGCGGTCCTGGAAAAATCGCCTGGACTGAAGATGACAACAGACCTATAATTCTTGCCAACTCCCTTAATGTAACCAAGTCCTTCTTCAAACTCTGCTGAATTTCCTTTCTTATCATCTTCATCTTCTTCCCTGGCAGACTTAACTGACAAACTTTCGTATCCACTAGAAAACTTAAGAACTCCAAACTCTGTGTAGGCTCCATACAAGATTTCTCCCTGTTCAAAATGAAACCTATTTCCTCCAGTTTATGCACCACTTCCTGCATTGATCTCCTCAATTCTTCCTTGCATTGTGATAAAATCAGGATGTCGTCTAAATAAATTATCATCCTGATTCCTCTCTGCCAAAGGTTGGCAACAACTACCGTCATTACCTTTGTGAAACACCAAGGTGCTGAGGATAGACCAAAAGGTAAACACAGGAATTGGTATAATCTTGACTTCCATCTGAATTGCAAATATCTTTGACTCTCCCTTGCCATGTAAGCATCCTTAAGATCCAGCTTTACCATCCAATCCTTTTCTACCAATGAATCTCTTAGGCAATGAATTCCCTCCATTTTGAAATGACAATACACTAAGAACTTGTTTAGCTCTCTGAGATTTATCACTGTATGCCAGCCACCCTTTGTCCTTCTTTTCCACCAAAAACAAAATGCTTACAAAAAACCTTTCTGATTCCTACACTTCTTTTATCGCATTTTTTCCAATTAGTGAAACTATTTCTTTGTCTACTATTGCTTCTTGCTCTAATGACATCTTTATCTCTCTTTGTTCCTTCTCCTGATAAGGAGAACTCTATTACAAAACCCTGAACTGTGTCCAAGACCCAAGGGTCTCCTGTTATAGTCTCCCATTCCTTCTTGAATAATATCAATTGTCCTCCTACTCCTTTTTGGGAAGAACCAAAAGTAGTCCCCATACTCACCTTGTCCTCCATTATTGAGTAATACTCGTCCTCTCGACTATCTCCTGCTTTGTCTTCCTGTCCTTCCTCTACTTGGGTAAAATCCTGTACCTTGCTGGCATCCTCTACCTCTGTACTGCCAACCATACTGTGTATTATATTGCGTTTCATATTGGGACCTCTGCATTCCACAGCCAGGAAAGGGTCCCCTACTACTTGCCCTTCCAAAAACTCCAAACACCTTTCTCATATTTCCCTGTGCCTTATCCAATGCCGTTAAAGTTCCTACATACTTTCCAATCCCTTTCACCAAACCTTCTTCAAACAACAAACCCTTTGTATCCTCACTTCCTTCCTTCCTTCTGTGCCATATCCCCCAACTTTGGATTAATCTTCATTAAGATTGCATTCCTCCTCT
The DNA here is from genome assembly GCA_963921515.1 of Calotriton arnoldi. Lineage (NCBI taxonomy): Eukaryota > Metazoa > Chordata > Amphibia > Caudata > Salamandridae > Calotriton > Calotriton arnoldi. The sequence goes on along the minus strand of CAWUFW010000382.1, from coordinate 1,792,261 downwards.
CCTGCAACAACCCAGCATTAGCATTACCTAGGAGGTCTAGCACCCTTTGGCTCCATCCTCTTAACAGCTCCACATCTTCATTTGCATAAACATCCTCTGCCATATCTAGAATCCTTCCTAGTGGCCCCAAAACATCCAGAAGCTTATCTTGGCAAATTTGTAGTGATCTTTCTAGACCCTCCCTCGGATCTCTCCCAAGTCTAAAGAGATAGCTTATGAGGTCCGGGTCCAAATTAGGAGTTGCACAAACTTTCTCCTCAATTCTAGGTCTTGAGCATTCTGCCCTCATCAGCTTACGCATCTCCCTGTCTAATGGCTTTTTTATCCAAGTCTTAATAAACTTTGCCACATGTTGCATGGGCCACCATTCCCCGCTTCTAGGATGCTTCATATTCACTGGGCTAAACATATCTCCCCCAGAGGGATCCTTAATGCTCTCAGTTGTTGCATCTATTTCCATATCCTCAAATTCCTCATATCCATCATCCTCCTGTAAGTCCAAAATATATTCATCCATATTTTCAATATTTTTCCCAGACATAGAAGTTTGGATTTCATTGTCAAAATCCTCCTCTTCGTGTGTGCCGCCAAGGGGATCCTTTCCTTGCGTGCAGCTAAGGACACCTAATCTTTTTGTGCCGCCAAGGACACCTTTTTTCAAGGTCACTTTATCTCCAACCGTTATATTTTGTGTCAAATCAACCTCCTCTATATGTCTGGTTTACTTTTTTTGTTTTCTTCCTACATCCGTACTCATTCCTTCTCCTTCTGACAATGCGTAAAATTCCTCACCTGACTCTGCTTCTTTCCTCTTCCTATTTTTAATGTAATCCTCCATTGTCTCTCTTACTTGTTTCTTCATTTCATACTCAATTAATTTTTTTACTATCTCTTCATTCACCCTACTACCAGAAATTTCCAATTCTGAACTCATCTCTCTCTCCATCTCTCTTTTCTAAATATTTCTTTGTTCAAATCCTTTTCGAATCTTTTTTTTATTCAGAAACTAATCATCCAATAATCTCACCAGAACTACTCTTATCTCATCTAATCTAATAATCTCACAAATCTTTACAAATCTTATTTCTCAAAACCAAACTTTCTCCTCTCCAAAACTTATTTATCTCACTTATCTTGTTTTCCTACCTCACAAATGCCCCTTCTCATGTCAAACACCGTGTGAATAACTTTTAACGCTACTCGCATAGAGAGGTTCATTTAATCATTTCTATCGCTAGCGTATTTCCCTTCTATCCAATCTACTTGTGCCCAAACCAATATGGCCACCTAAATCTCACGAGATTACGCACGTTATTACGTGCCTCGCGCGGCCACTCTTACTGACTGCTTTCTTGATGACGGTCTCACTGCGTGAAGAGACTTCTCTCTTCTACTTCACGCGGAAGCGAGAAAGAACATGGCACGAACTCGAACATCATGTAACTGACAAGACGCGGCTTTCGCGAGCCTAGCTCGCGCATCCCAGCCGGTAAATTACGCTATGGCATTTTTTAAAAGGCATTTCTTTTCTCACATATTTCATATTTCCCTTTATAATAATGTAACAATAATACAAAGAAAATCCCTTAACGTTTCGGTTTCACCGGATTAAATTCCTCCTAACTAAATTACAAATCCATTTCATTTCTTTCTTTTTTTTTTTTAACTATACCTTTCTTTCCAAATCTTCTAACAACAAAAACACAAACTTGAGCATGCTTCCAAACATTTGAAGCTAGCTGCACACTACAAACTCAAACCAATTAACTCTATTCAATACACTCTCACATGTAATAAAAAGGTATGACTTATCTGTTCAGGAGCAGCAATTAAAGGAGGAAGAATGTTGGGAGAAAGGAATATTTATGGACTTGTGTGTTCCAGTTCTAGTGTTTTGACTATTGTGAAGTCTTCAAAGGTGCTGCAGGGAGTGGCAATAAAAGATGTTATGCATAATAGTAGCCTCCGGTCTTGTAATGAAATCAAGGCAAGCAGCTATCAGTGGTACACACCTCTGTGCAGCAGTATGCCACTGAGAATCAAGGCAAGCAGCTATCAGTGGTACACACCTCTGTGCAGCAGTATGTCACTGAGAATCAAGGCAAACAGCTATCAGTGGTACACACCTCTGTGCAGCAGTATGTCACTAAGAATCAAGGCAAACAGCTATCAGTGGTACACACCTCTGTGCAGCAGTATGTCACTAAGAATCAAGGCAAGCAGCTTTCAGTGGTACACACCTCTGTGCAGCAGTATGTCACTAAGAATCAAGGCAAGCAGCTTTCAGTGGTACACACCTCTGTGCAGCAGTATGTCACTGAGAATCAAGGCAAGCAGCTTTCAGTGGTACACACCTCTGTGCAGCAGTATGTCACTGAGAATCAAGGCAAACAGCTATCAGTGGTACACACCTCTGTGCAGCAGTATGTCACTGAGAATCAAGGCAAACAGCTATCAGTGGTACACACCTCTGTGCAGCAGTATGTCACTGAGAATCAAGGCAAGCAGCTTTCAGTGGTACACACCTCTGTGCAGCAGTATGTCACTAAGAATCAAGGCAAGCAGCTTTCAGTGGTACACACCTCTGTGCAGTATTTCATCACTACGAATCAAGGCAAGTGAATGGTACAAAGCTGTGTGCAGCAGCAAGTCACTCAATCAAGGCAAGTAGCTATGAATGCTACTCACCTCTGGGTAAACAGCTGTGCACCAAGGAGAATCAAGACAAGCAGCTATCAGTGTTGTACACCTATGTGCAGCAGTACCTCACTAAGAATGAAGGGAAGCAGCTGTCAGTGCTGCACACTTCTGCAGCAGTACGTCACTGAGAATCAAGGCAAGCAGCTATCAGTGGTACACACATCTGTGCAGCATTACATCAGTACGAATCAAAGCAAGTGAATTGTGCAAAGCTCTGTGCAGCAGCACGTCACTAGAAATCAAGGCAAGTAGCTATGAATGCTACTCACCTCTGGGTAGACAGCTGTGCACCAAGGAGAATCAAGGCAAGCAGCTATCAGTGCTGCACCCCTTTATGCAGCAGTACGTGACTGATAAACAAGGCAAGCGATTATCAGTACTGCCCTCCTTTCTACACCCCGTATCAATTATAATCAAGGCAAACATATTTAAGAGTGCTCAACAATTAACGTCATTCTCTGCCCGTCATGTTTTTGGTGGGAGTAGTCTATCAGCCTAGAGGCTCAAATTAGGCCACAAACTAAATGTGCCTTTTTGAAATTATTAGACCCTAAGCTTATCCTCCTCCACCAGGACCATGTGGTTATTTTGGCTTTGAACAACTCTAAATGAGACTATAGGTAGATACTCTATTCTAGTCTCCAACAATATTAACCGAGCCGACTTCATCTGGACCAGAAGCAGCTTCCCCTCTAGGTTGTACTCTTTCTAAATGCTATTCTAGCTTCAGGACTGAGACGGCTGCTTCACTGGCTACCTGTGCAACTGAGAATTGTATTCAAGATTCTGGTCCAGGTTTACCTAGATTTTGCCTCGGGGTTGCACCACTTTTGTAGCTCAGCCCTGAGGCAACATCGATATTGGGATTTACTAATACTAAGCCACACAAATCAAGATCTGCTTTGTACAGGATTTTATCTAAAAAGTAAAGCAATGTAGAGCATAATGCTGCCTTGCATTACCTTGCATTCAGGAGGAGTTACATGGGTGGAGCATGAGTGTTCCCATGCAGCCACCCATGTATTTGGATGCCAACCCAAATTCACCAAAGTCAGTAAACGTGGGTTTGAGACAAAATTGTGCGCCTGGTCAAGGCTCACATAAGTGGGAAAAATAGCTTTATTTCTCCTCGTTACTTCCTCTTTGAAGAGGAATAAGCCTCTAAGAATAGTTTCTCTGCAGGAAAGTATCCCTTCTTGCACAAAAACTATTCTGACCACAACGCAGGTACCTTGTGTCGTGGTGCAACGGTGCTTGCCTTGGTGCTAGGCTGCCAAAAGTGTGCCAGTGCTACGAGAGAGCAGCAACGTGCCATATCTTAATGGCACCTTTCTGATCTCGCCTATTGACACAACGCAGTGCAGCAAATCCCCTTGCTGCACTGCGTAAACATTTAGTAAACGTGGGCATTTATGTTTAATCTTCAAGTTCCTAAATGGTCCCTAACTGTGGCACAAGTTTACCTGAAGCAGTTTGATACTGCTCCTCATGCACCATCTTGAGAAAGAATTAAGGGTCCGATTCACAAAAGAAATCATAAATCCGGACTCACAGAAGTACTGATCATCATGGGGCAGATTTACAATTCTCTCCCATTCACAAAACTCTGTAATACTATACCTCGAAAGTTGCACACCTCGCGACTTTCCTGACATACTACTTACTAAGTCAGGTGAGTTTTTAAAGACTAATTCCACATTGAAGAACTGTACATAGGGTACGATTATGATCATTGCACATTTTTTTCCTTCTGCTTTTCTCCATGTTGAAAACAGTTTCTTCTTTGTTGAACCCTGTCCCCCTATTTACAGACCATTTTCTCTGATCTTTTCCAAGATGGCACAGAATGGATGTCTTTTCCAAGATGCCAAAGGGTTGAAGTATTTTCCAAGATGCCAAAGGGTGGGAAAGGAGTTTGTGAAGGTCCACAAATCAACAAGTTTATGGATGTTAACAAACATACATGGGAGACTACACCTTGATGCGCCCATCCCTTGCTTGGACTTACTCTGCCTATTTGTCACACTTGTGGCATACAACTACGCTGTAGTAAATACATTTATAGCGGTTACATCAACGACTGAATGCCTTGGCAGTCGTAAGTTGGGCCCTAAATCACTACTGTTCTAATTATCTACCCTGTAGTCAACTGTGAATCCTTCAACCATTTCTCTTCCATAGTTTCCAGATACTATTTGATTCTCCTTGTTCAGAAATGCTTGCTGCACTCAAAAGATATTGAAATCAAATTAACTAAATGGTGTCTATCCTTCTGCAGCAGTGTGTTGATGACCATCTAAGCAAGGGCCCATCAGCACTGCCCACCCTTTCTGCCGTAGCCCATCTATGGCCACCAAGAGAGGCTACCATCAGAGCAGTTCCCTAGTCACCATGTTACGTGGCTCTCAGCATGTTACACGTTTCTGAAGAGGATGTCCACGCATCATTTGATCAACCTACCTGTTAAATTGATGCGGATGGTCGCAAACGCGGCCAATGGCACGGTGGCGACATTCTGCGCCCGGACCTTCAGCAGGAAATTCTTCGTGCTCTCGTAATCCAAAGGCTCAGCCACCAGCACAGAAGCAGATCCCTCCTCTCTGTTTGGGGTCAGGTAGAAGTGGATGGGCATGTTAGTTTCTGGAACAAGTCCCTCTTCCAGAATATAGGTCACACGAGGGTCGCCCAGAGGAGAGTTTGCTTTAATGGTCTGTCCAACGAAAAATAATAAGCAGATATTTAGGAAATCCTTTTCTTACAGACATAGGCTAATAAAATAAGAAATCACTCGCAAATATGCAAATGTAAAAGTAAAGCATGCTTTGATTACATCACATATTAAACCCATGGAACGCTGAGCATTAAATTCACTTACTAATACACGTTTCATCAAGGAATCAATAATATATGGGATAAAGCATCCTCTGTAATGATATTCTAAGTCACCAAGGATTTGTTTTCACCTTTTACAGGATGGATGCCGAAGGCCAAATTTCTTTATAAGGATATGGAACTCCGAGGTGACGTATAATCTCCTCATAATGAAAAGCACAAGTTATCATAATTAAGGTTCCCTGCTTTCCGTTTTTACGGATTTTTACAGATAAATACAGACAGAAAACCCTTATTTTCTTGTCTGTATTTATTTTTAAATGTGGATAAAAACAGAAATTGGGTTGCTTTTGAGTGATTCTAAATACTCTCTGCCATGACTGCCAGGCCAATAGATGTGTGGATTGATAGGTAGATTAAAAAATAAAGGAATTTTAGTAAAGAGGCTTTAACAGCAGTAGATAAGCACACGATTGATACTGAAATTTGCATATGTTCATATAAGTGCATTGATTTATCTTTTGCAGGTGTTCACAGTACTGAAACCTGGCAGACATTCAAGCATGACTGCATATTTATCGGTTAAATAAATGTGGAAATAATCCTGTTTCAGCGTTCATTTTCTTCACAAAACCCAAAATAAATACGGATAAATACTGACGGAAATGTTAAAAAAATAAATACCATAAAACCGGGAGCCCTAATCATGATCTATATGATAAAGGGTCACAACATTACCCTTCCCTAAAAGAGACTTACCTTCTTGGCCTCTCGCTGCTTAATATGAAAGAGCATGATTGCAGCTAATATAAATAGTTTACTATATGTCTAAACATGTGCTGTAGTTCAGAATGTATACTAACTTATGGGGAGATTGCTGCTTCCTGTTATGAACGATAGTTGGACAAGTAATGAAAATCATCTTTCTGCTAAAGGCTCTTCATTTTCAGGAAAACAGATCAGAAGAGCTTGAATGCTAGTTCTCATTTTTTCATTGTTTAAACAGCAGGTGTAACTCTGTTCGAAGATCTGTAGGTCACTGTCTGCTGGTTTTGGCAGAAGAGATAGTGACGTCACAACACACCTTTAATAAGTTATTACCATTAGCTACACCATTTTCTTTTACAGGTTATCGCAGTGATGCCACAGCAAAACTGTAATAAGAAAATTAGAGACAGGTTTTTTTAAAAGGTTTGCAGGCTTCCATGTATTACAATTTGCTATGAGCAAATTGATAGCACTGTAACCCAGGTTAGCCTCAAATCACCTTTTTTTGTGTGGCCCATTTTTAGATCAAAGATTATAGCATGCACTAAAGCGTACGATACTTACAGTGGAGGCAAACCCGGATTATGGAGGATAACAGAATACGAATTTGCTGTCATTACTTTAGGGAAAGCCGCACTCAATTTACGGAACAACCATTCAAGCACAAAAGAGTGTTGTTTTGAAGGGTGTTGGCAAAGGCAGTGAAGGAATATGGTGAGGGATATCTGAAGCTTCTGAGTGGGGCTGAATCCAAGAGAGTGATGCAGTGAATGTATTTGTCAAAAATCAAATAATGTAAATTCATGTTGTAATTTGCTATCAGTCAATTTAATATTATACCATTTCATTGGCACTCAGTAGCGTAGCTCAAGTTCAACAGTGTTCTAGACTGGAAAAAACAACAATACACGAATGTGAGAACAACACAAAACACAATTGTAGAATACAACATTTTTCTCAGAGGTGCTAAAATAAACTACAAAAAAAGGCCCAATCAGACCACATAAAAGGCAGAATGAAGGAAATCTAAAAATGCTAAATTCCTAACATGTGGTCAAAAACCGTGCTCACTGAGCTTCAGGGGCCATTATATGAGCTGTGTGTGACCCCATTCAAGGCAGGCTTCATTGTTTAAGTGTACAAGGATGCGAGTGATGAGCATAGAGCTATGGGCAGTAGGTGTAGGAAGGTGACCAAAAGTTCTCACCACAATGGCCGTGTCTCTCATGGTGTTCTCCGGGATGACTATCTCGTAACTGTCCTTCTCCCACACCGGGGGCTGGTTCTTGGCATTGGTAATGGTCACCGCCAGCTCCACCTGACTGCTCCTATTACCTCCATCCGTGGCAATAATCTCCTGAGTTATGAAGGATCTCTGAAAAAGAAGAGCAAACACAGCTTTGGGTTCTGTTTGACCCGCATGTTGAAGGCTCGAAGAAGAGTGATCAGCCCAAAGCGCGAAGAGTTAATCAATGAAGGGGACGTGGAAGGGCAGGAGGGCACTTCTTGTCCTGCCCTCAGAAGGGATGCCTGTATCCTTATAAAATCTGGCAATTTGTCCACCCCTTAAAGGGAAATTCCACCCACGTTTTTGCCTCGGTGTTGCCACATTTTTCATACTTCCCTGTTTTTTTGGGTGTTCGTGAGAGAGGGTAGAGATGCTTACAACCTTCTAGAAGCTTTGACGCGGGAGCTTTTTCCCAACAGAACTATCACCGACTGAGTGTCACTTGGGACAGCACTGCAAGCAGGTAAAAGGAAACAGGGGACTTGGTGGTTTCAGGAGAGGCTCTATTCTCGAGAATATGGGCACTGGTAAGGAATGAATGGAGAGGGAATCTATGCTGGGAGGAGGGATCCAGATGAATGTGAGGATGACCGGAAATGCACTCTGTTAAAGGTGTGAGGCAGTGGATAAAACAGTCTAAAACAGTCCTTCAAGCTGAGAATCTCATTCATTCTCTACCCTTCGAAAAAAAGTTTTTACTAATTTTTAAGTGAAAGGTAAACCCAAATATTTTATTGTCAACAGTGCTTTTTTCCCGATGTTGTTTAGTATTGGCAATTAAAGAGGGGAATGTCATGGTTGTATCATTCTGTAGGCATGCGTCTTTACGTAAGCATGCACCTACAGACTGACGTGGGTGCCATTTTCTTTTATTTTGATTGACTGATCTAAGATGGCGGGTGCCACTTAGATGGGTCAATAAAAATATATAGCATGTACGAAAAAACTTTTGTGGAGGATGGCAGCAATTTATTGCACTGCACTCCAAATAAATTATATTTTAATAGAAATAGCAGAGATGGGGGGGGCTACAAGGGAGCGGTGGGGAGAGCAGGTTGGGGAACAGCTACAACAAGTGGCGGGAGCACGAGATTGAGAGCTACACATTGGTGGGGGAGAAGCACATGAGGAAAACAGCCATATAGGGAAGTAGGCAGAGAAGCACACAAAGGAGACAACAACACAGAGGGTGGCGGAGTGTGGGGGTGAGACGTACATGGTAAAGAGAACGAGAAGTCTCAAGAGAGAGAGAGAGCAAACCGAGCACACAGTAGGTATTTTGGGGGAGGAAGAAACACAAGAGGGAGAGAGCAAGAAAGACATGCACTCTGATGAAGTGCTTAACCAAAAAGAAAAAGATAGTTCACTAAAAGGGAGCAGTGGAAGGACGCAAGTCAGACAGTCAAGGAGAAGGTAAAGAGGCTGTGCTCCAAGGGAAGGACAAACAAGATGGACAAGGAAAGCCAGCAAATAAAAATCAAGCACATGATAGTGACAATAAAGCCAATCAATGGTAAACAATGCCTCTGTAAACTCTTGTTAAGCCCACAATAGATCTTGACAGCTGCATAGTCGGGTAGGCTCAGCCTAAAATAGGCACATAATTAGAACGAGCTGTTACATCTGTTGGCAATAACTGAAACATGGTGGCCAATGATTGCAGGCATCTTTTAGAAGACCTTTTCCCCTGCGACATAATATTTTAAAACTTGACAGAGGCTTAAGAAAAGGTGTAAGCATTATGATCATCTACTACAAAGACAAACGTTATACAGGTTCCCTGCCAAAGCTATAATAATGTGGAGATTTTAGTAGTGAATCTAAAGTTACCAATAGTCTACAATACTGATGTCGCACTGATCTACGACCCTCCTAACACACAAACCGTTCTTGGAGTGATTGTAAGATATGTTGATTCATCTGGCAACTGGGATTGGTTTTAGGTGATTTTAATCTCCATGTGGATGATGCTTTCTGCTCGCAATGAAGGGCCCTAACCGTATTTATGAATGTCCTTGGTTTTTCATAACTGGTGAAGTTCCCTTCACACACACCACTGATCTCATTTTCAGGGCAACCAATAGGATTTTCGTGACATCAGTCACACCTATATCATGGTCAGTTGACCACCTTATCCTATTCTTTTTTTTAAATATAGTTTTTATTGCCATTTCCAAGTATACAGTAACAACATTGGACTAGGATACCGTAATACAACTTCAACGGCATGCAGATCATACTGAAATAACCCCCTCCCCCCCTCAGGCTCAGATCATCATATACAAGGACGAAATCCATACAGCATTGCATCAGTGGCATTTACATTGGACCAATGATCTACATTCATAACAGATTATGGAAGGGAACAATAGGATCAGACGTTCCTCCCTTGATGGGAACCCCATAATATCTGTACCGTAACTTCAGTATACCCCTATTCTTTGGGGGTAGTTCATCTGGCGGCTTCAGTAGCTCTGTGAGCATTCCTGCCCAGGCCCTCATATCATCCTCTAGTTTTTCATCTCTATGTGTCTTTCTCATGTGGCACCCCTCAGCATTTATCCATTCAGCCATATCCTTTAGCCAGTCTTCGATTTTCAGCTGTTTTGGAGGCAACCATCCTATTACAATCCTGCGCCTTGCTAACGTCAGCCCCAAGACAAGGAATTTTCTGCAAATTATTTTCTTCTTTCTAAAGGGATTATGTCCCAACAGGCACTGGCACATCTCTCTGGGGATCCCCCACCCTGTGGCCGCATTAAGCCTGAGTAGCACTGATTGCCAGTAACTATCTATGTTCGGGCACCTCCATTGCATGTGCAAAAAATCGTGAGCCCGCCCCCACACCTGGGGCTCCGAGTTCATGGCGTGTAATCTAATGGGAGCAAGATATACCTGATGAATCACATTATATTGTAACAGTTTGAACCACGCATTGGTGGAAGTGGCTTTTACCCCCTTGCGAACTGCCTCCCAGGCATTTGCCGTGAGGGGCGTCTCGATGTGTACCTCCAATTTAAGTTGTAGTGATAATGTATCTGTGGGGACATCCTCCCTCCAGGCCCTATATATGTGTGAGACTAGTTTCTTGCCCCCAGCCATGTCTAACAGGACTTCTAGTATCCGGGAGGTCTGCTGCGCCTCAGGGAACATCAGGAATTGTCCCGCACCAAACTGAAACACTTCTATGGCGTCTGCCAGAGTAATAAATTGATTGTTTGAGTATAAATCTGCCAACATGTTGCAGCCTCCACGCCATTTGTGTAGAGACATGGATCGTTCAATATTCTTGAGTGGGCACAATGCCCAAATATTCATATCTGGCGCATACGGAGCCCTCTTCAGTACACCCTTAACTGCTCGCTCCCATTCCCCGCTAACCATTCGAACTGCATAGGGCAAATGCGCCGGGGTCCCCGACCCCATCATCAGAATTTACGGCAAAGGATACCCACCGCAAGTGCCCCACAATAGTCTACGTTACCAATTATCATGTTCATCCAGCCAGTGAAGTGCATGTTGGAGCTGCGCGGCCAAATAATAATACTCTAAGCATGGCAATTCCAGTCCACCCCTCCGCCAAGTACGTTTCAATGTCACCAGGCTGACTCTTTTCCTCCCGGTTTTTATCCAGATCTATACAGATCATTCTAAATATGGCAAACATAATTCCCTGAAAGATGTATAAGCACCTGGGGAGTATCACCATCTTTACCAAGGCAATATTACCCATCAGTGAGAGTCGAAGTGTGTTCCAAAATCTTATAGTGCATTTCAGGCCATCCATTACCCTACCCGTGTTTGCCTCCTCGAAGTCCGGAGCCCCATGTGTGATTTGGATTCCTAGATACTTGACCATCTTCGGTTCCCAGGGGAGATCGAGAGGTGGCAGATCTTGTTCTGGCCTCCTTGCCAGTACTGCCAGTACGCCCAAAGGAAACAATTTGGATTTGGTGCAGTTCACATGCAACCCGAAGTGTTCACCAAATTCCGCTAGAACCGCCAGCATGATGGGGACAGAGTACCTTGGGCTTTGCAGGTAAATCAATGCGTCATCCAAGTAAAGGGATACCACGTGGGTGGACTCCCCAATCTGGATATCCTACCCCCGCAACATCGTTCTTAGGTGGCAAGCCAGCGACTCCATAGCCAAAGCAAAGAGCAATAGCGTCAGGGGGCACCCCAGGCGGGTCCCCGACTCAACGCAAAGCTCCGCGATACCATTCTCCCTACTCGCATCCTAGCTGTGGGGCCGCTAGACAGTAGTTGCACCCATTTTATATTGTTTCCCCCGATGCCTACCTTATGTAACACCTTCCACAAAAACTCCCAAGATGGGGAATCGAAAGCTTGTTCAATGTACAGCAACGCTAACGCATACTGGTCATCCTGCAAAGTGAGCGAGTGCAGTATCAGCGACAGCCATCGTAGGTTACACAGAGTATTCCTATTCGGGATGAACCTGCACTGGTCTTCTGCTTTCAACTGAGGCAAGTAGGGCAACAGTCTTGTGGCTAATACCTTACTGAGGATTTTTACATCTACATTGAGCATTGATAATGGGTGATAGGAGGACACGCCCCTTAGGCAGCATCACTATAAGTGCCTCCCTCATTGACATCGGAAGCAACCCCCTTTCCTATGCCTCCGTGTAAACCTCCAACAGGCACTCAGCTATGTCCCCCATTCTAGTATGATATAACTCAGCTGGTAGGCCATCCCCACTTGGGGCCTTGGCTGTCTTTAATGCCTTTATTGCTGCTATTATCTCATCCTTGGTAATGGGGGCGTCCAGATTGTCCCTGTCATCGCTAGTTAATTTTGGCATTTGGATTGTAGCCAGGTATGATATCGCTGCTCAAGGGCACCTGACACATGATGCCGTATACACCTCTTGGAGGTGTTCCGTAAACACCTCAACAATATCCTGTTGGGAGGATACCATTCGTCCCTGCCGGCCATGAAGCCCCACTATTGGTGCACATCTATTCTTGCCTCGGATGAGCATGGCAAACATCCGGCTTGCCTTGTCTCCCTCCCTATGTAGCCTCTTCCTGTAATTCGAATGTGCAAATTTATCAAGCCTGTCTTAGGTGTCAAGCAGTTTTTTTTTACAGTCCTGCCACGCATGCAAGCTGAGGGGCCTCTTAACCAATTCCTTTTCCATGGCGCCCAATCATTTCTCAAGGCCATCCAGAGTTTTAGTGAGTTGCTGTTTGACCCCATATTTTATTTTCATACATTCCCCTCTCAATATGACCTTCATTGCATCCCAGTCCATGGCTCTAGTGGGCGCACTGCCCCAATTCTCAGTGAAATAACGATCCAGCACCTTTGTCACTTCACACGCAAACACCTGGTCTGTCAACGCCTCCGCACTCATTCTCCATAGTAGCACCGCAGGAATCTGCACATGCATTCGGAAAGTGACCAACAGAGGTGAGTGGTCTGATATATAACGTGCCAGGTACGTAACATTTTCCACCCACTGCAGGACCACATCCAACAATAGACAATAATCAATACTGCTGTATGCCCCAGTAGCAGGCACACAGCATGAGTATATTTTACTCTGTGGGTGGTGTATTCTCCAAGCGTCCTGAAGCCCCTGATCTCTCATTGATTCCCGTAGTGCACCCGTCATTGCTGGTTTAGTATCTACCTTTTGGGGGTAGCGATCAATCACGCCATCTAATACACAATTTAGATCTCCAGCCATAACTACAGCCATACGCACATGTTCTAGGGTTGCACGCAACACGGTGCCAAAAAATGCGGGATCATCTATGATCGGAGCATACACATTCACCAGACATACTTCTCTAGCATCTAGCGTCCCAGTAACTATCACGCAACGGCCTTCCTGGTCCGTTTTCACCTCCTGCGCTACAAAGGGAACCATAGGAGCCACCAAAATCATAGCCCCACTTGCATATCTGGAATATGTAGTAGCGAATACCTGCCCCAGCCATCTGCGCTATAGGTAGGGCATGCAGGTTCCCCATGTGTGGGTTTCCTGCAGGAAGGCCACCGGAATCCCATATCAACACAGGTAAGAGTGAACTCTCTGTCTTTTACTGTATTGACCCAGTCCTCTAACATTCCAGGTCAAACATTTCCAGTCAGAGGCCATCGGAATCTGTGGCATCCTGCAGAAACACCCCAATGCGCAGTCCACTGATATTCCAACCCCCTCTTCACAACTTTGCTTCACAGGCCATGGAAATCATTACACTCATGTAGCCTGAGCCACTCTCCCCAACAAACAAATCCAAAGCCCATACCTTGTGCAACTCTCCCTCCCTCAGGCAGTGAGTCCATACTTGAAGGCCTACCCCAACTTGGCCAATGCTCAGGGCCCACCACCCCATCTCCCCCCAAAGAAGCTACAGCCTCCTCAACAGTAAGCACATCTTGCATAGGACCTGTCCTCCCACCAAGCCAGCGAGGCCAAGGCACTCAGCCCGCCCAGCCGGACCGTGGCCCGTAGTGAACTCCCGCTGACACCATTATCATAGCACCAATCAAAACATAATTTCCTAGGCGTAGAGAGTTTGGTCATCCCCACACCCTACCACCGCCCCTCGCATATGGTACCACTTATCACGTCCCTGAACATCTCAGCACAACAACAGTGGGTTTAAATTGGCATGAATAACAATAAAGCACAATAGAATGAATATTCAATTCATAGAAATTTTCAGTGCCTAGGCCATGTGTTCACATCATCATCACCCCAGATCTCGGTCAAACATCACTCCTGTACTCCCTGGCGTTTTTGTGGAGCGTGAAGGACTCACGAGTATCCGGCACGCAGTTGGAGTCTGCCAGCATGCCATCTGGGCAGACAAGTATTTTACCAGTGTGGTCGGCACCTGAGTCAGATAGGGAGTCCGCGGAATGCTATCACGCCCGGGGCCCTAGTCCCAGCGTCCCAGTTCTTTTCTTAGCTCGATCCTGAGCATACTGTCGAGGTCTGCCGCCCAAGGTATCCAGCCAGTTGTTTGCCTCCACAGGGCTCATGAAGAAATATGCCTTCCCATTATGTTGGACTCAGAGTTTTGCAGGGAACATGAGACTATACCGCATGTTGTTGTCTCTCAGATGTTTTTTCGTTATCCAGAAATCCTTCCGCAAGTCCTGTACCTTGCACGTATAATCCAGGAAAATCATGATGTTCTGATCTTTGAATTTGGGTGCGCTGTGCGCCCTAGCATGCTGTAGGATCGCATCTCGGTCTCTGAAATTAAACAGTCACACTATAACTGCATGCGGCGGCGCACCAGGTCTGGTCGGAGGGTCCAACGCCCTGTGCACTGCTCAAGTGTAAAAAATGTAGAGAGACGTTTGGGCCGCAGGGTGTTCACGATCCAATCTTCCATGAAGAGCTCCATGGATTGACCTGCCTTCTCAGGAAACCCCACAACGCGGATATTATTCCTCTTGGACCACCCTTCGGCGTCCTCCACTTGCTCTTCCAGGCGTATCGACTGTGTCTGTAGCTCTGACACTGTTTTCTGTAGAATGGCCACCTCGATCTGCAATATCTACACATCTTTTTCCGTATCTGCGACCCTATCAGATATTTTACGAAAGTCAGCGCGTATCAATCCTACTTCCAACGCCACCGTGTCTATTTTTACAAGGGTGAGCTTCCTGGATCCCTTCATTTCCACCAGTATCTCTGCCATTGTGGGGGCCCCCTGTTCCCCCAGAGGGGCCTGCAACACTGAGGCCCCAGCCATAGTTATCTATTTTATTGGCCTGAACTGTCTTGGACACCTTGTCTCTGGCCATGGCGTACCTGCGGTGTCTTGCCCTCGGTGGAGACAGAGCAACCCTTCAGAAGCACAACAACATGGGACTCAAATCCCCACCACCGTGTGGACCCAGGTCAGTAATTTAGCCTCAGCGTGGTACCCACTGCGAGATCAAACCATATCCTATTCTTAATTCGTGGTTATGTTAATTCGGGAGAACAGGATTGAAACCAGGCACCCTGTAAGCAGTGGTTAAGACCCTGGAATAAACTTTAAAGTTCCAATCTTGACTCTGGCATGAAAATAAAATAAAGAACATCCTGCTTCCCCACTCTCTCACTGATCACGCTCTATGTTTAGAACACTTTAATGAAGTTATGACCTTTATTTTTGATGATCTAGTATCGAAAGAGTGTAAAACACTAAAGGATAAATCCTTTACTTGGAAATGGGTTACCCCCATGATTTAGGCAGAAAAAGCAATTCTAAACCACTTGTAACGCTGCTAGAGGAAATCCTATGTCGTAGAAGCAAAATCGTTGTATATACGTCTGCTGTGCAACTACTGACATCTAGTCAGGGCAGCAAAGAGGAGATATTATTCTTCTAAGATCAACTCAGCGACTTCATATGCAAAATCTTTATTTAGAACAGTTCAAGACCTGGCCTTGGAGGCCAAGAAATCTATAATAGTGAACCCGGCGCAGCTTTTAGCTGAATCAGTGCCTGAGCTCTTCATCTATAAGGTGAGACTTATCAGAGAGGAAATTCAATCAAATACCTGGGGTCTGAATAATCAGTCTGCCATTAACGCCACTAAGGGGAATAACCCCTTTGCTGCCCTTTGTTTCACTTCGCGTCAATTACTTTATTGCCTCGACAAAAGGAAGCAATCCACTGGATCACCATTAGACCTATGCCTGTGGAAGATTCTGAAATATACTCCTGCGGTCTTTGCTCCTAGTTTCTGTTCCACAGTCAATACTACTATGACTGCAGGCATTATGCCCGCCTCTTTCTAAACAGCAGTTAAACCTTCCTTAAAAAAATGGATTACATCCCATTGACACAATACATTTTACGCATATTTCATCGCTGCCCAATATAACAAAAACTACTGATATTTAGTCACTGGTCCATTTCAAAATTTCATAGAAGGTAATCATGTATTACAACCTTTACAATTCAGGTATTGCCCAGGTTACAGTTTTGAGACGGCCATCGTCTCAATTTTAAATGAGATATGTTTCATTGTAGGCAATGGTATTGTTGAGGCCCTGATCTTATCTATCAGTGGCCTTCAACACCGTTGCTCACAATGTTCTGCTCACCTGTCTCTCAGAAATGGATAACGGGGGTACTGAACTGGCCTTTTTACAAGAGTGCCTGGTGTCAGTAAAGATTGGGCACTATTCGTCGAACTTGAAGTCTGTCTCCTGGGGTGTGCCCCATGGATCAGCTCTATTGTCTTTCCCTTTTAATGCACGCATGTGCCCTCTGGTCCTCTTTTTATCAAAACTAGGAGTGCCATTTGCAATGTATGAAAACAACACACAGATCCTTCTGGAGATTAGACAAGGCATTACATAAAGTACAATTTTACTCCTGCAAGCCCTGAAACTCAAAGGATGGATGTGTCACAACTATATCAAACCAAATCCATCTAAAACAGGTTATATTAACCAAAGATCCAAGCAATCTGTCGAAGGCTATTTTATAACCTCCCAATCTAGGCCCTGCCCTGAGCCAGTCTCAGTGGTAAAAAAATATTGGGTATTCTCATTCATTCCAGAATCCACTGCTGCAGTGTAGTCTTCCTGGGTTTGTCAAAAAGATATCTGATCAGACTTCAATACACCCAAAATGCTGCAGAAACCTTGATTTTTGGTGTGAGTAAATTTGACACTGTGTCCAATCACTTTGGATACTACACTAGCAACCTACTGGTTAGCGGATTAACTTCACAGTTCTCTTTTTTATACAGAAGATTGCACCAACCAGCCTTCTATTCTGGCTTCAAAATTTCATGAGCACCATCTCCTCACCAGCTGCATTCTGCCAGTCATTATCGTTTGACCAGCTGCAGATTCAGGAGAGTCACCTGGGAAGGCAAATCTTTAAGAGTAACATTTTAGAACAAACTCCCCAATACCTTTAAAATGGAATCTAACTTCAAATTCAGAAAAATGCTATAGTCTGGGCTCTTTGGTCTGTTTATATACCTTTAGTCAGTGCAAATCTGTATTTATGCAGATTTTGTTGTCTTTGGTATGCCAGCCTTCTATAGCACAACAAGACCGCTATGTGCTCTGTACACCGCACTCTGCAAATATCGACTTAGATAGGTGGTAGGTGGATTGATGCATAAAGTTTGACTGAAAACTGTGGCAGCGGTGTTACCATCACTCACATCAATGCTCTGGCTATCTTTATTGTAATTGCATTTATATAGCGCTCACTACCCCTGATGAGGCATCGAAGCACTTTTAGGTGAGTAGCACGCTACTCCGGAACCCAAAAAGGATTAGTGATTAATTTGAGCGGTGGACATGTGAGTCTGTTAGTTGGATTGAAAAGGATAGTGGTGGGATAGAAGAGGGAAGGGTCTAGAAAGTGTTTGTTTGGAGACCATAGAAGTAAGAGGAGGTTTGGGATGAGTAAAGGAGAGGTGGAGGGGGGGAAGAGTCAGAGCGGATGGTTTAGAAATGCTTGTTTGGAAGATCTGAATAGTAAAAGAGGTTTGAGATGATGCAAGGAAGAATAGAGGAGCGAAGTGTCTAGAAAGGGTTATTTTGGGGATCATAGCAGTAGAATGGGGTTTGGGATGAATGAGAGAGTGGAGGTAAAGATATATTGAGAGAGGTATCAGGTGGGAACTAGGGTAGTGCATTGGAAAGAGTAGTATAATGAGGTTTGGGATGAGTCAGAGAGTATAGGGTGATATATAGGGTAGTGCATTAGAGATGCTGAATTAGGAGTAAAGTAAGAAATATGAAGATACATAAGTACATGGAAGGCATATATGTATAAGGAAGGTAATATATCTGGATTTAAGTTGTATTTAATAAACTCAGTGTTGCTGTACTTTAAGCTAATTTATTTGTTTTTATAAAAACAAAATGAATTCAATAGTGAAGCAATTTTAGACAGTTATGATAAAATGTACTTATTTATGCAGTGACCTACATGAATGTTAAACATAGAATAATATAACCATAAATAATATGTACATTTCTGAAGCAGAATTAAAGAATATCTATATATTTATAAACATAATTATTATACACATTTATACAAAGCAATACACATATCTAGCTACACATATATAATCCAAGTAAATGCTTATATACGCAGGGATATGCTGTACATTTATGTTTGAGTATGGTGGTTATGTGGAGAAGAGCCAATTCTTGACTAGTCTTCTGAAGATAAGATAGTTATCAGTGGATCCTATGTTTGGGGGTAAATAGTACCATAGTTTGGCTGCTTGAACAGAGAAGAATGTGCCACCTATGGTTTTTTTTCTTGTATGGTGGGATTTTGAGGCGAGATGCCAATCTAGAGGGGAGGTTCCTTTGTTGAATGTATTTGTTGATTTTATCCTGATGAAGAGCGGCCCTGTTCCATGTATCGCTTTATGGGTGATACAAAGCTGCTTGAATGTGGATCTTCTGGCAACCGGTAACCAATGTAGGGCTTTCAAGGCAGGGGAGATGTGGGCTTGTGGCTTTATATGTAAGAGTAGTCTGGCAGCAGAGTTATGAATTCGTTGTAGTCTTTTCATAGTTGTTAAAGATGATCTGTGGTAGAGGCTATTGGCGTAATCAAGTTTAGACAGTACAAGAGAGATGGTAGCCAGGACCTTGAGTGGAAATCCCAGGTGGGGGAAGATGCATCGCAGAGTTTTTATAGTAACGAAGCTTGATCTTGCTAGTTTTCCACTTGCATTCGTTGATAGCTTTCAGTACATGGTAATTCCGAGGTTTCTTACTTCCTTAGATACTTTAGGCGGTGTTCCCAGATCATCAGGCCAGGCGGCGAATGGGCCATCATTTTTCCAATCGCCGCATGTGAGTATTTCCGTTTTAGAAGCATTCAATTTGAGATGGCTCCATGTTATCCACTGATCAACGGCTCTGAGGTAATTGAAAATGAGTGAGTTTCCAACGTCTTTGGGGCTTTCCAGTTTCAGGAGCATTTGTGTGTGATCTGCATAGCTATTGCATCTGAGGTGAAATTAATTGATCAGTGCCGGTAATGACTTCATGTAGATGTTGAAAAGTATGGGTGAGATGATAGAGCCTTGAGGGACCCCTGCTTTTGTGAAGTATGTTTTGGAGGAGAAAGGGGAGGAATGGATGACATTTGTTCTGTTTTGAAGGTAGGATGTAATCCACTCGAGAGTGGTCCTCTCTATGTCGACTTACTAGAATCTTTGTATTAGAGTGTCATGGTCAACTGTTGAAGGCAGTTGAGAGGTCCAAGAGAAGTAGTGCAGCAACCCTGTTCCGGTCTATCCATGTCCGGCTCACACACATTTCCTATCACCACCACAGCACAAGCATGCTCGCACATTCAAATTAATGCTGGGTAGCGCAGGGAATTTGGCAGGTGTTGAAGATAGGAAATCTAGAAATAGTGAGCTTTCCTTAGTAGACTCAAGACTTGATAACAAACATTTTTTGTAGGTAAGTGAAAGGTATTTGTGCAAAAAGCTGGAATTAGTGCCTGCAAAATCACAGCTCCTGATTCATGGAATTAGGATCAGCAAATACTCATGGCTGCAAATGTAATCTCTACTGTATACGTTAGTTCACCAGATGTTCTGTGGTCTTCAGTGCTCTGGGACAGGACTATTGGCATTCACAAAGGAATGCCACAGAATTGGGGGAATTCCAACAAGGGTGTTGTTTTGCAGGTTTTCGTAAACAATAGCAATGTCTTGTCCCTCACTGATTGCACCTTTCTGGTTATTCAAAAACAATGGTGTTGCCTTTTCTCTCGCTGATTGCACTTAGACCTAAGTGCTTCAATTGTGGAAAAGTGTTCCAAACCTTCGATTTTTTTAAAGGAGTTCAATAGGAAGGAAGTGTCCACCCACGTTTATTAAAGCTTCAATTTAAGGATGAAGCGAACATCTGTGAACCAGAGCCAACTCCTATCCTGACATGGGAGTGGTATCATTGGAGATGAGAAGGCCTGTGATAATTCCACTGTAAAAGAAACAAACAATCTCGGCAGTTTGAACACAGCCAATATCAGACCTAATTCCTGTTACCATCTCCCATGAAAGTGCAGGAAACTACAGTAATCAATCAACTCCTGATTCACATTCAGGATGTAGGCTACCTCAATACTTTTAAGCCCGTTTTGGGCTGGGAAGAGGCAAAGACTCAGTGATAATTTTGAGTCAAGAACACAGGCGCAGGACTACTGATGATAGTGGTGTGGGAGTCATATTTCTTTTAGATCTGTTTGTGGCCTTCCACCATCCAAGACACAATCCTTTCATTTGGATCATTAGCTGTGCTCTCCTTTGGGTTCAATCTTTTTTTTTAATCTTTATCAATCACACCCAGACAGCAGGTCAGCCTCCTTTTGAGTTATCTCTCAAGTATCTTATGTGGGTTGTGCCTCTGAGGTCAGAACTCTATTGTTTTTTAATGTTAATAGCTACTCCTTAGCTTATTGAGTTGGATGATGAGTTCTGCTTTTACATGCACCCTAATGACACCCATATTAATTATCATAAGGGTGGTGATTCTAGCTCCATCGCTGAGAAACTTTGTCCATACACGACGAACTTTAGCTGCTGGAAGAGCCAGAACATGTTAATGTGCAATCCTTTCTAGACATAGGTCCTTAGACTTCACTCAACCGGCAGTGGAATGGTCACTTGTGTTGGGAGCTTGGATTGGGTACCTACTCTCACACCACTTAAACAGATTGACAACTTGGGATTTTGAACATACTCTGAACTCTTGTCCTCAACACAAAGTAGGGCAGTAGTACAAAGCTTCTTCTTTCTGCTACACATCTTGCAAAGGTTTCTGGCGAAGTTTGTAATTCCTCCTCAGTTTCCATGAGAAACTCATTTCTATCATCTTAGTCATAACATTTTAACCAATGGAATCTGGTACGTCCTAAGACTGTAGTCATATGACTTCAGAAGCTTCAGATGAGCCCGTCCAACTCCTGATAAATTTGAAGCGCTTTAAAAGCATCAGACGAGCTGTACTCTACTCGTACTCGGGTTCCAGTGGTGTGGTGAATATTCTATAAATCCTTGCGCTTTGCCTGCAAAGCTCTTTGAAAAGAGGGGATTTCTTCATGGCCAACATTTTTGGCGGCTGCCCTTCCTTACTGATGTGATCAGCCGGTAAACGTCTTTCCAAAGAGCAGCTGCCTTTTCTCATTCATTTGTGCTATATTATGGAAATGGTTGCCTTCCATTATTCCCCCAGACTGAAGGAATATTTCACATTTCAACAGGGCATAAAGGCCTGGTTGTTCCCTACACAACAATTTATCTTTAAGAGACACAGGGTTTGGGAGGTAGTTAGAGGTCTAGCTAACATGTGCACATGCACTAAGCACCCAGGATGATAGATGTGGGCCCAGCTTCAATAATGCCCCTGCTGCACTTGCCATATGTCTTATATCCCCTAGTTGCTGTGCAAGTACTGAAACATGCACAAAGCCTCAGAGGTATGGTGGTCGCTGCTGGGGATTTTCCATGCAGGTCCCCAAAGGTAGGGTGCACCGAGCAGATAGCAAGGACTGTGAGAGTTTGGAGATGTTGGCTCTCAGCTGTGGAAGGCATATAAACAAGAGGGGCCAGTCGAGCAAGGTTCAAGGTACAAATAGTAAGAACTGGATGCACCATTCCCTGAAATTATTCCTCAGAACCTGTCTCAAAGGTTTTCTGAGAGTTACAGTCCATACGGGTTGAGAGAAAATCCTGCCCCATCCACCAGACTGCGGGACACAGTTACCTAAAACTAGGGTGATATGTTACTTCTGCTGGGGTAGGGATTTTGTGTTGCGGAAATATTGGATCCATGAAGTGGACACATTCAGGAGTACAGCATACAGAAAAGCATGCGCTGATCAAGGGCTGTATTATGAAAAGTGTCCCAGAGGCGCAACACAAGTGTGCTTCTGCTTTCTCTTCCCTGCTGCACTTTGGTATTACAGAAGAGACTGCAGATGCTTGAGAGGCCTGCACTGGCAGTATCCTAAAGGGACATTCCCTCATTTGCATGGGCATTGTGCCTCGGCACTGGTGAAATATCATTGATGCGGGTGCAGAGGCAAAGAGGCTGTCAGGGTGTGCATTCAATGTGCACCACAAAGAGGAGGCGCACAGTCAGTGCAAGACTTACGATGGGATAAGGGGTCTCATGGACACCCCCACGCAACCCCCTGCAGACAGGTACAGTCACTCACTGCACCTGCATGCAGGGGATTATCTGTTCACGTAAACTGTAGACTGGGTGCTGCCTAAACTGTGAGAGAAGGGCAGCTGCTTCAAAGAGCCTCTCTGCCTTTCACCAGTGCCTGCCTCCAGGGCATCCATGAATTCAAGACAGACAGAAGCACGGGCAGGGGAGAAGGGCTTGCCATTATCTTCAGGGACTGCTACTCTCTGACTCTAGTGCCCCTTATGGAATTGGTGGGGGCAGAGATATTAGGGTTTACCCTCTCTCTCTCAGCTAAACAATCTATATCCGGGGGCCTTATCTACAGACCCCCTGGTCCGTCCAGAGGGTTTGTATCCTCACTTTGTGAAATTATCTCCCCCTGGACCCCGAGATACAGACATTGTGTTCTGTTGGGGGATTTCAACCTACACATGGACTGTGAGTCTGCAACAGAAAGTCAAGGACTCCTGGAGGGTTGCACAGCCATGGGTCTGCTGCAGACCGTCTTGGCCCCCACTCACCTGGCCGGACACACATTTGACCAAATTTTTTCTTCAACTCCTCTTGAAGTTGACCCCCCAATCCCTATGGTGTGGACTGATCACTTTATGCTCAGGTTCAGATGGGCTAAACTTAGTAATGTCCTTCTTAAAGAAAGCAACTTACCCCGTACGGTAAGGGCATTCCATAAAATTACACCAGAACTATTAAGTAACAGGCTAGCTGTGACAAAGCCCACTTTCACCGGCACAATAAACAATGATGTAGAGTTGTTAGACACCTGGATTGAATCTGCCTGCCAAATATTGGCCCCGGAAAGCAGCATCACACAACCTCGCTCAAAAGTACCCAGTCCAAGGTTCACCCCTCCCCTTAAAAAAACAAAATCCGCCTGTAAACGGAAAGAGAGGCTATGGAGGGCAAACTATTGTCCAGTAGCCAAGGTGGACTACAAAGAAATTAAACTAGCACAGAAAGCCTATTTTGAGGCTAAAATTCTAGGTGCAGGAAATCATTCAAGAGAAATTTTTAAAACTGTTGAAGGTCTTTCTGCGCCTGAAGTGTGCTCTAATGAGAAATCCCCTTCCGAGGAATGGTGCGAGATGCTTGCTTCATTCTTCCAGTAAAAAATAAATACGATTCAGGCAAGCCTCCCTTCCCGCATGATGGGAAATGATATATCAGATATCATATCAGGGGTGATAGAAAACCAAAGGGAGCCTGGGCTTGACCCAACCTCCCTGATTTTTTTTTTCTCCAATCTCCTTGAACGACAATCTGCAGGCCTTAAAATGCCTCAAATCAGGCTCCCCGCTGGACCCTGCCCCCTCCTTCATGAACCAGCTACTGAATACTTCCCTCTCGTCTGCCACTGTCCCCACTAAATGGAAACAAGCCAAGGTCATCCTGCTGCTAAAAAAAGCCCAAGCAGATCCATCTGACCCTTCCAACTATAGGCCTATCTCCCTCCTGCCCGCCTTCTTAAAACTCCTAGAGAAGCATGTAAATCAGCAATTATCATCCTACCTTGAAATGAACGGCCTCCTTTATCCTAGCCAGTCGGGCTTTCGCCCTAACCACAGTACGGAAACAGCGTTACTGGAGGTAGTGGATTCCATCCGACTTGGTCTGGAAGTAGGGGAGAGGGCGATGCTGGTCCTATTAGAACTATCGGCCGCTTTCAATACGGTCTCACACCAGATTCTCCTGACTCAACTCCATTCGACTGGCATTGGGGGGCTGGCCTGGAAATGGCTAGCCTTTTTCCTAGAGGGGAGGGGGCAGGAAGTATGGTGCCACCCGTACTCGGCCGGGTCTCGCAGGCTGAATATTGGTGTCCCACAGGGCTCGGCCCTAAGCCCTACCCTGTTTAATGTCTACCTTGCACCTATGGCCAGAATGGTAGAATTCCTGGGAGAAAAGATTGTGTCCTACGCTGATGACACCCAGCTGTTGTTCACATGGAAGAACATCGAGCCCTGCCCTGGCAAGTTAATTAGTACCTGCCTCTCAGCGGTATTAAGGTGGATGGCCGCGAATCAGTTGAAATGCAATGCTGGAAAAACAGAGCTACTTTTCTTTGGCATGGATGCAGTACCACCGCTGCATTCCTTCTGGCCACCTGACGTCCCCACCCCCGTCATAAAAAATCAGGCGGTGAAAAACTTGGGTGTTAAATTTGACAACCGTTTGCAGTTCCATACCCAGGTAAATTCAGTGGTGGGCTCCTGTTTTGCCTTCCTGCATCTTGTGAGAAGTTTTTGTTCTTTCTGTCTCTGGCTGCCAGACAGCAGGTGATCCAGGCCCTGATAATATCTCGCCTCGATTACGGAAACGGTCTCTACCTGGGCATGCCCGGGTATCTGTTGGACAGACTTCAGCTAGTCCAAAATGCTGCGGCCCGAGCTATCTTTGATCTCCCTCGTAAGGCTCATGCGTCCAGGCTTCTGAGGAGTCTTCATTGGCTCCCAGTAAGGAAAATAATCTTATTTAAGACTCTACTTGTAATTCAGAAAGCCCTATACGGGATGGGCCCTGTCTATCTTAAACCCAGAATCTCGTTCTATGTCCCACCTAGAAATCTTCGCTCTTCTAACCTCCTCTTGGCCAACACCCCTCGTATTAAAAAAAGCAGGTCTGGGGGCAAGGCCCTTTCCTTCCTTGGTCCTTCCCTCTGGAACAAACTACCCCTGTCCCTCAGAAGCATCAAGTCTACACCCCTGTTCCGGAAAAGGTTGAAAACTTGGCTTTTTTCCAGCCCATAATCTCCTCCCCTCTTCGGCCCCTTGCTACCTTTCGGCATCCAGCGCCAGGACACTCCTTGGAGTAGCAGCTGCGCTTTACAAATACCCCCACATAGACAAGGCTACCCTGGGGCAGTGCATTATCTGAAATATGCCACACTGTCTATGTTTGCACCAGGTGCAACCTGCTAAAGGTGGGCTACAGTGCAAACAGGTACAGTGTGCCTTACCTATAAAAATACGGACCCTGGTTCATAGCTATCAATAGTGCAGCAGGCATGGCACTACAGCCAGGGCCCTAGAGAGCACACTAAAACTCCAGGTACATTTGTATTTCATTACCCAACCAGTGGGTGGAGCATGCCTTTGCTTACACCAGGGCCAATGGCACACTTACTGTGGCACTGGCACCAATAACCTGAGACATCAGGCAAGGTTCTCAGTCTCAATAAGAGCAGTTTCTTCCACCCAGGAGCCAGTCTCCCAAAGGATGCACATAGCTGTGAGATGGGTTATTGCTGAGCTCTATGACAGTCTCTTTTCTTAGACCCTGTTGAGAAATCCCAGCCCTTTCAATCAAGTTGGCACCCCCAATACAGAACATAGCTCTTTGTTGCAAAGCAAGGAACCAATACCAGATGAGTGACAGGTTTTAGGACTTTGATGTGGATCAGTGAAGAGGGCAGTCCATCAGCTAATTCTCCAGTCCCCAATGCCATGAACTAACCTCAATGACAAATGTAGGGTCAACTCCAGGCAGTAGTAGAAAGGTATGTGTTTTTTGCAATATATCCAGCCAGACAAGTAACCCTGAAGCAACTTTAAGCCAACTTCTCACTCGACAAACTCAAAATTCCACATTCCAAATCCTGGAGTACAAGCTTACCTTTGATATAGGGCGGGCCAGATAGACCCAGCCTGTGGTGGGATTAATTTGGAAATACTTCGGTTCTTCACCCGCCACGGAGTATGTAATCGCAGCATTTGTTCCATAATCATCATCATGGGCAGCAATGCGGAGAAAGCTGGTCCCAACTGCAGTATCTTCATGTAAGAAATCTGAAAGAGGGAACAACAACTTCAAATCAACGATGCTAGTGTGTGATACTGGAACCAGTTTGAAAACCCTGACCAGGATTGTTACTGAAAATAACAAAAAGAAACGAAACTTTGTAAGAGAGCCGAAGTTGATTTGTTTTGCTCTCATAACTGCCAGGTCTATCCTGCACATCACTTGATGTTAAAACATTTGGGAAACAAGCCTTCTTTATAGCTAAAAAGAGAGGACCTTTTGAGAGCAATAAGTCATGAAAGATGATGCACACCCGCTAGGCACTAACTAACTTCACCCTGCGGTTGTGCAAGGGCAGTATTACTGCACTTGGATCCTGATTGGCAAAGGGTGTGTGCATGCGTGCAGGAGGAGGGCCGGGCCAGCAGCGGAGCGTATCAAAGCCCAGCCCTCCATGACTACTTAAGCAGCACACATGACCCCGCTTCTTTTGTATTCATTGGCTACCACATACTGCGTGAATAGCGGGACAAGGGCCACCTTAGGTCAGCAAGCCCCAGCCCCAACACCCTTCTGGTTCAGGGAGGAAATTGCCCTGGATGTATCACATAGGGATTACCCCTAGTAATCAAGATTACAAATTAAATCCTTGCATGAGTGTTGGTATATGCTCCTGCAGTGCTGGTATGAGCATACATATCTTCAGTCTGCAATGCGCCTTATCCTGTGGGAATGCTCCAACGGGTCAGGATTCTTACAGGAAAAAGAAGGATAGCGTAGAGCCGCACAACCCTCAGTGAATGAGAGATGGTCTAGTCCGCTCTGCTTGTACGCAAATGATTTTACGCAGAAGCACAACTTTTTGCGCATTTCCGTTTTTACTTATTTGGACAAAATACCCCTTTTTTTAATCTGCCCATTATTCTCAATAAGATTTATAAATCTGGGCGTGTGTACTATGCCCCTTTTACACCCTCGAGGAGTCTAAAGTGACGTGATAAACTTGGAGGTCGATGCCCATTCTGAGGTTCTTAATATTGAAAGGCAAATGAAAGCATCTTCTTTCGTAGTCTAATAAAGTGCTGTTAATATACTCTTTGGAGTTTTGATTCAGCATTGTCTTTCAAAGGCGGTTAAATATTTTTAATATAATTAAACACATCTTTAAAATGCTTGTGCATTTGGAGTTTGAGATTAGTCTTTTTGCATTACATTTTTGTTGTTAAACTCACGTTGTAACTTTTCAATGCATTACCACCGACTACATAACCAATTAGCCCTTAACTTCATTAGGTATTGTCATATTTCACAGCTCTTGATATATTTACTTATTTTATGTTCAGGTTAGTTAAAAAAAAACACACTTCATGGATATTACATGACATCTGTGAAATAACTGCTGTAGTTCACAGATGGGGCATAACTAGGGGGTTAAAAACCAGTAGGAAACAGGAAATAAGCCACAGGAATAATGTCTTATTTTCATGGATTTAGAACTGGGCTCCTCATTCCCCAGGAGAGTTCAATCCAGTCAGGTTTCAATGTATCAAGGTCAAGGTCAATGGTTTAATGTATCAATAGATTTACATATACTGAATTACAGTAGAGTCCATTTTGCATAATTAGTTGATCATTCCCAAATCTGACTTGATTGTGCTATTTGATTATTTCCCGAGTCCATTCTATTTAGATTTGATTTATTTTGGCATTTAGAAACACAGGTGACTTAGGGACTAAATAATGATAATTTAAGTGCTTCGGACAGATGATTGATTCAGGGTAATAAGAACTTCAAGGATCCAAGTAGGCAGCTCTCTAGTCAACCGAATTAATTACGTTCATAGCGGATGTTTTCAAATCTGGGGTCATTGTCGTTTTGGTCTAGGATGATGATGTTTATCTGGCAGATCCCGATGAGCGGCTCAGTGGCTTGGTCTGTAGCGGTCAGGGTGATGGCGTACTCCCTTTGTTGCTCACGATTAAACCTCTCGAGTGTTGTCAAAACCCCTGAAAAGAGAAGTAAATCAATGTTCACTGAGAAGATTCTGGCAATTGAAGCATTTGCGACACTACTGTATCTAAATTCTGAGTCAGACACCCCATGCTAAAGATACCCTAAACAGGCTGCTAAAGAGGGTGCTTCCCACAAGACATGGAGGCAGAGAGAGGATCAGAGCATTGCTGTGAAGACAAGCCACATAGGAGAACACTTCCATAGCGGGACCAGCAGGATAAAATATGACCACATTGCACTTACTACAGAGATATGACTGGAGCATGAGGTTTAGAGTACCATTTCCAGTCAACTGAATACACTTAAAAGCTTTACTCCCCTCAGAAACGGACCAGTGTAATTCTATGGTTCAGTTAAGTAAATTTTTTGGCTTGTATGCTCAGCTGGCATCTTTACGTGTCTATCTCTTTGATTGGCAGTTATGCATCACTCACTGTAGGATTAGCAAAACATCTTTTGCATCCAGCCTTGTCCCTGAGTAACCTAAGAGAAATCTAGTTTTGCTGCTCATTAATAAGTCCCCACTTGACCCCAAGAACTCTGCTTCTTGTAGACCCGTCTTCAAATTGCCACACACCATAAAACTCCCAGAAAGGCCAGTGGCCTGTACAATTCAGTCTTACAACGAACAGCATAATACCGTTGATTGTTTTTCAGCTTGTTTTTGGGCTGAGGAATCTCTTCTATGTTTTGCAGTAAGTCTCTGCAATCAGGTGAACCAAGGATTTACTGAAGCTCTGGCCCATTTCGGCATGTCTGTGACATTTGACACAATGGATCACTATCCAACATTTGACATAATGGATCACTATCCGACATTTGACACAATGGATCACTATCCGGCATTTGACACAATGGATCACTATCCGGCATTTGATACAATGGATCACTATCCGACATTTGACATAATGGATCACTATCCGACATTTGACACAATGGATCACTATCCGACATTTGACAATGGATCACTATCCGGCATTTGACATACTGGATCACTCTCCGACATTTGGCACAATGGATCACTATCCGGCATTTGACACAATGGATCACTTTCCGACATTTGACACAATGGATCACTATCCGACATTTGACACAATGGATCACTATCCGACATTTGACACAATGGATCGCTATCCGACTTTTGACACAATGGATCAGTAGCCTTGGCTGGGTTGCTGATGTAGGGATAACAAATTTGGTAATCCAGAGAGTGAAATGTTTCTTGAGCATTAGAATTTAGCCTGCCAATTTCCCTTTTCATTAACCATTGCCCTAATCACCATACTTTAATATCAATTCTAGTGGAGTGACTCACAGCTCTCTCTTCTCCCTCTCCTATTTAATACGTATACTTCTGCCCCTAAGTCTTCTCCTTTTTACAATCATGCAAATAAGATTCAAAGTCTGCTCAAACTCCTAACAATATCTGGTTGTTCTGCAAATACCATGCAGGGCAAATGCCTTCTCAGTTGCGGGGAATATTGAAATATGGGAAAGGCAGAGTTTTGAATAACTTTGCGTCTAAATGATGCTTGCAATGACAGTGTCATCCAATGACGCAATAATTGAGATGCAATTGGTTTTTCTTTACCTGTGTCTGGGTGGATGCTAAACGCCGGGACTGTGCCGTCTCTGTGCATGATCCCATACTTCACTCTGCCATTTGGCCCTTCATCAGCATCTGTTGCCTCCACTTGCAACACAACGGTCCCAGGTGCCTGGTTTTCCATGACAGAGGCGTGGTCTCTGTAATGCTGACACTAGACACAGAGTAAAAGCAAATTACTTGCACTCTTTCATATGTTAACATTTGAAGTAGTACTAAAAGATAATGCATCAACCTTTTATTTTTTCATGGAATTTGTATGATGCAAAGTTTGTGCATGAAGCTAGGTGTAAAGGGTTTCCCCATCCAGCTCAATCTCTGCCAATGGTTTTTCCACTATCTGGATCCCCCTTTCACCCATGCAATATTCTGGTATCAGAAGTTTTGACTGAGACATTTAGTTCACCAAAATGCATTGTTCTTAATAATCTGAGAGGGATAGTTGGGAAGGTAGAAAACATTTGAAAAGAGCTGTGGTTGGGAGCAGTTGCCCTTCCTGAAAGAAGTGGCAGGGTGTAGTCTGATCCGGAGTAGGGTCCAGAAGATGTTATGTAGGTGGATACTAGTGGAAGGCAAAGGAATGAGAAGGGGTCTGTAGACACTGAAGCACCAAATAGGGACACACACCAAGAGGGAGATGGGCAAAGACTAGGAGACCAGTCAGGGGAGCATGAGCTGCCCTGCAACTACTTTAATTCAGGACATTGCACTACTTTTAATATTAAAAGCCAGAATTTCTTGCCTTAGTGCAAAATTAAGGATTTTTAACACTGAACAATAAATGTTTTTTTTAAATCTTGATATTTTGTTTTCTCCATTCCTTAGCTCTAAAACTTGAAGTTAAACAAATGATTTTGATCTCTTCAAAGTGTTTACCATTCCTCTGTTCCTTCATCTCTGAGCGGAGCTGGATTTATTTTAACACGACATCTGAAGTGCTTGCTGAAGGTGTTGTATGTATGAACCCAGGCAGGTGCAGTGTGCCGCATAATGTAGTATCTTAGTATAAACTTGTATTGGCAGGAGGATACATGCAGACTACAAAATTAGGATTTGGTATAGTGTTTGGACTACACAAATGGACACTACAAAGAGGATGCAGGAAGGAGCTTTGTATCCACTCTGTACTGCTACACAAGGCCATTAGGGCCTTATTTACATGCTAAATTTAGCTCTCTTCCAAAATGTGTGGGGATTTTTCTCCAAAACTGCTTCTACTGATATTGTGGGAGTACTTGTGGTGAACTTGTGCAATGCCAGCTGGCCCACCTCATTAGAGCTACCAGCCGGCATTTTGTTTTTCAGAAGCCAAGCCCCAAAGCAAGAGTTTATTTCTGAAAAACAATAAAATCAAAGCCCATGACATGCCAGAAGTAATTTTTCACAGTGCCTGGGAAACACTGTAGTTTTGTTCCTGCCAAGAACACCATGCTGGACATGACCATACCAGGCAGGAAAAATCACTGTTGGAATCCCGCCTTAAAAGGACATTCCTTCTGCCACCAAAGACTGGTGTTGCTGCAGTAGCTGGCCTCCAGCAAAGGAGTTCCTGTCGGTGAGATGGTTGAGGATCTGCCACCAACAAGACAGCAGTTACCACATCTCTAAATCAGGTAGGAACACCAAAAGGTGGGCTGCTGATTTTCTGCTGATGCTTTGTTGCCATCCACTTCTAAATGACCCTCTTAATATCCTCTTCATGTTATGATGAAAGTGATGCTTTAGCTACAAATTTGCCCTTCATATGGATTTTACCAATTAAAATATAGAAAATTAAATATGTATAAGAACTTTAAACAAGAAAACAGCATGAGACAGAATGAGGTACATATGTTTATGCCAAGAAATCTTAACAAATTGAATCCATGAGAAATCTTAACAGAGTGAGTCCATGGAAATTATTCATACATTTAAAGATGACCTACACACAAATCTACTTTCCTGAATTTCCAAACTGGCAACCATTGGCTCAATCCAGCATAACACACAACAAGGACAAAAATGTATAAGAGTTACATATCATTCATGCTGTTAATATGTTAAGACAGCTTGGTCTGGAGAAACGAAGGGGCAGATTTATCAAGTTTTCATGCAGTACAGTAACTGAAGTTGCACTGCTGCATTTCTTGAAAAGGAGAGACCACAACAGCACCATATCTATGATGATATGGTGCTGCTGAGCACCATATCTATGACCATATGGTGATGTTTCCTGCAAGTCCCGCATAGGTCTCCGCAGCCCCTGCTGTGCGGGCGGGCTCCTGAGCTCCAGGTAGCCTCCTCAGCATAGTACCCTGGACTGAGAGCTCCTGATTGCATCCAGAGGGGAGCCCCTCCATGTACTTTGTAGGGGGGCCCCCCTCAAGTTTCGTTATTCCACTGTTGCCCGTTCCTCTAGTGCTGTAGTACCTCAGGCTGGCTTGCGCCAATGCCCACACCCTTGACCACAGTGCAAGGGATTGCGTGATATCAAGCATTAGCTCTACAGAGGAAGAGTACCCTTCCAGCACAAAATTCCATGCTTTGACAAAGTTTAACACTTTAGCACTTTGTAGGTGTGCTATACGGTACAACACACATAAAAAGTTAGAAAGCTTTGGAAAAATTAAATCTTTTCTCTTAACTTTACACCTGCTTTGAGGAGGCATCATTTTTTAATGCAAATCCCTTGCTACCAAAGTTAGTTGATCAGAATTCTCGTCAAAATCCATTGGTGGGTGCATGTGAATGCTCTGTACCACCCATGGTATGCCTCCTTGATGCAAAGTAGCACATAGTGCTACTTTGTGTTACTTTAGGTCTACTTTCCAATACAATTCAGAATTTGGTCTGGAAAGTATATACCAAAACAATACTTTGCATCCGGTTTCTGTCACTTTGTAATGTAGACCAGGCACAAAATGCTAGTAAATCCACCCCATAAACTCCGGATTTGGAGTGTAACAATGATTAGTGGAGTAGTACTACTACAATTGCATTAGTACCCAGAGGAAACCTTGATAGCATTCTTAAAATAACGAAAGATCGATTTAAAAAAACTAATAAGGTTCTAAAATCTATGCCTTGCAATTTGCATACAGCACTTTGATGCCAATTCATTTTTCAATGTGTTTGTAACTTATTAACTTAACAAAAGGATCTCTGTGACAAAATCAGTAATCCACTGAGCTACATAAAACACAAATCTATGTTACACATGCTGTGCTGCTGGAACTTCAGTCCTCTATGATACTTTATCATGAGTCAAAACTGTCATTAGACAAATCCCAGATCTCTCCATCAAGTGCGTTAACCACCAGATTTATCCTGCAGTTGTTATTCTCCACTAAAAATGCTGGGCACACAAATATATCTACAGGCTATTTTATCTCGCCTTAGCCTGTCATGCAATGGGTGCCCCCTCAACCTTGGCGACCAGTGCGGCGGCACAGGGCTCAGTGCCCTAAAGTCGTCACTGACTCCGCACAGCAGGAATAGGAGCCTACTCGAAAAGTCACCTACCCTTCCCAGGAGCACGCTTGGAAACCTCCACCTGTTCCAGGTCTCCAGGCTTGCGACTGGGAATATTTGTGAATAAAGAAAAAACATAAAAGTACGTCAAAATGGAGATCTGCGCCCCTACATAGTATGCAGTGAGTTCCAAACATGGCATAGCACTATATATATATATATATATATATATATATATATATATATATATATATATATATATATAGTGCTGAGCTTATATTGAGTATATATATCATGAAATATTTTTTTAAATGCATGGGGAAACACTACCATAAGTGTTAAATAACTTAGAGGGAGAAGCTGCAGCGCTATTCTAATACATCATGCCTCAAAATGTATGACTTATAACTGTAGCATACCTACATACTGCCTCCTAACCAAGAGTGATCCTGGTAGCCGCCAGTATCCTTGCCTTAAAATGAAAGTACCAACCATGACAATAGCATCGTTCGAATGAGCCGAAAAACGGCTACCACAATCAAAACAACATAATCGCAGTATACAACATGCAGTCCCCAATAGAGAAGAAAACATATTCCAAATATGATGCTGGCGACAATCCATCCAGCATAGAGGAGGATCCCAATTTCTTTTTTTTTTTTTTTTAAAGTGCAATGGTGCAGTTTTTCTTAGGTGTCCACTGTAGCGTTGCCAAATGCCACGGTTGTCCAATACCAACCCTTGATTCCAGCTATTGTCTCTATTTGATGACCTTACACTTTGTGTCGCTTTACTTCATTCTTGCAGGTTCTTTTTCATCCTTGGTTCTTCCTTTGTCACAGTTTTCCTATCTTCTGATTCGCCCTTCTTTCTGCCTTCCTCACTCATGCTCTGGCCCAAAGTGTGATAATTAAAAAAAAGCCCACTACCTGCACCCACTGGCACAAATTAAGCACTGGATGCTATTGCATGTGACTGCAATCCGCACACAGGTAACAATCCACTATTATGCCTGCATAAACATGCCCCCGCAAGCTGGATTAAACATCTAAATAAAACATATCATGCGCTGGCAGTCTCTCTACACCATACCCTCAAGGACAGCCAATACACTCCATCCTGTCCAACTGGCAGCCTGTTCAAATCAAACACCTCCAACCAATCACTATTAATTCATGTTCACCGGTTCCATTGCCTATAAATGAACTGCACACCAAGTACATAATGCTGAATTCAGGCCAAATGCACCAGTGTCAGAGATGGGAAGCGCCCTAAAGAAAGGAACACCCAGCAGAAGGTGGACACGAGCAGCACAAACAGACAGACAACGGAAAAGGCTACTGATCTCCTGATGGAAGCACCAACAGGTATGCCCAATGACACGCATCAGAAGCTGAGTGGGTGCTACACCAAATAATTCAAAGATCCACCAGAAGTTGCTTTAATTGACAAAGCAGACAGCAACAGTGACACCAGAGCCCAACCATGAACCAACAACTGGGTGTAGTCAAGTATGAGTCTAAAGAGGAAGATGGAAACTGGCAAAATGCCAAATTTCTCTAAAGCCCCGACTCATCACTGGAACTGAAATACAGCCACATCTTCAGCTGTTGTACCACTCCTGAAATTTCCAGAGAACTCTGTAGAAGTTCAAAGGGGGGGCCTTTGCAGGCGATTCAGTAGCCACACACTACTAAGCCATACAATGATGAAGTTCAAGATCAAATGCCTCCAGTCAAGGAGCGGAAAGTACTAAGATGTGCTTGGTTGACTGTGATTGGCATCGCACCCAAATGTCCAAATGTAAGACGGAATAACCTACTCATGGTCGAGAGGGAGAGGAAAAGGGAAATGGAAATGTAGCTAGAGAGAGCTTGCGATCTACGTCATCGAGCAACACCTTAACCAAGTGTGACCTTTCTGGATGTTTGGTGCCCTCTAGAGAGATCCTCCTACTTGTAACACCGGATTCCTTCTGTACCCACTTGTGAATACACTCCTCTTGTCCTTTCTGTTCACTGCTTGTAAACCTTCTCCTCACCACTCTTTCTGATCTGTCTGATCACCCCCATATTATGGACCTCCAACACAGTGAGGTGCGATGATGCTTTGTAGCTAGTCTGAAATATATACATACTCCACGTACATACATGTATGTATCCCATTACTCTTGAATGTAAATTGCTTTGAGAGTGTTTGATTTTGGGTGGGTTCTTGAACAGGGGTTTTAACATAATATAGGTTTAATTATTTGCTTTGTCTGTGCCTGTGATTTAAATGTGTATGCATTCTGAACTATTATTTTTGCTGTCTGGCTGGGGTGTTTGTTTGTGTGAGTTTTTGTGCCCGTGGGATAGTTGAGTCTTACCTACCATTTAATTTGGAAAAGACTGCATTTGCCACCTGTATACACGGTCACTCAATGTGTTGTCAGAATGTTTCTCTGATCACATTTCTACATTAGTATGGCTTTGCTAGACCAAACCCACAACACATTCACCTCCTATAGACATTTACCATTCCCTTTGAAGACTACTACAGCCCTCTCAGCTGTGCAATAAACAGAACTCCGGATGAATACACTTTTAAAGAGTTTATATGGACTTTAGAATTATAAAGCTCTATTTATTATCAAGCAAACAGTGTGTTAAAGCAGAAACCACGAAGGCACGGAAGAATCCTGAGGTACAGGGGGTCTGGTAAACTGGCTAGTCAAGTGTGGGAATGGGGAATAGGGATGAGTACAATGTATCAAACAATGGGGCTAGGAGGATTTAGGGGCAAGAAACCAGACAAGGCTAAAGAGGAGGACAAAGGGAAGCAGTGTTGGGGAAGCTGTCGGAAAATTACACATTACCGACTGGAGAAGCAGGTCTGATATATCAGACCTAGAAGGTGACAAATATTCGAACATGTGCAGCAGAAGATGAAAATCAGGCATGCAGGAGAGTTTCAATGGAATATTTTCCCTGGTGACATTTGGAGCGTGGTGTGGCATAATTTCTATTCTAGTGTGCGTCTCCAATACAACACCACTGCAAACACAGTGGATGATATTAGGACACAAAATACCTACCATACAGACTCACGGCTAAAAAACATGGCAGTGCCTTATGTCACCGTTCCCTGATGTGGCGTCCACCAACTGGCTGTTACACCAAATATGAAGTGCTTCCCCACATTCCGTCCATCATCTGTGTCTCTTTTGCTCCCACTACACACCCAGCAGGTCCTTATGTCAATAGCCTCTTTTACAGAACCATTTTAAACATACCTTTTGGAACAGCGGCTTATTATTATTGACATCATTGATTCGCACAATGACCAGGGTGCTGCTGAATAAGGAGCCAGGGCCACCAGACGCATTGTCATCAGTAGCAGTCACATTAAGCACATACTCCGTGCCATGGAATCTGGGAACCACATTTGATCGAAGACGAATCAATCCTGGAAAGCAAATCAGAAAGGTAATCATACAGCAAACGCAGCAAATGTAGTCCATTTCAATGCCTGCTCAAACACCATAGACCATACGTAGCCTCCAGTTATGTTTTGGGATTCAAGGAGTGAAGGCAATTACTGGGACTACATCCACACCATTCCTAACTTCAGAGTAGAAGTCGTAACAGTGCTAAACATAATTCATATTGGTCACTTCATAGACTTCCTTTCCTCAGAAACAAGAACATTCTGACATTTCTAGATATACTAGTCCCCTTCTGGCCCGGATTACAAATGTCTGATCCATAGACAGTAGTAGAGTCTCATAGGCGTCTGCATTACAACATCTAAGAGATTGGGAGAGCAATGTCTTGGGGGATTTGCACAAATACAATGAAAAGATCTTGCATAGTACATCTACTCAACTCCAGCTTCTAACTTAGATTTTGAATCTCATACTGTAGCCTTGGCTTATGTAAACAGCTTGGCAACACCAAGTGGCTGTTGAGTTGACACCCATTTGACCACAGTTACGTAAGGTTCATTTTTATCTCCACATTGCAATTAATAATTATTTCAGGCCGCCTTTGCATAAATTTGACAAGATCTCGGCATTAGCCAAATGTTTATGTTTGAGGTTAGTGGCGTTTTTGTTCTAGGTGCTTAAAATGCGCTATTCTACCCTCAAGTGTTTTTTTTCTTCTAAAACTATGGCTTGGACTGGCACTCAGTGGCATTATTTACAGCCTTCTTGGTGCCTGATAAGACACCCCTGCTACTTTGCATCTTGTCAGTCAGACACGCAAGCAATAATCATGGCCGGACTGGAAACCAAAATCATTCCTTGTAAAAAGGTTCCCATCAGCGCCACACTGCAAGTGAGCATGACTAGAATGAGGTCATGGGGGCCTAGTTTGGTGATGGTCGTCCATCCACCTCTAAAAGCGGCTCCCTAGCCTGCAGCCCACTGGTAAATGCCAGAGTCGCAGAAAGACCGGTCCGGTTCTGCCAATGACTGGAGTCACTTAGGAAGTTTTCGCGTTTTAGGTAGGATAGATGGACACATGATCACGCTTTCTCTCTCTTTGTAAATGTCTCAGTATTGAAACTTCTACAGAAAATAATCTTTTATAGCCTTAGAGCTCGCTCTACTGGCCATTAAAGGCCTGCTCCAGCATTAAAGGCCTGAACCGAAGGCAAGAGCCTTTAACAAGGGAGCGGGCCTTTAATGGCCCGGAGAGTCCGCTCCGGGCCATTAAAGATGTCAGAGTATTTACATGAATTTGAGCTCCTATGACCTTGATCAAGAGACAAAGCAGTAAATTACTAGAAGCGCACTTGGTACAAACTATTTTCCCACCAGTGCCTGCTGCTTAATAATCACCCTGATGGGTAGACAATGTATTGAAGAGGACTGAGGACCATCTGTCATTTTCAAGCTTTCCTTATGACCTACTCCACAAGGGATGTCAGGACATTAATATATAAAGTCTGCGTTTCGAGGTCTGTGAAAATTTATTGAAGGCACAGTTTGCATAGCTCCCAGTTCTAGTCATTTCAACTGATATAATTCCTGTGTTCGACCAAATCTGGCCAACGTAGGTTTCCACAAATACTAATGATTGACCCATTGTTGCAATATTGTGTGGTTATTGTTTTGGGTGGTGCAGTCCCCAGAATATGAGCCTTATGTATTGTTTATTACCTTTTTGTGGATCAATAACGAAGTTTCCCTCTTTGTTCCCTCCAGTTATTTCATAGATGATCCCATCTCCATCAGGGTCAGATGCGTGCACAGTGGCCACCAAGGTGCTGGGCCCTGCATCTTCAGACACAAAGGACTTGTAACTGCAGGAAAAGAACCATTTCAGAAACAATCCACCAAGCAAAATACACCAAATTTAAATCAATGGCTTTAGATTTATCGAGACCAAGTAAAGTTGTTTAAGAACACGGAAAAAGAAGGATTTGAAATAGCCAACTGATGCACATAAAAACATTATTCATTGTGGCGTCTCACCTTAAAAGTCTGCAGAGAACACATTTTTAGGAACACATTGAAATATTGTTTCTTTTTCATTTGCACATATTGTGTGGACACCCAGTAAAGAACTCACGGTCTCTTACAGTTGTGATAACTAGACACTCTCTGTCTTACTGTCCTTTCCAATAAGTAACTATTAATTACTATTTGCATTTAATTATAGAAAGCAGAATATGGGCTTTTAGGTATATCACCCTGACCCCACAGATGTGAATGTTAGCTCTGTCTCTTGTCCACAAAACAAAATGTCCATCACCGGTAAGCAATGTTTTGTTCTTTCAACTCGGTGAACAATTTCTCTTCAGGGTGTAAATACAACATGTAGGCCTTGTTGAGTTCTATGAATAGCAGCTCAGTCAAATCCTGCTTTATGGAGCCATGCTTCTGCTGCCAGATCACACCTGTTACCTGGTAATTTCTGTGCCACATTATTCCATTCTGTTCTCTCTTAATTTCCTTTTCCTATCCATAATATAGAGAATTATAGATGAGTAACAGTGAATAAAGGGGATGTTTTTCATCAAGGGATTCTGAGTGACAGACAACAGACAACAAGAGCATAGAGACTATAATGCCTGACTACATTTTGAGAAGGCAGAGACTCCATATTCCTGAATTGTTGCAGAATCATCAACATGTCTGCTTTAACGCAGGTGTCACCTGTACTTATCTTTCCAAGAACCATGAAAGCGTCAAGTCACTCAGACAATGACATTGATTAGACACCTGATACAAAATCAGTTTGTGCCTTGCTATCTTTATTTCAAGGTCAGACTAGAACAGTAGCCGAAAAATGTGGAGCCCTAATTGTTGTATTTTTACCTTATTTGTTAATAAGAATGCGTCTTAGACTAGCATCTTGATGCACATTGACTGTGCCAGACATCCTTAAGGTGATGTAGGAATTTTCCATCTTAGATAAGTATGATGTAAAAGGCCCGACCATTGACCACTTGTCATGAGAGGTCCTTCGCCCCAGATTATTGCACAAGATAGAGAGGAGAGGAGTTGGCCTAACGGCTAGGTCGGTTGACCTCGAAGCTAGGGAACCGGGTTCCAGTCTCGGCAACGACGCTGAACATCCTGTGATTCTGGGCAAATCACTTAATCTCCCCATGCCTAACAAAAATTAATGTGTCCTCATGTAACGCAACTGGTGCTCATGTAAAGCACTCTGGTACCCGATACCCTTGGGTCAAGTTCGCGCTATATAAAACTCTGTAAAAAAAAAAAAAGATACTGCCAGAGACAATACTGACTGCCAGAGATGCTGCCGTATCGCACTTTCTCCTGAAAGCTGATTGCCAGCCCAAGTCCAGGAGGAGCTGATGCAACGTGTGTTTATCTTTCACAAGGAACACGGCCTCCCTGACTTTTGACAACTACTGCGCTTTGCTGTAAACTAATATGTAGTTCACTGATTTGCCCTAAGAAAATCTAGATGCAAGTTATACTACTCCATGCTCTTCTAGTGTAGCACATATAAGTAGGTTTCAGGGTTTTAGATGACATTTTAACTATGGTGGAAATGTTTATTTTATTCTTGTTGTTTGCAACATTCACATGTGTTATGATATTTTGTGTAGTTATTTTAAATGTGCTAAGCAACAGATTAAAACTGTTGAAATAAAACACTTTGGTTAAAAGTTAGTTTTTTGTTAGTACAGTTTGAGTGTGTGAAATCAGAGAGAACAAACTAGATTTGCTTCCTACCACCACAGTGCCCGTGGATCCCTGTTTGGGGACTGTTAGTAACCAAAAAGCATCAATTCCACTTCAACTATGTATTAGGTGGGGTTCTCCAGGGCTACACAAACCGGTCTTTCACATTCCTGCATTGGTGCATTGAACTACGTTCACTCGTGTCACCCATGGGTGTGAATACAAACATTGTAGAGCTGAGTCAAACAGTTTACACAACAGAGTTGTTTATGATGTCCTTGCAGAACTCCGACTTGGCACTTGTGATCACCAGTTCGGGCTATATCCTGAAATAGGAACATTCTTTAAGAGGTATTTAATGGAATGGGTTGAATTGTTACTCCTTGGTATTGGTCATCAGTAGAAAGGCCTTCTACACGATCCTTCTAGTCTTGATTACGGCAGCTTGAAGAATTGACCAGAAAACAGAGAGGGTCCGATTTGTAATAGCATTATTGTCAATGGGGCATCACCAGTTGATCCCTATGATTTTGGAAACAGTCTCAGTGAGGGCTGATCCAGTGCCCTAGAATAGGCTATCTTGAGGTGGGGAAAGGAAACCATTTCTCAGTATCTTATGGAGACCAAACTAGAAGATTTCAAGAAAAAGTTGGTCTGCTGCTCAATATAACCATGAACAATATGAAGCAAGCGAGGATAAAATGTAAAAACTGAATTCTAAGTGTGAAGAAACATCTCTGCATGGCAACTTGTCAAACAAAACTTGGGATGTCAAATTTTGTGACTGTGCATAGGACTTTTTGTGCGTTCATAAAAACTGACAAGCAGTGGGTGGTTTGCAATGAAAGTATAATCTTTGCATTTAAGTATCATGGTGCGTTGCACCTGCCTAGTTGAACCAAGGATGCTGAGACTTCTATGGACTCACTCCGTGACCAGCCCCTAGTTTAGAAACCCTTAATTTGAGGAAATGACTATCTGCCAACGGGCTCAACACCAATCCTAAGGCCATTCATACTGAGTAATTTTTCTCCTGCAATAGATTTTAATGGCGCCATTAACAATGATTCATTCTAAGACTTTGACCCTACTTTAGGATTGAATAGTCGCTCCTACATTAGCTGTGTGGGTATTATTGGAAACTTTTGTCTCTAGGTAGTTTGTAGTAAATACATTCTGGATATGTTTAAAATGAACCTTGTCTGGAAATCAATTTTTTTTAATCATGAAAGCTATTTGTAATTTGTTTACTCATTGTCGCATTCCCCATCACCAAAGATATAGCCTAATTGTCAAAGCTGCTGACTTTGGAAGTGGAGAACCAGGATCAAGTCCTGGCGTCGGCTCCACATCTTGTGATTCTCGGCAGATCACTTCAATTCCCTGTACCAAAAAATAAATCTAACCATGTATTATGTAACATGTTGCTCGTGCAAAGTGCTCTAATGCCCTTGGGCCAAATTTGTGCTATATAAAACTGCACACAATTCACAAATAAAATAAATTAAGCATCACTCAGCCAAGCTATCAAATGGTGAGCTACGGAAATATTAGGAAAGACATTAGTTAATCTTTGCCCACAGAAACGTGTGTCTGGGTGCTTTGAAAGCTCAGCTACGGTGTGCTAGGCCTTTACACCTCTCACCTTTATGCCTTATTTATTTATTTAAAGTTTTGTATAGCGCGAACATGACCCAAGCGGGTATCAGAGCGCTTTACATACGGGTTGCGGAAGACATAGGAAGATAGCGGAGGGAGAAAAGTAAACAGGTACGACAATATACCACAGGAGCAGCGATGACATTATGGCGGGTGGCAATAGACCATAACACATGACATGTAGTAGGTAAAACAGCTAAACAAGATCGAGGCAGGAGGAGAAAAAGTGTCTAGCTCAAGACAGTGATGTACCCAACATAAGCACTACCCAGGCAGTTGCCAGTTGCTTCCGCAGGGCTTGAAGAAAAGCACCCACTTCTGGTGCTAGAAGGTAGGCTTTAAATGAGTGGGCATTTCTTACTGTTGTGGAACACTATCAGTAGCAATGTGCATTGCAAAGCGTTCAAGTGTGCACAACATTGGGCATGAAAAAGGAGCAGACATGCAAATGATCCATCCCCTGTGTCTCCAGTGATCCCGATGCATTGCGTATCTCAAACTGCTCCCTAAATAAATTGGCTTTTGAAGAGTTAAAGCTAAAGCCGGATCCACTAATGAAGCAGATGAAGATTAGAAACGGAACATTGCTATGTGCACTCTAACTTGTTCCGGCTGCAGCTGCCTGTCCCTCCCAGCTACCTCCTCTGATGACCCTAGCTCAGCAGCCACATTCTGTGAAACAATTATCTCAATGCTCAGATCTTCAATTACAACAATGCGGCTTCATGACATCCTGGTAACACCGCTAGACCAACACGAACTAACACAGCCTCACGTTTATCACAATCACATCTAAAAACCCGTTCATGTGTCTTTTTTAGCGTAGCCAGCAAGAATGTTAAGCACAGGCATGCAAGTCAACGAAAAAAAACAAAGAAACACGACAGAATACATGTCGGACCGTCAAGTGTAAGAGTGGGCCTAACTGGAGGAAAGCCTGTATGATTTTGACCTATATGCTCTGCTGGAGTGGAAAGTTCTCAGCGGGTTTGGTAAAAAGGACCAAAAGTGACAGGCATGGAAAGTCAGTGGAGTATGACACTGTGTGCGCGGCACGCTTCTAGGGACACGTCTCATTGGTAAAACTGATACATCTGTAGGGATTCGATGAGTGGCTTCCTGATAAGACTAAATAACAGGCAGCTAAATAGAGGAGATGTGTGCTCAAATTTAGTTCAACCATCCAGCAGCAATGTCTAGCCTGAAGGCACTACCTTCACAACATGGAATCCAGAGGACAATGATCAACATTGACGATTATTAGGGCACAGAGAGGGACGCGAGCGAGTTAGAGCCTTTGCAGTGAGGTCTCTGGAAGGTTGGAAGAAAAGAAAGAAGTTGTATCAGCAGCAAGATTGTATTGAGATTGCAAATGACAATGTCAGACTGGGCTCTGAAGGTGTTTCTGTCACCTTGTCACCCCACAGAACAATGCTATTAATGGTCGTCATTGTTATTGTTCCCTACTTGGCTTCAAGACTGGGAATTTACCAAATAATTGAAAACTAAAGGAAAAAAAACTAGAATAAAAGTTTAATACTCAAAAGTAACTGGTCCTTTTCGCTCATTTCTTATGACAGAGACTGATAATGGTGGTAGAAAACATATTTTAAATATCTAAAATTAATAGCTAATCATTAGAGAAATATTCAAGGCTCTTCCATGACCCAGTGGTGCCCCAGTTGTGCGGGGGCCCCCGAGCTCCAGGGGGCGCCCTCCAGCACTGTGCACGGGCAGTGGGCCCCTGGCCTAAGAGCTCCTGACTGGGTCTTGGGCATGTGGGGCCCCCCTCCATGCACTATGCAGAGAGGGCCCTCAAGTTTCGTTTTGTCACTGCCATGACCCTTTTAAA
The DNA here is from genome assembly GCA_963921515.1 of Calotriton arnoldi. Classification (NCBI taxonomy): domain Eukaryota; kingdom Metazoa; phylum Chordata; class Amphibia; order Caudata; family Salamandridae; genus Calotriton; species Calotriton arnoldi. Next base: position 1,748,005 of record CAWUFW010000382.1, on the reverse strand, counting down.
AGAAACTCTTTCAAAGGTAGAGGCAGGTCAGAAAAAACTGGGCAACTGTAACAACAGCGACTCTACTAAGGACATTTCTAAAAATAAAGACCAGTGTCCTGTGTTGGAAGATTTATATTAAGCTTAAACTTTGTCTTAATAAAAGAAAGTGTTCTTAAGCCTCATTGTAAAAAACAATATTTATCTTTTGATTTTCTTATTTCACCCAATGTCCAATAATCGTTGCTTCACTTTAATGAAAATCGGACTACGCGCAAATTTACAGAATATCCCTTATTTATTCACAAGATCTCCCCAGCCGAAGGAGAGTGCAAATTAATCTTGTCTGGGGTTAGTGAAAATTTGCTGCCTTGTTTCATAACGCTCATCGAGGAATCGAAAGTGACACCGCTCGTCCTATTAAGCCTTTATTACATGGCGTTTTACCAAGATGGCTGCGATCGCGCAGTTTTTGTGAACCATCTCTGTAAAAAGCTTGAGGCTGTGGCATGTTAACAAACTGGCTGGCTTATTTACTAAGGGGCGCGTGCGCAGTGCTGCACAATTTTGCTCTGTGCCCGAAGGGTATAATAATGGTAAGTAAATGAAAACAATGCTTTATGTTGCTTTAGGTCACACACAGAAACCCTTAGTAAATAACTCCCAGTGTTTGCTAAAAGGTACACATAATTTATACAACTAGTGACAGACAAAGGCATAATCACTTTTAAAAGATCAGAAGTCAGCTTGGTTTAATAATAGGGGTGGACTGATACAAAATGACATAATGGTGGAACTGTAAGTGAAAACACTCCCTAAGGCAAAATAACACAATTTTTATTTTTGTGTGTCAGGAGCGGGATTTTGCACCCGCAGTGTTAAGATGTTGGGGTGGGAGGTATTTAAAGTTTGGCGGGTGTGGGGTATCCACAGAAAAAAACTGCATATCCCCCATCTGCCAACTTCACAGTTCCTCGACTAGACGTTGGGGAACCACTCTGTTTCAGATGGCAGCACCTCAGCTGGCTCCACTGTTGGAATCCTTTGATCTAACACCCTGTCTGCCACAGGTCCCTCAGATAAGAGGCAACTGTTACTAAATGTCTCTGCCTATGTTTCCGGCGATGGTAATCAATTATGTCCCAGTGAGAAAGGGCAATAGATTTTTTGTTTTTCTACGACACGCTGCCCATTTGGGTGTTTGGTTTCAAGAAACAAAAAACTTTGCAAAGTGACCAGAACAAACATGGCGCTTTTCTGCAAAGTTCTCTGCCTTAAGTGCTCCAGCTCCACTGGCAGCTACCTTGAAGGCTTTAGAGAACCTGGCCAGGCAGCTGGGAATCTCTCAATTGGGCGCGAGGTCCTCTGACTTGGCGAGCCAGCAGCCCACGTTGGTTTATCACTGGGTGATGGGTTATAGTTTCTTCTTGGAGGTTATGTGTAGACGGGGGAGTTAGTGAAAGTACAAATCTTGCATTGATGTTATACATAATCCGCACTGCTACTCCGAGTAATTTGAGATGGTTTTTAGTGATAGCAATGAAAGAGGGCTCATTAAAGGTTGGCTTTTATGCAGCTTAAATTGGATGTGTGATTGTATCCCAGTACATTTATTGACACAAACTTGACATTACACTATTTAAAGTAGCCCACTTAAAGGTAGCACTATGGTTTGAGCCACATACATGGAGGAGATGTATGTGGGATTCACGGGCGGCTCTAAAGTATTAACACCCATGAACAGGAAGACACGCCCTTACAAGTCAACAGTATGTGGTGGGACAGGAGGACATAAATAGTAGTGATTCAGAAGTGCAGAAAACTGAATGTCGACCCTCCTCCGGCACACTCACTGGATCTTCTGTTGCAGATACAATACTTATTGTGTGATTCAAGGTCAGGGATATTGATAAAGAGGGATCAGTGGTAACAAAACCTCTACGTGATTAGGAGCAATCAAAGGATGGGTGTTTTTGAGGATGTATGGCCTGATAAATTTCTTACAAGGAAAGAATTCGGAATTTACTGAGTGGCCACTCATCTTTCTTGAGAATAGGTTATATCATTATGTCAAATTCAGATGCCAGCATAGCAGTAGAAACATTGTACCTTTATGGACATTTCCAATAATTCTCTGCTACTGTTACTAAGCAAAGAATATATACTCAAAGGCATCTGGGGATTAAACTCATCATAGTTAGAAGACATAATGCAGTGAAATACCTGGAACAAATTGTTGAACAAAAAATGGAACTGAATGTGGGATCGGTACCAATTAGTTAATTGGTATGGGAAGAATACAACTAGTTTCCAAGGTATAGGATAGCCCTGGATGAACCAAACAGTAGACAACCCCATGGTTGAGCGGTTAAATTAGAAGAAAAAAAATGTCTATCACAGTAAGAAGTATCCCAGACAGCTGCAAAGGGCACGTGAAGAATTTCAATGAAAAGCCAGGATTGAGGCCAAACATAACTGGCTTATTGAGGAGAAAGTTCAAGAATAGACACAACGCTTAACAGCATGTTGCCTACAATCTCAGAACAACATATGGCTTGCCAATAACTTTGCTGAAAACTAAAACCTGGTATATAAGTAAGAGTAACCAACACGTGACAGAATTGCAGAGCTTCCTAAATATCTAACAATGTCAATTCTATCAAGGGAGGACTGAAATAAATTAGAGATGTACATAACAACAACAGATCTTAACTAGGTATTAACCAAATGCCATTGATCAATACAAAGCGCCAAAAGACTTCCCCAAGCAAATTGTTACAAAGCTTTGGTATGGGAGTAGTTATGTTTCCGATAGTTTTTTTTTTACTGAAAAGGCTTTTTCGATTTGCCTGTAACTATTGAAACTTGGAAATCTACTTACTGAGTCAGCCAAAGTACAGCATACAAAGTTTCATGAAGATCCATCCACGAGGGAAAAAAGTTAAGAGTGACGGGGAGTGGAAAAAACAACAAACTTGCTATTTTAGCTCCCATTGGAAACTTTGCTCAGATCTACAGACCAAAAGGCTGAACGTATTTTCACCAAATTTGTATGAAAATAGAACTTTACTCACAAGGCGATCCTTGTTTGATTTGGTGTAAATCCCTTCAGCAGTTTTTGAAATATTAGCAATAAAAAAGTTTCCAGGCAGGCTTGAGCTTCTGAAACTGGCACATGAAGTTTTCCTAAAATGTGACTGATTGGAAAAAAGGGTAGCCATTTAGCATAGCACAATCGGCCTCCATTTTTGGAAGTGTCTTGTTTGTAAAAAGTCTCATAATTTGAGCGCCAGGGAGAAAAGATTAGCCTGGGAGCCCACGTGGCCTCTTCCACCAAAGAATTAGATGAAAGTATCCAGGGCGGGCCAGCGCCCCAGAGACATGGAATAATTAGGCCCTCAGGGAAGGTCAGCATCCCGAAGGCTTCAAATAGTTTTACGCCCAGGGGTACGCCATTGCCAATTCTCCATGCCCATGTCTGGAGGGAGCGGGAGGCACATAGCCCAAGAGTACCAGTCTGTACTGACCACGGATGGGGAGAGCATCTTTCACCTGCCTGCACTGACAGTAGTCGGCAAGAGAGCAGGGACAAAGCTGGCTCCGAGCTAGCACAAGTATCAAGCACGCAAGGAGCCGACAGGGACCGTGGTACCCAACAAAAATCACCACAGATGCTCGCTTGGGGTCGGGCACAGCAGCACTCAACATTAAAAAAAAAATGGAAAAGTGACACCGGACTCACAAAAAAGGAAAACAATGAAGAAAGCCCGCAGCTGCATGAAAGGAAGCGCTGCAGGCCTTCCTAAAAGATCACCCCATAAGCCCAAGCAGCAGGTCTAAAAATTTGCATATTGTGTTCCATAGTGCTCTAGAGAGGACAGGGGCACCACCAACAGATTACAATGTGGTCTGAGGGCTGACAAAAACACAGCAGTCCACACAGGACCCCACCTAAGATATTTAAGAAAAGTTGCCTTAACTTTACATAGGGGTTCAACTGATCACCCTGGGAGATATTTGTCTTGCTTTAAGCACACCTAGAGCTGGGCTCTGGGTTGCAGGGACATTTGAAGCAAGGTTAAAAAAAAAAAACAACACTCTTTTTTTAAGGTTTAAGTGTTATTGATTGTATTAGTGCTAGTGAAGGATCATCATAGTAGGTGTCATTAAAAGGTAGCATTATCGAAAACAGTTATTGACATTGTTTGCATTGAGTTTTAGATATATGTTTCTGCTTTAATATAGTTTAGTAATGCCTTGCCAAAGCCAGAAGGCATGACTTTTTTTTGTTCTCATTTGCCAGCAGACTCAAACGCCACACTGAAAGGTGTTTTTTGACCGTCTGCTACTTCACTGTTGAACATTCGAGACGAAAGCGAAAGACAACCAAAAAGCCCTCTTGCCACACCTCGCATAAGCATGTTAGGCTTAATCTCAGGACGCTAGGGAAGTTGTGATCTCTCTCTCTCCAAATGGTAAACTCAGTCCAAATTCCTCACATCTTCCCGCTCCTCTTACAGGCAAGATCCAATTTGAACATCCTGTACATGGATTTCAACCAATTGACTAGAACGGGAGGAGTGGGCCTCAGCCGATTAATGAGGATCTCCTTCCTTGCCAGCAAGATCAAATAGAAGAGCAAGCGCTTCTGCTTAAATGGTTGACATAGGCCGGGCTGAACATTCATTCCAAATATGATCAGGAGAGGGCGCACTACAATTTGGCCACCCAGAATTCCAGAGATCACCCTCCACACTCCTGCTCAAAAACTGCACAATCCAGGGTAAGACACGAACATGTGGCTATCATCTGCCTTTTCCTCGCCACACCGACTGCACGATGGAGGAGGCCCTACAACAAATTTTGCGCACCTCTTGGGGATAGAATAGATTCTATGCCATGTGAAAAGGTGATTCTTCCTAAGCAGTGCTGATTTGACTGTGGAGTAGAGAAGGTGCAAAGAGGACTGCCAAATATCTGGGTGTTCCACTACCGGCTAATAACACCCCCACCCCAAGGATGGACTGGGATCCTACATCTCATCTTATCAGCCGTCACCAACTAAAATTGATATGACTCTCTTTTTTGGCTTAGGAACTTGTAACTTGTCCTGCAAACCCCATCTCCTCCCGCTGGACCATCCATCTCTGTGCCCAGTCCCCCCTGGAAGCCAATTGCATGTACTTATACCATGATAGAGTGCCCTCGGTTTCTTCCCTTAGGGCCTCCCACAGTATTATCGCAGTACCTTCCCGCAGCTGCCCCCCAGCGGCTAATGCTCACTTTAATCAATGGAATGCACAGCTTGTCCAACAAGAATGGGGGATTGCCTGGGGAATTCCAAGAATTTTCCTCATTAAATACAAGACTTCCAAAAAAGCAAGCAGAACTTTCAATAGGACCTTCTTGAGGTATTTCTAGTCACCAAACTTATACAGGAAACCATCCTGCCCAATCAAGTTCAGCAGCCCCACATAGATTCTACTGCAATTCTTAAATTGGAAGGAGAGGTAATAGAGGAAGACATCTGACAATGCTATCCCACTCTTCACCAGCTTCCCTCTCAGTTTCTTCCAACTCAGTCTAGGACTTTTGGAAACCAGATAAAACTGCCAATCCTCCCTTGTATCTTATCTAAGCTGCCCCTAGGAAAAGATGGGTAGATGTTGTCAAACAGATAGGTCAGCTTGGGAGAATCACCATCTTCACTAGATTTGCCCTTCCATACAGGTCAAAGGGAGATGCCCCCATCTAGGTAGTAATGCCTCGATCTCCTTCCTCACTCTCCTTAAGTTGTACTCCGGTACCTCCTCTAACTTATGCAGTACTGAGATACCTAGATACCTGATCACTTTTTCGCAGCGGACTCCTGGGCTTGCTAAATTCCACGTCATCACCTCCGTCTTCGCCCTATTTATCAAATAAGCTGAAAAGACCCCAATTACTTCGGTTATGGCCTCCATATGCCCCACTGTTTTCCGTGGATCTCTTGCATAGAGAATGGTATCATTCTGTATACAGGCACAACTTGAACTTGACGTTCTGCGACTCAAACGGCTCAGTTCTCACATCAGCCCTCAAAACCTGCACCAGTGACTATATATATGTCAAAAAGTAACAGGGATGGGCAACCCTGACGTGTCCCCCTCGAGATGTTAACTTTCCTAGTCAAACCCCTGTTAACCAAAATCTGCATTGATGGTGCTTTGTAGAGGGCTTTGACTGCTGCAACAAAACTTGCGGGGAACCCTAAAACCTCAAACACCTCCCACAAATAGGCCCAGCACACCCTATCAAATGCCTTGGCAGCATCAACAGTGACAATAGCTAATGGGTCAAAAATTGCAGTTGCCATGTCTATTGTGGATATCAGTTGGTGTGTCAGATCATGCAGCTGCCTGCCAGGCACGAAGCTCTTCTGATCAGAGGGCATGATATTAATGATCGCAGTACATTATAGTGTGTCCGGCATAGGTGGGTGGTGTGGGGGATTATGGTTTTAGTGTTCGGAGCTTGCTGGGGCACAAACTGTTAGTGGGTGTCACCAAAGGAATTTCCACCTGTCATTTTGTATATATTGGAAAATTAATATGTAGTACTGAGCATGTGTGTGCAATACAGTACTATTTCATTTTGTAAGAAAAAGCACTAGCTGGACCATGATTTAATAAGTGTTGGTTCTTGCATTCCAGACAGCAGCATTACTAGCTCACAGCAAGTCACCAGAGTAAGCCTTGGACTGCTCTGCCTCACTACCCTTAAACATTGAAATGCTGAGTGAAGGAGAAAGTGGCCATATTGCTTGAGAAGGACACACATCGTTCCCAACTAAAAACGTGCAGTTTGCAGTGGGGACTATATTGGGTGTAGAGCCTGGCCACAGGCCAAGCCCTGCACCAGACCTTCTTTGCACACTGCCAAATGCCATGCAAAGAGTGGGATTGCCCACAAATGACAAGTTGGGTGCAGGGCCAGGCAGCAGGCAAGTCCCTGCAGCCACACTCCACTGCAGGTCAGCACACAGTTGAAAACTAAGTTATAGTTCAGGCTCAAATGCATACAACTAATTAAATTTAACAGTTATGGTTATAAACACACCAAAAAATTGCCGAAAGCACCTATACACAAAAACAGTTGTAAAACATGGTGAACAAGTGGAAAAACCGGACTAGTGTGCATTAGAGTGTGCCAGGAGTATTAAGTTTGTTCCACATGGACAAATGTGAATTCATGACTGATACATCTACCAGTTAAATCAAATTCAGATTTTCAGATTTATGTTTATCATCATTTAACAGAATACTGCATTTGCTAGAAAGTGACATCAATTAAGCATATATGTGAAAAAAGGAATAAGAGGCACGATAAAATGAAAAACAGAGATTTGACACATAGGAAAAGGTTGACTCTACACAGGAGAAGGTTGACTCTGAAGTCCACGATGCCATAGCCCTCAAGGAGTACATCAAAGCCTTCGTGACTTACCATAATAACTTTATCTTGATTGACTTGCAATTTCTGCTCAGTGTCCTGGAGAAGTTGGGTGTAGATCATGAATATATGAAATGGGTAAAGCCATTGTATGCAAAGTCAGGGACAAGCATAACCCTGAACTGACAGATCTCAGAAAATATACAACTGGAGCGGGGCTACAAGACAGAAATGCCCAGTGTCCCATGTTTTGTTCTATGAGTAGTTGGGCCTTGGATCAGAACAGATCCACTCCTAAAATGCTTCCAATGCCCCTGCAGGGTGTTAACATTTGACTTATATGCAGAGTGTTCTGGTATAATTTTGGGGGCCACGATATATATTGTACCCAAGTGAAGAAACATGATCTGACAATGTAGGAGGCACTCTGGAATGAGTATTAGTTGGCAGGAATCAATTATTTTACCAGTAAAAGGGAAAGATATCAGGATCAACTGGCATTATTATTAAATACAATTAGGATTATGCAGAATAAAGATCAACTTCCTGTCCTAGATGTAAAAACAGCAATCAACAGATTGTGACAGGCGTTATCCACGTGGGCTTAAATCGCTGCTAGAAATAATATGTACAGCAAATGATAAAATTCCAAGACTCCTTTATCTATAATACCCATACTAAAATGTCCAAACCTCTTCGTGAACATGCAAGGAGAGGTATGAAAACTGTTACAGAGAGAGGAAACCCCAAAAAGTGCCATGGAATCATTATGCATAACTATAGGGAAAGGGGGTAGAGGGAGGTTGCTAAACATACAAGTGCCATTGAACAACACAACTGATACTAAGAAACGACTGAGAGTGTTAGTTAACAACCATTTGATTAGACTGAATCCGAACCTTATGGACAAAGAATCGGGTAGCTCAATTTCTTATGAGAAAGACCCCAGAATCAACCTCCATCTACAGTGACAATGATAATTGAGAACTGGATCCAAATGATAAAGGAAACTGTTTGAAAGTAGAAAATAACTTTGATAAGCCCTTATGGTTGAGCAATGTGGTCAAATTGACAGGATTCAAGAATTCGTAGACAAAAGAAATGGTTTACAAGATGGCCTGAGAAGCCAAGTTGTCCAATACTTTTAAAGCGATTTAGGAACAGAGCCAGCTGGATTGTGCCTGACACTTTTAGAAAAACCTTCTATCAGAAGGGTGGATCTACCCAGAAGGGTTGATATCTATGGCCAGTCAAACCTAGAAATTTGAATTCAATATTGTAGAGCCTAGATTATTATAACCAATATCAAAATTGCATGCAGTTTCTAGTCCCTCACCCAAATCTCCCTGGAAAACCATTAAAAAAGACAAGAAAAGGAACACTTAAAGAAGCACAAGCAGAGAAAAACCTTATTTTGTGGCCATCATCTCCTGATTAAGAGAGACGGAACACAAATACCTCCATAGATATTACTACGCATGGAATGGATAAAGGTGGGACCTCAAATTCACATGGTGTGAAGCAGAAATATGTCATTTTATTCAAGAGTTTGGAGGGGTGCTTAAACATTTAAAATGACAGTGGAACCAAAAAACAAGTTCATTATTTTGAGAATTTGGTCTCATCAGAAAACTACAAGAAAACATTTATTGTCATGCAATGAGAGTGGTAAATAGTGTTATTGATTAAAGGATGAGGGATAAGGACGCAGTTGTTTTAAACGTACATTAACTGTTTACAGAGAAACCTTTTTTGATATCTCCTTAAATTGAATGCAAGTACCTATGGGACTATTTGACTCTTTTGCTCGTAAATCCCTGAAGAAGGAAGTAATGTTTATGAAAGACTTTGGCCTTCAATATGTATGGCCCAAGAAATGGGCCTGTACTTGCCCACTCTGGAGTTACCAATACAGGGGTACCAGTAACTTCGGGGGATGTGAAAATACACTCCATTACAAGTCAGACCCTGATGATCCACTAAGGATTGAGGAATTACCTGGGGAAAGTAAATAGATCCATGGTGTTCTCTGGAATCTCATAATTCTGAGAGGGAGCTGGTAACTACTGTTAGTCAACACACTGTGAAGATTCTGCATGCCACATGTGTAGGGTTTTGCTACTGTGAAAATGCTAAATAATGGTGAATTTTACTACACTCAAACCTGAACCACTCAACCGTGAGCCCAGAAGTCCGCATACGTGTGGGAAATTCATTACACATATTTGTGAATATCTACAAAGTAACAACTGTGTAGGGGACTACCTCCTTTACATTGCAATTTCCGGACTTGGCCTTTGACACTACCATAAAAGCACCCAAATCTAGTAATTGTGAGAACTGCATTATTTACAAAAACGTTGGACAACTTCCACAAATGTAGATTGAATCTGCATTCTCACGTGTATGTTCCAGACTTTGTGAATCACCTCTAGGTGTTGCAGGTGAAGGTCCAACTTTTTCCATGCAAGTCTCTTAGGATAGAACTGCAACTGACCGAACTTCAGCAATGCACAATGTCATATTGCCCATAGGCTACATCTCCATTGCTATCGAACAAGGGAAAAAGAGATGGTTGGAGTGTGCCACACCTAAACTCTTTTCAAACTCCAGATGTAAAGCTGCGAGTCCCTGTATCATTGCCGAACTCTGAAACAGGATTCAGAGAAGGTTCTGATCCATGCTGTGCTTGGTCATGCAACTGACAGTCCTTACCACATGTCAAAGTGAGACAAGTAGAAGAAAAGCCAATACAAAAAAAAGTTACATCATTATCACTGAAAGGTTATACATTTGTTCATAAAGTCAGCAGACAGCCTCATATTTGTAGGACTAAAAGGTAAAAGCATGCTTCACATTTGCAAAGGAAGATGGTGCAGCCCTATTCTACAAAGAGTCTCCAAACATACTTTTAATTTCTAAGCTACAAAATTTACTAGGTAGATGTTTTTAAGGTTTCAGCATGTCACAGAACTATACATGTAGGTAACTGACTCACTGGTCGATAGCGTGAGAGAAATCCTAGGTATTTCACTGAGGTCAGGTTCCCATCAGTCATTGTGTGGGCTGGATTCTAGAGCCTGGAACATTTCTCTAGACTAATAAGACTAAAAGCTGTGACAGTGAAATGGTATATGTGTCTCAAAGCATAAAGAAAAGGAAACTTTTGAGTCATACTCACATTGGCTGAGAAAACTCTGGAGGCTCATCATTCACATTTGACATGCGGATCCTGACTGTGGTTGTCCCGGTCTTCGGATCTAGGCCCTTGTCTGTTGCCATGACCACAAACTCATACAGGTGGTTAGCTCGCTCGTAGTCAAGAGGTCTGGCTGGTGAAATTGTGCCATTGGCGGAGATGCTGAAATCAGGGCTCAGGGTGTGGTACAGCACCTCTGAGTTCGGCCCTGAATCGCAGTCTTTGGCTGCCACTAAGAACAAGAAGAATTACAGAGAATCATTCTGCAAAGTTAAGTCCTGTTAATAAGTACCAGAAACATGAAACAATTAACAGAGTAGATGGTTATGAAGAGGGTCTCTGTACAAGATTCTTTTAATAGTCAAACTTTGCGTTATGATGAGGGTATTAATCATTGAGGCAGCAGATACAAGTGAGCCTTAATCAAAGAAGCTTGCAAGCAAAATCATTTAGTGAGGTAGAGAGAGATAAAACACCCAGATCAATGCCTCACTAATGCACAGTTAAGTAGGTAAGCTAGGTCAGCTCTCCACTGACAAATAATGAGACAGTTTGACCATCCAATTAGTCAATTTCTTGTTCATGAGTGCAGAGCAGGGGGGGCGTGGCCACGAGGCGGATGAGAGCGGACGTGTGAGCAAGAGAGCTCCGTGCCGACCCCGTCTATTATCCTGACCAGAGGTGCTGTACGAGGCCCCCGAACCCCCAGGAAGAAGGGGAAACGGGCCGGGAGGCACCAGCACCTAGAAACATCGCGGCTGGAGGCGGTGTAAACCTGGGGCCCCGCTGAAAGAAACAACGAGTCTTGGAAGCAGATTCAAGATGGCGGTGTGAGGGCTCCGAGCTCCAACTGGTCGCGGGAGCGGCGCAGCCTGAGAGGCCTAAAGGGAGCAGCTCGAGAGGACAGTTCCCCTGTGGAAGCCCAGAGTGCATGTTGCCGGGGGAAATCGGAGACAGCGACTGCCGAGGGCCTGGGGCACCACCGACTCCGACGGCTGTAAGAAGGCAAAATGGCGGCGGGAGCGGCCGAAAAGTTTTTACGGCGGCGATAAGCTGAAGCCGCGAGCGGGGCCGGGGGATCGCATTGCCGCTACAGAGACCGGGACGCCTGCTGGAGGTCTGCGGGAGCAGGTGGCGCTGTAGTGCGGCTGGGAGCGGAGGGCGCAAGGCGGTAGGCAGCCCCTCCCCCCCCTTCCTTTACTTTTCCCGAGGACAGAACTGGTGGCATTGTGGTGACCGCCAGGAACAAGCCGGCGCGGCTGGGGGCCGATTTGATCCCCATAAAGGTGGTGCAGACAGAAGAAGAAGAGGACAGGGGCTGCACGGTGATCCTGGAGGAGGGCTACCTGAGGGACGCAAGCGCAATGGTGAGAACAGCGAGGTGAACAGATTGCCTATGAGGAAGGCCGGTTGAGGGCTGGAAGGGCACTTAAGGACGGTGCAACCATCACAGGGACTCCAGTAGCTGTAGAGTACTGATAGCTGTGTGAAGCTGGTTGCATGTATTGGAGTGTCCGTCCCCACCCCTAATGGGGGGTTCTGACAGTTGGCGCATCTGAGCGAGGAAGGCCGCAGACAGAAGACAACAGGCACGCTGGCGAGGCCTAGCTGGTACGGATGCATTGCCACGTCGGGGGATTAGTAAGTGCGGGTATTGCGTTGGAGGAGAGGCCTGTGGTATCTGACGCATGAGGCGGGGAACCCATGGAAATTAAAGTGGAAAGGAGCACAGCAGTTGTTGATCCCTTAGCTGGCTGTGAGCATCTGAGGTCAAGCTGGAGAGAGGCCTGATCCGAGGGACGAGGCAGCGGACGCAACGGGTCTAGCCGAGCCCGGAGGACGGACCTGACAAGGGGAGCGATTCGGGCAGTGAGCGCAGAAGGGGGGCGAGAAGACGATTGGCACACCTGAGGTGGGCCCGCTGAGAGGACGAGACATCTAGAAGATCACCCGGGGGCATTGCGGATATCGAGACCTGCGGAACCATGGGGAAACCGAGAGGGAAGCAGGCGGGAGCACCCGTGGAACAGGAAGAGGAAACGACCATTGGGGAGATGCGAGAGAGTCAGCAACAACACCCAGAGGGGATGCTCCAGCAACAGGTCGATCAAATACTAAAGGCCATAACAGACACTAGGGAGGCCCTGCAGCTGGACATTGCGAATGTGACACAGGGCTTGGGATTGCTCCGAGCGGATCACGCCAAATTGGCTGATAGGGTAAAACAAACGGAGACAGCCGTAGAAGTCCTGGAGCCAGCCCAAAAATTGATGGCAGCGCAGATGACAGATTTTCAGAATAGGCTGCAGATTCTGGAGAGGCGGGCAGAAGACGCTGAAGGGAGGAATCGAAGAAACAACGTCCGGGTGGTGGGGCTCCCTGAAGGGGTGGAAGGAACCAGCATCGTGGACTATCTGGAGGAGTGGCTAAAAGGGACAGTCGCGCCGGAAGGGGTGTCATCTTTCTTCACACTGGAGAGAGCCCACAGAGTGCCGGCCAGGCCCTTAGCACCCGGGAGACCGCCAAGGCCGGTGGTGGCCAGGCTGCTTCACTACAAAGACAGGGATCTACTACTGTACAAGGCAAGGACGGCAGGCCCCTACACAGTGGACAATAGTAAGGTGACCTTGTTCCCGGATTACACGCTCGAGGTCCAGCGCCGCAGAGTGTCGTTTGTGGCGGTCAAGAGGGCGCTTCGGGATGAAGGTATTCAATACTCTCTGATGTTTCCGGCGCGTCTGAAGACTACAGTGGACGGCACGATGTCCTTTCATGACAGACCAGAGGAGGCATGGGACTGGCTGGAGAGATATAAAGCTGGTATTGGAGAGGCAGGAAGCGGAGTGGGAGCTGGAGCGGAGGGGCCGCGCCCGCGCAGACTAAGGCGTAATCGGCGACGTCAACAAGTGGCCCGGAAGCCAACAGAGACGCAGACGGAAAAGGAGAGAGCAGCCGCTTTGCAAGCAGTCACGGCTATCTCTCGAGTGGAAGGGGGTGCATCTCCGGCGAGAACGGAATCGGAAGGGGGGTCCTTGGAAGAGGACAATGAACAATCGGATGCCGGAAGCTTGACACTGCCTCATGTGACAGCCGGGACGGCAGATGAGACTGTGGATGGGTGAAGTAGACTCTGGCCGGACATGGGAAGGATATTAAGCTGAGAGGGAGAGATGGGGAGGGGGCTAGATGGGAATTAGGATGGCTAGGATTAGCCCATTTAGGGCCAGGGATTATGCAGGGGCTGTGACAACTACGTGAAAGAAGTCTCGTTGATGCGAGGCCCCGGAAGGGGCTGGTTCAACATTACGGGGGAAGGGCGCGGATTGGAGGCCTACTAGGTGTCTGATTCTCTGAAGCCGAGGGCTCACCTTCCGTAAGTTTGTGTGAGGGAAGCTCCCTAAGGGCATCGAGGGAGCAGTTGAGTGGTAGTTTGGATGGGTACTAATGTTGTAGCGCCTGTTCTGGGGGGAGGGAGGTGGGGAGGGGCTGGGAGGGGGTTGCGGGGAGTTAGGGACACCAGTGTGCTCTTAGGTGGGGGATGTGTGCAGGAGGGGGGTTGCCTGATAAATGGGGACGTTACATGATTTGAAGTGTTTAACCTGGAATGTGAGGGGGCTTCACACAATGCAGAGGCGCCATAAAGTGCATGCTTACCTGGTACGGCGGGGGGTGCAGGTGGCGTTTCTTCAAGAAACACATATTAATCGGTCTGAGGGAGCAGCATTGAAGAAGAGATGGAAGGGGCAATTATTCTATACGACTTATTCGGCATATGCTAGGGGCGCCCTGGTGTGGGTCAGAGCGGGTGTCCCTTTTCAGCCAGCGCAACAATTGATTGACCCGGAGGGAAGGTTTGTGGCGTTGTTGGGGATGCTAAATGGAGTAGATGTGGCCCTGTGCAGTGTGTACGCTCCCAACATCGACCAGCCCTCCTTTTTTGAGAGCCTGTCGGGGAGCCTGGCGCCATACTCAACTGGTGCGGCAATATTGGGGGGAGATTTCAACACAATAGCTGATGTGGACATAGACAGATCCCACCCTCTGCTTCCAGGTGCCCAAGTACACAAGATCTCCAAGGCGCGGAGAGTATGGCAGGCCCATTGGGGGCTGGTCGACACTTGGCGCGCCCAACATCTGGAGGAAAGGGATTACTCCTATTATTCTGGCCTTCATGACCTGCATGTACGACTGGATGCAATATTATGCACCCCCGATGTCCACCTCAAGGTGATAGGTAGTGAGTATCTAGCGAGAACAATCTCGGACCACAACCCGCTCCTACTGCGGATAAGGTGGAGCCGAGAGAGATCACTTATACCGACTTGGCGGTTACGACCGGAGGCACTGGAGGATCCGATCTTTAGCAGGGAGTTGGGAGCGGGCATTGATCAATATTTTGAGAAGAATGAGGGGACGGCGACATCGGCAGCAATTGAATGGGATGCGTTTAAGGTTGTGGTCAGGGGTATATGTATTAACAAGGTGGTGGGAGTAAGGAAAACGTTATTGGCAGACTTGGAGAAGGCCGAAAGCCGATTGCGAGAAGCGGAGAAAGATCGGCCTGGGGGGCCCGGGGCGCAGACTGAGGTATCGGAGGCTAGGGAGGCAGTGGCGGTACAGATGGAGAGACTGCGCTCTTTTGACTATAAGACGTATAGAGCGCGGATGCATGCGGAGGGGGACAAATCGAGCGCCCTGCTGGCGTGGCTGGCCACACCGGTGCCCAGGGGAGTGCCGATACTGGGCTTGACAGATCCCACAGGGGGAGTGGAGAACACGCAGGCAGGGATTAATAGAATGTTCCTAGAGTATTATGCTGAGCTCTACAGTACCCAACTGAATAGGGACGCTGATGATATAGGGGAGTATCTTGAAGTTGTGGCCCTACCGAGCTTGGGTAAGGGGCAGGGAGACTTGTTGGGTAGCGAGATTACGGTGGGAGAGATCAGGAGCGCGATCAAGCATATGGCCCGCAACAAGACGCCTGGGGTGGATGGCCTTCCCATAGAATTCTATTCTAAGTACGTGGAGTGTCTGGCCCCGCGCTTACAGGTGGTTTATAAAGAGGCGCATAAAGAAGGGAGGCTGCCCGAGACAACTAGGGAGGCTATTATCATACCTCTCTTGAAACCTGGTAGGGAAGCCACGGATATGAAGGCTTACCGCCCACTATCAATGTTGACGACTGACTACAAAATCCTGAGCAGGATCCTCGCGTCGCGCCTACTCCCGTACATGCCTCAGCTGGTACATCGGGATCAATCGGGTTTTATACCGAAGCGTAACACGTCTATTAATGTGCGACGGTTGTTACGAATTTTAGAGGAATGCCAGGATCCGAAATCTACTGCCTTGATTCTTTCAGTGGACATAGAGAAGGCATTTGATAGTCTGGAGTGGCCATATCTCTTTCAGGTAATGCGCAAGCTGGGTTTGGGCGAGGCATTCGTAAGGTGGACTCGAATACTTTATAACTCAGCGACGGCCCGAGTACGAACGGGGGTGACAGTGTCGTCCCCCTGTTTAGTGGGACGAGGGACGCGCCAGGGCTGTTCGCTGTCTCCGCTCCTGTTTGCACTGGCGATCGAACCACTGGCGATGCGAGCTAGAACAGGGAGGCACTATGCGGGTTGGAGATACGTGGAGAAGTGCAATACATATCGCTTTACGCAGATGATCTGCTGATGTTTCTGGCCGCCCCTGAGGAGGTGCCCAGGGGAGCGACGGAGCTGTTGCGGGTGTTTGGGGAAATATCGGGGTTGTGTGTGAACTGGGAGAAGACCTGCCTGTTCCCGGCGAGCCGGGCGATGCACCCTCCCACCAAACTGGAAGGAATAAGATGGGAACCCTGTTGCCTACAATATTTGGGGATTAACATCTACCATGAGCAGGCGGATCTATTGGAGGGCAATGTGAACAGAGCAGTGCGAGGGATCAAAGGGAGCATGGCGTTTTGGAGTACTTTGCCACTATCAGTGGCGGGTAGAGTAGCACTACTGAAAATGGTGGCACTGCCTAGACTTTTATATTATTTCAGGACGCTGCCGATTTGGATCCCAGGCTCGGTGTTTAAGACGCTTAGATCTATGGTAGGCGGATTCCTGTGGGGGAGTGGCAGGCGGCGAGTGGCACTGACCACGATGATGAGACCTAGAGCGGAGGGAGGATGGGCGGTCCCGGACTTCGAAGTGTATTACCTAGCAGCCCAGCTACAGTGGCTCACTCAGGCGGTGGCTCGGGAGTTTAGGGGACCAGATGGCCCAGAAGACCGTTGGCTACCGAGACATGTTCTATCATTTGTGAGTTGATTCATTGACGAATGAGGAGAAAACACTAAGAGCATGTTGGAATAGATACAGGCGTAGGGGTGGAATCACTCGTCCATACGCACCGGAGATACCCCTGGGCATGTGCACGGCTTTCCCGCATGGAGGAGACTGGTCTGCACTAGCAAACTGGGAGGAACTGGGGCTGGAAATGATCGGGGATCTCTATGAGGAGGGAACCCTCTTGCCCTTTCAAACGTTGCAGGAGAGATATGGGTTACCTAGGGGCGCCTATTTGCTGCATGCCGCGCTGGCGTCTGCCATTCAGAAATATTGGGGGGAAGGGCTATCGGAGCCACAGACATCCCTGACATGTCAATATGTGGTAATAGCAGCGGGAACAGAAAAGGCGGTAGCGTGCTTGGGTAGACGATTGGTGGAAGAGAAACTGCAGCCATTGACTCAGTTGCGAGGAAAATGGGAGGTGGACCTGGGTAAGGATATACCTGAGACGACTTGGATTAAGATAGTGGAAAGGGCATGGAAAAGCACGCGAAATGCTAGATTCCAACTTATCCATTTCTACATTATACACAGGGCGTATTTAACCCCGGAGCAGATAACTAAATATTTCCAGGTGGACTCGGCATGTTGCCCCAGGTGTAATACGAAAGCGGCAGATTTTCAACATATGATGTGGAGCTGTCCACAGCTCAGAACGTACTGGGAGGAGGTGGTAGAGGTCTTATGTGGAGTGACGGATAGGCAGATAGAACCTGAAATGGGGGCGTGCATACTGCACTGGTTCCCGCACACAGCGCGAACTAGGATTACGAGCAAGTTCATTGACTTGGGGCTCCTATTAGCTAAACGGGAACTAACAAGGCAGTGGAAATCTAAGCAGGGCCCTAGAGTGGCGCGATGGAGGGAAGAGTTCGCAAATTGGGCGGCTAGCGAGAGCATGGTTCAACTACAGCAGGCCAGGAGGGCGAATAATGAAAAAGCAATAGAGACTGCGCAGGCATGGGAAGCATTGGTGGCCCTGTTGAAGCTCCCAGAGCCGGATACGGATACGGATTCCCTTGGAGGCTCATCGGGATAATGTCAGAGCACACAGATCATAGATAGGCTCGAGCTGCCTACAGGGGAACAGGAGTAAATGCGAAGCCAGCGGGAAGGGGAGTATAACACAAATACAACTGGAGATTAGCACACCCTAGCACGATGATGATGATGATTGATTATTCCTGATTAAACTACTTGGAGCACACCGGTGGAAGGGGTAGGGGGAGGGAGGGGCAAGTGGGGGGATCCACGTTTGGGAACCTTATGTTTTGGGATGGTATAGAATGCATATATTGATGTCGATATTAACAGGAAGTGAGGACGATGGGTAGGGTATCGTAGCACTGAGGGAGATGAGGATGCCACACCGATGGTTGACCATAAACAGTCATGTAATGTATCAAGGAATATGCCTCCCACAGATGATGTGTATTACAAGTGGGGGTTTGTGTGAGTTGAAAATTAATAAAAATATTTAACAAAAAAAAAAAAAAAAAAAAGAGTGCAGAGCAGCTTCCAAATGCAAGAATGAATAGTACTAAACACTCTGATAAAGGTTCACAATATAACATGAACTAGTGCTGACACTCACACTTGACCAAGGACAAAAGCAACAAAAATATCTGCTGCTGTACAAAACAATTAAAATACAACATTGGATAAGCATGAGATATAGCATGAAGGACCAGATCTACTACGGCCTTTTGTGTTCGCAAAGGGCTAAATTTGCAAAATCAGGCAGTTTGTGAGTGCAAAAAGGCTTTTGGTATGTAGCAAACACAAATTGCTATTCAATAACATGTTTCCGAATAGCAATTTTGGTTTGCAACTACATACCAATTTGGTATTGGGAAGGGGCGTCTTTAGGGTGTCCCTTCCATATATCAATTTGGAATGGGATATATTAATGTTTTGCGTCCGACATATGGTCTCATAACATTAATATATTACCGGCTACACAAAGGAAGTGGTAACCCATTCACAAACAGGAACAGGTCTTCAAGGGACCCCTTCACCTTTGCGAATGTTATCAAAAATATTTTTTAAGGGTAGGCAGTGGTCCTATAGACCACAGCCTACTCTTAAAAAGTTTGTTAACGTTTTCATTTCTTTAATTTTTAAAACACATCCCATTTTCCTTAAAGGAATTAAAGACGTTGTGGTCTGCTGGCCTAGCAGGCCGCCATTCCTGTGATAGCTGCAAATTGTGGTAGGTCGCAATTTTCAACCTTCTTCATTAATATTCATGAGGTAGCCCAAATTGCGACCCACTAGGATTAGGTATTTTGCAAAATGACCTATAAGTATATAGATTGGTTCGTAAAATACTACACTGGTCTGTTTTGTAACCAGTTCTTAGCACATCTGACCCTAAATGTATGAT
The DNA here is from genome assembly GCA_963921515.1 of Calotriton arnoldi. NCBI lineage: Eukaryota > Metazoa > Chordata > Amphibia > Caudata > Salamandridae > Calotriton > Calotriton arnoldi. Next base: position 1,728,681 of record CAWUFW010000382.1, on the reverse strand, counting down.
AACAGTGTACTTCTTAGATGATAAATAGTCCCTCATACACCAATGGAAGGGGAAGGATACATCCAAATAGCCATGAAGGTTGAACTAAGGCTCATCCAAGACGTGATTAACAGTGTCTCCAGCTAATGGCTAAAGGTTCCTGAGCCAAAGAAGTCAATACCTAAAGGAGCCTTAACTGAGGCACCCTCATAGTATTTATAGAATACAGCATTTCTGTCATGAATGGTACAAGCACCATTAAACTTCAAACTCACAAAGGTCATGAGCCAGAAGCTTGAAAATTTGGAAGAAAAAACCTTAGTCATACTCTTTATTTACTCTATGACCCAGCTTAATTTTCAACAATTTGCATCAAATGATTGCAACATGAAGCAAATGACACCACAAACACTCAAGCACAAACAAGCACACAAATCCCCCTCCTGAATATAGTAAATAAAACAAACCTTGCAGAAGAGAGACAGCAACAGGGGTTGTTTCTGGGACATTGTCTTTACTATAGACTGACTGCTGAAATTCCGGAATGCAATCATTTACATCTGTGATGACTACCAAAACCTGCAGAGAAGAGAGCAGTGATTAGTTTCTTTTAAAAGGCAAGGTGGTACTAAAAGTGAAGTGAATTACACTGATTTTCAAGGCTGTGTCGCTAGCCCTGTGAACATCTGCCACAATTTACTAATGCTGTCTATATGACCTATAAAGACCCCCAGAACTTAAAATTATCCCACATGAACACCATAGTCTAGGCATGGGATTTATATTTTCAGGGTGTGCGGAATGTGTTACTGTCTCTGCAATGTGCAATTGAAATAGAATTTTTTTGCCACTGCCGTTATCACTGACATGGTAATGACTGTGTTAGAGCTTTTGTGTGTTTAAATCAAAATGTGCATTATTAATAGTGTTCAGAGCACTTAATTTATATTTGAATTCATTTATGTATACTAACACGTAGATATCACAATTTAAACAAATTTGTTATGACATATTAAAGTGTGATATTTCTGGCTTAGGCTAAATTGGCCTCAGATAGGCCATGATGTCATCTTGTTCAAAATGGATGTTATATCAGGCAATTCTCTGTTTATATTTCTGCTCGACACTACGTGCAGCAAGATGTGGGTTTGTTTATTTTTGAAGGACACTGTTCTTGAAGTGAGTCTGCTAAAGAGAGCTTCAGTAACAAATTCCAAGGAACTTCCGCTTGCACGCGGTATTGCATTCATTCACAATGGTTCACTATTGTTCATGTAACTAATTTGTTCTGACAATTCCGGGTGAAATTAGGTCAGAAGGGCCCAATCAATATTCATGTAGTGGACTAGTGCTAAGGTGATAGGGCTGTGTGACGTTTTTAATTGTAAAGCTGTGATTTGCTGGATCAATGATCCTACCATGCTGACTTTGCAGTTCTGTGTAATTTGTATGCAATAAAACTGTATATAAACCCTTGTATTTGAGGGTGAGCCAGAAGACTCTTCCTGACCGCTAGGGATGCCGCTGAATTTCTTACTGATTTTGCTGCACAGTTGAGACTTTGGGCATTATGTTCTTACAATGCATTCAGTAAAAGTTGCCGCAACTTGTGCACCTACTTTTACAAAATGCATTGATTTTTTCCAAACCAACATTTGTTCAAACATGTTGGTTTGCAAAATTCGATTTGTAGTGGGATGAGGTTTTTTTACCTACCTCATTAATATGCATGAGGTAGGTTGTAAATTGCAACCCACTAAGAATTGCTGCCATCACAGGGATGGTGGCCTACTGGGGTCAGCAGACCACCATGTATGGGATTGCTTTAAATGAAGCAATCTTTTTTTTTTAAGCAGCCTGTTTTCCTTAAATGAAAATGGGATGCGTTTAAAAAAACAAGTTTCAAACACCTTTATTTAGGGGTAAGCAGTGGTCCCAGGGTCCAATGGCTACTCCTAAAAAATGTGTTTTTACAATATAGACCAGGGGCCCCTTCCCATTTGCGAGTGGGTTACCACCTCCTTTGAGGTGTTGGTAACCTATCAATAATTTGCGACCGCAAAACCATTAATACATGCCATAAGAAATTGTGAATTGGAAGGGACACTCTAAACACGGCTCGTTCAATTCATGATTTATTATGTAGTCATAAACCTATTTTGTGATTTGGTAGCAAGTTACCGAATCGCAATTTGGGTTTTGATCATACCTAAAAGCTATTTTGCGGTTTCAAAGGCTCCGATTTTGAGAATCGGAGTCTCTGTAACCACAAAATAGCTTTGAACGCAGCAGGGCCGTAGGTCTGTTTTCTGATTATGCATTTCATTTGTATTATGCTATTTACTTTGAGCCTTTATGGCATATGTTTTCCTTGTATTATATTACTGAAATTCAGTAATAAACCTTCATGATTTTTCCAAATTCTACTCTAGAACCGAATTTTTAATTAGGATCAGCAGTGCAGGCGGTGAAATGTCCACTGGCAAAGTAAACATAGCACAGATTCTGCACACCTGAAAAAACAACCTTTCAAAGAAGATCATATAGAAAAAAAGGAAGAGTACTCCACATTTATAAAATAACAGCATTTTGGACAACTGGAAACCCCTTTAAAAGAAGAGAATTGAAAAAGCCACAAAACCCAGATTAAGTACCCCTATTGTTTGGAAGAAGCCCCTCAGACAATCACAAAGCTCCAGGGGAATACCCTGCGTCTTAGAAGGTAGCCAAGGACAACTCCAAAAGCAGGTTTAGTACACGTATCCTTACAAAAAAGATAATATTGGGCAACAGGAGGACTACCCAACCTTTTTTTTTTTTAAAGTGCCTTTGGAACAAGAACAAAAACCACAGTGTTTACCCCTAGTCTTTCACAGAAGACCATGTGGACAACTATGAACCTCAGTGTACATAACCCCAATCATTAAACAAGTATTGCCAAAACCGATAGGTCATACGTTGGGTGCTGACCTTCTGGCTTTGCCAATGCTTGTTTTTTGTTGAAGAGTTTTTGTAAAACTTTATTACTAATCCCATTAAAAGTTTGTTGCCTGTGTATGCATATGCTTGAGCGGGAATGCATAAGCACTGGCGGCCATCATGATATGGTTTTCGTAAAAAAGTTTCTCAAAAGCTATTGAAAGATCGGCGTATAGGTATGCAAACATGCATGTATGGCTGCACACCTTTCAATGGTTTTTAATCATGTAAAAAAAACATTAAAGATGGCTGCTTAGGCATGCGCATAGGTCCGCACAAAGGGGTGAATGCTTTTTATAAAAGTGGAAAACATTGAATGGCCGGCAGCTGTGCATGCACATGCATATGCAAACCTGCACTTGCAAGGGTGGCTTTTTAAATTTTTTTGTGTGCAAAAATAATGATTTATGCGCGAGATGCATGAATATAACATGTAACACACAAGCCCAGTAGCAGTATTGAGAGATCTAACCAGCCCTCTCGAAAGTAAACTAAGCATTATGTAAAATATGCATTGAGTAAAAGGAAAGATATTTTTTATGCAAAAGTACACACTGGGCCAGTAGTCCCTGGCACTGAAGGGGACTACTTAGGGTGAGGATGTACACATTGTGCATCAGCAGAATGCATCCCTCACAGTCAGGTGAGCCAATGGTGGAAGGAGGCTGACCCCATGCTGGCATGTTTAAGATGAGTATCACTAGGGAACAGCTGAAGAAAGTGATCGCTCATGCTAGCACTGAACCATCTTCAAACCTGACTTCTGATTATGGTAGGAAAATAAAGCAGCAGTGCAACTGAAATTGTATTATTTTTTGTTGCATACTCTACCACTTTTGAATTTATATTCAAGTTACACTGTACTGATTGTACTTTACTCTCCTCATCAGCAGAAGTACTTTGCTGCACTAGTACTTGGTCATATATACATTTTATGAGTAAGTTGCATTTTTAGGAAAAGTTTAAATTACTATAACTTGTTACATGACATCAAAGTATTTCTGGTTCCTTAAAAGAAAACACCATACAAGTCGTTATCCTTTCTGGATACATCTGTGGCTATTAAATGCCATGTTCGCAAAAAACGTACAACAGGTTTACAACAATACATACTTCTGCTGTGCTCGTGAGCTGCTCCAGGTTCTCTGTCACTTTCACGAGCAACAGGTACTGATGCTGGTTGCTCTCATAGTCGACACTTCGCGTTAAACTGATCTCCCCAGTTACCTGATGGATGTTAAATATGCTGCCGGGGTTCAGCAGCAAATTGTAGCTAAGGGGCTGCTTCTGGAAGGAGGCAGCAGATACAGTGATGATCCTAGGTAAAGGCAGGCAGGGTGAAAGAACAAACAAAAAGATGAGATCGTCAGAGACACATTTAGCATACACCAATGTTATGTCATCAGCACTTTTCACCATTTAAATGACATTGTAACACTTTCGTATTCTGGGTCTCCTTTCCATTTGATTCTTGGATTATTTTCAATTGGTTGTGTTTGTATCGTGAATATTGAATTTCCCACGTATTGCATATTTTAAACCAGACAGCTGTGCACTACTAAAATGCTGCATTTAGATTGGATCCTATCCAGTTGATCTCTACATAAGAAATGCATAGCCAGTACCCGAGACATAGCCTACATATCTCTATACCCACTTCTCCTTACATATGCTTGTGAGAATCACAGTTCTACTAAAGAACTAGAGTGTTCAGCTAGCTCTCAGAATGTGCCTGCACTGGAAGACATGCTGCTGAAGAAGCAACTTTAGAACCATTCACTTTTCTGTTCAGAAGGCTAAATTCAGACATGAAAATGGTTCTTATCTTAGTTTCTGAATATGCCTCTAAAAACATTCCCTTGCATGTATCCGCACTGTACTTTTAAAACTTTCCAAGTTGTTGAAAACTCTGCAGTTCCTGACAGTTTGTGTTTAAAATAGTAGTCTCATAGTACTGCCAGCATTAAAACACTACATATTTAAACATATGTTCTAATTAATTACATGCAAATGTAGTCCTTTAGACTAAGAACATATATTTTGAAACATGTTTATTATTTCTTTATATTTAAATAACAATAAAAATGAATTTTGAAGCCAGTGCATGCATGAGCAAGGGAACTGAGAAAAAATGTTTTTAAAAAATTAAACGTCCAAACAGAAGCTTTTTTGAAGGGTTTTTCTACCCATGGGAGCACACATATAACCATTTTAAATATGATATTAGTCTAGTCTGAGAATAGGTTATTGCACCTCTAAAAAGAATCTACTCCCATACATTTAAATGGACAATTAAAGAAAAACATTTATGTCTACTGATGGAGTGAGGTTTGTAAAAATACACCCTCATGAAATTAAGTAACCCCATAATAATATATTGACTGCATGGACTAACCAACCCTGAATGCACACATTCACACAGGGGGCAAACGCATTTTACATAATATACTAAACCATTTTGGCATGAGTACGTACTAACTGTTTGCGCTTTGAAAAATCGTACTAATGCGTGTTTATGCTATGTTGTACATTGCACATTTTGCATGTTGTGCACAAATAACGAAAAGGTTGCTTTAAATTAATAGCTTTCGCTAGGAATTAAATAACACAGGGTATTAGTATGGTGGGAGGTAACCATAATGGGTTTTATTTCATGAATTAATATTCTTTTGTGTTTATTTACTTTAGTACGAGATTGGGCCTGCATGAAAATGGCCTCTTGTCTGAACCAGCATATGGTTGTCTTGGTCGGTACGGAGAACGCATGCGCCAAATTGTTCTGCCTGCCTACGAGCTGCAGAGTGTACCAGCTGATGTAATCCGTGTGAAGGTCATGTTGACCTGTGTCCTATTGTTTATGTGCCAAGACGCGACAGCGACTGTGGGAACAGCCATCACTACGTGCAATTTGAATGTGAAGCGGATGTTATAATGTACAAATGTTGCAAAATGTATAACTATGAATGTTAGTGGTATACGAATGTATTTGTCTTTAATACTTCCTTTGTTAAAACCGGTATGGGATGGATTTGTGAGGAGAACAAGATGAGGCGACCCTAGCAAGATTTATGACAACCAATCACAGACTGAGTTTCCACCGATACTGCAACATTGTAAGATAGTAAGTTAGGCATGAAGGTATAATTGATATCCCAATTGGGGTGTGGCAGTTCAGTGCGGTCCGGTATAGCAGTGCAGTCCAGTGTGGCGGATCAGAGAGAGGAGACGATCAGAACGCAGATGATCTGAATGCACAGGACAGAGAGAGAGAAGCGCACAAAGACAGAGAGAGCAGACCAGCACTAAGCCAGAGAACACTTTAGGTACGAGAACGTTGCGGGAGTGCTTGGGAGGAGACTGCGTCCGAGGAGAACTAGATCAAGGTAGATTGAATTGGGAGATTAATCTAGGTTTGCCGGTCTATGGCAAACCTTAGCTGCATCTGTCCTGTTAACTTTGTCCTCTGAGCCTATCTCTGGGGACCTCTTGCCACAACCTCGTCCAAGGAAGTGGTTTTCCTTATTCTTTGGTGGGTATCACCCTCCTTAAATGCTTTAATTTTGCAATATTTTCCGGCAAGTGTTTATGCTGTACCTTCTCTTCCCCATTCCTATGCACGCTTTGATGTCGATACAATTGATTCATTTTGATTACATTGCTGGATAATTTGTTCTCTTATATGTGATCTTGTTTGTGCACTGACAATCTGAATTATGAGCATTTAATATTATTAACCGAATAAATGACTCTGTGGTTATTTAGCTAAAGTATTAAACTGTTTAGTTAATCATAGTCACCATCAACTCTTCAACTAATGGTCCATCGACCAAAGGAAGAAGGAAGTTGAAATTACGAATAGTTAGATATATATATATAATGTTATTAATGTGAAGTGTAGTATTGTATATATTAAAACTGACAAATTAAACCCCCCAAATCCAGCGCCCGTCTTCAGGGATCATTTATGGGTAATGTGTGATGGGCCCCGTTGTTTGATAAGCAACTTATGCGTGAAGAGATTTCCTTGGTCCCTGGTTTCATGAATTAGGGGTTGCGCTGGATCAGTTTTTCTGGTAGCAGAGTGATGGTTATTATTGATTAGTTTGGTGATTTATTGATTATTGATTATATGTTTAACATTCTATGTAAAGTGAGTTAGTGTCGCGTTTCTATGTAGTCTTTGGAACACAGGTACAGAAGGGTATCTGGGAAGCCGGCAGAGTAAAAGTTAGCCTGAAATAAGGCAGAAGAAAAGTGTGAGAAGTGAAATCGCACGGGAATAGGTACATTGTCTGTTTAGGTTATTTTAGGGACTATTTAGTGTGTATGTGATAGCGAAGGGTCCACCTGTGAAACTTTGGCCTTATGCCCAGAAGAGTAGCGAGACCTCCTTTCCAACAAAAGGTCCTCTTGTGAAATTTTGGCCTTATCCCTAAAGAAGTAACAGGTCCTCCCCTAGCTTGGATGAAGACAAGAATAGCGGAATTGTTATACTTGCCCGTATTGAAAGGAACATTCTTAAAAGTGAAAAACTATCTCTTTATTTACTAAACAGACAGTGTGGTATTGTTTTATGTTGTGACTAATAAGTTATTGTAAAGAAAAAGGACTTAGAAATTTGCCGTGAATTTTATAAGTAAAACTGACCCTCCCTTGGAGATCCCTTGGTCAGGAGCGGGAGGAGCTGCCTAAGTCAGCGGTAGGAGGAGAAGCTGACGTCACAAAAAGCCGCGCTGGCATTGGTCAGACTGCGGAGGCAAGGTAAGCTCAGATTGGTTGGTTGGTGTGAGCCGCGCTGGTATTGGACAGGATAGCAGAGGCGTAGAAAGCTCCAATTGGAAGAGTTAGAGTGTGTCGCGCTGACATTGGTCAGGTGCCTAGGGAAGCAAAAGAAGTTGATTGGTGAATTAACGTGGATTGTGTTGACGAAGATTTGGATTGAGTAAAATCGTTGACAAAGTAGTGAAAATGTATTTCGAACAACCAAAGCAGGTTTGTTTGGCAAAATTAAAAGATTCTTTAAAAAGGACAAATCCGTAATAAAGAGGGAAGGAGTTCCTATTCCTCCACCAAAGACGCCAGCGTCTTACATGATGTTAAAATATGGTTATCACACATGTATTTGGCTAGACAATTGTGTAGGATACACGAAGAATGCTGGTGTATTCGCTTTTCCAGAACATGGTTCTTTTAATTTGGCAGTATTGCGAAATTTGAGAGACAAGATGATGGCATTAGATCCGAGACCTAGACCAACACAGTTTGAAGCATTAGTGGAATGGGAAGATGAAATGTATGAAAGGGAAAGACATAGAGGCGGAAGAGTTAATTGATTTATGTTTGGCAGATTTCATAATGAAAGGCATGAGGACAGAATGAAGAGATGGAGAAATGGAGAGATAACTGAAGGATTATATCCAGTTTTAATGGTAGGAGAGACGGCAGGAAGCAAATGTAAGGAGAAAAGGAGACATTTAGAGCAATTTGGTTATGGATACAACCCGAATGAATCTGATGATGAGCTACTGGATGATATATTAGTTAAACGACCACCTCCTTATCAGGAAAATTCAGCGATGGTGACACCAAATGCACAGTCAATGGAAATACCAATGACACCTCAAACGACACCAATTCCAACTGTAAGCGATGTAGTACAGGAAGAAGAAGCAGAATTGGCAATAAAAACCAAACAATTAGTTGAAAAATTAAATCAGATGAACATGAAAATAGACGCAATAACTGTACCAGTAACTATAGGTCCAGCAATACCTGTATTTGAAAATAGACTTATCCATGAACCTTCCTCGACTATCCCACTAAACTCTGCTGTAACATCAGCTAGTAGTAGAATTAATGCTGTAAGTGTTCAAAGTGAACAACCCACTACTGTCACTAGGTCAACCCCTCCGACTAATCTAACAGTAAATGAGACCCCTAGGGAAGTAATGCAGTTACAGCCAAAAAGAATCGAGTTAGAGGAAATCCCCAGAAGTGAAGTTTCAATAGGATTAACAACTGAAGAATTGGATGATTGGGTGAAAGGGTTACAAAGGAGAAAAACACAGCCACAGCCTATAGATGTATGTAAGTTGAGAGTAGATCTGGAAGAAATGATCATTGGGACCATAAGTCCAGACAGGCTGAAGACTTATCAGGATGATGAATTGATGTATCTGTGTAAGAGTATTACTTGGAAAGCGAAAAATCTACATGAAAGGTTAGTGGAAGCTGCGGATCAGTTAGGAATAGACATGGGAAGATCAAAAGTGTTGCAGAAGACATATAGAGTGGATTGTTCTGAAAAGGATATAGAAAATATGAATACATCTGGTAGACGATTGCAGATAAAAGAGTTAATGGTTGTTTTGAGAAAATTGGGAGATGTGGAGAGATGGAAGGGTAGATGGATGAGGAAGAAAGAAGAATTAGCTGCTAAAGAAATACATTTACATCCAGTAAGAGAAGTAGAAGATGTTGCTCTTGAATGTCCCATGAGGGAAGTTCCAGGAGGAGGTTATGTGCATGTTCCGTGGTCTAGACAGGATATATTGTCTTTCACAAATGATTTTCCCAGGTTGAGAGAAAAGCCAGTGGAATGGTTCAAACAAGTTGAGAGGTTTGTGAAAGTCTCGAAAGTGTTGTTAAAAGATTTAGATGGATTATTTGAAATTGTTGTTCCTGCAGATTTATGGACAGAATGTAAGATTACAGTTGATTGGCCAAAAGATGAATATCCTAGAGATTCTAAAACAGGAGCACCTTCTGATGAGGTGATGAAAAAGTACCATCAGGTGATTACTTTTTTGAAAGGCAAAATTTCCCCTAAGGAAACTGATTGGGTAAAAATCGATAGAACAACCCAAGAGCCGAAAGAGTCTGTGCATGCATATTATGAAAGGTTATTACAGGTTTTTAAGCAGTATATTGGCTTTGAGAATATTGGAGACAAGGACATGGGTCATTTTGTGTATGGATTGAGACCTGAGATTAGTCAGATGATACAGCAACACGTTGTGTTGGCAAGCTAAAACGATTGACGAGATTTTGAGGTATGCAAAATATTGTAGCGATGACATTGAGTCTCGCCATCGCAAATTAAAAGAAAAGATGATGTGGGCACAAGTAAAGGTGGCAGAGCAGCAAGAAACTCAGTTGAATTCTCAGTCTATAAATCAAATGGGTGGAGTTAGTCAGAATGCTCCAAGACCCAGTGGAGGTAGAGGTAGGGGACAAATGAGCAGGGAAGAGGCGAAAAAGAAATTTCCTTGTCATGTGTGCGGAAAGTATGGACACTGGAAGAATGAGTGTAGATCAGTGCAGAGGACTAATGGAGGAAATCAAATTTTAACTCCACAGGTGCAGAGTGAGGTAGGTGTGCAACAGCCACCTCAGCAGCAGGTAGTTACTACCCAGTATCAGGTCCCGCAACCACCTTTGCCACACAGTGTAAATGCTCAAAGATACAGTGCGGATACAGGGTTCCACGGAGGAGACCAGGTTGGTAAAAATACTAACACGAATGTGATTCCCCAATTTTGGATGCAATGTGATGGAAGTGATGTTGAGTCGGATCAATGACGGTGCCTGGGGGGGGGAGAGTGCGTGCTTGGCGCTACTCTAGAGGTAGATCAGACAGGTCCATTTGTTGATGGAAAAGTGGAAGGTAATGATATCACCTTTCTTGTGGACACTGGTGCTACCCGTTCTACTGTGAGAGCAGCAGAAATTCCAAACCTACCCCTCTCGGGAGAAACTATCCAAGTAGTAGGAGTCTCAAATAAACAGATTAATACTCCAGTTACTAAACCAATTGAAGTGCATATTGGTCCTTTTAAAGACATGCATCGGTTCGTAGTGTGTGACTCGAGGCCAGTGAATTTGTTAGGAAGAGATTTGTTGTGCAAAATGAATTGCACAATTTATTGCACACCGGATGGTATTGCATTCCAGACACCTGATGAGGATGTTGCTTTAAAATGGTACTAGCAAAGCAAGGAACAGAAGTGAATGAGTTATTTTCGCTTCTTACAGATAAAGGTGTGCCTGAAGAATTGATGAAAGTAGTGAATTCAGACGTGTGGGATTTCACAGGACAAGAGATTGGGTTAATGAAAAAAGTAGACCCGATTAGAATTACAGTGAAAGATGGTGTTGACTATCCAAATACACCACAATATAAAATGAAGCCAGAAGTCATAGCAGGAATAACTCCTGTAATTGATCAAATGATCGAACAAGGAATTTTAAAAGAAATAATGAGCAGTCCTTGTAATTCACCTATTATGGGATTGAAAAAGCCAAACGGAACCTATAGAATAGTGCAAGATCTGAGAAAGGTGAACAAAATTGTTGTGCCTTGTTGTCCAGTTGTGCCAAACCCAGCAGTGATTCTTTATCAAATCCCACATGATGCTGAATGGTATACCGTGATTGATTTGTGTCACGCATTCTTTTTGATTCCCTTGCATCCAGATAGCCAGTATTTATTTGCTTTCCGGTTTGGAGACCGTGTTTTGGCATGGTGCCGAGTTCCTCAAGGGTATACTGAGAGTCCTTCAATTTTTAACCAGATCCTGAAAAAGTGCCTGGAAGATTTGAGTATGTCTGAGGAGTCTGTTCTAGTTCAGTACATTGATGACCTACTGGTGGCATCAAAGACTCGAGAAGCCTGTGTTGCAGACACTGTTGCTTTACTGAAACATTTGGCAGAGGGTGGACATAAAGTGTCCCCTGCAAAATTATAATTCTGTCAGCGAGAAGTCCAATATTTAGGTCACAAGATTGAGAAGGGAGTCAGAAAGGTAACATCAGAGCGTATTCGAGTGATCAAAGACATGAAACCCCCAACCACTCAAAGAGAAGTGCGAATGTTTTTGGGAGTGGTTGGATATTGTAGACAATGGATCAGTGGGTTTTCACTGATGGCAAAACCTCTACAGAGGCTGACAAGGAATGATGTGAAAGACCCAATTAAATTGGATGAAGAGAGCATGGAAGCTTTTGTTAAATTGAAAGACAGTCTGTGTCAGGCGCCGGCTTTGGGGATGCCTGATTATTCAAAAGATTTTGCATTGCACTGCAGTGAAAGAGATGGGTGTGCACTTGCCGTTTTAACTCAGAGACACGGAATGGCAAGACGACCTGGGCGTATTTTTCTGCTACTTTAGATTCAGTAGCTGCCGCATTACCTGGATGTTTGAAAGCAGTAGCTGCTACTTGTGTGAGTCTGGAACAGAGTGAAGGAATCATAATAGGTTATCATGTGAGAGTGTATGTGCCACATTCAGTTGAAATCCTGTTAACAAGAACACGGACACAGCACCTTACCTATAGTCGGCTGACTAGGTATGAGAGAGTGATTCTGGGTGCAGAAAATGTGACAATAGTGAGATGTACAAATGTGAATCCTTCTACTTTATTGCCAGATGTTTGGGATGAAGAAGTGAGGGATGAAGCAGAACATGATTGTTTGGATGTGACTGAATTTTGCACCAAGCCCTGTCCTGATATTAAAGATGTTCCTCTTGAAGAATCTGATTGTGTGATGTTTGTTGATGGTTCTTGTTTGCGAACTGGAACAGGTGTGTTGAGTTCTGCTTATGCTGTCTGTACTGTAGCAGCAATCCTGGAAGCATCCTGTCTAAAAGGGGTAAGATCTGCACAAGTCGCCGAATTGATAGCTCTAATTTGAGCTTGTAAATTGGGGAAAAGTCAGAAGGTGACTATAATTACTGATAGCCAATATGGCTTTGGCATTGTGCATGATTTTGGAAAACTATGGATGCAGAGGTGATTCCTGACCTCTTCAGGGTCCCCCATCAGGAATAGTCATTTTGTAAAAGAATTGCTTGAAGCATTACAATTGCCAAAACGAATTGCAGTGGTCAAATGTGCCGCACGTTAGTCAGGAGATGATTATGTGACTCAAGGCAACAGATTTGCTGACCAAGTAGCACAATATTGTGCAAAGAATCAGACTTCCATAAATCGGGGAAAAACAAAAGAACATACGGTTTGTCAACTTATGTTTACTAACACCATTGAAACATGGGATGAAGTGAGACAATTGCAGGAAGAGGCAGGTGAAGAAGAGAAACAGGAATGGGAAAAGGTAGGATGTAGGAGACGAGAAGACGATGATGTATGGGTATACATTGGTGGGAGACCAGTCATGCCAGATAGTCTACTTTCTCATATGGCAAGGATGTACCATGGGATGACACACATTGGCCGAGACGCAATGGTCAGATAATTCAAACAAACATGGTTTAATACCAAATTCAGGACTATTGCAGAGAGTCTTTGTCAGAGATGCTTGACGTGCCAACAGCAAAACCCAGGAAGAAAGACAATAGTTAGTCTGGGAACAATAGGGAGGGCAGGAGGTCCTTTTACCAGACTACAACTCGATTTTATCGAGTTGCTTCCATGTAATAAGCTCAAATATGTGTTAGTGATTGTGTGTTTGTTTTCCCGTTGGGTGGAAGCCTATCCCACAAGGAGGAATGACAGTTTAACGGTGGCAAAACTTTTGTTGAGGGAATACATTCCTAGATATGGTTTTCCAGTCACCATGGAAACAGATAGAGGAACACACTTTACTAGTGAAACAATCAAACGGATTTGTGAGGCATTGAGCATTCAACCAAAACTTCATTGTGCCTATCGTCCAGAGGCTTCTGGAATAGTAGAGCAGATAAATGGCACAATAAAGAACAGGTTAGGCAAAGTGTGTAAATCCACAGCACTGAATTGGCGTGACGCTTTACCCCTAGTTTTGAAGAGTCTCAGAAGCATTCCTGATAAAAAGACAGGATTGAGTCCACATGAAATCTTGATGGGAAGAGCAGTGAGACAAGCATTTATACCTGCCAACAAATAGATAAATATATCTGATGATCTCATCCTTGACTATTGCAAAGGATTGGCTGATGTAGTACGTTCTGTGTTTCATCAGGTTGGAGCAGACGCGACCACAACACAGCAGACTCAAGCGCAAGACCTGAGCCCTGGTGAGTGGGTTCACGAGAAAAGGCATAGAAGAAAAACGTGCCTAGAGCCCCGCTGGGAAGGACCATATCAGGTCATATTAGTGACGACTACAGCAGTAAAGTGTGCTGGCTTACCAAACTGGATTCATGCCAGCCACACTCAGCGAGTCCCAAATCCACTTGAACCACGAGTAGAGCGACATCTGGAGATCTCAAGTCCGAGCTCTGAATCAGAGGCTGAAGTACAAGAACTTGATGAGGCTAGAGCAATAGACTCTGAAACTGGTGAACATAAACAAAAGGACTCTGAAGAGCAGATTGATGATGAATTGCTTAGCACAAGTCAAGTAAAGTGGGCACCAGCTACTGGGACCGAAGAAACTGCTGTTGAACAAGAAGACAAATATTAGATGAGGAGGGAAAGGATAGACAGGAGATAGGTGAAAGAAATACAGAAGAGGATAGAGAAAAAGAAGAAGAGAACAAACTCAAAGTAGGTGCAAAGAAACGAAGGTATGAATTGAACAAATAAGAAGAAGAAGTTCAACCAAAGAGGGCAAAGAAAGACGACCATTGGCCAAGTGGAGTTAAAAGACTGAAATATAGGGTGGTGAAAGGAAGACCTGAAAATAGGCCAGATCAAATAAATGAAGTTTCCGATCAGATAGAACAGGGAGAGTCGGATGACGAATCAGTGCTGCGACCAAAGAGAGTGAGAAAACCAAACAAAAAGTTCAAGCCACCTGACTGTATTTACATAGTGTTGGAGGAGATTGAAGAAGAAGATCTAAACAAAGAAGGAAACAGCACTGACAACGAGCAAGAAGAAAAGAGTGACCTAAATCCACCTTAAGAGACTGTAAACAAACTAAGAGGTCATGTTAGCAGCAGAAGAAATTTTCTGAAGAATTGAGAAGACGTCCTGGAAAAATTGGATTAAGTTAAAATAAAAGAAGGGGTAAAGAAGAAAGCTTTTGAAGTGTGGGACCACACTACATTTATTTTTGTAGAAAATAGTTAAAATAGGTTTAGAAAATTCATCAGAATTTTTATAGAAATTAATATTACTATGGCAGATACACAAGTAACAAGACCTAGATGTAGTCTTATGTGTAGGTGTTATAAAGCTTGCTTATGTTTATTTTGTATATTAATAGTATTCTGGGTAATATTAACAATTGTAATACCTTTACATCTGATAAAAGAAGATACACCTCGTCCTAACAATTTAAAAGGTCCAAGAGTAGACACTGACATTAAGCAAACTTCTAATACTCACTTGAATCAAATAGATGCTACTAGTTTACATCACGATAAATCAGTTACTAATTTTTCCCTGAATGTTTTCACTAAATTACTTTATGAGTATGTGGAAACAATGGATGTGAGTGACTGTTATGTGTGTATACCGTTACCTTTGTCTGTTTCAGAAGGTGTGACCTATCATCACCTTCCTTTGACTTATGGTGTGACCTGTAGTATTTTATCAAGTTTGTTGAATAGAACAGGTAAACTAGATTATTATTATTCCAATGTAGATACAATCTTTTCTAAAGTCCCTGTAATACCTGAGCTGAATAAGATAGCACATGCAAATGTCATGGGAGATTTTTTCCTGACAACCAAGCTTTTAGATATAGAATACGCTAATAAAAATAACTTAACATGTAAATTGAAAAAGGAAGAAAAGATCTTTTTGGAGATGGTGGAAGAGAGAAGGGCTAAGTTTCAGAACAAAGCTGTTGAAGAGAAATTACAGACACCACCTTGGGTTTTCAGAGAGGGCAACTATGACAAAGGCGAGACTTATGCTGCAATGGCTCTGGATTGGTCACAGAAGGGAAAATTATGCTTACGTAGGGAAAAGACTAATTATAACAATTACTTCATTGGTTCCAGTGAATGTGAAGATACCTATAAAATTATTGAGGGTTGGGGATTAAAGGGAGGAGCTGACCCTGTCTTGCCTGGCATATATTATGTCTGTGGGAGGAAAGCCTATTATCGGCTACCAGATCACTGGTATGGGACTTGTTATCTCGGGATTGTCTTTCCAAAAGTCTATCATATAGACAAAAGCACAAATGGAATCCATGAAGTAAACCAAGGACTAAAACGTGTAAAAAGAGAAAGTTTTTCAGAAATTGTAGGTGCTATATTTGGAGCATTGATACCTGGAGTTGGAGTTACACTGAATGCATACAAAATTCGACAATTGTCCACAGTGGTTGATCGTTTATCAACGGATACTGCTGGAGGATTCCTGATGATTAACACTGAAATGGTTGCCATGAGATCTATGGTTATGCAAAATCGACTTGCCCTTGATATATTATTGGCAAAAGAGGGTGGAGTCTGTGGAATGTTGAAAGTTCAACATTGTTGCACTTACATTCCAGATAAAAGCAAGAATTTGGAAGGATACATTCAGAATATCACAGATTTGCATAAGAAAGTAACACAACTAGAGGTTGACGGTGTCTGGGAGAGACTAAGTAAGAGTTTCTCTACTATAAGTAATTGGTTTTCTTCTATAGGTAGTTCCTTAGTAGGAAAAATAATAGTACCAATAGTTTCTGTAGCTGTTATGATATTCATAATCCAAATGACTTATATTTGTGTGAAGAAAAGACGCAAAGAAAGGAAAGAAAGGAAATCAAGTAAGGAACGTAAAGAAAGGAAGAGAGATAGACGAGATGGAATTGGAAGATTTTAAAGAAAAATTGTACGTAAAATGTAAGGAGCAAGGGTCAGAAGACAAAATAACAGCTATATAACTTGGTAAACCGTATGTTTTGAGATTTTATGATGGTAAACCATCAAAGGGGGGATTGATGGAGTGAGGTTTGTAAAAATACACCCTCATGAAATTAAGTAACCCCATAATAATGTATTGACTGCATGGACTAACCAACCCTGAATGCACACATTCACACAGAGGGCAAACGCATTTTACATAATTTACTAAACCATGTTGGCATGAGTACGTATTAACTGTTTGCGCTTTGAAAAATCGTACTAATGCGTGTTTATGCTATGTTGTACATTGCACATTTTGCATGTTGTGCACAAATAACGAAAAGGTTGCTTTAAATTAATAGCTTTCGCTAGGAATTAAATAACACAGGGTATTAGTATGGTGGGAGGTAACCATAATGGGTTTTATTTCATGAATTAATATTCTTTTGTGTTTATTTACTTTAGTACGAGATTGGGCTTGCATGAAAATGGCCTCTTGTCTGAACCAGCATGTGGTTGTCTTGGTCGGTACGGAGAACGCATGCGCCAAATTGTTCTGCCTGCCTACGAGCTGCAGAGTGTACCAGCTGATGTAATCTGTGTGAAGGCCATGTTGACCTGTGTCCTATTGTTTATGTGCCAAGACGCGACAGCGACTGTGGGAACAGCCATCACTACGTGCAATTTGAATGTGAAGCGGATGTTATAATGTACAAATGTTGCAAAATGTATAACTATGAATGTTAGTGGTATACGAATGTATTTGTCTTTAATACTTCCTTTGTTAAAACCGGTATGGGATGGATTTGTGAGGAGAACAAGATGAGGCGACCCTAGCATGATTTATGACACCCAATCACAGACCGAGTTTCTACCGATACTGCAACATTGTAAGATAGTAAGTTAGGCATGAAGGTATAATTGATATCCCAATTGGGGTGTGGCAGTTCAGTGCGGTCCGGTATAGCAGTGCAGTCCGGTGTGGCAGATCAGAGAGAGGAGACGATCAGAACGCAGATGATCTGAATGCACAGAACAGAGAGAGAGAAGCGCACCAAGACAGAGAGAGCAGACCAGCACTAAGCCAGAGAACACTTTAGGTACGAGAACGTTGCGGGAGTGCTTGGGAGGAGACTGCGTCCGAGGAGAACTAGATCAAGGTAGATTGAATTGGGAGATTAATCTAGATTTGCCGGTCTATGGCAAACCTTAGCTGCATCTGTCCTGTTAACTTTGTCCTCTGAGCCTATCTCTGGGGACCTCTTGCCACAACCTCGGCCAAGGAAGTGGTTTTCCTTATTCTTTGGTGGGTATCACCCTCCTTAAATGCTTTAATTTTGCAATATTTTCCTGCAAGTGTTTATGCTGTACCTTCCCTTCCCCATTCCTATGCACGCTTTGATGTCGATATAATTGATTCATTTTGATTACATTGCTTGATAATTTGTTCTCTTATATGTGATCTTGTGTGTGCACTGACAATCTGAATTATGAGCATTTAATAAGATAAAATTATTAACCGAATAAATGACTCTGTGGTTATTTAGCTAAAGTATTAAACTGTTTAGTTAATCATAGTCACCATCAACTCTTCAACTAATGGTCCATCGACCAAAGGAAGTTGAAATTACGAATAGTTATATATATATATATATATATATATATATATATATATATATAATGTTATTAATGTGAAGTGTAGTATTGTATATAATAAAACTGACAAATTAAATCCCCCAAATCCAGCGCCCGTCTTCAGGGATCATTTATGGGTAATGTGTGATGGGCCCCGTTGTTTGATAAGCAACTTATGCGTGAAGAGATTTCCTTGGTCCCTGGTTTCATGAATTAGGGGTTGCGCTGGATCACTACCAAAATGTTACTATTTTAAAATTAATATTCAACAAAGATGGATAGATAATCTGAGAGGGCAATGGGAAGGTGGACTTAGCTAGAGATCTCTTTCAATAATTAATTCCAGCCTGTTCCGCAGGAAAGGCTTTAAATGCAACAGCTCCTATTACAGCAAAGTGGCATTCAGGATCGCCTCACTTTTGCCATAAATACTGAATGATAGCTCTCTACTGGTTCATTAGCACTGCGTTGTGCAGTTAGTGTAGCACACTGAGGACCAACTGACTGACCGCTGCTGCTGCTGCTGAAAGTAAGTTCCACTCAGCATGCACAACTTTTTTTCTGACATGAGTAGGGAGGATATTTGAAAACCTATACAAAATATGTTCTCATTTTAGCTTTCAAGAGCATTAACCCAATTTTCTGTGGCTAAAGATCACCCCTCATTTAGTTAATTTACTTCAGTCTCCTCCATGGAACTGATTTCAATTCTACAGCTCCAATTCAAGCAACATGGTAGTTAGGTGTGTTCACGATTACCAAGATCACAGAAAGGTAGCGACTCTGTAATAGAACACTGGAAAATCAAGTGACAGCCTGCTACTGCTGTTGGGAGTAAATGTTTTACTCAGCATGCCAGACTTATTTTATCACAGGACAGAGGAAGATATTTTTTGATATCCTCATTCTGCCTCCTGGAACACTTACCATTATTTCCAAGACAAAATAATGGAGAAAAAACCCTTTCGTCAAATTCCAGCATTGATCAGCATTTTTCACAGGAGTAAATAATCTTAGAACGCACCATAATTTGTAAAGCTAGTATGGCTTTGCCATCAATTATTTATATTTTTATATTGTAACTAAAATCGGTTATCATCCTTTCCATATGTTTCTTTTTGTGACCCTCGAAACCAAGAATCCACCATAATGTATTTAAATGGGACAACAATGGTGGAGCCTTATATCCAAAAACAAAATACTAAAGGTATGCTCTTTGTAACTGTAAGGAATTGGGTTATTAGTTGCAAGAGGTGAGAGCCGGACTCAAGTAATAAACACAATCCTTTCCAGGGTGAAAAGCCACTTAATAAACCTGTGTCTAACACTCTAGTGGCTTGGCACAAAAGCAGTCAGGGTTAACGAAGAGGCAATGTGTAAGTATTTATGCAGCACTCAAAGAGTAATAAAGTGAAAACACAACACAATAAAAATCCCAAACCAGTTTAGAAAATTTTTAATACATAACATGACACCAAAATGACAAAAATCCAACAAGTAGATATGAATTTTTAAAGTTTTGAGTAAGTATAGTGCCAAAAAACACAAAACACTAATCTTGGTTATATGAACGTGCTAGACCGGGTCAAAGTCAAAAGTTAAGACTGACTGTGATGCAGTGCAGATCAGATACAAGGACCAGGTTTGTCCCGGTGGAAAGTTTACCTTCTTACTTAGTCAAGTTCCTAGTAAACAGCCTCAGTCGGAGCTTCACGTTAGTCCCTCAAGAGGTCGTTGATGATTTTAAGAGCTGGCTGCCCATTGAGGTTTGACCGTGACAAGATTAGTTTTGGCTCAAAGAGCTGGTCATCGGTCAGAGCATTGCATTGGCAGGAAGTGCGGGACGGTTGTTGCTGATGCAAAGAGCACCATGCGTGGTGAAGTCTGGAGTCTGTAACCGGGCAGGTTGCATCGGCAGTCGGAATGCAGGTCCTGCGTTGGCTTTGGTGAACTTTGCTCACGGTTGCGAGGAGATCAAGGACGGTTCTTTTCTAAGCAAACAGCCCAGAACTTCTGGATTTTCACCTGGAGTCCAATTCGCTCCGTTTTGAGGTTGGAGGGGTATACTGTGATACCAGCCAAGGGCCCAGGACCTGGGGAGAGACATCTTGTGGGTCAGGGCTCACTCCAGCACGGGCCAGCAGCAGGGTTCATGCAGGTCCACTTTTGCGCTGGTCAGCTAGGCAGTTGCAAGGGAAGGCCTCTGAAAGCTCAAACGGAAGTCAGCCAACTGACACTTGGAATCCCTTCTGGGTCCTGGATTCTGGGTCCTGGATTCAAGACAAGAAGGCCCGGTCTTTCTTCAGGCTTCAGACAGCAGGGCCGCTTCTGGGTCTCCACAGGTCCAGGAGTGCTCTGATGAGCGATTCTGTTCAAAGGGTTTCCCTTTTACACCCAGTGCCAACCTGTTTGTGGGTGGCTCCAATCTGTCTAGGGTAGCAAAGGGCAGGAAGGCACAGGTATGGGCTGCATTTGCAAGTGACAAGGCAGGTAGCTGCAGAAGTCAGGAAGGGTATGGGCACAGCCCTCAGGCTAGCCGCTGAAGCCCAAGAAGGCGGAGTACAATCCCACACGCCCAAGGACATTTTGTCCCCTATATACAGTCTTATGGCACACAAATTTTTTAACAAATTCAGTCTTCAGTCGTTGTATTCAATCTTGCTTATTATGAATGCTTTATTCCACTTTGTATTATTCCAATTAATCCGTCGTAATGACAACATTATTAGGGCTCAATATCAAAGCAGACTGCACATTAGAATCTCCCATGTAAAACAGTTTTCTCCCAACCTGTTTACGCACTGACCAAGTGCAACATGTCCTTATCTTCAATGTCCCGACTATGCAGTGAACCGTCCCTTGCGCGCCATGGGAGATCACATTCACATTTGGGGGCTATACGGACCTGTAATTGGGACACTGAAGATAAGGACATATTGCACTCGGACAGTGCGTAAACACGGCTGACAAGCAAGCTGCCCAAAAATCTCTGCTGCTGATACGTTAACCCACTGAGTGTTCATGGAATTTTATGGAAACATTACCTGTGTTCATAGAGGTAGAACTACCACTTACTGGAGGGTGGGGGAGGCATAACAATTACATAGACTGGTGCAATCTAGACCCCAATGAAATCAGAGACGGACTGGGAACCCAAAGCAGCCCTGGAAAATTTTCTGACCTGCCCCTGAAGAAGAACTGGCTGGCCCCCGGAGGCTGGAAATGCTTGCCTGCTGCTTTTGTTACTGGGGGTTGATATTGCAGCACCTCTGCAAAACCGGCTCCCAGTAACAAAAACGGCCCCCACCCTGCCAGCCTCTCGGGGAAACACACAATGCCCATTATGGCCAGTCCGGCCCTGAATGAAATGTCCAACTAGGCCAATAGCAGCTTCCTTTACTTCAAAAGCTCCCCGCAGGCATCCTCCTAGTTTCAGCTGATACCAAGCACAGTAGGAAGCAGCAGGGTTGCCTTTGTGAAAAGGTGTTTTAGCTTCAGTATTTCTAAATCTGGGTTGTACATGTCTCAGGTCATTGAAAATGGTTTAGTGGCTGCTCTTGATGGTTTTAGCCGCATCAGCAATTAAGGGTTTTTCTATAAAAACCCCTCAGCAAAATAAAAAGTGTAAAAGAAAAAAACAAGACAGCAGGCCTTTTCCATCTATGCATGCTGCATCTGGAACTACATCCCTGTATTAATCAGGACTGCCTCAAAGCTACTTAAATTTAGGGAAGAGCTGATGATGCACTGCTTTAAAAACACTACACAACACTACATTAAACTATCAAACAAACTAGCTATCTCTACTATCACTCACTGACCTTATACTATTCTTTGACTCTGCTTAGCTCTCCTCTGCCTTTGGGTAGATTTGCACTAAAGAAATACATACATACATACATACACACACATATACATACATACATACATGGAAGGCCTTATTCAGGTAGGATTCTGCCTTAAAGCAGAGGGGATAACAAGCAATACCTGATCAGCTTGTAATCAGAGACGAACCTTAGTTGCTATACAGTGGCGTAGCTAGCCCTTAGATCCGCCCAGGGAGGTTCCTGCGTTTGCCGCCTCGAAACGGCAGGTAAGAGCTGGTGTGAGGCCGCCGCCCCCAAAACTCCCCCCTTGCTACGCCACTGTTGCTACGAAGGGCTTGTTTTTAGAAGTCACCTTTCTGAAATACTGTATTTTCAAGGACGCCAATGTAAGGCCAGCACCGCATGTGGGGTGTGCAAAGCGGCAAAGGGTTTTCCCCATACCTTCATGAAATTTTATTTAAACTTTTCAATCCTTATAATCTTTATAATTAACGGTCTTTGAAAAGTAAAAAAAAAATGTGAAAAAACTTTAACTGAAAACAACTTTATTTCTGGTGTTTTGCAGCCACACGCATTTGTTTTTCCGAAACTGAAAAGTAAACAAGTGTGAAGTTTGGCAACTTCAGACAAAATTTTAATTTAACTCATTCCTAATATCTACCCTATACATTGAAATGCCGTCGGCTTTAGAATATATTCCCTCCCTTGTAAATATAACCAGTGAGTGAGTGAACAGTGATGTCAGGTTAGCAGATGCTCCCTTCTTGATGTTTTATAGTCCCCTATATTTGAAATCCTTTGCCAAAATTCTCCTATGTGAATAGAAACGTTGCTCACAGGCCTAAACAAATCTCCCCTGCTCCTCCATAAACATCAGTCACATAGGTTAAGTTTTAACAGCACAGCTGACAGACAGACCTACTGCTTCAAATCTGCAAGGAATGGGCTATGGGTCCGACTCTTTCAACCACCTTCATCGAGCAGCCTCTTTCAGACATCGGTTTGAGACTTTGCCAGCCAAGTCTGGACTCAACTTGGCGCGTTGATCTCTCCCCTGATGCTATTGCCATCTGGGTTCACCCTCCCTTTGAGAGCTTGCATTGAATGCATTAAGGAATACATACAGCCATAGCCCTTTCTCTTCATTCCTGTTGGCTCCCTCCAGGGCTTTAAGTGGGCCGGGTCTCACCGGTGCTGAGCACCGGCAGTTTTTTAAAGGGGGCCTCGAAACGGGTCTCTATCGGGCTCTGTTTTGTGCCCTGGCACAGGCGGTCCGTTTTTTTCCAGACTGCAGTGACAGCAGGCACATCCATGGGCGTGTGCTCACACTGCTCACTTCTCACTAGTGGAGAAGTTACAGCATGACGTCATGCCAGGTGAGCGTTGTAGGGGAAGGGAAATCCTTTAAAGAGAGCCATTTTCTCTCTGGATTTCCCTTCTCTTTTTAAAAACTCAGGAGCAGCAACATTGTCGTGGTGTCACTAGGGGGTTTAAGTGCAAGATTATTGTATATTATATGTAACAAGCCAGAGTTGCTGCTTATTTACCTTATGCAACTAACAACCATTGACAAAGCCAATAGCCTTGACTTGTTGTAGGTATGATGTTACTTGTTGTATCATATATCTGGATGCAATGACAGAAACCGCAAAATACAAGTCGCGCGGCACACTATGCTAAACACAGATTTTTAGCTTACGTATTTTTAAGCCACGACCTTAATTAAATTGGCCACGTCCCTTTGAGAGACCCTTCAGTTTTTTCATCCCACTTAAAGCCCTGGCTCCCTCCCACGTGCCTCACTTTGTTTCTCTTCTGTTCGCCCTCTCTGATTCTTGTCATGCTAGGGTGACAGATTTTCAGAACAAAAAACCGGGACAGCTATTGACATAGAAAGGAGACTCTCAAACAAACTCTGTCCCTAGTGTCATGAGAAGGCCGGTGTGAAGGTGAGCTTTTACAGCACAGTGGTAAATGTGAATGCTCACCTGACCCTCTATAAAACCGGGACATTAATTCATTTTTGCAGTAAGTGTTGGGACGCCCGGACAGTCATTGAAAAAGGGGACTGTCCCGGCAAATCTGGAACTAGTCTTGTCACCCTAGTCAACAAGTCATGCCTCCTTGGTTCTTCTTTCTGTGTGTTTTTCGTTCCTTCTGCCCTCCAACCTCTCATATCGCCCTCCTTCCCCTGTGCATTCCTCGTTCCCCCCTTCCAGCTACCCTTTTGTACCTTTGATAGAGCGCTGACAGCACTCTATTTGTATGAGTGCACTATACTCATGGTTTAAACGCACTCACATGTATTCGTATTGGTTGCAATGTTTTACGACTATTAAGAAACATTATTTGAAGCATCTAATGTTGAAAAGTAGTAAACGCATTTAAGTAGAACTTTGTATGTATTATGATTCCTTCATGCATAAATGTGTAGGACGATATTATTTTATATACCGTAATTGTGGTTAGTTTAAGTTGCCTGAAATACAGGCCCAAAGCAAATATTTCAGTTCTCCTTGTTCTCGAGAAATAAAGAATTAAATGATTGTTGTGTTCAAGGTTAGAATGTTCTCATCCTACTACAGGTGAAAGAAACACATCGTTATTTTCAGAGTTAAGGAGAAACCCGGAATGTCTTTGAAGATGGCTGGGAAGCGAGAAGGGAGGATCTTGCGTATCTGGCCTGACTGGGAGCCAAGGCCACTGGAAGAAGATACTATTAATTAAAATGTGTTTCATGAAAGAAAAGCTACTGTATAGAGGTCTAGTGGAAACTTTTAGAAAAGGTGACGCAATGTTGATTGAATCCCATCTTTTTGTATGATGCGCAGGGACAGAGAGACCGGACTTCTGCTAGCTTTCGGAGAAGAAGGAGCATCTTAGAGCGAGCTCCATAGCCTTAAGCTAAACGACCCATTTGACGTGAGTACTTCTTAGGAAGTCACACGTGCTGACACCATTGGGGAATGATAGAAGAGAGACAGGAAGGGCCCTCATATAGAATAGTGTAGGGAAAGATTTTGATTTCTTTCAATGAGTCGAGAGCTGAATATTGCATCTATTTTGTGTTGCATTGTGATTTTGGAATTTATCATCTTTTGCCTTTTGGGCCGCATTACTTATATCCGAAAAATCGGCTCTGTATTAATTTTTCTGTATCTCTATACTTTGCTATTGAGATGTATTTACATCCAATTGTTTTTGGCCTTATAATAAATATTCAAACTGCACTTCGGAGTCAGTGGTCTTTTCCGGTACGACAACTTTGTTGATATCTGTTTAAGTTGTTTTCCTCCCCTCGACCACTTTAGGTAAATAAAAGATTGATTGCTTACGCTATATTTAGTAGGGAACTTAGGGGTGCAAGTTAGCGTAATCAAATGGTAGCAGAGGATGGTTTACCTTTAAAGTGGTTTACCTCTAAGGTGAGGGGAGTACTTAGGAGTAGGGTCGAAGGTCGGAAGGTCGGAGAGCCTTGAAGTGGAGCGGAGGAGACCGGAGACTGGCGGACGTTGATGGTGCGGCGGAAACAGTGGTGGCGTGAGTATGAAGGAATTGTGTTAGATTGCGGTAATGAGTAAGTGGGTGATGTCTTGCGGAGTTGGGATGTATGTTGAGTGAATGTGGTTTTTGGTTTAAGTTTTGGTGAGCGGACTCAAGAGAAGTCCAAGATCCCGGGATAGTTTTGTATTGTAATTGTCTGATCAAATGTGGGTGTTGTGAAGCGCTATCAATGATCCACTTGTGTTAGGGACCTTTGTGTGAATGAAGAATAGGTCGCGGTAGAAAGCCTAAGGTACCGGGGTAGGACTATGGCGATTGAGTGACCAACGCAGGTCGGAGGTCACTACGGCTGAATGTTCTTGTGAGAGTGTTCTATCGATCTTCAGTGACAGACAATTACTTGTTTATGTGACTGTAAGTTATTGTAATTGTGTAGGAACAGTTACTTGGTTGAATAACTTTTGGTTATACAGTTACTTGTAGTACGAATGTGTGTAAGTGAGCTTGCGGGGAAATTGCAAAGGCGGGTGAGCCGCTGCAAGGGGTGAGAAGTGACGTCAGGGTGCGCTGCGCTGTGATAGGTTGGTTGATGTAACGCCGCGCGGGGATTGGTGGAAGTGCATTGGCAGTGGAACAGCGTAACTTTGGAGCTTGCAATTGATCGATTTCAAAATGAGATGTTTTAGGGTATTGCGAGATTTGTGTAGAGGTGACACAGGGGTAGTGACTCGGGTAGGGGAAGAAGCCCCGCCAGAGGACACACCGGCACATTACATGGCAACGAATGTAGGACTTCATACTATCGTGTGGCTTCAGAATTGGAATAAATTACAGAGAAAGAGGGTGAATTGGCTTTCCCTCGTTATGGGTCTTTTCGTATGGAGGTGTTGACCCAGCTGAGGGGGGTGATGAATGCGCTGAAACCGCCCCCTAGACCCACACAATTTGAGGCATTAGATGCATGGATGAGAGCCGCTCTAGTAAAAAAGAGAGAAGCTTCACATGGAAGAATGAGAAAAGCAATGAAGGCATATCATGATGCTAGATGGGATGCTCAGTTGAAGAGATGGAGAGTAGATACTATAGAGGGAGAACGCTTGTACCCACTTCTTACAGTAGGAGAGGGGGCTGAAGGGAAAAAGAAGACAGAGGAGGACAGTGATACAGATGACAGCTTTCTTGACAGATTGCTAGCGGACCGTCCTCCACCTTGCGATTCTAGATTAGAGACAGAGAGGGTGCGCCCAACAGAAGAGCAGTTAGGTGCAGAACAACTGAATTCAGGGGAACAACCGGCAGGAGTAAGAGGCAAGATTACCATGGTACGCATTCCGGGAGGGTCTGGAGGAAAAAGGTATTCAAACACTGATCCGGAACCACCTGTAGGAAATATGCAGTTGCCAGATGCTTTGACTGTACCAGTCATAATAGGGCCAGTGGTTCCAATATATACACCTAGAGAAAGAACCGATGACAGTCGTCAGCACATAAGTGAAGGTGAAGAGACAATTTCCGGAGGGAGCCTCGCAATGAGTGGGACAGGTTTCTGTCGAATACCAGTAGAAGCTAGTACTCCACTGCCAGCTACAGCTGATCCATCCAGAATGGATAGTGGGGCAGAACAAGGACGGACAGGTGTTCTAGCGAATTCTAGGTCTGACCTTCGAATGTGGGTTCAACCAGTAAGAGAGTCAATGATGCCGAGGGAAGAGATAAGCAGGAGACAAGAAGCGCCTAAAGTACTGTTTGGGCCACAGGTGATTTGTGCAGGTGACCATTGGAGAAGTCGAAGTTGTGAAAGAGAGAGACGCCCAGATGCAAAGACAGAAGAGGGTGCAGTTCTTAGGAGAACCCAAAGTTGTGACAGAGAAGAGACACGAAAAGAGGAAATTCAGAAAGTGATAAAAAGCGCAATAAAGGTGCCAATGTTAGATGTGGTACGATTAAAGGCAGAGATAGACGAGGTGATTGAAGGTAATCTACACCTGATTAAAATTGATACTTATAACTCAAGCGAACTATTGTTCGTAGCAAAGGATATGACAAGAAAGGCCAAACGAGCTTATGATGCATTGTTACTTTTGGCACAAAGATATGAGGTTGATTTGTCCAAGACTAAGCTGACACAGGGTTCTTGCAGATTAAATTATTCAGATAAGGATTTGGAAGAGAAGCGAACGAGTGGATTGAAAGCACAAATTAGAGAACTAGTGCTGGGAATGCGGATATGGAGAGATCTAGATAAATGTAAAGAAAAATGGGAAAAAAGAAAAGCTTCCAGACTGGAATGGGAAATACTCCGCCTCCGGGTGGAGGGACGGGAGCTGCAGGAAATTTCCCCCTGAGGGAGGTACAGAATGGGGGATATGTACATGTGCCATGGAGCAGGGGTGATTTAGCAGCGTTTACGAATGATTTCCCTCGGCTGAGGGAAAAGCCTGCTGAATGGTATAAGCAAATGGATCGATTTGTAAAGATTTCAAAGGTATTGTGGATTGATTTGAACACCTTGTTTGATATCGTCGTGCCGGCGGATTTGTGGGCAGCGTGTAAGATTGCCATTGAGTGGCCTACTGAAGAGCCGCCTAGAGATTCGTTAACTCATGGTCCTTCACCTGATGTAATGAGAAAGTATGAGCAAGTGATTACATGGTTGCAATCGAAGGTAGCCCCTCAAACTGTTGATTGGTTGAAGATTGATCGCACCACCCAAGATTCTAAAGAATCAGAACATGACTATTATGAACGATTGTTGTTGGCTTTTAAGCAGCATAGTGGATTAGATACAATCGAACAGAAAGATATGGGACAGTTTGTCTCGAAGTTTGTTTTGGGACTGAAATCCGACATTAGCTTGATGATACAGCAGCACTTGATATGTTGGTAGAATAAGTCGGTGGATGAGATTCTGCGTTATGCTAAGTATTGTAGTGATCAAGTGGAATCGACACAGAAGAAATTGAAGGATAAGTTGATGTTGGTGCAGTTGAGAAACGCTGATACGACGCAAGTGTTTGGAGGAGGTCAAGGTAGAGGTAGAGGAGGTGGAAGAGGAATGGGACAACAGATGATAACCCAACCTGGTCAAGGTAGAGGAAGAGGAATGGATTCAGGTACAAGTGACTGGGTGGCTCAACAGAAAAGAGTCACTGCCTGTCATTATTGTCACAAAATCGGGCATTGGAAGCGCGAGTGTAGATCAAATCTAGCAAATCAGATACAGATGGAAGGAGAGGGACAGCTGACTGAGGCTGTCAATACTGTGACAAGACCCAGGTCTATGTATGGAGGAGGATATGAGCCGCAAGTGCAAGTACCTCAACCTCCTAGGATACCCATGCATAATCAGTTATACCATCAGATGCCTTACTTTGAAATTCAAGATCGATTTGATAAAAATCAAGACTCACAGGAGTGCCAGAGGGGGGTGTACGAGGAATGCACTTTAGATGCGATTCTAGAAGTCGATCAGAGTGGACCGTTTGTAGATGCAGACGTGAATGGATATCCTGTTACTTTCTTATTAGACACTGGAGCTGCTCGCTCTACAGTAAGAACTGAAGTAGTCCCAAATTTAACTCTTTCGGGACGATCGATTCAAGTAGTGGGGGTTAGTAATCAGAAAATGACCAATCCATTGACAGATGAATTGCCCGTGAGAATAGGACCATTTCGGGATAGACATCAATTTGTAGTGTGCAATTCAAGTCCGGTCTGTCTTTTGGGACGAGACCTTCTGTGCAAGCTCAATTGTACTATATCATGCACCCCGAGAGGTGTGGAATTGCAAACATATGATGACGATGCTGATTTCAAAATGGCTAACATGAGTCTGTGTGCAGAAATGTTTGTGGTGCTCACAACAGCAGAATTGCCACATGATTTGAGAGACTCAGTTGATCCGAAAGTGTGGGATTTTACGGGCGAGGATGTAGGTCTGATGAGAGGGGTTGAGCCAGTTAAGATACAGGTCAAACCTAATGCTGAATTCCCACGAACGCCACAATATAAGTTGACTCCAGAAACTGTGGCTGGTATAAGACCTGTGATTGAGACTATGATTGCCCAAGGTATTCTGAAGGAGATACGAGGTAGTCCCTGTAACTCACCTATCATGGGACTGCAAAAGCCAAGTGGCAAGTACAGAATAGTGCAAGATCTGCGTCGGGTTAATGAAATTGTGATCCCATGTTGTCCTGTGGTACCGAATCCAGCTGTTATTCTATTCCAGATACCATGCAAAGCAGAATGGTTTACGGTGATAGATTTGTGTCATGCATTCTTCTCTATACCATTGCATGAAGACAGTCAGTTTTTATTTGTATTTAGGATGGACGATCGTGTATTAACATGGCAAAGAATCTCTCAGGGGTATACAGAAAGCCCCTCCATTTTTAGTCAATGTCTGAAAAAGAATCTTGAAGGACTGGTGATAGCCCACAACTCAGTCTTAGTGCAATATATCGACGACCTTTTGGTCGCCTCAGAGACTGAGGATGCTTGCAGGATTGACACTGTGGCATTGCTGAATCATTTGGCAGAAAATGGACACAAGGTGTCTCCAAACAAATTGCAATATTGTTTGTCTGAAGTTCAATACCTAGGTCACCGGATTGAGAAAGGAAAACGAAGGGTGTCACCAGATCGCATAGAGGCGATTCTGCAAATGGGAACTCTGAAAACACAAAAAGAAGTCCGCATGTTTTTGGGAATGGTCGGCTATTGTCGACAGTGGATCCCAAATTTTTCTTTGCAAGCAAAGCCTCTGTTGAAACTGACTCGAAAGGATGTTAGTGATCCGGTACCATTGGATGACGAGTGCTTGAAAGCCTTCCGTGAGCTGAAGGAAAGTATCTGTCGTGCTCCAGCTCTCGGAATGCCGGATTATAACAAAGTGTTTTCGCTCTTTTGCTGTGAAAAGGAGGGATGTGCGTTAGCAGTCCTAGTGCAGACACATGGGGGTGCCCGTAGACCAGTAGCCTACTTCTCAGCTACATTAGATCCTGTAGCTTCTGCGTTGCCCGGATGTCTGAAATCCGTTGCTGCAACTGGTGTCAGCATTGAAAGATGTGAAAGCATAGTGATGGGTTATCCGCTCATTGTTTATGTGCCCCATTCTGTAGAATTGTTAATGACCCGGACGAAAACACAGTATTTAACCAACAACAGACTTACCAAGTATGAGCAGGTTATCTTGGCTGCTGATAATGTTACCCTGAGACGTTGTACCACTCTGAACCCTGCTACATTGTTACCTATTCCGCAAGAGGAAGGAGATGAGGATTGTGAAGAGCATGACTGCCTAGATGTCACGGACCTATCCACCAAATCCAGACCTGACATTGTCGATGAACCTTTGCCCCAATCTGATTTGATCCTTTTTGTTGACGGTTCATGCATAAGAGACAATGAAGGGTATTTGAGAGCAGCGTTTGCTGTGTGCACCATCATGGGAGTAGTGGAAGATGCCTGTTTAAATAGAGTATTCTCTGCTCAAGTAGCTGAAATTGTCGCTTTGACACGTGCCTGTATCTTTGCAGCGGATATCCGAGTGACTGTATATACAGACAGTCAATACGGATTTGGTGTGGTTCATGATTTTGGGCAGTTATGGTCTCAGAGGGGATTTTTAACGTCCTCAGGGTCACCTATACGTAATGGCGAGTATGTGCGCCAATTATTGGAAGCTCTGCAAAAGCCCAAAGAGATAGCAGTTGTTAAATGTGCAGCTCATGGAAAGGGAGAAGACTTTGTCACTAAGGGTAACAATTACGCAGATGAAGTAGCACGATTTTGTGCTGAACATGTTTGTATTTTCAATGGAGAATATGTAGGCGAGAGCACAGAAGAGACCGAGATCAGCATGATGTTAGCTATAGCCGACACATGGGATGAGGTGAAGCGATTGCAGGATGAAGTCCCAGAAGAGGAAGCCGCTTCATGGATCAGAGCAGGTTGCACAAAAAGAGACAATGGCATTTGGGTGTCCACCGATGAGAGAGCAGTATTACCCAATTGCCTACTGAGCCCGATGGCCAGGCAAATTCATGGAGCAGTCCATCTGGGAAGAGATGCTATGGTACGAGTGTTCAGGCAGACGTGGTTTAATCCACGCTTTCGTGTGTGGGCTGAAACGGTATGTCACAGGTGTGTTACGTGTCAACAGATGAATGTTGGAAAGAGAACTGTGGTCGGAATGAGTCACATTGGAAGATCTGGGGGTCCCTTCAATAGGATACAGCTAGACTTTATTGAGATGCCGAGGTGCAATAGGTTGCGATATGTTTTGGTGGTGGTGTGTATCTTTTCCCGATGGGTGGAAGCATATCCAACTAGACGATGTGACAGTCTCACAGTAGCAAAATTGTTATTAAGAGAACTGATTCCGCGCTACGGTTTCCCGACATCAGTGGAGACAGATAGAGGAACTCATTTCCACAGTGAAATTATGAAGTTATTGTGCTCTGCTTTAAATATAGATCAAAGACTGCATTGTAGCTACAGGCCCGAGGCTTCGGGTCTAGTAGAGCAGGTTAATGGCACCATCAAGTCAAGAGTGGCAAAGGTGTGTTCGTCCACTTCATTGAAGTGGCCGGATGCGTTGCCTCTGGTGCTTATGAGTCTGCGTAGCACCCCTGATAGGAGAACGGGGCTTTCGCCCCACGAAATTTTGACCGGAAGAGCTATGCATTTACCTATGGTGCCAGCTACAGCATTAATAAACATCACTGATGATTTAGTGTTGGATTATTGTAGAGGACTGGCTGATGTGGTTACTTCTGTATCCCACCAGGTCGAGGCTGCGACTGCATCCACCTCGAGAGACCTGCTGCATGATCTTAATCCTGGTGACTGGGTGCTCGTACGTAAGCACGTAATGAAAAGTTGTCTTAATGTTCGCTGGCGAGGACCCTATCAAGTGATATTAGTCACAAGTACCGCTGTGAAGTGTGGAGGATTGCCGAATTAGATCCACGCTTCCCACACTCGCCGAGTTCAGGTGCCTGCAGAAGACGAGAGTTCCCTGGGTCCGAGGAGCGTGTGTGAACCTGATACAGACAATGATGAAGGCACAAGCCCAGCTTTAGGGGTTTCGGATGAAACGGAACAGCCAAATGAGCATGAGAGACGAGAGCTGAATGCTCCTGAACCAAGTCCAGATCCTGAAATAGAGGATATTGCAGAAGTGAGCTGTGCTCCAGATCAAAGTGAGCTGTCTGTTGCAGAAAGACCAGATCAAGAGGAAGTGGGGAGAACAGATGCCAGAGCAGAAAAGTGGCTAGTAAGGAAAGAAAGGCGGAATATACGGCTTGCATCTGAGAAAGATCTCACTCCGATTCCTGAAACATCTGAATCAGATCAAAGTGATGCTGAAGAAAGACCAGATGGTCTGAGATGTTTCAGAAGAGAAAGAATAGCGTCTCGAAGATACGCATCTCCTGAGTGGACGTACCTGGCTGCAAATGCCGAGCCCAGCGAAGTCCGGGAGATTGGGAGCTGGTACAGTGAGCTACGAAGGGGACACCCTCACGATTGAAATACAGTTGTTGGTTCCAGGCGTGGAAGTATTTGGCAAGCTAACTCTGCAAGTTCCAAATCCTCCAAAGCTGAGTGGATTGCATTTCCTAATCCTCAATCAGGTTGTTTTCCCCTCATTTGGCCCACAGCTTACTGCGCAAGAATTAGGAGAAATTTTGCAATTTGTTCTCGAAATACTTGGATCAAATATCATTAACGATGAAGCCTGAACTGTGAACAGAAAACATATTAGGCCTTAGAAAGAAGAAAACCTAGACCCCAGCTTAAGAAGATTCAAAGTTAGGGACTTTCTAGTAGATGATGGAGTGAGGAGTAGGGCTGACTACATCTCTTCAATAGGTTTAGTATCAATCGAATGAACTTGGACATTAATTGTATGAGAGGAGAGAAGTGAAAAAGACATTGTTCAACAAAGAAAACAGAAAGAGACTGTGTTTTTCCTTTTGTGCTTCAGAACAATCAGTAGAACCATGGTGTCCGAAAATTCAACACGCAAACGGAAGTGCATCATTGGCACCCTTATTGTAGTGGTGCTTATTGCTATAACTTTGGTGATTGTCACATCTCTGGTTGGATCTCAGGATGACGGACAGAATAGGGTACAAGCCACACTCACCACACCATTCGCTGAGATAGATGAGGATGCATCCGCAAGAGACCTAGAAATGATTAAGGAAACCAGTCTTAAATTACATGTTGATTTGTCAAAGAGTGATTTCACTTTGAATGCATATGCTCGATTGTTGTATGAGTATGTGGATACCATGGAAGCAAAGGATTGCTATGTGTGTATGCAATTACCAGCTTCAGTAGAGGAAGGCATTCGATATCACCATTTGCCTGTGACTTACGGCATTACATGTAGTGTATTATTGAGCATGTTTTACAGCAAGGCACACTTCGAGTACTATTTCTCTAATTATGATGTGGTACTCTCGGAAGTCCCCGTTCTGAAATACATGAATAAATATGATTATTATAAGCAAGTCGAGCGAATGTCAAAGTATTTTGTGCCTACCATTACTTTAGATACATCCTATGCCCATAGACATAATTTGACCTGCATGTTAACTGACATTGAAAATAAATTTATAGATCAGATAGAAGATCGGCATAGACAGACACTATTTAGACCAGATCCAAAGCATAAGGTTACCCCATGGACCAAAGAAGAATTAGATCATAAAGCAAAGGGGAGTTTTGGACCCATAGAATTAGATTTCCAGCAGAAAGGAAAATTGTGCATTAGGCACCCGACCACATCTTATGATAAGACATTTGTGGGTGAGAGTGAGTGTGAGCATGTTTTCTTGATCGAAGAATCAATCAGAAAAGCATTATTGGATAAAATAACAGTAGTGCCCAATGTGTATTTTGTGTGTGGAAAGAATGCCTATGTGAAGTTGCCCAAGAACTGGTACGGCACCTGCTATTTGGCTGTGGTATTTCCCAAGATTTTCCATGTGAATGATTTATGGCCTCTGGAGAAAAGGAAACCTCAAAGAGGGAAACGTGGAGCGAGTGCAGGAGAAGTGATTGGAGACATATTTGGAGCTATGATACCGAGTACGGGTGTGATTCTGAATGATTTGAAAATCAGAAAGCTGGCAACATTAGTGGATAAGCTCTCCATAAATACAGCTCAGATTCTACTACTTGTAGATGGGGAGATGGTTTCGATAAGGGCTATGGTTTTGCAAAACCGTCTTGCCCTAGATGTGCTGCTAGCAAAAGCCGGAGGAGTCTGCAAATTATTGAGAGTTCAAAAGTGCTCCACTTATATTCCTGACAACAGTCGGGATATAAGGAAATATATCAACAATATTTCAGATATACACCAAGAGTTACGCGAGATGGCTGCTGAGGGACTCTGGGAGCAAGTGGGGAAAGGCTTTGGCAAGGTAGGCAGTTGGTTTGGAAGTTTGGGACAAGGAATAATGGGATATATTTTGAAGCCTATTTTAATAGCTGTCATTTGTATAATCGTCCTATTAGGAGCCATCAAGGCTTACAAATGGCAAAGGGCCAGACGTCAGGAGACTGTGTTGAAAAAGAGAGAGCAATAACTAGAGCGACTGCAGGACAGTCATTACCAGCACCTTAAAGGGTTAGAACGATTCAGGCAGGGTCGGCAAGCTACAGCTCCTGTTTAGGTCGGTCTCTTCTACTAGGAGAAACTACAAAGGAAAGAGAATTGGTGTTATGACACTAGTCATAAGAGGGGGGAACTGATAGAGCGCTGATAGCACTCTATTTGTATGAGTGCACTATACTCATGGTTTAAACGCACTCACATGTATTCGTATTGGTTGCAATGTTTTACGACTATTAAGAAACATTATTTGAAGCATCTAATGTTGAAAAGTAGTAAACGCATTTAAGTAGAACTTTGTATGTATTATGATTCCTTCATGCATAAATGTGTAGGACGATATTATTTTATATACCGTAATTGTGGTTAGATTAAGTTGCCTGAAATACAGGCCCAAAGCAAATATTTCAGTTCTCCTTGCTCTCGAGAAATAAAGAATTAAATGATTGTTTTGTTCAAAGGTTAGAATGTTCTCATCCTACTACAGGTGAAAGAAACACATCGTTATTTTCAGAGTTAAGGAGAAACCCGGAATGTCTTTGAAGATGGCTGGGAAGCGAGAAGGGAGGATCTTGCGTATCTGGCCTGACTGGGAGCCAAGGCCACTGGAAGAAGATACTATTAATTAAAATTTGTTTCATGAAAGAAAAGCTACTGTATAGAGGTCTAGTGGAAACTTTTAGAAAAGGTGACGCAATGTTGATTGAATCCCATCTTTTTGTATGATGTGCAGGGACAGAGAGACCAGACTTCTGCTAGCTTTCGGAGAAGAAGGAGCATCTTAGAGCGAGCTCCATAGCCTTAAGCTAAACGACCCATTTGACGAGAGTACTTCTTAGGAAGTCACACGTGCTGACACCATTGGGGAACGATAGAAGAGAGACAGGAAGGGCCCTCATATAGAATAGTGTAGGGAAAGATTTTGATTTCTTTCAATGAGTCGAGAGCTGAATATTGCATCTATTTTGTGTTGCATTGTGATTTTGGAATTTATAATCTTTTGCCTTTTGGGCCGCATTACTTATATCCGAAAAATCGGCTCTGTATTAATTTTTCTGTATCTCTATACTTTGCTATTGAGATGTATTTACATCCAATCGTTTTTGGCCTTATAATAAATATTCAAGCTGCACTTCGGAGTCAGTGGACTTTTCCGGCACGACAAGTTTGTTGATATCTGTTTAAGTTGTTTTCCTCCCCTCGACCACTTTAGGTAAATAAAAGATCGATCGCTTACGCTATATTTAGTAGGGAACTTAGGGGTGCAAGTTAGCGTAATCACCTTCCTCACACCCTACCCTCCTTCCCACGCGCACTCGTCATTCCTTGCACCGGACACCTCATCATAGCTCACTCCAACCCTCCCTCCTCTAGGCGCTATGTGCTTCTTTTCAACCCACCCGCTTTTCCCTCCCAAAGGCGGGAGGCACCGGGTATTTATATTTATTTATATTTTCTCTGATAGACACAAAAGGTAGACAATACGGAAGACTCCCTTGTCTTCAATACCCTCCTCTTTTTGTGTCTATGTCAAAATAAGGCCGGCTTGAAAAGAAGACTTCATTATAGCCCTTCCTTTTTTCTAGCCATAAGAATTAAAGGAGCACTATAATAAACTCTCCATTGACATCTGACCTCAAATAATAAACAAAGATAGGACTCTACCTAAAGAAAGGGAGCCCTCAGTCCAGTCGGGCTTTCATTTCACGCCTGCCTTTAATGTGCTTACTCTGCACTTGTTGACACAGTAAACCCAGACCTACTGTCTTTGTCAATGCTTGTTTGGTACGCTATCGCCTACAAACATGTGAAAAGACAATTATTCTCTACAAACTTAATTAACTTGCAATAACACCTAACGCATGGAATAGTAGTGATAGACAGATGTTTTTAGTCCATTTAGTAATACATTTTAAATCTGGCAGGTTACAGGCACTCCAGCAACAATTAGCAACAGACTAAGCATTTCTTTGTCCTGGGCTTTCATAAAGGTTGGTTTGTAGAAGGCTACAAACGATTTCAGAACTGCAGTATTCTGCCCTCTAAAACTGCTTTCCTGATTTCAGTCCATTAACAACCAGTGTTGAGTTCACAGTATTACTTGCTGCCGCTGTAAAGCAACTTTATAACTCTCTAACAGATGTTAGCATTACCCATCTGGGTGGAAAAGTCTGGAATTCTGCTGGAATTCAAACATGTGATGTCCAATTTAGGAAGACAGAAATTCACGAGGAACTGAAATCAGGAAGCAAACGTATGTTGCATAATATAACCGGTCTAACAAAATGCATATTCTGAGGAATAGTTTTTTAGGTTTTGAGCACAGACAGCTTGAGGGCTGACTTATTGTTTTCAGTACATATCTTAGAGTGAGCTTTGGAGCAGCCCATTGATCATGATTGAATGTTTTTGTTGTCTACTCTAGAGTCTGCTCTTTATTTAATAGCGCTCCTCCCTATTCTTGCGCTTATCTCACAGAGCAGTAGTTTGGTCTCACAGTGCTCGGATTGGGTACATTAAATCCTTTCACTGCATACTTGGGAGAACACTTTTCTTATTTTGTATTGAGCTTTCACTGGGGTTCATGTGTTAACTTGCTCTTTCCCCCTGTTTTTCCGTTCACTCAATCCTTTTCTATGCACTCTCTTTCCATTCCCTGAGGCTACCCGTCCTGCTCCCTATGTTATCATTTTTGCATTTTATTTATTTATTTTATGTGGACCAGGCAGCTGCTGGGCTGGGCTGATCACTACTTTCTTTGCTCCTTACACACACTTCCTTTTCATGTTTTGTAGCAGTTTTAATATACTACCCTAAAACACCTATCCGCCATGGTAGAATGGTAAATTTAAAATGTCCGCCATGCATCAAGATGCATTTATCATGGCACACGTGCATATGCATCAGAGTGCGTCGGTGTCCATTGTAAAATAGTTTTTTTATATAGAAAACCCATTGCAAGATTGCCTGCCAATCGTGCGCATGTGTCTTGATGCATGCAATTAGCAAAAAGCATTGGCAACGTCAACAGCTGAGAATTTTGGGGCTGAGACCTACTGGTTTTGTCAGTATTTGTTTTTTTTATGGCAGTTAATCTTTTTCGAATTTTCAGTGAGGCAGTTTACGACCCTTATTTTTAAGATGACAGGTCATTAAGGGTGGTAATACTGTTCCTGTTCTTACTGATTTCATCCATTATCACCACCCCAGTTATTGGCTAACATGAGTTTTTGGTCTGGAATCGGAAATAATATGGGAACTCCAGAATTACCAGACCATTACCATCAGCACGTGCAATTCTCAGATTTTAGTCCCTTTTCCTCTTGCTTTCAGCTCAGGGACCAGGTACTAATTGACT
Source organism: Calotriton arnoldi (assembly GCA_963921515.1). Taxonomy (NCBI): domain Eukaryota; kingdom Metazoa; phylum Chordata; class Amphibia; order Caudata; family Salamandridae; genus Calotriton; species Calotriton arnoldi. Next base: position 1,690,035 of record CAWUFW010000382.1, on the reverse strand, counting down.
AGTACCCCTTCTTTGCACTTTGACTTTTAGGGACTAGTGAGGTCGATCACGCAAGGCTTAGGGCTTGAGTACGATCTTGGCGGATGGGGCACTCCGTCACAAACGTGAGTGATATCTCGTCCGCTGTATTACAATTCCATTATATCCTAAGGAACTTGTAATACGGCGGATGGGATATCTGTCACGTTTGTGACGGAGTACCCCATCGGCCAAGATCGGAATGAGACCCATAGACTCAGATGGCGGCGCAATAAGCACAGTTATTCTTTTTTGTAAATGATATAAGACATGATTTACATTAAGAAAAGATGCCTAACAATGTTTTGACGTCTTATGGCATAAATCTTTACTCTCAGAGATGTATTACAGATCCCATAAAACTATATCTGTGAGTTATAACACCTAGTGTGTGTTCAAGACATGGATACCAGCACAGCACTGGGTTCTCTCAACTCCAGTCACACAATTCAGTGTCTTATTTCATGGTATGAAGGAAGGAAACATGCATGGGTCCTGGCAGGTGATGTTTGGGTTCAGGGTCGAAGAGGTGGTTCGCGGCAATCAGAAGCCATTTGGACCCTCAAGCCAAAGTTGGGACCCTGAACGAGAAGAGACATAGTTACTGCAACAGTTGCACAGATTTTGTCCTTACACTCTTCATCAGCGCTGCTCAGGGGAGAGCGGGTGCACAGTGGTCACAGATTCACAGACAGAACAAGAGGTGCAGAAAATGTGGGCTCGGAGGACAGTGGGGGCATGTCAGGTGCAGAGGCCCTCAGGCCCTCATGCTTCTCTTCAGCACTGCTCAGCTGGAGTATGGCAGTCATGGAGGAACATGGACAATCACACTCATTGCACCTGGTGTTCCACAGCAGCAATGAGGAGATTGCAAAGGCACGTGGGCCTTTACGCATCTCATTGGCTTTCATGCTACTCATCAGTCCAGCTTCAGGGAAACACGATGCAGTAGAGGTTTTGGTAGCTGCAGACTTGCCACACTTCCTCAAGGCAGTGCTCAGAGGTGCTGGACTTTAGCTGTGGTCTGAATGAGTTGTTTCTCCACACTGAAGGCAGTATACTTGGATGCAACATGGACAAGTCTTGTGCTCAGTCCTGTACTATAGTACCTACCACTCCAAGGGAGAAAGCTATGATTTCGGTCTCTGGCTTCAGCCTTGCTCTCCACAGGTGTGCAGTAACCAAGTAACAGGTAAACACTGGATAAACCTAAGCGATCATCTCATATCCAGGACACTGGCGGATGGCCTCCAACAAACTGGCCAGTGCAAATTCAAAGTATGGTCCTAACCTTTGGAGGGAGACAATCCACTCAAAATGCATTTTCTCCAGGTTTGCCACAGCTCGATGGCAGACAAGCTACATTAGATTCAACACTCTGCTTTGGTGGATTGGGGTTCAAATACCTTGAGGAAAAAGAAGGACTACTGCTGGACTACAGCAGAATGGGGCACAGAATGAGAGGATAGGCTGGCAGCCTCTTTGGACCTGCCTTTGGCCACACCTATTGTTCAACTGCTGCTCCTCTCAGGCCACAGAGTGTCCTGCTGGAACTGGCTAGATGCAGGCCTGGAGTGCACAAGGGATTCTTCCTGCTCCATCCAGTAGATTTAAATTACAAAGACATAGACTTGGCTTTATAATGGTTTATACAAGGAAGGGGAAAAGAAGAGAGCAACGCAGTGGGACAGCAGCAACGTCTGCACCCTATGGAGCACCATACAAACTCAGGTACCCACCTCTTGTGTACCCACGCACTCTCATGCACACCATATAGAAGCTGGTGGGAACCAATGGGCCCAGTGATGACATACTACATAATTCTACAAAGAGAGATGTGGTAGGCAATCTCCTCGCTGGGGTGCAGGTAACACAGACACTGTATCTCATCAGCTGCCATCAACCACTAGTAAAGTCTTGGCCTGGCCAGGAGAACAGGAGGCACCGTTGTACCACTTTGGGTGGAAGCCTATCACCCAACAAAGTCTAGCAATCTGTTTAGGAGTAATTTATAAAATCATTTAGTGCACCTGTCAGAGAAAACATGGCATGGGTCCCATACACAAGAAACTATACAAGCTCAACCAGAATAAGAAATTGAAGAGCAGATTTGCACCAGGACACTATTCCCACACAACCTGTCCCTTCTACCATCGCCAATATTGTACACTGCCTTCGACCTTCACTATAGACCTTACGCCCACATCACCACATATCATACAAGACCACCTTATTCCTACACCAAAAACTGCACAATACAACTTCCTCTGTGCCATACCCTCTTCATCATGCTACCCTGCATAGCTGACTCACTTCCGCTACCCCAGGTCACTTGTGCCTCTGTGGGGAGGAGAGCAGGTGCCAATGGTTCTCTGAATTTATTAAATTAAATCACTATTACACCTTACATTACATACACCACCAATACATGCTGCTGCCTCTACTTCAATTCTCTAAACTGCTTATGTTCCTATGGGGACCACAAGCAGGCAGCTGGGATTCAACACCATGGGGCCTGATTTCCAAGCATGTTACGCAATCTTCTTCATTCCAGCAGGGCAGTACCTACATCATGACCTATAACTTACACCCTGAAGACCACCATCCAGCCGACCATCCATGCCTTGCACCTACACGGCCACCTAAAGTCTGTAAACCACACAGTCCCTACAACATGCCTATACCACCAGCTGCATCCTACATCCCTAACTTCCCATCACCGCCCTATATATTGTGCTGTGTACACCCCCACTTCCCCACCACACTGCACCCCACACAAATCAGTCACTAACACCTAAAACCCCCTATACCTATGCCACCACCTTTTCAAATTTCACTACCTACACTCTAAATCACCTACAGTGCATCTCATGACCTACACCCGACTTCACCTACTTCTTATACCAAGTAAAATCTTCATCAGCTGCATCCCATACCCTACACCCTAAACCTTAGATCCGCCTAATTCCTACACAATATACATCATACACTAATTACAGCCTAAACTTTAAGCATGCTATATTATGTGCCCCACGACACATACCAGATGCAGTATACACTATCTACACCCATGTAGAATGCTCATTTCCCCTTACATCTGCATGATACACTATTTACACACTAAACTGTCCCATCCACCACGGCTAACACAATATACATCCCTACACCATCTCTACCCTGTGTGCCCCACGCACATACTACACACACATCTCTGCACATACTACATACACATCTCTTCAAACCACTGCAAGGACCTCCAGAAACTCTGTCATATGCACTACCAGACACCAACATATGCATCAGCACACACCACACACATTCATCGAAACATGCACGTACAAATACATCACACATTCTACTATTGTTTTGAGGTGTGCGATGAAAGTAAAGCCTTTCTTTTTATATTTACCTAGATTTCTGTGGTACATTAAAAGACTCCTGAGTTTCACAAGTTTGCTTACAGTTTATTTATGCATGGATCTTAAAAAATATAGGTCCATCAGATCCGTGCTTCTGATACATATAGTAATAAAAAGTGCAGCAGCTATTCAAGGTCTTCAACCTCCTCTAAGGTTCTCTGTTCTACACCTATGAATGAGGAATGGCTGTAAGGCGGTGGACGCAGGCTGACTTTCCACTGCACAAGTGCATTCATCAGAGCATGGATTTACATAAGGACAAAGCATGGAATGCATCTGCAGACCCTACTAGAAGAACATGGTTCAGAAAAAAAATAAACGGATTGACTTGACAAATAGCAACGCAGAGGAAACATGAGTCCTTTTAGCTATCATCCACCCTGTTACTGATTCCACACAAAAAATAAAATGTAAAAGCTTTCCTGTCAGTACTCTGGCCTTCAACACACGAAGAAGCAGCCCCATTGTAATGCTTCCTCACAGTGGAAATACAAAATGTCCCCTACCATGTTAATGGCCTTGAACACAAACTTGCCACATCACATTTAATCATCCAGGTCCCAGGACTCAACAATTGTGCTAAAAGCAGGCCTTGTCTGTTTTTCAGACCACTGTTAGTGCACCCTTGCTCTGTCACTGAGGCAAGGTATACATCTTGCTATTTGTAATCCATCCATGTAGACTCTCAGTGTCACTGTTTGAGTTTCTGTGCCACTTTTATGAGGGAACCTTGCACGGTGTTCCCGTGCTGCACCTTTTCTATGTATGTAGAGGAGCTTTTACTTCTGCTGCTAGTACTGTATTTCTTTTTGAATGAGAGAAGTCTGCAACGCACTGCTGCTGCCTGTGCTACACAGATTCTGTGCACTGTAACTATTGTCTTTCACCTGCGGTTTTTGGGGAAGCTTGCACTGTTCCTTTAGGTCTTTGCCTGCTCTAAGTATGGGGGAAGCATGCACTGCTGCTGCAGCGCAGTACCTGTTCTCTGTGTGAGGGAAGCTTGCACTGTTCCTTGAGGTCTTTGCCTGCTCTAAGTACGGGGGAAGCCTGCACTGCTGCTGCAGTGCAGTACCCATTCTCTGTGTGAGGGAAGCTTGAATTGTTGCTTCAGGTCTTCGCCTGCTCTAAGTATGGGGGAAGCACACACTGCTGCGGCAGTGCAGTACCCATTCTCTGTGTGAGGGATGCCTGAACTGTTCCTTCAGGTCTTCACCTGCTCTAAGTATGGGGGAAACATGCACTGCTGCTGCAGTGACGTAACTGTTCTCTGTGTGAGGGAAGCTTGAACTGTTGCTTCAGGTCTTTGCCTGCTCTAAGAATGGGGGAAACATGCACTGCTGCTGCAGTGCAGTACCTGTTCTCTGTGTGAGGGAAGCTTGCACTGTTGCTTTTCACCCACTTTCTCCATAGTCCCACCCCTTGCCCATGCTCTCTACCTATGCGGGGTGCCTCTCTCCATGAAGAATGCAGAAGTAGTATGAATATAGTTCAGATGCATGTCAGTCACTCACAATTTATATGTGCGCACAGTATCTGTTCAGTTCTTACCACTCCTGAGTGCAATCAGTTCTCACAGGTGGCGTTACTACCCAGGCCCTCGAGCACACCTGTACACTACATGCACATGGCGACATACAGCCAGAAACTCTTCTCTTCAGCCTTGGGTGCTGCAGTGTACCCACGCTTGGTCCTCAGGCATCAGTTGATGGGAGTTCTAGCTCAACATGGTGTCAACCAGACCAGAGCTAGGTGTCTCTGGCTTCGGGGTCTTGTCACTGGGCCCATTCTAGGACCAGAAAGTCCGCGCTGGAGCCCTGATTGGGCTAGATGATACTCGGGCAAGTACAGCTCCCTCTTCCTGGTCACAACTTCAGTTACTGCACATCCACAAAGGCCAGGAACAACTTCGGCAGTTACAGCTTCTGCACCTGTTGATCACACCTTGGCCGCTGGGGACAAGCACAGGACATCACCTCTTGGGCAGTTGCAGCCACGCACAGGCCAGACTTTGACTTGGCACTTGCAGCCATGTACAGGCGGTTCACAACTTGAGCAGGCATGCCCATGCACAGACCAGTCTTCAGTTGCAGTCATGCACAGGCCAATTCTGACACAAAATCAAGGTCCCGACCGGGCCTCAACAACAATTATGGTCGCGGAGACCGGGTTTCCACCAGGAACCGGTACGAACAGTCTGCAGGCCAGCTGACGCTCAAGCCCACAGATTGCTCTCCAGTTGCCCCACAGATACTGATAACGTGCTGCACCTCACTTCTTCCTGGACAGACACATGCCTTCCCAGTGGAATTAGCAAGCTTTTTCCCCTCTCTCACATTCAGATAGGCTGCGCTTTCAGAACCAGCTTGGGGTGGTTTTTTAGGTCTCGCTGAGCCAGCGCGCATGCGCTGCTCTGCGAGACTTTAGTAAGGGGCTTTTGAAAGTGCTCCGAAAGCGGCCACCAGCGTGCGGTTACGCGCACAAGCGCGCGCGACGTGCCCAGCACTTTTTCTCGTCGCACGCGCGCGTGCGCACAACTCGCGTCACCACTCGCGTTCTTTTTAAATTTCATTTCGCGGCCGCGCAGCGTTACTTTTACGGCCGCGCGGCCAATGCTTGTTTGAAGCAAGTGATTGATTTACTTAAATTGTATTATCCGGGTGCTACACATTGCTTTGTAAGATATTGTGACTATTGTCACGGTCTTACTTAATACAGAGAATGCCTTTCGCTGGTTTCATTTGGGTTCATATTTACCCATTATGTGTGATTCATTTGCGGCTGCCCTCCGGCTTGTGTCTTGACATGTCATCCATTTTCCTTAAAAACTGTGACACTCACTGGTATTTTCCTAAAAACTTGGTTGAACTGATATGCTGTATGGAGGCCATACATTTTCTTTGTGTCATTGGCTCCCAGCAAATGAATTGTGTTGGCTATCTCTCCTGTCACGTACGTGTGACCTTGCTCAGAAACGCCCCTTGGTGTGTCATCGTGGGCTTCTTGGGAGGTCTTGCCACCAAGATGCACGTCACACAAATACACATCACAACCCATGAGCCAGACCATAACACCTACATGAAGCACAGCTCAGATGTGATATGCTTTCTGCCTGACTACTGCAGGTACCCCACCAATAATCGTCATCAAGATATACCACACACAAAAATCTAACACAACACAGTAGGGAGGGTGTATTAGGCTCATGCAATGCAGATAAAGTATGTGCTCTGGCAGGCGCGCAACGCCCATTGGGCTCAAAGGGCTTCAGCCCCCCCCGTCATGTGTGGCAGCCCGGGATGAGACAGCTTCCGGGAACACACAGCCGCACCTGAGTATTTCACAGGTCTTTAAAAGACCATTTACTTGGTAATGAGGCTTTGTTGTTTTTTCACCCCCTTCTTAGAGTTCCTGCAGCTCCACTCTGCCTATTGCTTGAAGAATTAGCCCCCCCGAAATTTTTCTTAGGCCCCCCGAAATTTGGCTCTGGTTGCGCCTCTGTGCTCTGGTAGGCTGCCATATGGCCCCCAAGAGCTCATGCCACCCGGTCATGCCACACACAAATATCTGTCAGGGTGCATCAGGTAGAACACGTCATACATTCACTACAGCTCAGAGATGCCTTCACTGGGCATCGAACAGCGCTTGACACCAAGATGCGCCACACACAACACTCATCATCATCATCAAATTACTTTATTCGATTAATACAAGTTAATCATAAAAGTATATGTATACATCACAGTTAAAAATGTTAAAAGAAGCAATTCATCAGTATCAATTAATAAATGATTTCCTGGATTTGAGACACATACATAAACAAGCATTTTCAATGCAATAGGTCTCGTATTTGCGAGAGTTTAAGCCTTTCATTTATGTTTTAAAAAACAAAACATAAATAAAAGGCATTGTCATTTACAATGCCAATAGCTCAAACTCACGTAAATGCGAGACCTATTGCATTGCAAATGCTTGTCTTTCAAGTGTCCTTTCCAGGCTGCTCTCCTGACACAGCCTTTGTGTAGAGTGATGCTTCTCACAGCAGGGTAGTCTCCTACTTAAAGCACACACAACAGAGGCACTAGGAGGTGTGAGGTTTCTGCATCTGGTTGTCATCAGACAACAATGCCGAGTTTAGTGGCTTAGTGGACTAATACGTCCACTGTAGGGGCCTGCGTTTGACCTCATGGTCACAGGTTCAAATCCCGGTGGGTCCACTCAGCCTTTCATCCTTCTGAGTTCGATAAAATGAGTACCATTCAGTTGGGTAACAATCTAATATTCAGCACCAAGATACCCTTCCGGGTGAACGTGCGCTCTACAAATACACCTGTTATGTTATCAGACCAAATGAAGGAATCATCAGCCCAAATGCAGGTGTAATCAGGGAAAGACGAAGGGCGGGCCTCACACAAAGGTTTTTTCATCTAGCGCAACAGAGCGAGTCTGCCGTCCCACCCCTCACCCCTACAATCCACCAACAGCAGCGTTCAAGTAGACTAATCATCAACTCTTTGCTAACCAAAAAGCCTAATTGAATATCCACAGGTGCTCTGGCCACACTCTCCTCATTTCAGCGTATGGGACTCCTCCCTTCAGCTTCAGGAATGTGAGCCATAGGCTTCCACTGCCAGGGAACGCATCTTTTACCTACATGTTGTGCCAAGTCAGGCTAGGATTATCCAAAATGGACCCCACAAGCCTCCATTACTCTGGCTCATTCACACACACCACGCCTGTACTATGCTAGTTACACATATAACCACTCCAATAATATGTGCCTTTTAAGAACTGGCAACAATACTTATAAACGGAAATAATATTCTTACTGTAAAACTGGAAGTGGCAATATTGTGCCTTCTGAGAACAGACATTGAGGCGGTCACTGAGAAGTGATAACAATGTAAATAACTGGGAATTTGCAACAAATACCTACCTGCTAGTGTCATTTATGAACATATTGGGAACTGGCAATGGTGTATGTACTCTATAACGTCACTAATATGTCTGCTGAAAAAGGCTATAAAGTGCTTGCTGTGACCTGGGAATGGTGTGTGCTCACTGGGAATTGGTAACCACCTACTAACTACCACATGGCAATAATATATGTATTGGAAAATACCTGTGCGTGCTAATTAAAAATGTTAACACATGCTTAGTGGAAAATGGAAATAATTTGTTTACTAAAAAGTGGCACAAATAAGTGTGTACTAGAAAGTGGTATTTAAGCGCTTACTGGAAACTGGCAATGATGCGTGCCCACTGGGCGCTGGTAATGTTTGCTTGCTGGGGACTGAAAATATCAGGAAATGTGTTTACCGGGAAATTATGGTGACATGATTTTCTGGAAAATATGAATTGTGTGCTTACTGCGCAACAACAATATTGTGTTTACTGGGTCGTAAGGAAAATGGCGCTGTACATAACTGGTCATAATGAAACATGTCACTGTTTGCTACCAGGGGCATGAGGGAAGCTAGCATGACCCAGCTTACACTGTAACAGGGCAGGGCTGAACCTTGAAACTGTTTGCAATGCCCATGTAGGTACCCTGAGTTGATAAAGAACAAGGAGTCTAACAACACTACCTTTTAATGTCTTTGCTTCGTGAAGTTTATTCCTTCACTTCAAATGTCAGTTTTCACTCACAGAACTTACAACACCCACCATGTCCTTCATGGATAACCTCTTTTTTAAGGCTTACCTCAATTTTTCCAGGATTTTAGTTCTGCCCTGCAAATATTTGATTCCTTGATTGCTCCTCACCGTTGTACAAACTGGTGATTTTGCAGTAGTAATTTGTCTCAAGAAACGGTTTGTTTAAAACAAAATAATTATTTAAGGTTTCAAAAAATCACCTTGAGTCTCTTGGTTCAGAAATTCATAAAATATACACCAGAAATCCAACATTTTCAAATTACCTTCTGTTAAGAAATAAGATGTTAGTCCACATTATCGCGAGCCTGCTTACTGGAATTGCAAAACCTACGGTTTTACACATGAGGGAACGAATCTGAAATTGTTGGGGTAAGACATAGTAATAGAAGAACAGTTGAAAATGGCGGCGATCCTATAAATACATTATGAGTTGATAAGAATAAGTAGAGAGACTCCGGACATTGATTGAATTGAAAGGTTCTGTCATTATTGTTTGTGTTCGAGGCTGTTGCAGCTTCTGGGACCAAGAGAAGAGAGTGGAGGCTGTGACTGCAGGCCAGCAGGCCACCCCCATATGACCTGCAGCCTGCCATGCATGACCAAAGGCCCCATGCAACAGCATCCAGGTCTAACTGGTCTGGCACAGGTCAGGATTGAAGACCAGAGTCTGCATAAGGACTGCTGCGCGTGACAGAAGATTGTATGCAACAGGCTCTATAAGAAGGGCAGGCGCTACGGGGTGTGGCCAAGGCCCCCTGTGACAAGGTATTGAAGAATACGACTACATACAAGGCATAGTAGCATGTGGCATGGTTCGACAGAGGGCATGACCAGAGGTCATGGCCTTTGACCAAGGCTGTTGTGCACAGCCTTTGTCCGTGTGCAACAGGATGTGCAGCTAAAGAGAGTGTCTGAAGGGCATGACTGCAAGCCCCATCATCTC